>BSBM01001260.1:0-1200000 GCA_027924585.1 Larix kaempferi
TTGATGGTTTTTCCCTTGGTATTTGGGTGGAAAAACAATTGATGGTTTTGGGAGCCCATGGTATTGGTTGGCCACTAGTATTTGGATAAGTATTGGGTTTTTCCCTCTTTTATGGGATTTCAAAATTTTTCCCACTTCTTTTGACTTTTTGGGGGGAATTTTCTCTTTTGGGGGGATTTTTAACTTCCATCTTTTTGTGGAAAAGGGGGGGAATATCCAAAATACATTAATTATGGGCCAAATTAACTTGCAAATTTGGGAATTTTGGATATGTGAAGGTTACAATGGTAGGAGTGAAAGTGATCATGATGTAGGGGAATGGTGTGGCTAGAGGGATGATTAAGGTGAACAATTTTCAGGTGTTAACAATGCTAAGTGAAAGGAAAAATTAACTTCAGTGGAATAAGGGTAAGGGGATGGATAACCAAACAACTGTGCTCCAAGCACTGTAACGAGGTAGGGACTAAATATGGACAAGAACAACTTACTGAGATATAGAAAAAGACCTCTTTTTTGACCAACCCAATTATGGGAATGCCTTACACCTATTTGTTGTTTATTCAAATTGATAGAAAAACTGAAATCCACTAGAAGTCTACAAACTGAAACCAGAACAAGAATGTGATCGTCTTCAACATGAACTGCATCATGGCACGATTCTAACTATGTGAATGGATTTTGTTGAAGTCAAACATAGGTAGAATTTGATTGGATTACCAACCCTTAATGAATGTTGCTAACCAACACGAGGCATCTCACCATTGATGTCAATGAGTGCCAAGGTGCCAAAGTACATCCTACAAAGTATGAATAAATGTGTTGAAGTCGAGTCACTTTTCAAGATATGATAGATAGGGGACATTAATGTATTCGAACTTCCATCAGCAAGAGTACCTTCCATTAAGGCATGCAAGCCTTAGGGTACTAGAAGAAGTCTCTAACCTTAATCCTAGATAAAGTGTTGGAGTGAGGTTTATTAGAAGGAAGGCCATAACGAATCCTTCATCATCCAACACAAGAACAAACAAACACATTTGAAAGACAAAATGATAGAACTAACAGCTAAATGCAAAACTCCAATGTGAAATTTACCCATTGATTGCCCGATTTTCAAGCAAGTTAAGGTCTAGTTTCCCTAGCAAGCCAGTTTTGACAACTAAACATATTTTTATCTTTAATTTTTTTTTAGATTTTTTAATTTTTTTTATTGTTTATTTATTTTGAATATTATTTACATATATACATCTCAAAATCTGTGGCAAAAAGGACTCAAGTAGGGGAGGAGAATAAATCTCCCCATCAACAATTTCTATCTCGGGATGCTGTGACAGATTATGGACAAAATATTATTTAGAAATGGTATTATGATATACTTTAAGTCTATGTCCATTTACCACAAAAGAAATCTATTTGTCACCAATTGTTTTGATCTTAATTGAACCATTGTAAAAAACAGTCTCAACTTCATAAGGTCCTAACCACCTAGTTGTGAGCTTACCTTTAAAGTTTTTAAATATGGAATCAAAAAGTAAAACTCAGTCACTTGGATGAAAATACCTTTTCTTTATAAAATGATCATGCCATCTAGGTCTTTGATCCTGAACCAACATAGTGCATTGGATGGCATCCTAATGTATTTCAACCAACCCATACAACTGCATTACCCTTTGTTTATGTGCTTCAGTTAAATTTAAACCCAATTGGATTTCCATTTGGAAAGTCTTCACCTAGAATTCGATGGAAAGTAAGACTTGCTTACCATACATGAGTTCATATGGTGTATGCCCTGTAGTATTTCTTCATGTAGTCCTGTAGGCCTAAAGTGCTTCTGGAATCCTTTCCACCCAAATATTTATGATGTAATTGGATGGTATTGGTAAGAATGGCTTCCAACACTTTGTTTGTAGATTCTACATGTCCATTAGCTTGAGGATGGTATGGAGAAGATTGATAGTGCTTGATTCGGTACTGTGGTAACAGAATTCATAAACTTGATGTAAAATGTGTCCCTTGGTCAGTCACAATCTCTCTAGGCACACCAAAACAGGTAAAAATATCTTCATAAAGAAAATAAATAACATATTTTTTAGTAGATTTAAAAGGTGGCTTTGCTTCTACCTATTTTGTTACATAATCAATACCGACCAGAATGTACCTATTTTTGTGTGACATTGGAGAAATTGGACTTACAAAGTCTAATGCCCATTTTTCAAAAGTCTCAATCAATACTTGAGGTTCGAGTGGCATTTTGTTGGCTTGTTATGGTGTTCACATATGTTGACAATTGTCACAACTTTTAACATACCTTGTGGCATCCTTGAAAAGGGTTGGCCAATAGTATCCTAGGTGCACAAATTTATAAGCAGTGCTTTTGTCTGAAGAGTGGCGTCCACAAGGCCCATCAAGGCAAGCTTGAAGAATATCATGTGCCTCATCTTCTCATACACATCTTCTGATAATCAAGTCTGGACCTGTACGGAAAATATTACCTCCAATCCAGGGGTAATGAACAATTAACTAGATGGATGTTAACTCGCAAAAATGTACTATGGTCAACAAGCAGAAATCAACCCGATCCAAGGGTGTTTAACAACCCTCAGTCGTTTAATTTAACCGATCCCGACAGGTTTTACGACTCCGTTGGCCGAGTGACTTTAATCTAACCTAAACTAAGTGGATCTGCCACGTTTCTTGTATTTAGTCTAGGCTAGATTAAAGTCACCCGGCAATGAAACGTTTCTGTTATTTAGTACAGCAATGATACGGCTCCGTTGGTACAGCCTAGTTGACTTTCCAGCAATGAAACGTGGCACAGCAACAGTCTTTTCCTTATGACGCCGGCATTGGCATTTTCTCCTTATGTATTAATGATAAATGAGTGTCATCCGTAAAATAATGTTGACGTGGAGGCAAATGCTAGTGCCCGCTGCAAATTCGTTGAGTAACCAATAGTATTTCACCCTCATATTTGATCGCTTCATAAAACATTACGCTTTAACCTCCGTTAGCGTGGATGGGTATACTTCGACTGTTGATAGAAAAGAAACTGACAAAAGAATCATAATTATAAGCCTAAAGATAGAAATGCTTTTGGAAATCATTAACGTCACGTAACCTTTCCCATATTTCATAATATTAAATAAAAAGAACAAAAGTTAAGATATTTGGAAATCATTCACGTCAAGTAACCTTTCCCATATTTCAATTTCTAAAAGCTTCTTTTAAATTAAAAAGAATATAAAACTTAACTAAGAAACTTTTAAAAGTAAATGCATAAGATAAGGTATTTTATATTAATGTATAATCAACATGGTTTGAGAAAAAGATATATTATATTTATGCAATAGACAATTTATGATAAAGTTATAAAAATAATAATCTTAATCTTGGAGGATTCTAAAAAAGAAAAAGTTTTAAATAAAATTTATATCTTCCAAAATAAAATTAGAAAATCAATATAATCTCTTGGCATATATTTATTAATTTACTTATTAAAAGGTAAATGAATTTAACTAGTTTGATGAATATAATATTGATATTTTAAAGTTATAAAAAGAGATAGATATCAATAATATATTTAAGTAATTTGACATTATTTTATTATACATTTTTAACCTTAATAACCATCAAATTACCATGGATCTAAGCACATATGATAATTGAAATTCAAAACCATTTTAACTAAAATTTGGACCAGGTAGACAGTTTATTTTCACTGCTAGAGGGATTGAACAGTAAAGAAGCACAACGACCAAGAGGACATTTTATATATTGAATCTCCAAAATCTAAGCATGCAAGAAAGGCCATCAAACCAAAGAGTGGGATCACACAAAACAAATTAAATCCAAGCAAAAGCAAAGTATTTACAAAGTTATGAATGGGGACCCCTAAAATTTATTGAAAATTTGAAGGGGGGTTGTTGTGGTGCCAACACCAGACAATTCTCCACTTCTCACGAGACAAAATATCCCGAAGTAAATTTCCTGGAGCTAGATAGTTCACCATGTCTACAAACCAAGGTGTGCGAGGAGAAGCAAAACATAAATTTGCTACTAAAATTCCCCTCCCATGCCTATCTAAAGTGGTAACATTAAATTCTTGTAGTAAATGTAACCATCTCGTAATTCTATCATTAGTGACATGTTTGTTCATTAGGAATCAAATGGATGAATGATCTATATGAATAAAGATTTTGCAGCCTGTGATGTGTTGAATATTGTAACTTCAAAGAATATTATATTTGTACTTTATTATTCCGGAGATGATACATTCCTCCGAGGTAACCCTATCATGTATCTGGAGATGTTTATTCCTCCAGGGGTTTGTATTAACTAGGGTTATTAGACCCACCATGGGTGGGTCGGCCCTGCAGTTATATTTTAGGGGTTATTAGACTTCTCCAGGTGAGGTCGGCCCCATTAGTCTTTTAGTCAGTTGGGAGTCAAGTATAAATAGAGGAGGTGAACTCCTCATTAGATCATTCACTCACTTGTGGAAGAGTGCGCACTAGTTGAGGAGATCTGCTAAGGAGTCAAGGAGAAGGAGCACATCTTGTATTTTGGTTGATCATCTTATTGAGGAAAGCTTTGCTGGGTTTTCTACCCCATGAGGGTTTCCCAGGGTATATTGTGTGTCTATCTTGTGATTGTGTTTCTTTCAGAGATCTTGTTTGTCTATTTGGTTTAAACTTAACATGGTATCAGAGCTAGACTGAATAGGACATCTTTCACAAGGTAAGAATACCTCTTTCTCTCTCTTTGGTGAAGTTAGGGTTTTCAGCCCAAAGTTGGTATTATTGATTTTTGGTTGCATGGATGGATAGCTCTCATCAATACCTTTCTTTTGAGCCATAGATCGAACTTTTTGGTTGGGTAGAACTTCGGGAAATTCAAACCCTAATTCTACCAAAAGTGCGATACGTCAGATTTTGGTTTCAGAAAAAAAGTTGTAATTTTTTATTTCTGATTACATGACTAGATAGCCCTTCTCAAGAGCATTCTTTTGAGCTATAGATCGAACTTTTTGGTTGGGTAGAACTCCGGGAAAGTCAAACCCTAATTCTACCAAAAGTGCGATAAAATTCTGTTCCAGATTCCGAAAAAGTGAAAAGTAACTTCCCAGGTAAGTCTACTCTGTCTCTTGGAATCCCCCAAGAGAAGATGGCTCCAAATACTAAGCTTGAAGACAAGCTAGAAGGCATAGAGAATTTCCGGGCATGGAAATACAGAATTGGTCTCATTCTTGAGGAGAATGATCTTGCTCATTATATCAAGGAGGAAGTTGCAGAACCAGAAGAAGATGAAGCCAAAGAGAAACACAGGAAGGATCTGATTAGGGCAAAGAGAATCATAGCTGATTCCATTAAAGACCACTTGATTCCCCAAGTGTCTTCCAAGAAGACTCCAAAGGAAATGTATGATGCCCTAGGAAGAATGTATGAAGGAAAGAACATCAACAGAAAGATGAATCTAAGGACTCAATTGAAAAGTACCAAGATGCACAAAGGAGAATCCATTCAAGACTACTTCTCAAGAGTCTCTCTAATCAAAGAACAACTAGATGCCATTGGTGATACTCTTGATGAAGATGAACTTGTGATGACAGCTCTAAATGGTCTCACTAGACCTTGGGAGTCATTCATTCAAACTATGTGTGCCAGAAAAGAAAGTATGAAGTTTGATGTAGTATGGGAAGATTGTGTTCAAGAGGAGGCTAGGGTTTCCAACAGAGAAGCACTTCTCAAAGAGGATGACCAAGCTTTGGCCACCCACACCAAAAGAGGAAAGAGAGGCTACTTCAAGAAAGTAAACCACAAAAGGCCTCAACCCTCTCATAGATTCAAAAAGAAAGGGGGGAGACATCTCCACAGTCCAATGCTTCAATTGTCTTAAGCTAGGACACTATGCCAGAGACTGTACCTTACCAGAGAAGAAGAAGAAAAGGTTTGTTCACAAAAGACATCATGCTCATATGGCAGAAGATGACAGTGAAGAAGAAGAAGAAGAAGAAGAAGAAGAAATGGAGGAAAGGCCTCAAAAGAAAAGATCTAAAGCAAAGAAAGAAGAACCAGAAGAATATGTACTATTTTCTGCTCTCTCTGGATCTGTGTCTCCTGGTGAAGGCACTTGGCTCATTGACAGTGGTGCTTCAAAGCACATGACAGGTCATAAGGAAACTCTCTCCAAGATTGAAGAGAAGTCTTCACCCCAGAAGGTATCTCTAGGAGATGATTATCAATATCCCATCAAGGGAATTGGTGAAGCAAGCTACAAGCTTGATTCAGGAACACCTTTGAAGATGAAAGAAATTTTATATGTCCCAGGTTTAAAGAAGAATCTACTTTCTATCTCAGCACTAGACAAGAAAGGCTTTAGAGTAGCCTTCATAGATGGTCAAGTACTCATGTGGACCAAAGGAAAATCAATCAAAGATGCAATTGTCATTGGTGAAGAAGAAGGAGGACTTTATAAACTCAAGGGTCATCCAGAATCTTCCCTTGCTCATGAAGTTTCTAGTCCCAGTGAGCTTTGGCATAGAAGGCTAGCTCACATTAACTATAAAGCTTTACCATATGTGAGTAAGATGGTTATAGGTTTGCCAAACTTGAAGGTTGATCATGATGGCTCATGTAAAGGATGCAAGAAAGGGAAGAATATCAAGAATCCCTTTCCGAAAAGTGAAACAAAGACTAAGGGTTCTCTAGAGCTAATACACTCAGATGTATGTGGACCTATGCCTACCACATCTCTAAGTGGGTTTGAATACTATCTCTCTTTCATTGATGACTATTCAAGAAAAACTTGGATATACTTCCTAAAGGGTAAGAATGAAGTCTTTGGAAAATTCAAAGAGTTCAAGGCTCTAATAGAAAACCTCTCAGACAAGAAAATCAAGATTCTCAGAACAGATAATGGTGGAGAATATACTTCAAAGGAATTTGAAGAGTTCTGTAAAGAAGCTGGAATCAAAAGAGAACTAACCACTCCTTACAATCCCCAACAAAATGGGGTAGCTGAGAGGAAAAATAGAACCATCATGGAAGCTGTAAAGACTATGATACATGATCAAGACCTTCCCATGTATCTATGGGCTGAAGCAGCCAAGACAGCAGTATATGTTCAAAATAGACTATCTCATAGTGCTCTTGACTTCAAAACTCCAAAAGAAGTCTTTACAAGAAAGAAGCATGAGGTAAGTCATCTCAAAATATTTGGGTGTCCTGTGTACATCCACATTCCAAAAGAAAAGAGATCCAAATTGGATCCCTCAGGTAAGAAGGGAATGTTTGTTGGTTATTGTGAAACTTCCAAAGCCTTCAGAATCTACATACCAGGTTTTCATCATATAGAAATAAGTAGAGATGTTACTTTCGATGAGGAAGCAACCCTCAAGAAATCTAGAAAGTGTCAACTTGAAGAAGTTTATGAAGAAGATACATCTCCCAGAATCTCAGAGAATGCTCACATTCCTGAAGAGGACATACCAGAGGATCATGACATGCTGGAACCACAAGAACCTCCTGTTGCAGAATTGTCAAGGAAAAGAAGACCAGCATGGGCTAGAGATATTATTCAAGGAGCAGAAAGATATGGTGCTCCTGAAGGCTCCACCAGAGAAAGGAAGAAACCAAAGCTAGTATCCAACTATATGGCCCTAATGTGTGATCTTGTGGATCAACTACCTACCAGCTATGAAGAGGCAGCTCAAAAGAAAGAATGGGTAGAAGCAATGACTGAAGAATATCAGTCAATAATGAAAAATGATGTTTGGGATATAGTTCCCAAACCAAAAGACAAAAGTGTGGTTTCTTCCAAATGGATCTTTAAAATAAAACATGCTGCGGATGGAAGTATTGAAAAATACAAAGCAAGATTTGTAGCCAGAGGTTTCTCTCAGAAGGAGGGAATTGACTATGAAGAAACATTTGCACCAGTTGCTAGGTATACTTCAATTAGAACTATCATGGCTCTTGCATCCATGATGAAGTGGAAACTACACCAAATGGATGTTAAGACAGCTTTTCTGAATGGTGTAATTGAAGAAGAAGTATACATAGAGCAACCACAAGGGTTTGAGGTAAATGACGGAAGGACTCATGTATGCAAACTGAAAAAGGCATTATATGGGTTGAAACAAGCTCCCAGAGCTTGGTACGGAAGGATTGACAATTTCTTAACTAGCATGGGCTTTACCAAAAGTAAAGCTGACCCAAACCTTTATCTCAAGGTGTTGGATGATGAACCAGTTATACTTTTACTATATGTAGATGATCTATTTCTAACTGGAAATGAGAAACAAATTATTGAAAGCAAGAAGAAGCTTTCTTCAGAATTCGAGATGAAAGATCTCGGATTGATGCACTACTTCCTAGGCCTAGAAGTGTGGCAAGAACCAAAAGGAATCTTTCTGAATCAAGGTAAGTATACTGTGGAAATTCTGAAAAGATTTGATATGTTGGAATGTAAACCCATGGCCACTCCCATGGACTCCAACTTAAAGATTTTGGTTAATGACTCATCAGAATTAGTGGACCTAACCTTATATAGACAGATCATTGGGTCACTAATGTACTTGACAAATACTAGGCCAGATATATGCTTTGCTATAAATACCCTAAGTCAGTATCTAGTTGAACCCAGAAAGGTTCATCTAATAGCTGCAAAGCATGTAATGAGGTACTTAAAAGGTACATTAGATTTTGGTCTACTCTATGATGGAAGTCATGAACTCAAGTTGCATGGTTACTCAGACTCTGATTGGGCAGGCAGTGTCTCAGACAGAAAAAGTACTTCAGGTGGATGTTATAGCCTTGGATCTGCCATGATCTCTTGGTTCAGCAAGAAACAATCCAGTGTGGCCCTTAGCTCTGCTGAGGCAGAATACATAGCTGCTTGCTCTGCTAGCTGTGAAGCTGTATGGCTTCGGAAACTGTTATCTGGAGTGTTTGACTTAGAAATGGATCCCACTATGATTATGTGTGATAATCAAAGCTGCATCAAGATGACAGAAAATCCTGTGTTCCATGATAAGTCAAAACACATAGAGATCCGATACTTCTATATTCGAGACATGGTGCAGAAAGGAGCTATCAAGCTTGAGTACGTGAGCACTGAAGATCAAATTGCTGATATCCTGACCAAACCACTGTCTCGTGTGAAATTCGAATACTTTCGAGACAAGATTGGTGTAGTTCAAAAGGACTCTCCTAGAAAGGGGGAGTAGCATGATTCCTGATGGCAAGCAAGTCTCATCAATAATGAGACTTCACCTAGTCACTTAGAAATAGTTAGATTTAGGACTATTTTATTTTCATTCAGTTTTACTTATACATGATTTTTAATGATGGATGTATTAGTGAGAATACATGCTAGATGTATACATGCTTTTGATGTTAGATGTATACATGATTTTGATGATAGATGTATTAGTGAGAATACATGCTAGATGTATACATGCTTTTGATGTTAGATGTATACATGATTTTGATGATAGATGTATTAGTGAGAATACATGCTAGATGTATTCATGCTTTTGATGTTAGATGTATACATGATTTTGATGATAGATGTATTAGTGAGAATACATGCTAGATGTATACATGCTTTTGATGTTAGATGTATACATGATTTTGATGATAGATGTATTAGTGAGAATACATGCTAGATGTATACATGCTTTTGATGTTAGATGTATACATGATTTTGATGATAGATGTATTAGTGAGAATACATGCTAGATGTATACATGCTTTTGATGATAGATGTATACATGATTTTGATGATAGATGTATTAGTAAGAATACATGCTTATGATTGTATGATGTATACATGCTGTTGATGCTAGATATTGATTATGTACTTGTATGGATGAGGATACTTGTACTTGTATTGATGAGAATACAGTTGAGGGGATTGAATCATCCCTGGACTTTCAGTCCTAAAGAGAGCCGTAGACGTAAGGTCTTCGAGAATGAAGTCCTTAGTGGACAGTTGAGGGGATTGGATCATCCCTGGACTTTCAGTCCTAAAGAGAGCCGTAGACGTGAGGTCTTCGAGAATGAAGTCCTTAGTGGACAGTTGAGGGGATTGGATCATCCCTGGACTTTCAGTCCTAAAGAGAGCCGTAGACGTGAGGTCTCCGAGAATGAAGTCCTTAGTGGACAGTTGAGGGGATTGGATCATCCCTGGACTTTCAGTCCTAAAGAGAGCCGTAGACGTGAGGTCTCCGAGAATGAAGTCCTTAGTGGACAGTTGAGGGGATTGGATCATCCCTGGACTTTCAGTCCTAAAGAGAACCGTAGACTGGGTCTCCGATAATGAAGTCCTGAATGAACAGGTAGGGGATTGTATCATCCCCGGACTGAGGTCCCAGAATAGAACCGTAGACTGGGTCTCCGATAATGAAGTCCTGAATGAACAGGTAGGGGATTGTATCGTCCCCGGACTGAGGTCCCAGAATAGAACCGTAGACTGGGTCTCCGATAATGAAGTCCTGAATGAACAGGTAGGGGATTGTATCGTCCCCGGACTGAGGTCCCAGAATAGAACCGTAGACTGGGTCTCCGATAATGAAGTCCTGAATGAACAGGTAGGGGATTGTATCGTCCCCGGACTGAGGTCCCAGAATAGAACCGTAGACTGGGTCTCCGATAATGAAGTCCTGAATGAACAGGTAGGGGATTGTATCGTCCCCGGACTGAGGTCCCAGAATAGAACCGTAGACTGGGTCTCCGATAATGAAGTCCTGAATGAACAGGTAGGGGATTGTATCGTCCCCGGACTGAGGTCCCAGAATAGAACCGTAGACTGGGTCTTCGAAAATTGAAGTCCTGAATGAACAGGCAGGGGATTGCATCGTCCCCGGACTGAGGTCCCAGAATTGATCCGTAGACTGAAGTCTCCGAGAACTGAAGATTGGATTGTATCATCCATGGACCTATGTCCTAAAAGGAGCAGGATTGATCATCCTAGGAATATGATCGTATGATGACGATGCTGATGATCGTGTGAAGACGATGCTGATGATCGTGCGATGACGATGCTGATGATCGTGTGATGACGATGCTGATGATCGTGTGATGATGATGCTGATGACGATGCTGATGATCGTGCGATGACGATGCTGATGATCGTGTGATGACGATGCTGATGATCGTGTGATGACGATGCTGATGATCGTGCGATGACGATGCTGATGATCGTGTGATGACGATGCTGATGACGATGTTGATGATCGTGTGATGACGATGCTGATGATCGTGTGATGACGATGCTGATGATCGTGTGATGACGATGCTGATGATCGTGCGATGACGATGCTGATGATCGTGTGATGACGATGCTGATGACGATGCTGATGATCGTGTGATGACGATGCTGATGTTCATGTGATGACGATGCTAATGATGATGCTGATGATCGTATGATGACGATGCTGATGATCGTATGATGACGATGCTGATGACGATGCCGATGATCGGATTGATATCGACACTGTTGACATTGATGTTCCAGTAACTGGTTGAGTTACTGATGAAGATGAATTGAAGAAAGCTTCCAATGATTTATAGATGTATCATATATGATGACTCCTTGCTCTTGCAGATGTTGTTATAATATCCTTCTCGTTAAGGGGGAGTGTTGAATATTGTAACTTCAAAGAATATTATATTTGTACTTTATTATTCCGGAGATGATACATTCCTCCGAGGTAACCCTATCATGTATCTGGAGATGTTTATTCCTCCAGGGGTTTGTATTAACTAGGGTTATTAGACCCACCATGGGTGGGTCGGCCCTGCAGTTATATTTTAGGGGTTATTAGACTTCTCCAGGTGAGGTCGGCCCCATTAGTCTTTTAGTCAGTTGGGAGTCAAGTATAAATAGAGGAGGTGAACTCCTCATTAGATCATTCACTCACTTGTGGAAGAGTGCGCACTAGTTGAGGAGATCTGCTAAGGAGTCAAGGAGAAGGAGCACATCTTGTATTTTGGTTGATCATCTTATTGAGGAAAGCTTTGCTGGGTTTTCTACCCCATGAGGGTTTCCTAGGGTATATTGTGTGTCTATCTTGTGATTGTGTTTCTTTCAGAGATCTTGTTTGTCTATTTGGTTTAAACTTAACATGATGTAGTGTTTAAACTTATTGATTTCATGCACAACAACTAAGAACTATTTTTCAGTAACTACAGTATAATTAGATTCAGTAGGGGTAAGATTCTTACCAGTAAAATAAATGGCATACGTGATTTGGTTTTCTCTCTGTCCAAGTACGACCATTAGAGTTATATCTGAAGCATCAGTATAAATGTGGAAGGGGAGAGACCAATTCCCCCCCCCCAAGTGTTGGTGCTACTGACAACTTCTCCTTCAAGATATCAAAGGAAGATTGGCAATGTGAATCCCAAGAAAATATAGCATCTTTGGCATCTAACTTAAATAAAGGTGCAACTATTCTAGTGAAGTTTTCAATAAACCTCCTATAGTAGCCTGCATGACCCAAAAATCTCCTTATCTCTTTTTGTAACTATGGTATTGAAATTTTGGTGATTACTTCAATTTTCATCGAGCCTACTTTAATTCCTACAAAAGAAATATGATCCCAAGAACTATACCTTCTCTTAGAAGCATTTTGCACTTTTCATGGCTAAGAGCAACTTGGTTGGTTTCTTGGCATCTAATTAGGAGTTTTTCTAAGTTAGTAAGGGCCTCCTCTAAAGTATCACTATATACTATGAGGTCATCCATGTAGACTTCCACACAATCATGCATCAAATCAACAAAGATTCTTAAAACAATTCTTTGGAAATTAGTGGGAGCATTGCATAAACCAAAGGGTAAAACCGAGTATGCATATGTTCCCCAAGGGAAAGTAAAGGTAGTCCTATCCTAATCCTATGGTGCGATCTGGATTTGGTTATAGCCACTAAACCATCTAGCAAAGAAAAATATTGTTCACTAGCTAATGTATCTAGTATTTGATCAATAAAAGGGAGGGGAAAGTAGTCTTTAATGTGGTTTTGATTAATTCTTTAAAGTCTACACATATTATCCATTTACCATTCTTTATATGTATGATAACAAGTGGAGAAACACATTTGCTATCAAAGATGGGGTAGATGAAATTGGTAGGCAACAATTCTTGCAATTATTCCTTTAAGATATACTTTAAAGTAGGGTTCATTAATCTTTGTGGATATTTAACATGTCTAGATTTTTTCTAAATATACATGTGGTGTATACATGTATCAAGATGAATGCATCGCATGTCTTTATAGTTATGTGCGAAAGCACCAGATTGTTCTTTTAGTTCTTGAACCAGTCGCTCTTGTTGATCTTGGTCTAGATTAGGATTAATATGTAAGAATTTATCTAGACTAATCTCAACAGTGCTAGTGTAAGAAATTGATCCTAAAGTAGATGGTTAGCCTGGATTTCACTTGATCCGAAAATGACTACAATAATCCATTTTCCTTCAAAACTAAGAATCTTTTATTGACAACGTGCTTTGAATGAAAATGAACTTACTTAACCAAACTTCTTCAACATGCATAAAGGAAATGCACATGTAATTGTAGAGATATAAAGAACATAAGATATGAACACCATACAAACTTTGATAACAAAGTTCACCAGACCTCCTAGTTACATCTCTGGGTCCACTCTCAACTAGTGAGACCATTCTATTATAATTCTAAACTAATGACAATTACAATGGTGACTTACAATACAAGTTCTGGAGACACCCTCCAAATATGTGGCTCAGATGAAAAAATGTACTTCACCACTAAGATTCTCTTGAAAAACTGAGAAGAATGAGTATAAAATTGACCATACTTGGACACAATGCTCAAAGACCCCCTTTGGGACATACATCAAGACAATGCCATACAAATCCACTGCTCGGATGCTGAAATGGACATTAGAATCAAAATCCCCTCGAAATTATTAGAAAATAGACTATAAAATTACCTATGCTTTCTACAAGTGCCCAAGGAACCCCTTGACACGCAAAATAAGGCTATACTCAACATTGTACAAATCCCACCTCAGGATTTGTGCCAAGCCTCTCAAGAAGAGCTCACCACAAACTCTCTTCAAGAAATTCACTTCGAAATTCCCTGATCAAATAGTGAGGATGTATCCCCTTTTATAGCCCCCAAAGGGCATTGTTTTGGTTACAACCATATTAACTTCAAAATAGATATATTAATTGCCATTACTTAACATAACCAAAGTTGTTGGCATATTGGTTAAATTTTTGGAATTATGCCCCAAAGAACAGGGTTCAAATCCCATATAAGACAAATAATATATATACAATACCATGTGAACCACTTGCATGCAAATTGAGGGGGCCATGGGGGAAGTGCCACCTAGAACCATGTGATTGGTCCATGTGGTAGTTATTCATTGGTTGTTGCTTCATCATCAATGCCATTCATGTTCCCCTCCACCATGCCATGTCATCATGCCACATCACCATGCCATTTAATCATGCCACATCATCATATTGACTGTATGGTCTTGCCACTTTCATCCACCTTAGAAGTACGACATGCCACGTGGAAGTCTATGGGTCTACCACATGGCACCCTCCTACAACTTTTGCTTGTTCCATCAAAAATTCAGAAGGGCATATCTTCCTCATACGATGTCTGTTTGAAGCAATTCAAGCGTCATTGGAAATATGTCATTGAGATCTATGCAATGGTATTGTTTCCAATTACATTCAAGAAATTTTTATTTTTGAGCATTCTTTGATCCACCTGGATCATTCCTCCCCACTGGAAGAACTTTTGGACCTCCAAAAGTATGGATTTACTCAGCAAATCTACGATGATAAAACTCCCTAACTTTTCTAGTCTCTATCCATCTTGTTGAATTTCCTTGCATCCTCTTCGGCTGCAATTTATGTGAGGACCATGTTGATGCTCATAAAATATCAGCACCAACAAGAGGGATTCTCCCCGGTAAATAATCCCAATTAGATTACTCACCATTTGGTGTGGGGGATCTGTCCGGTTAACGGTCTGGCTACCGTGAGTGTAATTGTTTAAGTTCTTTATCGGTTGCAGCTCGGTTCACTATTTATGTAATTTTATTTCAAGTATGAGATGCAAGTGCCCTAATTAAATGCATATAATTGACAGGCAGAAACCACATTAGTGATGCGCAAGTTCTTACCTCTCGTATTACCGCTCCCGCCTTATCAATTATCTATTATGATTCTAATTTAAACCAACTATCCTATCCCTGCAAGGAGAAAATTTGAATTAAGAGTAATATATTGGAAATGTTAATATAAGTCTAACAGATAGTTATTTCAACACAACATTCACATTTACAGCAGAAAGAATACCAAAGGTAGCTTTGATATGATTAAAACAATTCATTACTCATTTTACACATAAACATTTGCATAGAAATTAAAATCATTCATCGCCATTGAAGTAGTTTAAGAAAGTTAGAACGATCTCACAGTATGAGTTACGAATGCAAGAAGAAGTAGTTCCACATTAAACATTCCACACATTCTAGGCAAAAATATCTATGCACGCTTTTCCTAGCAAACAGATCCTTATTATTAGAAGAAAAATAGTTCTCTTACAAAATGGTCCATCTTCTATTATGCTAGCAAAAGTCCTTTCATCCTTATTCTCCTCCTTTATTTATATTACATAAGAGTTTGTCCTCTAGTGACTCCTCGTTTACCCTATCCCTAGGAATTCCCAAAATTTGTCATTTAGTGCTTACATCAGAAAATACAAAAAGATATTTACATTTTAGATTTAGGTGGGCCCAACTAAACTAGAAAGATATTCTACCCACGCATTAGCCTCTTCTTCTATGATAGTAAATTTGACAGGCTCCAATACTGGTAAGGATACTTCATGATATGAAAATTGAGTCTCAATATGTGCCAATCCTACTTTTGTAGCCTTGCAACTATCTTCCAGAAAATAGGCATGTATAGATGCTTGTCCTACAAAGTGGTGGATGTCTTCTTCTGTGAGAGCATCCAATTTTCTGATGTAGTCTAATTCTCCCTGCAACCCATTCTGTAGCTCTGTTGTGCTTAGGTCTCTTGAAGGAAGCTCATTCATCTTCAGGAGCAGAGAGAGATGACACTTCTCATGAACCTGTTGGATTTTCTCATAAAAATCCTGACACTTTTGGATAGTCTTTGGAATGTCATTATTTAGTTTCCTGGAAACCTTCCTCCAAAATCCCAGAACTTCCATTTCCGACTTCAAGTTTGTTGTTGTCTTCGGAGGAAAATTATCAGGGTATTCTGAGTTAACCTCTCTCCAGGCCATCTGAATCTTAAACTTATCTACAATATCCAACAACCTTTTCCTGAATTCCAGTGACTCCACAGCTATCACCTTCATTCTCGCCATCGACAAATTCAACTTGTATATTTCTTCTGTGCAAATTTCTTGAGTGATATATTCGTTCCTGAATCTTGCAGGATTGATCACAAAATGGAGTTATGTCTTGCTTCCTCTTATTTTCCAACTCCAGTTTCTCTACCAAAGATTCCTTCTCTTTAACCAACTCCTCCACCCAAGCTTTCAATTCTTCGACTTGTTGGTTTGCGGCTGACTCTCTTGACTCTAATTGAGTGATTCGAGCTTCAAAGTCACTCCCTTACCCTTCCATAATCATTAACTGCACAGTTAATGCCTCCTTTTTTGTGTCCAAATTCTGGTATTCATTCAGTAACCTTTCCTTCTCGGATAGAATGGCATCATGTTTCCTTTTCAGTTCTATCCCTTCTCCTCGCATTTTTACCAAATTATCTTTCAATTTGAGCATCTTCTCTTTATTTCGCTCCACACCATTTATCAACTTGTCAACATTATCTGCACTTGCATGCGAAACAACTGTGTTGACAGAGGCCATGAAATTAGGGTCATTGTGGGTACCCTCAGTCCTTATGGGTACCCTCCATGATTGTGTTCTCTTGAATAGTAACAAAATCGGGCTGGGTGCCCATTTTCAGTCTCTTCTCTATCCTCCCCGTGATAGTCTTTCTTTTTTGGTAAAAAATGATTGTGTCCAATATGGCCACAGTATGTTGCTTTGATGGGGTGAATGGGGTGAGCCCAAGATCATTAAATGGGAGGTGACCTCCTGTGAGCGTCACACTAGATACCTCAGGTGGGTCTATGTCCATATTCTGCACACTCAGTCTTTTCTTTTCCACAGCTTCCTTGGAATTTTTTTCCTCTTCCTTTTTCTTTTGTTGTTTTGTCGCTTCTCTTTCTGCTCTTTCTTTTACTTCTTCTTCCTCTTTTATTTTTAATTCCTTAGCAGCCTCCCTTTCTTGCCTCTCAGCCTCTTCCTTCTGCTTTCTCTCTGATTCTTCTGCTCTTATCTATTCTGCTTGTTCCCTTTGTATCCTTTATGCTTCCTCTTTCAGCTTCCTCTCTGCTTCCTCTACTTGTAGTCTTGCAGTTTCTTCTCATTGCCTCTGTAATTCTGCCACCTTGGCAGTGTTGTTAGCAGTATTGGAACTACCCCCACTCTTGGGACGAAATCATTTGTTTAGCTCGGTCATGTTGCTTTCCCTCTGATACACTTCTTCTTCCTTGTCGAAGTGATTGGCATTCTCATAATGTATTTTGATCGATGCACAATGCTCGACAACCTGTAGCTAGGGTTTTACCCCTAGCTTGTGCCAATGAGCACCTACTAAGGAGAATGGACTCCTTAGTAGCAGTTCAATAATGATTAAATGATTAAGCTAAAACAACAATTAACAAACTACTTTAAACATTGCATGAGACATAAATGAAAGATGTAAAAAATGGTTTTATATTAATGTTACCTTGAGTGTCAAGGTTGATGAAGCCCTTTGCAGTGTCCAAGAGGATGCTCCAAGCATCAGAATGCTCCTTTCTCCTTCTCCAATGTTGGGGATGGGCCAAAGGTGGCTCTCAAGGTGAAAATAGTTCAAAGGTGAACTAGGGTTTCGAGAGAGATTTTGGCAGAGTAAGGGTGCTTGTGATTGTGGATGTGGAATAAGGGATCTCCATCACCTATTTATAGTTTTTTGGTGGTGGAGTGCTGACCCATGGTTTTAGGAAACACATGGTTTTAGGCAGCTGTATAGGGTTTTTTCCTCCTTTTCCTCATTATTTTATATTTTTTATTCCCTTTTTAGGAGATTTTTGCTATTTTTGGAGGAAAAGGGGGTTTTTTTAGCCTTTTTTAGGCTATTTTGATGGTTTTGTGGCCTTTTGGAGGCATTTTAGGCCTTTTGGAGGCTTTTTAATGGGATTTTTTGGGATTTTTAATGGAAATATGGTAGGAAAATGGACAAATGGGCCATATAATGTGGTAAATGAGCTAGTGAGCACTTTTTGGGTGTTAACAGATTGCCCCCTGATGTGCGAGGGCAGGAGCTCATCGTATGGCCAATGGACATCATAAGTCATGAATGGTTTTCCTGGGTGTGGAGAGGAGAGAAGAAACAAACTGAAGCCCGGAACAACGATCCCGAACAACTGCAAGAACTAAAAGTACATAACCTCAATAAAGGATGAGGAATCATATGATCATATGGACGAGGCGGGAATTCCCATGCTCGTATCAGGATATAACATAATAACAACAATGGGGTCCAAAAAATGGGGACCTGAAATATACATGACCTCAAATACTGACTGAGGAATAATCTCAATATATGGACGAGGCGGGCATACCCATGCTCGTATCAAGATACATAAATATAACTGTAAGGCCCGAAAGATGGGGACCTGTAAGATACATGACCACTGTGTACATCATAAGAGTCCAGCGGGGACACAAATTTGGGACATACTGCTGAGCGGATCATGTGTGAACTGCAGAACTGGTGCACTGGAACAATCAACAGTGCTACTGAGTGTGGTACCACAGGAACTGATGAGCTGCTGGATCATAGTGACGGGGGTCATACTGTCCATGGTACACTGAACTGGAACTGATCTGGGTACTCAAGGAAGCATATAGCTGGATGGCTTCCGAATACAATCGCCAACGCAGCCCGGACATCCACGGGAACATATAACTGGGCGTTCCGAAATGACTCACCAATGTGCTAGAGTCGGGGGAAATCCGGGGTCTTCGACAAAAAACTGATGGGATATAATCCTACGCGATCCTCAACGATGCGATCAAGGTGCTGAAGTCGAGCATGTGAGGAACAACCACTCGGAGAGGCAATGATGACTCCTCTCAGAATGATCCGTAGGCACTTACCACAGATGGTGATAAGTCCAAGGCGTAGGGACCTCTGGGCCTATCCTCTGGAATAGAGGAGCTGTCGTCGACAGAGGGAGACCAGCAACTATCAAGGCAATGATGTTTCCTTGATAGAAGCGCGAGGTGGAGAACCGAAATATGATAGTACTGATGGCAGGACTGACCTAACTGTGGGGGGAAAGCTGGGCAAGTAGAGTGGGTGGACTCAAACTTCCTTTGTTCAGAGTATGATAATGGGAATGATCTGGCAGCATATGAAACTGACTGAGGGAAAAGGGATCATAGCTGTAATGGATCTGGGAGGATAACTGGCTGAGGGAGACTCAAGCTGGTAGACAATGGCAGGAGACTGCAGAATATTCTGAACAAAGGCGACCTGATGGGGGTGCTGCCGATATGATCGATCATAGTGCCATGAGGCACGGGAGGATACTTCTTCATGGGTTAAGGAACTAGAAGAAGTGTGTGGAAAATGATACTGTCGTGTGGATTTTACGAGCCCAGGACAGTTCATGCTCGTGGTTGCTTTCAATTTTAAGGAGTCTGAAAGCGATAAGAAGACTCTGAAGTAAATGAATGGTACTGTCGTGTGGATTGAACGAGCCCAGGACAGCGCATGCTCGTGGTGCTTTCAATTTTAGAGAGTCTGAAAGCAAGTAAGAAGACTCCAGGGGGTTGCTTTTTTCGTAGATTTAGTCTCCAAGGCCCAAAGAAGCATAAAAGGATGCAATGAAGAACTCTTCTAGCCGGTGTGACTAGAGTATTCCTTTTTCGTAATTAGTCTACCAGGTCCGGAAAAGGGTTAAACTTATACCAGATAGACGCCCTTTCAGGTACTTTAACGAGCATGAAAGGAAGCAAGATTGCTCGGCGATCTTTTCATTCTTTTAGGAGTCAGAAAAGAGCTTAACGGAAACTCCCTAAGTGCCTTTTTCGTAAAGGACTTGTCCGGCCCGAAAAAGGGATAAAATGATACCGAACAAAAGGAATGGCCAGGCAAGGAGGAAGTGTTCAATCAAGGCTTAGTAATGATGACCAAGAACGAGGGTAGGTGGGAACACTGATGGACCTCCTTGCGGGGTGGATGAAATGGTGGCAAAATAACGAGACATTTGCAGTATGACAGGAGTGAATGGCTCATGTACAAAAGTGGAACAACCCGATAGCGGCCGATGTGGCACGCAAACCGAGGCAGCAAGGTGTCGGGACACAATGGTGAAATTGTACCAAGCGAGAGCGAGAAATGATCTCAAGCATCATCACGAGCTCGGAAAAAGGAATCCGGCGATATAAAGGATGTCAAAAACGGATAACGGCCGATGTGGCACGCAAACCGAGGTGACGAGGGTGTTGTGGAAAAAATACCCGAAAGATCGGGGGGTGAGAGCGAGAAATGATCTCAAGCATCATCACCAGCTCGGAAAAATGAATCCGATGATATAAAACATGTGAAAAACGGAGAACGGCCGAAGTGGCACGCAAACCGAGGTGACTATGGGTCGGGACACAATGTTGATATTGGTCCTGGTGAGAGCGAGAAATGATCTCAAGCATCGTCACGGGCACGGAAATATGAATCCGGCGGTGCAAATGGTGCGAAAAAATGGAGGGCATAATACTAGGTGTATCATGATGGCCCGCGGGGGCAGAATACTAGGTGTATAAAATCAAGTCAAATCTACAAGTGATATGTGACCTCAAAAATGGTTGAGATCACAAGTGTGAAAAAGTGAGCAGGGTTAATGACTTGCCCCCATGCTATGTGCATGGGGTTTGTGATTATGGATCACATATGTGTTGGTTTGAACGATGGGTTCATTGACATGCTGAGATAAATGTGATGGGGCAGGGTCAAAATGATTGATCATGCCCCCTATCCCAGGGTCAAGAGAATCTATGATGCCCCTTGACTCAGAGGTGTCAATGTGGTGCTCTATGATAGCAGGGTCAAGACCAGGCATTTCGGTATAGGACCAGGCAAAGACATCACAGAATTCTCTGAAAAGGTTTATATAGTCCTCAATCTCTTGTTTACTGCAAAATGCTCCTAAAGTGATGAGTTCAGGAGCACGACCTGGAGCAGCAATATCAACTTGGATGACAGGTGAGATGTTGGCCATGTTGCCCTCCTCGAAGGCATCAGGAGCAGGAATAGGGTCCTTGAACCAGTCAACCTTAGTGGGGAGGAAGTCTTTGGATTCAACCGCGTATTGGGTAGCGGTGCTAGAGGAAGACGCTTCTGGGATGAAATAGGAACGGTGGTGCATAGCATCCCAAGGATAATCCGGGGCAGTAAGGGCCTCAAGAATCTCCTCATCAGTACGGAAAGTCTGCGTCGTCAAGTCGGTTGACGAGGGGGTAGTGGTTGAAGTAGTGGTGGAAGAGATCATATAGATGATATTAACCTCTTCGGAAGGGGGAGAGACCGGGGGGTAGATCTCCTCAATGGTAGGCGGTGCCGTCTCGAGATCCAGATTGTTCATCTCATAGAGAGCCGCTCTGTAATCCGGGAGATCAGGACAATGATGTGAATAATGCCCGTAAATACCGCAGATGGCGCAGGAGTGGTTGGTACGTAGGGACTTATCTTTAGGCGTAGGAGTGGGGTTTAGTTCGACAGTTGGGATGCTGGGGTCATCATCGAGCATTTGCATGTGCTTCTGCAATGCGGGTAACTGTGGGCATTGGTGGGTCGCATGGCCCAACTCGTCACACAGCGAGCATTTGGGAGGAGCACGAAACACTGGAGGGTTCTTGACTGTCTTGGGAGGTGGTACGGCAGTGTAAGGTTGTGGACCTCTGCTCCCAGTGGGTTTGGGAGTAGGAGGAGGTGTCATAGAGGACGAAGGGGTAGAGACACCGGGAGGTGGCTGAGTGGTAGTAGACATGGGTTGCACCGGCTGGAGGACGACATCTGGTGTCGGCGGGCGAACGGGAGGCGAAAGATACCATACAGGTAATCCCAATGTTAACCCAGGGATGCTAAGGGTAGCCATGACCGGGGCGCTTACTACTCCTGCTGGAGGAACTAGGAAGGGGATCGTATGTATCGGTGTAACACCAATGTGGCTAGGTACCAGTGGTGGTTTAGGCAACAAGGATGGTTGATTGTTAGGTGGTAGGATGTCGTGGGGCAAGGTACATAAGTCAGACATTTCGGGCGTAGATGACGGCGGAGGAATGGAGTGAAAGGTAGAGGTCATCGGCGCGTATGAGTAGACTCCAGGCCCCGTAGAGGAAACAAACGAGGTGTTGGCAGGAGAAACAGGTTGTTCAACCATGGGGAGAACATTTTCCGGTGCCGTAGGAGCACTGGGATCATAGTAGGTGAGCTGGTCAACCTTAACCATGCGTCCCTCGTGGGGGAACATCATGGTGCGAAAGACAGAAGAGGCAACTGCCCGCATGGCATACATGTAGCTACGGCCAAGTAAAAGGTTATAATCCAATTGGGCATTGATTACCTCTATGTCAATAAGGACTGTTTTACCACCTAACTGGACAGGAACGTTGGGCAGGAGGCCTTGGGGCTGGGCCGAACGACCGTCGTAGGCACGTAATGCAGTGGTGGACTGCCGGAGAGGAGGGGATCCTAGCTTCTGCCATACAAATGTAGACATAATGCATGTGGAGGCACCCTCATCGATGATGCACCGATGGATAAAAAGGTTCCTAACGGAGACAGTAACTTGGAAGGCTAAGCTGGAAGGTAGGCGTGGTTCAGACTGGTCTAAATCAAACGCCATCAAATGCGAATCAGTTGGGTCAATCCCCCCAATGGCGGAAAGTAAAGTCTTGCGCTGGGAAGGGCAGTTCTTCAAGACTTCTAACGCAGACATGGCTGCGGGAGATTGGGCTAGGTCGTCTACAATGTTGTAGTTTGACGCAGCGCGCGCGTTAGGGTTATTGTTGATTCGGCGAAGTGGGAAACGAGGTGCTTTCGCGGCGCCGTCTATGGGAGGCGGAGGTATACGTAACGCCTGATCGGTGGGATGGGCGTTAGTAGGTTTATCCGTGGGAGTGGCTTCAGAGGTGGAGCCATATTGGTTCCGACGGGTCTGGAGGTTGACGTCAGCTGATGACATCATCAGTAAGTGGTGGGTACCTGAGTCAAACATGGGTTGATCAGGAGCAGCGTAGGTGATCTGTTGTTGTTGGGGTTGCACGTTAGCTTGAGGGGCCAACGGCTGAGTGTTCACCACGCCTTGGGTTGGTAAGGGGTTTTGCAGCACCAAAGGGGGTTGCTGAGGTTGGGGGGGGTTGGGCGGTGCTTGGGGAGCCGCATGCCCTTGGCGATGGGCCTCGTCAACCCAGAGCTGCCGAGCTCGCTCCAAGTGTGGGCAAGCGTGTGTGTAGTGTCCATAGACGCCGCAAATAGAACAAGGGTGGTTTGTTCGCAGATTGGGGTTTTTGGCCTGCTTGGGCGGGCGGTCAGGGTTTTGATTAGCGGGGGCCGCATTGTTATTGTCAGGGGGATTAGCCGGTTGACCAGCTTGGTCTGCAGGTTGGTTGTTTCCTCGATTACGGCCCTTGCCGCGGTTCTGTTGGCCCTGGTTACGTTGGTTGTTCTGGTTTTGCTGCGGGTTCTGTTGGGCGTAAACTTGCCCTTGGGCAGCAGGTGGATTCTGAGGTTGCGTATGTGCTGGAGCAGGCTGCGGAGGATGATATGTAGGTTGAGGCTGAGCAGGTGCAGCAACTTGAGGGGGTTGCTGATAGGACTGCGGAGCAGGTTGTGGATGTGCCGCAGGGGCTGCCTGTGGCGGATAATATGCTGGTGGGGCTGGTGAAGGCGCAGGAGCTGAGGCAGCCTGCTGATGGTAGTAAGGCTGAGGGGTGACTGGAGGAGCATAAGCAGGAGTCGCATACCCGAAGCACTGAGGTGGACATGAGGGTCCATGGGAATGGTGATGTGTCATGGGAGCATATGAGTTAGTTGCTCCAGACTGGGAGGTATCCCTCGACAGGTCGGGGCCAGGGGTAGGACGTGCTATAGAAAACGGTTGGGGATGCGAAGAAACACGGCCAATGATACCATCTGCAGCGTGGGATGCCCCCGGCGCATCATGATGGGAGGACTCGCCGCGAGGGGCGTCAGGTATAATGGTATAAAGGTAACCCGACTGGGCGTAAATGAGGTCAAACTGCTGTGCCTTAAGGATGGCCTCTTCTTCAGACTGGGGTCTTTCTGAAGCTACATCCTTAGCAATAACAGGAAGCAGGGACTTGAGGAACCAATCGAGGAAGATACGGTCGTCTAGTTTGATCTTGCATAAGCTACGGCGTCTACGCCACTCATGGATATGGTCCGTGATATGGGTAGCCGTGTTTTGTCTGCAGGATAGGAGGATCTCAATGCCCGCGTCATAGCGGACAGGCAACTGGAAGAACTGCAGGAAGGTAGAGGCAAGGGAGGCAAAGGTGGCGTGGGTCCCATGTGGTTGCTCAATATACCATTTGGATGCAGAGCCAGTAAAGGTGCGCTGTAAGAGACGGAGGCGAACAGAGTCGTCCACGATGGAGTTAGAGGAACACCATAGGTGGAAAGACATGATATGGTTTTGTGGGTCCTCACCAGCCTTGCCCTCGAACTTAGGGATGTCCGAGGGGAGCTTGGTAGGCATATGAGGCCACGTGGGGTCGTGTCGAATAGGATCGTTGGTCAATCTGGCCAAGTCAGGTAGGTTAAGGCTAGCCATGAATGGCAGACTGGAAGAAGGCTGTGACACAGTAGCGCTATGGACCAAGTTGGGGCCAGTGCCCCCAAGTGGAGGGACAAGATTTAGGGTGGTGCCCCCAAGTGGGGGAACTGAGGTAGTGGAGGATGGTCCAGCACCACCATGGGTAGTGTGAGCCACTGATGTAGTGGGGATGGGTATTCCCGCTGTGGGTACAGGTACTGTGAGGGGAACGGTAGATGGTTGCCCCATGGAGGGCATCCCAAAAACAGGTGTAGTAACTGGTGTAGTGGTGGATGTGCCACCAATGGTCCCTATGAAAAATGGAGTGGAAGTCGTACCAGCCATGGGGCTAGTAGGGGCAGTATAAATAGGGTTCTCAGACTCTTCGTCAGAATCAGAGGTAAAGTAAGGAGCGTCACTATCTGGTGACGGAGGCCTACGTCGCTGACGAGTGGAGTCAAGTGACAAGGCTCTAGATCTGTGATGAGTGGTATCAACGGACAATGATCGGAATCTACGACGAGTGGTGTCAAGAGAACCGTGCTGTGGGGGCTCGCCCCTGAGGCGCCGAGAATGTCTCGGGGACTCAATGGTGACAGATGGTGTCTAGTCTCTGTGGGTTGAGGTGAGTATAAAAATAGCTCAAAAATCCTAATGCAACCGAGTGTGCAGAAGGAGAGCTAAAAAGCAAGGCACTCAGGCCAACAACCAACTCAAAACACCCACTGCAACAGCTGTGCTACAATAGGTGGAGTAACAACAAAGATGGTCAGAATACCAACAAGCAGCAGGTTTCCTAAAAAAGAAAAATGGTGGACTCACTAGACCAAAGGGAGGTAAAGGAGCATGCAAACACCTAACTAAAAGTATTCTGACTTAACTAAACATATCCTCTGCAAGGTGATGAAATCCAAGTCAGACAATATGAGTAGGAAAGCCAAGTGGCTATGATATCCCCCTACCGGGAGGGACACCGGGTAGTCAATCCTAGAAGAATGGCAACTAAGATACCCCGTTCATGACACGTCCAGAAAGGTGAATCTGCCGTTTAGTTCGTTGACCGCAATACCCCTATACAGGGATATCCCGCGAACCGCGAAAGGTAGCCCTTCGGTTACTGAATGGAGTGCGGTATTCCACTCAGGCCTCCGGAACCAGTCTCCCGACTTCAACCCTCCTAAGGGAGAGGCCCTCTGACAAACTGGTCGTGACCGTGCCAAAAAGTACTAGGGGATTTTGGTTCCCTATTTGGACAACAACTATGTCTCAAGTGAAATAACCAAGGGGTGTTATTGGAAGCCTATCCCCCTGATCCTACCTAACTACAATGATTCTTTTGTGTTCCCCAAGTGGGGTTAGAATGTTGGTTTAATTAGGTACTTTTTAAGGCTCACTTGATTTTATGTGACAGAGTGTGTGCTCGTGAGGTGTTGAACCCAAAAATAGAAGTGCCACAAGGGGGGCAACTTCCAATCTATCAATAATATGGAAATTGAAAGTGTAACTTGCAAAATTTTCTGAATTTAAAAATACTAAAATTTTAAAAAGATTCTGTAAAGGGAACAGTAATTAGGTTGCAGTAAGGCTGTAAGGAAGTGGGCTGCAGGTAGGACAGGGGGCTGTTCAAATGCAGAAAATATTGCAGCAAGAGGGGCTGGGCTCAAAATAGGAAAAGAGTAGAAATCAGACCGCGGGTCTGTGGCGATTTGGAACAGGCCGACCGCGGGTTTAAGGGAAACAGCGGCGGTCAGGTCGCGGCTATCGGGCCAACAGCGGCAGTCGGGACGCAGGAAACAGGGAAAAAGTCACAGTCAGGTCGCGGCTATCGGGCCAACAGACGTAGTCGGGACGCAGGAAAATAGGGAAAAAGACGCAGTCGGGTCGCGGCAGAATGGCTAACAGGCGCAGTCGGGACGCGCGAAAGAGGCAGAAAGCCGCAGTCGCGACGCAGGAAAAAGGCCGACAGGCGCAGTCAGATCGCGGCAAACAGGCTGATTAGCCACGGTCGGATCGCAGGTAACAGACTTGAATCCGCCGGCAGGGCGTCGGAAGCAGTCTGAGAGCCGCGGTCGGATCGCAGGTAAAGGCCCGAAAGGCGCGGTCGGGACGCGACTGCAGAGGGAAAAAACGCGGTATGCGGCGGCCGAAAGGGACAGCCGAAAAGAAAAAATTTTAAAAAAACGGAAACCAGAAATTCGAAAACTAGGGGAGTCGCCAAAACTGTAGCTAGGGTCTTACCCCTAGCTTGTGCAAATGAGCACCTACTAAGGAGAATGGACTCCTTAGTAGGAGTTCAGTATATTAAACTAATTAAGCTAAAACAACAATTAACAAACTACTTTAAACATTGCATGAGACATAAATGAAAGATGTAAAAAATGGCTTTATATTAATGTTACCTTGAGTGTCAAGGTTGATGAAGCCCTTTGCAGTGTCCAAGAGGATGCTCCAAGCTTCAGAATGCTCCTTTCTCCTTCTCCAATGTTGGGGATGGGCCAAAGGTGGCTCTCAAGGTGAAAATAGTTCAAAGGTGAACTAGGGTTTCGAGAGAGATTTTGGCAGAGTAAGGGTGCTTGTGATTGTGGATGTGGAATAAGGGATCTCCATCACCTATTTATAGTTTTTTGGTGGTGGAGTGCTGACCCATGGTTTTAGGAAACACATGGTTTTAGGCAGCTGTATAGGGTTTTTTCCTCCTTTTCCTCATTATTTTATATTTTTTATTCCCTTTTTAGGAGATTTTTGCTATTTTTGGAGGAAAAGGGGGTTTTTTAGCCTTTTTTAGGCTATTTTGATGGTTTTGTGGCCTTTTGGAGGCATTTTAGGCCTTTTGGAGGCTTTTTAATGGGATTTTTTGGGATTTTTAATGGAAATATGGTAGGAAAATGGACAAATGGGCCATATAATGTGGTAAATGAGCTAGTGAGCACTTTTTGGGTGTTAACACAACCCTGCCTTGGATATCACTTCTCGCAAAACTCTTTTTCACCAAAATGAAATGCTTCTAAATCTTGAACGAAAAAGCTTCGACAGTTTTCACCTTGGAGAACTTGTATGCCCCGATACAGAAAGGAAAAGGTGGGAATGAAGCTTTCTTTTGATCATGCATGATATTTCCAATCCCATTAATGAAAACTTGCCTTACTGCTTCCTTGTGGACCACAAAATCAGTTGCATATTTGGGAAAAAGGGATGGAGCTCAGGAACCTCCAAACATTCTGATGTACATGCCCTCCTGTGAGAAGTAGTAGTCCTCATATTCATTTATGACTGCCATTGCATTTTCATACAAGTAGTTTGGTTATTTATGAAAAATTAACCAGTAGAGAGGCATGATGAACTCTTCACATATGAGCTTATAATGAATTGCATATCTATGGACCCACATGGTCTGATAAGCCACGCAGATTGGAGATTCAACTCTATTCCAGATGCACCCTAACTTAGGAAATGGGTGTTTAGCTAATATGCAATCTATGAGGTATGAAGACGTGTAGAATTCTGCCTTCTTTTGGGTTAAACCTCCTTGTGCGGCTGCTATTGATGATGACAGGATTTTCAAGATGATGTATTCCCAATTAAAAAACTGTGCCATGGAAGGGTATGTAGTAAATTAGAGGTACGCAATATAGCTTGTAGGTAGTTCCATCTGCCTTGCCGAAAATTCTGCTTAGCATTAGAGCTATAATTCTAAAAGGGGTCCTCAAGTTTTAACACTCATGTTCTCTGCTCGCCTTCTGTCTCAGCTTCCTTCCTGATACTATCATTTTCATAGCATATTCAAAGTGGTCCATGTTAAACCTTTGATCCAGTCTTTAGTTAACATGACCTGGGCTGGCGGTAGCTTTTATGCCGCTTCTATATGAGCTTGATGGAAGGAGGAAAACACTTCCCCTTTGGCATCGGAAATGATTCTTGATGTGGAATCAGCTTGTGGCAGGAACCATCCAATGACCTCTGAGCAGGAAAAAAGTTCTAGGCATGTGGCCTCTTTGGTGATGCCCGATCTCTTGATATTTTGATACAAGATCATTTCTTCGAGAGCTGCATCAGGGATATCTTGGTTCCAGATCATCTGATATAATTTCCCCCATTTGAATTCAGGGACAACTCCTGTTACTGCTTTTGTATCTTCGAACATGGTTTCTATTTTGGTGTTCAATATAATCTCCACGTCCGATTCTGATTCGGTTACTTTAGATTTCTTCTTGGCACCCTTCTTAGGCATTTTCAAATCCTGATGAAAAAGAAGAAACATGGTATAAGTAACTTAAAAAGAAGTTTGTAAAGCAATTTTCTCTCAAACTACTAATAATAGATTAAGTTGCGAAAATAGTAACTTCCATGTAGTTTGGTAAATGATTTTGATTCTTGCTTATCTTAAACTCAGATACAATTATGAGAGAAAACTAAGGATGTTCATCTTAAATGATTTTCCCAAAATTTAGTTGACCCTAAAGCCCCATATGACCAGTGTGAATGACGGGACAAAACCTCTGGGTTCAATGGAAAAATCTTTAAGTTTCAATTTTGTCTAGAACGTGTGTGTGTAAAACCAAACTGCGTATGCATCAAAGGGAAAGGTTAAGACCAATAATGTCCGAAGGTAGAAAACGACTCTAAACTGGAATGTTTAACTTCGCAGTTAAGAAACTTCTCCACCCGAGGTGAAGTAGGGTTAAAGCATGGGTTCAGTTGTGCTCTCACTATGGACTTGACAATACTGACGGGAGAGGCACGCCGACAGAAACTGTCCTAAGAGGTTCGAACTACGGCAAATGACCACCAAAGTTCTCTAGGTTTTGCATTAAAACTAACAGAAAAGGCTTAGCGAGGGCTAGATGGGGTAAACCTGGCAACGTTAGGTCGACACTGTTAGTTGAAAAAAGTGTCATGACTGAAAATGCCCAACCAGCCATGACCAAAAATTAACTAGGAGATGTAAAACAAAAAAATGCTAAAACCCATGGAAAAAAACTGAATGAAAGTTCCAATCAATAAAAAACACCATGAAGGCAAGGCAATGGCCTACTTATCAATCTTGGTATGGTCGTGAAAACAGGATGAACAATGTTTTGGCATCCAGAGATTGTTGGAGGCAAAAAACCTTAAGAACGACGTTTTGGTAATGCTAAACCAAAAATGACTTTTCCCTATAAATAATAAAATCGAAAAACCTAGTCATTAATGCGGGGTTGGTGGGGTCATTTAAGACCAAAACCATGCCTCGGCGTCAAAAGGCCATTTATGCGTCGCTGCTTTTTAAAAATTCATGGCCGACCATTTTAGAGCGACATGCTCGGCGATCGCGAAATGCGTCGGCAGCTTTATAAAAATGTGCCTATAATGGCTTTCGGCATCACTTCCCATGTTTCATCGGCACCATTCCATGAGCTTCATTTTCTCTCTTGCGACCATTTCGGTGTATCTAAGAGTGTCGCGTTGAAAGCGTCAGGGTCACTTTGTGAGTTACGCCGACCCCTCCACCTCCATTGTCTTATATCGGCGCTTGGTGATATGTTCCAAGTTTAATTGGTGATAGTTTCAGCGTGATTTGCTTATTCTCGGTAAAACAGATCGCACTACTTCTAATTCCACATCGACTATCTTCTGCTGGCTTTGATCGGTGTGACTGGGGTTCTCCTACCGAACTATTTCGGTGTGATTGAGGCTTTATCACTAAAATGATCGGAGAGACTTGATATTCTCTCCCAACCAGATGCGAAAAAACTTTAAGTGTGTTTATTAGTGCGAAGCTCCGATCGTTTTGGCTACACTCGCCAAGTCGCTTCAAACGCGTCCATTCGATTAGATGAGTGTCTCTGAAACAAGGATTTCTCCAAAAGTGGGTTTTCTGCTTCGACTGTGTCGGCTCAAAAAACTGAGTTGATCTGACCGTTTCGGCTCTAAAAGCTGAGTTTTACTTAGTAAAATTTTGGCTTTCTTTGCTTGATCCTTAGGAAAAAAATCTAAGTCTAAGGGTGGGATTCTTCTAGGAAGAAAAACTCTAAAAAATAAAGGAGGGGCCCCACAATTTTCTCAAAAATTTGGGGATTAGGTTGCAGCTGCAACAATTGGCGACTAGCTGGTGAACACAGATCTCTGACTAATCCTTTTTGAACATCAAAACTCTTACACGGTATCTGAATCCGGAGATATAACAAAACCTCTATCCATTCTCCCAAGATTTTTAGAAGGCCAGATTTTATGCAGAGAGATACACTATTTTGCATCGTATTGGTCATTTATTTCGGGGAGCATGGTAACCTGGACTAGATTTGTTGACCACTCTCTCGAGGACAGATTATGGATTTCATTTTAGATCCATCTTTTGATTGCCACCAAAACATGACTCCACGGGATTGTAATAGCATCGAACAGATGTATTCGTTTGTTCCTCATTCCCATGCCATAAGCATTCTTTTGATGCTTCTTTTCTTGACGAATTTTGTCGCCTGAGTCTTCCTTGATAGCTTTCTTCAATATTTAGAACTTGACGTGGGTTATTCCATCCATAATGTCCTTTTGTGTGAGCAAGAGATGTATTTGTTTTTCATGCTCATGGACGGAGAAGAACCTTCCTGAGCTGACCACTAGGGAAACTTTCTTGACTGGATGTCTTCATTTTTTCAAAACCATTTCTTGATGGAGATGAATTTTTTTGGGAATTTGACTCTTTGAAATAAGATCTTTTGGCTTTTGATTTGTAGCATGGGATCATTTTAAATGCCATACATCTGTGAGACCTGCTTCCTCTCCGTGCGTCCATAATAGCAGGATACTTGAGACAGTTATTAATGTGAGAGTGGATGGAGCTTCAAGATAGTAATCTAGACCTCATAATCCTTAGTTATTTTACAGGGTTTATAATGACTCAATGCGCACTAGAAGTTGGTCTCCCTTTCTAAAACTAGGAAACAATTAAAATTCCCAAACTGATAATGTTATATCAAGCAAGCCTTTCCCAAAAGTAGATTTTGACTTTCAGTGATTAACAAAAATATGAGAGATTATTCAAATTCCTATCTTCCCAAGCATCCAAATATTGAGCTGGTCTTATTGTAGGACAAAATTAAACAAATCAAACAATAAGCAAACGAAACTTGAAAATAATCAAACCAGAAAAGAAAACAAACTAGAGCAGCTTGAAAAAAGAAAAAACCTTTATTTATGTACAAAGGTACTCCTACAACCTAAGTGAAATATTGTTTGAGAGCTAGGCCATTTACAGGGAGATTTTCCTCCTCCCCCCTTGTTAACACCCAAAAAGTGTTCACTATCTCATCTACCTCATTACATGGCTCATTTGTCCATTTTCCTACCATATTTCCCTTAAAAACCCAAAAAATCCCACTAAGAAGCCTCCAAAAGGCCACAAAACCATCAAAATAGTCTCAAAAAGGCTAAAAAACCCCTTTTTCCTCCAAAAATATCCAAAATTCCTCTAAAATAGCAAAAATACCCTAAAAAGGGAATAAAAAATATAAAATAATGAGGAAAAGGAGGAAAAAAACCCTATACAGCTGCCCTAAACCATATGGTTCCGAAAACCATGGGTCAACACTCCACCACCAAAAACCTATAAATAGGTGATGGAGATCCCTTATTTCAGATCCACAATCAAGCATACCCTTACTCTACCAAAATCTCTCTTGAAACCCTAGCTCACCATTGAGCCACTTTCACCTTGAGAGCCCCTTTTGGCCCATTTCCACCATTGGAGAAAGAGAAGGAGCACATTGGAGCTTGGAGCAACCCTCTTGGACATTGCAAGAGCTTCACCAACCTTCACATTGGAGGTAATATTAATACAAAAACCATTATTTACATCTTGTTCTTTATGTTTCATGCACATGTTTTAGAGTAGTTTAGATTTTTGTTTTAGCATAATAATTTACATTTATTGAATTGCTACTAAGGAGTCCCTTCTCCTTAGTAGGTGCTCATTTGCACAAGCTAGGGGTAAAACCCTAGCTACAGTTTTGGCGACTCCACTAAGTTTAAATTTCTGGTTACAATTTTTAAATCTTTTTTCTATTCGGCTGTCCCTTTCAGCCGCCGTATACCACGTTTTTCCCCCCCACAGTCGCGTGTCGACCGCGTCCTTCAGGCACTTACTTGCGACCCGACCGTGGATCTCAGACTGTTTCCGATGACCTGCCATCCGTTTTCAGTCTGTTACCTGTGATCCGGCCGCGGCTATTAGCCTATTTGGGACGGTCTGACTGCGGCTATTACCCTCTTTCCTGCGTCCCTCTTGCGGCTTTCGGCCAGTTTCCCGCAACCCGCCGGCGCCTTTTGGCGTCTTTCCTACGTCTCGCCTGCGGCTTTCGTCCAGTTTCCCGCAACCCGCCGGTGCCTTTCAGCGTCTTTCCCGCGTCCTGACTGCCACTTTCAGCCCCTTTGCTGCATCCCGACTGCGTCTGTCTGCCAGAAACCTGCGTCCTGTCCGCGCCTGTTTCCCTCAAACTCGCGGTCCGACTGCTCAAATTCGCCACAGACTCGTGGTCGGATTTCTGCATTTTTTCTACTTTTGAGCCCAGAACTTTGCTGCACTATTTTCAGCACCAGCACAGCCCTCTGTCGTCCTGCAGCCACCCTTCCTTACAGCATTTTTCTACAGTTTTTTCTGTTTCATTTACAGAACCATTTTTTCATTTTTAGCATTTTAAATTTGAAAAAGAAAATTGTGCATTTTAAAAGTTTATTTCTATATTGTTATTGCTAGATAGAAAGTTGCCCTCCCTAGTGGCACTTTCTACTTGGGTTCATCATTATCTCACGAGCACACACTCTGTCACATAATTCAAGTGAGCCTTAAAAACTACTTAACTCAACCAATATTCTAACCCCACTTGGGGAACACAAAAGAATCTTTGTAGTTAGGTAGGATTGGGGGGATAGGCTTCCAATAACACCCCTCGGTTATTTACACTTGAGACATAGTTGTTGTCCGATTAGAGAACCAAAATCTCCTAGTACTTTTTGGCACGGTCACAACCAGTTTACTAGAGGGCCTCTCCCCTAGGAGGGTTGAAGTCGCGAGACTGGTTCCGGAGGCCTGAGTGGAATACCGCACTCCATTCAGTAACCGAAGGGCTACCTTTCGTAGTTCTCGGGATATCCCTGTATTGGGGTATTGCGGTAAAAGGACCAAACGGCAGATTCACCTTTCTGGACGTGTCCTGAACGGGGTATCTTAGTTGCCATTCTTCTAGGATTGACTACCCGGTGTCCCTCCCGGTAGGGGGACATCTTAGCCACTTGGATCTTCTATTCATATTGTCTGACTTGGATTTCATCACCTTGCAGAGGATATGTCTAGTTTAGTCAGAATACTTTTTATTTAGGTGTTTGCATGCTCCCTTACCTCCTTTTGGTCTAGTGAGTCCACCATTTTTTATTTCTAGGAAACCTGCTGCTTGTTGGTATTCTGACCATCTTTGTTGATACTCCACTTATTGTAGCACAACTGTTACAGTAGGTGTTTTGAGTTGGTTGTTGGCCTGAGTTCCTTGTTTTTTGAGCTCTCCTTCTACACACTCAGTTGCATTAGGGTTCTTGAGCTATTTTTTACTCACCTCAACCCACAGAGATTTGACACCATCTGTCACCATTGAGTCCCTGAGACATTCTCGGCGCCTCAGGGGCGAGCCCCCACAGCACGGTTCACTTGACACCACCCGTCATCGCCACAGATCATCATCCCTTGATACCACTCATCATAGATCTAGAGCCTTGTCACTTGACTCCACTCGTCAATGGCATAGGACTCCGTCACCAGATATTGACGCCCCTTACTTTACCTCCGATTCTGAAGAAGAGTCTGAGAACCCCATTTACACTGCCCCTACTAGCCCCATGGCTGGCGCGACTTCCACTCCTTTTGTTGTAGGGACCATTGGTGGCACATCCACCACTACACTAGTTACCACACCTGCTCTGGGAATGCCCTCGATGGGGGCCATCTCCACCATCCCGGTCACCATTCCCATTCCCGTAGCTGGCATACATACCACCACTCCACCAGTGACTCACACTACCCATGGTGGTGCAGGCCCATCCTATACTACCTTAGTCCCCCCACTTGGGGGTAACATTCCCAACCCTGCCCCTCTACTAGGGGGCATGGGCCCCAACTTGGCCCAACCCACTACTGTGTCACATCCTTCTTCAAGTCTTCCATTCATGGCTAGCCTCAACCTACCTGATCTAGCCAGACTGACCAACGACCCTATCCGACACGACCCTGCATGGCCTCGCATGCCTACCAAGCTCCCCTCTGACATCCCTAAGTTCGAGGGCAAGGTGGGTGAGGACCCACAAAACCATGTCATGTCCTTCCATCTATGGTGTTCCTCCAACTCCATAGTGGATGACTCTATTCGTCTCCGTCTTTTACAGCGCACCTTCACTGGCTCTGCAGCTAAGTGGTATATCGAGCAACCCCACGGGACCCATGCCACCTTTGCTTCCCTTGCCTCGACCTTCCTGCAGTTATTCCAGTTACCTATCCGCTATGACGTGGGAGTTGAGATCCTCCTTTCTTGTAGACAAAACACGGCTACCCACATCACGGACCACATTCATGAGTGGCGTAGACGCCGTAGCTTATGCAAGATCAAATTAGATGACCGTATCTTCCTAGATTGGTTCCTCAAGTCCCTTCTTCCTGTCATTGCTAAGGATGTAGCTTCCGAAAGACCCCAGTCTGAAGAAGAGGCCATCCTTAAGGCACAGCAGTTCGACCTCATTTATGCCCAGTCGGGTTATCTCTATACCATTATACCTGACGCCCCTCGCGGCGAGTCCTCCCAGCACGATGCGCCGGGGGCATCCCACGCTGCAGACGACATCATTGGCCATGTTTCTTCGCATCCCCAACCCTTTTCCATAGCACGTCCTACCCCAGGCCCTGCCTTTTCACGGGCTACCTCACAGTCTGGGGATACCAACTCATATGCTCCTATGACACATCACCATCATTCCCATGGACCCACCTGTCCACCTCAATGTTTCGGCCATGCGCCCCCTGCTTACACCCCCCCGGTCGCACCTCAGCCCTATTACCATCAGCAGGCTACACCAGCTCATGCACCTTCTCAGGCCCAACCAGCTTATTACCACCAGCAGGCTGCACCAGCTCCTGCGCTCTCCCAAGCCCAACCAGCTTATTACCCGCCACAGGCAGCCCCTGCGGCAAACCCACAACCTGCTCCGCAGACATATCAGCAACCTCCTCAGGGTTCCGCACCTACGCAGCCTCCACCTACCTATCATCCACCGTAGCCTTCTCCTGCACCTGCACAACCTCAAAACCCACTTGCTGCTCAAGGGCAAGTTTACGCCCAAAACAACCCGTAGCAAAACCAGAACAACCAACGTAACCAGGGCCAACAAAACTGCGGCAAGGGCCGTAATCATGGGAACAACCAACCTACAGACCAAGGTGGTCAACCGGCTAATCCCCCAGACAACAACAACGCGGCCCTCGTTAACCAAAACCCTGATCGCCCGCCCAAGCAGGCTAAAAACCCCAATTTGCGAACGAACCATCCTTGTTCTATCTGCGGGGTCTATGGCCATTACACACATACTTGCCCACATTTGGAGCGAGCTCGACAACTTTGGGTTGATGATGCCCACCGCCAAGGGCATGCGGCTCCTCAAGCACCGTCCAACCCCCCGCAACCTCAACAGCCACCTTTGGTGCTGCAAAACCCCTTACCAACCCAAGGCATCGTGAATACTCAGTCGTTGGCTCCCCCCAAGCCAATGCGCCACCCCAACAACAAAAAATCACTTACGCCGCTCCTGATCAACCCATGTTTGATTCAGGTACCCACCACTTGTTGATGATGTCATCTACTGACGTCAACCTCCAAACCCGTCGGAACCAATATGGCTCCACCTCTGAAGCCCCTCCCGCTGATAAAACTACTAACGCTCATCCCACTGATCAAGCGTTACGTATACCTCCACCTCCGATAGATGGCGCTTCCAAAGCACCTCGCTTCCCACTTCGCCGTATCAACAACAACCCCAATGCGCGCGCTGCGTCCAACTACAACATTGTAGACGACCTAGCCCAATCTCCCGCAGCCATGTCTGCATTAGAAGTCTTGAAGAACTGCCCTTCCCAGCGCAAGAATTTACTCTCAGCCATTGGGGATATTGACCCAAATGATTTGAATTTGATGGCATTTGATTTGGACCAGTCCGAACCACGCCTGCCTTCCACCTTAGCATTCCAAGTTTTTGTTTCTGTTCGGAATCTTGTCATCCATCGATGCATCATCGATGAGGGTGCCTCCACATGCGTTATGTCTACATTCGTATGGAAGAAGTTGGGATCCCCTACTCTCCAGTAGTCCACCACTGCACTACGCGCCTACGACGGTCGGTCGGCCCAGCCCCAAGGCCTCCTACCCAATGTCCCCGTCCAGTTAGGTGGTACAACTGTACTAATCGACATCGAGGTAATCAATGCCCAATTGGATTATAACCTTTTATTTGGCCACAGTTTCATGTATGCCATGCGGGCGGTTGCCTCTTCAGTTTTTCGCACCATGATGTTCCCCTATGAGGGACGCGTGGTCAAGGTTGACCAACTCACCTACTATGATCCCAATGCTCCAGCGGCACCAGAAAATGTTCTCCCCATGGTTGAACAACCTGTTTCTCGTGACCCCACCTCGTTTGTGTCCTCTACGGGGCCTAGAGTTTACTCAGACGCGCCGATGACGTCCACCTTCCAATCCATTCCTCCTCTGTCATCTACGCCCAAAGTGTCTGACTTATGTACCCTGTCCCATGATAACCAAACTCCTAATAATCAACTACCCTTATTTCCTAAACCACCATTGGTACCTAGCCACATTGGTGTTACACCTATCCACACAATCCCCTTCCTAGTCCCTCAATCAGAAGTAGTAAGCGCCCCGGTTATGGCTACCCTTAGCCTTCCTGGGTTAACCTTGGGATTACCCGTCTGGTACCTTTCGCCTCCCTTTCCTCCGCTGACACCAAGCGTCGTCCTCCAACCAGTGCAACCCATGGCTACTACCACTCAGCCACCCCCCGGTGTCTCTACCCCATCGTCCTCCATGAATCCTCCTCCTACTCCCAAACCCACTGGGGGCAGAGGTCCCCAACCTTACACTGTTGTACCACCTCCCAAGACAGTAAAAAACCCCCCAGTCTTTCATGCTCCTCCCAAATGCTCATTGTGCGACGAGTTAGGCCATGCGACTCACCAGTGTCCACAGTTACCTGCATTATAGGAACACATGCATATGCTTGGCGACGACCCCAACATCCCGGTTGTCAAACTAAACCCCACCCCCAAGCCTAAAGATAAATCCCTGCGTACCAACCACCCCTGTGCTATATGTGGTGTTTACGGGTACTGCTCACATCATTGTCTCGATCTCCCAGATTACAGAGTGACTCTCTATGAGATGAACAATCTGGATCTTGAGACGGCACCAACCACTATTGAAGAGATTCACCCCCCGATCTCACCCCCATCAGGGGAGGTCAACACCATTTACATGATCTCTTCCACTACCATTCCCACGTCAACCAATTTGACGGCCCAAAATTTCCGTACTGATGAGGAGACTCTTGAGGCACTCACTGCCCCGGAGTATCCCTGGGATGACATGCACCATCATTCGTATTTCCTCCCAGAAGCATCTTCCTCTAGCACCACTACCCAATTTGCGGTTGAATCCAAAGACTTTCTTCCCACCAAGGTCGACTGGTTGAAGGACCCTATTCCTACTCCTGACGCCTTCGAGGAAGGTAACATGGCTAACATCTCACCTGTCATCCAAATTGATATCGCTGCCCCCAGGAGTGCCCCTGAACTCATCACTTTAGGAGCCTTCTGCAGTAAGCAAGAGATTGAGGAATACACTAACCTCTTCAGAGAGTTCCGTGATGTCTTTGCCTGGTCCTATACCGAAATGCCCAATCTTGACCCTGCCATTATAGAGCACCACATTGACACATGGCCTGATGTACCCCCCGTCCGTCAGAAACAGCATCCCATTCATCCCTCAAAGCTCCCAGCTGTCAAAGCAGAGATTGAGAAACTACGCAAGGCAAGATTCATTTATCCTATTGCCTATACCACATGGGTTTCAAACCCCGTCCCCGTTAACAAAAAACAAGGCACCATCCGAGTATGCACTGACTTCCATGATTTAAACCGCGCTTGTCCCAAGGACAACTTCTCCACGCCATTTATTGACCATCTCATTGATGCGTGTGTGGGACATGAAGTCTTCTCTTTCATGGACGGTTTTTCCGGATACAATCAGATTCAGATCCGAAAGGAGGATCAGTACAAAACTGCCTTTACCACCCCATGGGGCACCTTTGCCTATCGCGTCATACCTTTCGGCCTCAAAAATGCTGGTGCCACATTCCAGCGGGCCATGACCTATTGCTTTCACGATTTGGTTCATATCCTGCTAGTCTATCTTGATGACCTTACAGCTCGTTCCCGGAAACGATCAGACTACCTTAACGACCTTCGGCAAGTTTTTCTGCGTTGTCGCAAATACCAAATCCGCTTGAACCCACACAAGTGTGTATTTTGCGTTCCAGCAGGCCGATTGTTGGGTTTCATTGTTTCCCAGAAAGGAATTACTGTTGATCCCCTGAAAGTCCAAGCCATCTTAGACCTTCCCGCTCCTCGCACGCTCTGGCAGCTCCAAAGTCTACAGGGGCGATCCAATTTCCTTCGACGCTTTGTCCCTGATTACGCCACTACCGTTCATGGTTTCTTGCACCTACTCCATACCCACATACCCTTTGTCTAGGATGAGCAAGCGGAAGCCGCATTCGAAGCCCTCAAGAAAGCTCTCACGCAAGCTCCCTTGATCTCCCCTCCGGATTTCTCTCAGGACTTCATCCTCTACGTCTCGGCATCCGCACACGCTGTGTCTGGAGTCTTGGTTCAAGAAGATGTCTCCCACCAAGAGCATGTCATTTACTACGTTAGCCAGACCTTGTCTGGTCCCCCCTTACGTTACCCATATGAGGAGAGACTAGCCCTAGCTGTGGTCTTTTCTGTCCAAAAACTGCGACACTATATCTTACTTAGTCATACCACAGTCGTCGCTGACTCCAACCCCATGGTCTATCTCCTAAATCGGCGGCTACTGCAAGGTCGTGTTGCTAAATGGGTCATTATCCTCCAGGAATATGACCTCACTTTCCGAACACCTAAGAGCACTAAAGCCCTTGTGCTTGCCCCGCTCATCACTGATCTACCTTCCCTTCTCCCGGCCCCACAAATCTTCGACGAGTTACCCGACAACCACTTGTTCACTATCTCGTCTGATGACCCATGGTACGGTGATATTTTGTTATACCTACGCACGCAGAAGTTCAGACCCAAAGTCATCCGTAATGAACGTCGTCGCATCCATCACCAGGCCTCTCGATATCTCCTCTTAGGCGATGTCCTTTACCGGCGGGGGGTTGACACCATTCTTCATCGTTGCCTTACACACGAGGAAGCTGAACACGTCCTTAATGACTGTCATAGTGGTTCCTGCGGCGGCCATTTCTATGGGATGGCCACTGCCCAAAAGGTCATCCGCGCCGGATATTTTTGGCCCACACTCTTTACCGACTGCATCACTGCGGTCAAGCATTGCCACAATTGCCAACTTTTTGCCCCCAAGGCTCGGACACCACCTGCTCCATTACACCCAGTGGTCACCGTTGGTCCCTTTTGTAAGTGGGCTATCGACTTCATGGAGTGTAGACCTCCGTCTGCCAACGGCCACAAATACATCATTGTCGCCATCGATTACTTCACCAAATGGGTCGAAGCCATGCCTACCTTCAATTGTACCGCTGACACAGCTTCCCGTTTCTTTTTTAACCATGTTATCACTCGATTTGGGGTTCCTAAACAGTTGGTCTCAGACCATGGTTCACACTTCGAAGATTCCATTTGGCGCGAGTTATCCACCCTCCTCAAATTAGAACATCAGTTCTCCTCTGCTTACTACCCCCAAGGGAATGGCCAAGTAGAGGCCATCAACAAAATATTAAAGACCATCCTCCAACGCACTGTTGACCGGCATAAGTCTAATTGGCACCATATGCTCTTCCCTGCCTTATGGGCTTACCGTACATCCACTAAAACCGCCACTGGTTTCACCCCGTTTCACTTAGTTCACGGCGTAGAGTCTGTCCTTCCCATCGAATGTCAGATACCTGCCTTACATATCGCCGTTGAGCTTCTCCCCGATACCTCCGCACTTGAGCAACATCTGCTATCCCTCGAACAAGCCGATGAAGACTGTCGTGCCGCTCTCCAGACCATTGAAGCTGCCAAGAACCGCTCCAAAGTTGGTTACGACAAACATGTACACCCTCGAACTTTCCACGAAGGGGACCTCGTCCTTGCCTATGACCAAGCCCATGACAAAACCGGCAAAAGGAAGTTCGAATCCATGTGGCAAGGCCCTTACATCATGCAGACTTGTATCGGCAAGGGGGAATACATCTTAGCCGACTCCGAAGGTCACCCTTTGCGCAACCCTCGTAATGGGTTGTATCTCAAATGCTTTTATCCCTAAATAACTTGTGGCCCCGTTGGTCCGCATTGTACAGTTTTCTCTCTTTTTTGTTTTTCACCTTTTTTTACCGCGATCTTACATTCCTCATTTTTTGCATGACCACAGATAAACCATCTTCCACCTCACTATACTGGCTTCGCCGATGGAGCAAGCCGCTGGTCTCCCAACCTGGCTTCTGTAGCGTGGGTCCTATATTCCCCTTCCCATGAAATGATTCACCTCGACGGAATCTGTATAGGCGCTGCTACCAATAACCAGGCGGAGTATGATGTTGTGACTGGTCTCCTGATTGTTGCCCTCCAGATGTGCATACGTCACCTCCATGTGTTCCTTGACTCCCAGCTACTTGTCTCCCATCTCAACAACTACTATCAGGTGCGTGATCCCTGCCTCTTTAGAAAATTCCTGTGCACAAAACAACTCAGCCGACAGTTTGAATCCATAACATTCACCCATGTCCCACGAGCTCAAAATAGTGTCGCGGACCAAATGGCCAACAACATCCTAGATTGGCATATCAATCACACCATGTAAAAACCTCCATCATGCATTGCATCTCATAAAAATATATAAAAAACCCAAAAAGATTGCAAGGGGCACCCACATGCCTGTCATCACATAACCATTTGCATCCATGTGCAATAAAAAATACAAACACATTCATATACAGGGGCATCCACGTGCCTAGTCCTATATACATAGTGTTGCATTCATGTGCAATACATCACATAACATACACAAGGGGCATCCATGTGCCCAACATCCTATGCTACTTGCATCCATGTGCAATGTAAAACATATCACAAATCATAAAGCGCATCCACATGCGTACAACTAAAACAATATCACAAAAAGGTGCATCCACGTGCATATATATATATATATCAAAAAATACATGTTCAGTGCTATACATGTCCTAAGTACCCCTGTACTCAGCTATACAAAAAATGGTTATACATCCCTAAAACCTCATAAAATACATGCCGTAGCTACAAAAATCGGGGGGAGTCCCCTGCACTCCCTAATGAGAGTCATACCCTACATCACTGCCTGCATCGGCTGCCTCTGAGTCCTCTCCTCGTTCCTCCTCCGGCAAGTCCTCGTCCCCTGCGGACTCTTGTGCCCGTGCCCTATCTACCAAGATCGCCACCCGAATCGCAATGGATCTGAACTCTCGGGGTGCCCTCATGCAATCCTGAACCACGTCTGGATCGACGTCCCGCCACCCCTCGTCTGTCACCCCTATCCTCAAATGGTCTAGTAGTTCCCGTACAGACTCGAGTGTCCCCTCCGCATCGCGGCGACGGACCTCCCCTCGCCTAGGCAGAGATGGAACGGCCACAATCCCCCTCCGTGCCACATGACCTGGCGGCGGCCTCGGGCCCACATCTGCAAATCACCCAAATGTCAGTAACCGTATATAAATCTCCTATCATATATATAAAACTTGACATCCATAACATGCAAGCAAAAACATATGTACCATCGGGTCCCCATGCCTGTCCTGGTGCTCGTGGTGCCTCTAGATCTCCAATGTAGTCCATGTCCCTATACGGGAAGTCATCCAGTGTCAATGGTATTTGGAGCCACTGCAGGTACAATTCTTGCGTAAAATACCTACCCACGTCGCCGCCACCACGGAGACGCATCATCTCGCCCCACCGAACCATCCATGGCTCCCTCAAACCTCATGCTCTGATCAGCACCTGCGGCCGCAGTGTGGGCACCCTCTCCATAAAGAACGCACACAAGAAGGAACCATAGCAAAATCCCTTGCCAGATTCCTTCGCTGTCGTCAGTTGTCGCTGAACGCAGGTCAAGAACATCTGGCCCCATGCATAATATACACCATCCAGTACACGCTCTACCATCTGCATCTGGCCCCCCGACACCTTCTCAGGTGACTGGGACCCCAATACCCGAACCACGCATGCCGCCATGGCCTGTACTGCCGGCTCCTGTAGGTCTCTCACCAGAAGTGCATTCCTATGCACTCTACCCTCTGGACCGCAGTACCTCTCCAGCATGTCTTCCATGTCTATGTCCGCAGACACCCGCGGCTGCATGTCCGCCACCCTACCCAGACAGGGAAACCCCGTCAGAAAGTATACATCGGTCAGGGTGAGGTCCACCCTCTCACCCTGTACTCGAAAAGCATGTATGTCTGGCTCCCAGAAACTAATCAGTCAATTCAGCAGCAATGCTGCTGACCGTATCATGGGTATCTGTGCGAAATTTAGTAGTCCGCACAGTCCTAGCACTGATCGTACATGGCGATCCCCTCGGATCACCGTCACTATCTCATCAGGGATCTCCCACTCTCTCCATAGAATCTGTGACATCCTGTCAATCACACAAAGTAGATTCATCAGACTCATGTCAAATAAATAAGTCCTTCCCTTCCCCCCAGAAAACCCTCATAGCTTGGCCCAAAACCGTGGCTTTAGGGCTTCCTGCCGCGGTTTCTGACCACGGATGTCAGGCCTACACTCGCGGTCCTTAACCGTGTCTGTTCGACCTAACCTTGCGATTTGGCACCGCGTGTTCCTACCTGGAATGCGCGGTACCAGATCGCGTATCTAGTCGAGAAACACGTGGTACCCAACCGCGTGGTTCACCCTGAAACTCACGGTCGCCAACCGCGGTTTCATCCCCCTAACCTGCGGTCCACCCCACGTGGGCCGTACAAATAACCTTGGGACCCACTACCCAACCCCCGACCCTAAAAAACATGCAGTTATGATTTTGACGGCATACCTATATCTCCCGGATCTGAAATCGACCGGTCGGATCATCCATAAATGCCACCTCAGCTCTGGTCCACTCTGATCACAAGTCAAAGTCAAATAGTACAAATGACACTTGTCATGTTGGGCCTGTTGAATTTTTAGAATTTACTTCAATCTGATCTAGGATCTTAACTGAGAGAACAACATGTACAGCATATCTACAGCATATCAATCATGGAGACAATAATGCAAGCACACAAGAGACACAAAGATTTACTTGGGGAAAACCATAAAGGTGAAAAACCCCAATAACTTCCTCAGAGATAGATAGAGAAATGATACAACCAACCAAGAGAGATAGCCATAACCTAGCAGCAGATCCTCCTCCTCCATAAGTGTGCCACTCCTCCTTGAGTGCATGTGTGAGAAGTGAGTAAGTAAATAGAGTGCCTCCTGCACTCTATTTATACTTGACTTGACTTGCCTTTTTACCTAACTCATGTAGGCTCAAACTTAACCACATAACATAATGCTGACTGGGCCGACCCCCAATAGGGTGGTCTAATAACCCTTCGACCCACATGGCTGACCCCAAATAGGGTGGTCTAATAACCCTTTGACCCACATGACTTATATAGGGCCGACCCCAAACAAGGTGGTCTAATAACCCATCAAGTATAAGTTACGACACTTACAATATAAATAACGACACTTCCGTATAGAGAAATAATACCATCTCTATAGGAATACAATATACATATATATGAAATACATTCTGAAGTTACATATACATCAACACTCCCTCTTAACTAGGAAGGTATTTCTCAGCACAGTTCTTCTAGCACAAGTCATCTTCTCTGGATCATCGTCACTGCTGCTGCTATCTCAATCAATCTCTGAATCTACTCGTCATAGGAAGTTCTACAGAGCCAGTCCTTTTTCATACTGAATGTAGGCCCACCACCTGCAGGTCTTCATCATCACTGGCCATACTGTGGAATCCTTGGGACTTATTACATGCATCACAAAACCTCGAAAGAGCATCCCAGGATGTTACGGGTACACAACTCCGACCTGTAGGATCTCCCAGGGCACTATTACATGTGACCCCACCATAAAACCTCGAAAGAGCATCCCAGGATGTTACGGGTACACAAATCCGACCTCTAGGATCTCCCAGGGCGCTATTATATGTGGTCATGGCAAAACCTCACAAGAGCATCCTAGGACTAATTACGGGAACACAACCCAACCTATCGGATCTCCCAGGGCGCTATTACATGCCATAGGACAAAACCTCGCAAGAGCATCTGCCAGATATCCCAGGGCGCTATTACATGCCATAGGAAAAACCTCGAAAGACTATCTGCAGATCTCCCAGGGCACCAAATTACATGTCCTCCCAGAGAAAAACCTAGAAAGAGAATTTGCCAGATGTCCTAGGGCACCGATATTACATGCCATAGGCAAAACCTCGAAATACCATCTGCAAATCTCCCAGGGCACCGGATTACATGCTCATCTACACAACCTGATCCACGGCCATAGAGTATCAACCTGATACTCACCATACATCATCCTGATGTATCCATGATCATCCTGATCATCATCACTACAACGTCTTGCTGCATGTCATCTGGAGCAACATCCTGAAGCTCATCATTCATGATCATCCTGATCATCATCACTGCAACGTCCTGCTGCATGTCATCTGGAGCAACATCCTGAAGCTCATCATCCATGATCATCCTAATCATCACTGCAACATCCTGCTGCATGATCCACCTGATCATCAATGCATCCACCTGATGCATACCAAGTATCTACCTGATACATATCATCAAACATGATCCTCCTGATCATACAATGTATCCACCTGATACATGATACATATCACCATACATGATCCACCTGATCATACAATGTATCTACCTGATACATATATAGATACATGGTCCAAGCATCCAACATGATGCATATACAAAATACATACACATGATCCAACTGATCATATCCAGCATCCAACATGATGCATACATACATAAATGATCCAATTGATCATATCCAGCATCCAACATGATGCATACATACATAAATGATCCAACTGATCATATCCAACATCCAACATGATGCATACATACATAAATGATCCAACTGATCATATCCAGCATCCAACATGATGCGTACATACATAAATGATCCAACTGATCATATCCAAGCAGAAACCAGAACATCATCCTGATGCTCATCATCCAACGCTTACATCCATAGCCATGTGAAGGACCCCCCTTCCAACATGCTTGGAATGGCTTCAGCAAATGTGTCCATCACTTCTTCCTCGAAGTATCCTCGATCTGAAGCACGCCAAGCCTCTCTCTGAAGTACTCGAACTTCACCCTGGCTAGTGGCTTCGTCAGCACATCTGCAATCTGCTCGTCCGTCGCAACATATAGGAGCGTCTCAGCTCCTCTCTTCACCATATCCCTGATATAGTGATATTTGATCTCTATGTGTTTCGACCTATCATGAAACACTGGGTTCTCGGACAACTTCACACAACTCTGGTTATCACAGAAGATACCAGTAGCCTCAAATAACTCAGACAGTAGCTCCCGTAGCAATACTGCCTCACAACTATCTGAGCAGGCTGCAACATACTTTGCCTCAGCTGTACTCAGTGCTACGCAGGACTGCTTCCTGCTAAACCAAGAGATCACACCTGATCCCATACTGAAGCAACACCCAGATGTGCTCTTCCTATCTGCAGCACTGCCATCCCAATCTGAATCAACATAAACCTGCAGGTTAAACTTTTGATTCGCCTCATACCTGAGCCCATAATCCACTGTACCCTTCAGGTACCTCAGAATATGCTTTACAGCAACCAGGTGAACACTCCTCGGATCCGTCAGGAACTGGCTCAATGTGTTCACAGCAAAGCAAATGTCTGGTCTCGTGTTCATCAGGTACATCAAGGACCCAATCATCTGGCGATACATAGAGACATCAATCGGCTCAGATGAAGCATCACATAGAAGCTTCAGATTTGATGCCATAGGTGTGGCCATGGCATTGCAATCCATCATCCCGAACCTCTTTGGGATCTCTACTGCATACTTCCCTTGTCCAAGAAATATTCTATCTGCACTCTGCCACACCTCCATGCCAAAAAAAAATAGTGCATCATCCCCAAGTTCTTCATCTCGAACTCGGTAGTAAGCTTCCGCTGCGTGTCGGCAATCAATCTATCTTCACCATACCAATTTCTGCACATATATGATTTCCTATCATGTGTCTCAGAACCAAGTGGCTACTCTACATACACTTCTTCTTCAACTACACCATTCAAGGAAGTTGTCTTGAATCCATCTAGTGTATCTTCTATTTCATCACTTTTATATTTCTCAATGCTGCCATCTGCAACATGCTTGATCTCTACTGCATACTTCCCTTGTCCAAGAAATATTCTATCTGCACTCTGCCACACCTCCATGCCAAAAAAAAATAGTGCATCATCCCCAAGTTCTTCATCTCGAACTCGGTAGTAAGCTTCCGCTGCGTGTCGGCAATCAATCTATCTTCACCATACCAATTTCTGCACATATATGATTTCCTATCATGTGTCTCAGAACCAAGTGGCTACTCTACATACACTTCTTCTTCAACTACACCATTCAAGGAAGTTGTCTTGAATCCATCTAGTGTATCTTCTATTTCATCACTTTTATATTTCTCAATGCTGCCATCTGCAACATGCTTGATCTGATAGTTCCATTTGGAAGTCATAGAAAACTTCCCTTCATGTCTTGGGATTACATCCCAAACATCATTCTTCATGATCGACGGATCATGGCATTTCATTTCTTCATCCCAGATCCTGGGAACTTCAATAGCTTCAATATCTTCAATAGATATCTTTGTTGCTGGAACAAATGTTGTAGTTCTTCTTTTGTAGGAGATGGCATACGATCTTTCCTACACAAAAAGTTAAATTGCATGATTAGAAAACATCTCATAATTTTCAGAACAAATTCTTACACATAAAGAAATATGCCATACAGTCATGCAATTATCTTAGCCAATGCTTCAATACAACATTTATCCATATTCCGTAACTTTCTAGATGCCTTCCAATCTCTACTATAACATTGTTAAGAGTGTGCACAACTCCCAACATGTCAGCAAAGAGGTTTCATTCTAGATAAGTAGCAATGGAATGTTGTACAGTGCCATAGGCCACTTACCCATGCATATTAGGAGTATACTGTTCATCAATGCAATTATTCTAATATGCATAATACACAACCTAATTCTAGGAACATCAGTATATACATTATTGAACAGTATTATTTAAGAAATGACAATTCAAATACTTATCTTTGTTTGTTCGTTGGGTGGACTCCCTCTGAGTCTTCGCTTCCTTGCAAGAGCTGCTGGAGTCCTAATCTGAAGTAGCTTCTTCTACACCTTTCTGTTGTGGGATGTAGAGAGATGGTCAACTCCCTCTGAATATCTGCATCCTTGCATAAACCACTGGAGTGTACTTCCTCTTGATCTTTGCTTCCTGGATTACCTGTTCTTGAATCTCATATTCATCCTTGGTCCCTATGCATGCTTATTAGTATCATGAATGTGTTATCCTTGTGATCTCATATAAAATCATACATTCATTAGTATACTATTAAAACACAATAATCTCAAGCATGTATAGTCATGATCATTTCAAACAGAAATAATAAGCATTAGCATTCAAGGTTTATGTAGGATTCTTATGGTTAGTCAAATCATAAGAAACATAACATGTCTAAACCTGTAATTACTCAAACCTATGACTCTTCAGGTTAGTTGAATCATCAATCAAGATAAGAGATATAAAATGCATAAAACCTGTGATTATTCAAACCTATACCATCATGATTCTTCTGGTTAGTCATATCATCAATTATCGTAAGAAACATAATATGCATACAATCATGATTATTCAAACCTATGACTTCATGAATAATCATTATCAACAACAGTATAAGATCCTAACACAAGGTAGGATTCTATCTTGATATAGGAAAAACATACCTGGATTAGCATGCTAGCTATTTATGTCTAACATACTCACATGATGTCTTCTTGTTCTTCTTCAATGACTTGTGATAGTAACCTGTATATCTCATAGGTTAACTATTACAAAACCAAGTTATACATACCTCGTAAATGGATCTTCTATGAGATCCATGACAATGGATGGATCTTTGTCCTCATGTTATCATGATCATATGTTCTTGGACCAGAACATGATTTGTCTTTCTTGGTGTACCTTTCATGTTAGTAGACAACATAAAACTCATACAACACCATAATGCATTAGTACAATCATAAGTGTCAACACCCTAACCAATGAATATATTCTATCATGCATTCATAATTTTGTTAAGGTGATACTACAAATCTAAAATCAAGATTGTACTAACCGTAATAACTTGAAGACAAACATACCATAAATTTAATCATGAACAAATCTCAAAACATACCTCGATGAGTCATACCTGTCGAGATCGCTTGTAATCTCCTTATGTAAAGCCTTAGCCTCATCTCTCTCTGAAACGGGAACTCCTTCACTTATGCAGGTGACCAATCCATCTTCTTCTAGGATTAACCCTATCCACTTGATTTGCAAGAACTAGACCTGGAGCTGGATATGGGTTTGTCAGAGAAATCCCAAAAATTCAAACTTTGAATTTCAAACTTCCGAAAGGATAGAAATATGCGCCTTGATGAGCTGATCAAACTAGAATATTCAGAATTTGAAAACTGCAAAGTTTCACTCCTCAATTTTGCCTTTGAAACTTCGAATTCACTGGATGTGACCCTGAACTAGGGTTTGATGAATCCCACTCTTATTCCCAATCAAAAGGTTTTATCCAAAGTTCTAATCTTCTATTTTTCTAAGGAGCTTCCAGCCATGGTCACCGATTTCAAAAATTCTCATTTTTACAGAAGCCCTAATTTTCCACTTTTCTGATCAAAGTCCCGAACTAGGGTCTGATCAAGCCCGGCCTTCTGCCCAACTAAAAATTCTGGTTTTTATCTCTAAATTTTTATTTTCATGAGTAGCATTCAGCCATGGTCTCCGATTACAAAAATTCCAAGTTTCTCCAAAGCCCTAAATTCCGGAAGCCATGAATGAAGGTACTAAAAAATAATTCTATTTTGACAGAAAAATGTACTTGATTGCTTCTAGTGTAACTCCAACATTTTCAATCTACAGGGTCTGAAAACGTTTCCTGAGATAGCCTGACCTGTTATCTTTCCATCCTGATAGGTCTGACCTCAATTGGATTCTCTGAGAGAGAGTTATGCCAAATGTCGCAACGTGACCTGTTTTGGGATAAAACAGGAGAGCGAACTTGTACGGAGTGCCACGTGTCACTGTTTTAACTTAGGCCTCTGCAAAAGTTTCCTAATATAGCTCGTCCTGTTACCTTTCCATCCTGACAGGTCTTACCTCAATTGGACTCTCTGAGAGAGAGTTATGCCAAAATGTCGCAACGTGACCTGTTTATGGGATAATACAGGAGAGCGAAGTTGTACGGAGTGCCACGTGTCACTGGTTCATCTTTGGTCTCTGCAAAATTTTTCTGAGATATTAAAGTCTGTGTACTACCTGTCACTTTTTACGAAATTTCATTTGGAGCTTCCTAGCCCAAGTTATGACCTTTTTCCCAAGGTCACCTGATTTTGACTCAGATCTGGAAGAGGCAGAAACCCTATATTGTACAGATCATAAATCACAAAGTACAACGAATTAGAGGTTGTACTTTGGACACAAGGTACCTGGATATTTTAGCATCGGCTTGTAACAATTTCCGATCCTAAAACTTTGCCAAAACGGATTTATAGAGAAAGTACTACGATGACTGGTTTTTGCTATATCAATCCCTAGCATCGTAAGTGCAACAAGTGTCATACATGCCATATCATGCCTTCTTTCAGGATAGCTCTGATACCATGTTGAATTTTCAGAATTTACTTCAATCTGATCTAGGATCTTAACTGAGAGAACAACATGTACAGCATATCTACAGCATATCAATCATGGAGACAATAATGCAAGCACACAAGAGACACAAAGATTTACTTGGGGAAAACCATAAAGGTGAAAAACCCCAATAACTTCCTCAGAGATAGATAGAGCAATGATACAACCAACCAAGAGAGATAGCCATAACCTAGCAGCAGATCCTCTTCCTCCATAAGTGCGCCACTCCTCCTTGAGTGCATGTGTGAGAAGTGAGTAAGTAAATAGAGAGCCTCCCGCACTCTATTTATACTTGACTTGACTTGCCTTTTTACCTAATTCATGTAGGCTCGAACTTAACCACATAACATAATGCTGACTGGGCCGACCCCCAATAGGGTGGTCTAATAACCCATCAAGTATAAGTTACGACACTTACAATATAAATAACGACACTTCCGTATAGATAAATAATACCATCTCTATAGGAATACAATATACATATATATGAAATACATTTCGAAGTTACATATACATCAACAGGGCCCACTTACTATTTATAGTCAGTTGACTTTTTTCTTGTTTTGGCCTTTCTGACCCCATACGGAGTCCGTTTTTCGAACCGTTTCCACCACTGGAATCATCACGATGAGACCGTTATGATGGTCCCCTCGTTGCATTATTTTTGTCCCTGTCATTTTTTTTTTTTCCCATTTTTTCAGACACCACTAGTCATCTTGGTTTGCGTGCCACATCGGTCGTTCTCCATTTTTCGCATATTTTATACCATCGGATTCATTTTTTCAAGCTGGTGATGATGCTAGAGGTCATTTCTCGCTCTCACCCACAGATTTTTTGGGTATTTTTTCCAAAACGCCCCGTCACCTCAGTTTGCGTGCCACATATGTCGTTACCTGTTTTTGACACTCTTTATATCGCCAGATTCATTTTTCCGAGCTCGTGATGATGCTTGAGATCATTTCTCGCTCTCACCTGGTACAATTTCAACATTGTGTCTCGACACCATGCTGCCTCAGTTTGCGTGCCACATCGGCCGCCATCGGATTGTTCCACTTTTTTACATGAGCCCTCCACTCCTGTCATACTGCAAATATTTCGTTATTCTGCCACCATTTCATTCACCCTGCAAGGAGGCCCACCAGTGTTGCCCCCTACTGTCGTTCTTGGTCATCATTACTGTTGCTTGATTGAACACTTCCTCCTTGCTTGGTCTTTCCTTTTGTTCGGTATAATTTTATCCCTTTTTCGGGCCGGACAAGTCCTTTACGAAAAAGGCACTTAGGGAGTTTTCGTTAAGCTCTTTTCTGACTCCTAAAACAATGAAAAGATCGCCGAGCAATCTTGCTTCCTTTCATGCTCATTAAAGTACCTGAAAGGGTGTCTATCTGGTATAAGTTTAACCCTTTTCCGGACTTGGTAGACTAATTACGAAAAAGGAATACTCTAGTCACACCGGCTTGAAGAGTTCTTCATTGCATCCTTTTATGCTTCTTTGGCCCCTGGAGACTAAACATACGAAAAAACAACCCCCTGGAGTCTTCTTATTTGCTTTCAGACTCTCTAAAATTGAAAGCAACCATGAGCATGAACTGTCTTGGGCTCGTATAAATCCACACGACAGTATCATTTTACACACACTTCTTCTAGTTCCTTAACCCATGAAGAAGTCCCCTCCCGTGCCTCCTGGCACTATGATCGATCATCTCGGCAGCAACCCCAATCAGGTCTCCTTTGTTCAGAGTATTCTGCAGTCTCCTGCCATTGTATACCAGCTTGAGTCTCCCTCAGCCCAGTCACCCTCCCCGATCCAATACAGCTATGATCCCTTTCCCCTCAGTCAGTTTCATATGCTGCCCGATCATCCCCATTATCATACTCTGAACAAAGGAAGTTTGAGTCCACCCACTCTACTTGCCCAGTTGTCCCCCCACAGTTTGGTCAGTCCTGCCCTCAGTACTATCACATTTCGGTTCTCCACCTCATGCTCCTGTCAAGGAAACATCATTGCCTTGATAGTTGCAGGTCTCCCTCTGTCGACGACAACCCCTCTATTCCATAGGATCACATACCCCAATTTTGCAAAAATAATGTAATTATTTTATTAATATTCCTGAGACATTATGTTAGATTTAATGCTAAGTAGGAATTGATGACTCAGCAAAGTCACCAGAAATGGAATGTAAATTCTGAATATTTTATTATTAATAAATAAATCATGGAGACAACAGCATGGGAGAGCTATTAAAAGAGGTTACTGGTCTAACTGGTGGAGGGAACTAGGTGGAAAGGCAAAAGACAAGTGGCAGCATCCTTAAACACTTCCTAAGTTGCAGGTGGCAACTTCCCTATATTTTGGGGTCATGATTCCCCAAGAAAGTGGAATCTGAGCAGGTGGCTCATTAATAACAGTTAACCCAACTAAGACCTAGGCAATCTTTTAAATAGTACTCAATGAACTGAGCTGGGGGTTCAACATAGTTCTGGAGGGAGAATACATTCAGGTGAATGCTATTCAGGAGTCCCATTGAGGAAGTGGGAAATACAGTAAGGAAGTGGTTTGTGAGGGATGCTGCAATAACTTGGTTCCAGTTTGGCTGTTTTGGCTGATTGAATTAATCTGCTACACGTAGTTCCAGCCAGGAAGACCAGAGAAAGATCGGGGGTCCTGGGAAGTGCTGTCTGGGCACTCTCCAGGAATTGGTAGGGAGGAACAGCCTCCCATTGCTGTTGTTGTCTACAGTTAACACAGGTTCTGCCACTTATTCCTGCTATTTATTGAGTAATATGAATGTAGTTTATGATTATCTCCTCTAGGTATGAACTGTATTTTATTTCAGTAAAAGTTAGTATTTCGGAACTGTTAGTAGATAGATTCTGTAGAATTATTGTCTTAGAAATTTCCTAATATCACTATTATCAGACAGTTCAAGTATTTGTTTTATGCGTAATACGCTTTGATATTATTATAAGTTATAGGATGTTGTGGTGATTTTACACTTGGTTATTACAATAGAGAGTTTATTTAGTCATTGACTGATTATACAAAAGGATTAGCAAAACCTTATTTGACTCAATCTTGAACTAAAACCACAGTATAGTAATGTCATTCCTTTGTTTAACTATTTATCGACAGAGTCTTAGTTAAAACAAACTAAACAATTTACTAAACAATAAGTTTGGTCGTGGAGTCCAAACCAAAAACCTATTTCACCAGTTTTCTACAACAAGAAACCATTCGGCAGCACTTTGACTGAGTTATTAACTTTTAAACAAAAGAAATCGATGACAAAACAATAATTAACTCGAGGCCTAGCTTCAACAGGTAGTATTTATATTCCCTTAGACTTCCATTATTTCTTTTGGTCCAAGTCATTATAACAAGAACTGTATTTCTAGCTCACTATCGAGCTCTAACCCTTTAGTTATTATTTTTCATGTAAATGCATAGAACCGACAGAGTCCTACCCTAATAATACATAAATTATCCAACAAAACAACACTGTAAATTCAGAATGGACTTCTATCCTACAATTAATTTATATGCCACACACATCAGTTCGAAACCTACAGAAGACTTTTAGACGTAGCATCCTAACATTAATTTCATACAATAATTTTTGCCTACGGTCGTAGTCTTTTTATTTATAAATGCATTCTACATAAAACTTCGAACCTGAAACACGCATCATACATCGACCTCATTCTATAGAATGGCTATAACAAGTCATTTTTATAAGTTAAAAATTTATACAGGAAAAGCATGAGCAAAACCTTTGATATTACTGTATCCAACCTACGACTGAGTTCTCAAATCATTTTTAAAACAGAGATTTAGTTAATATAATACACAGTATCGAATTCCAAAAGGGAACGCAGGCTTTTTGCAAACATTCAAATCATACAACAAAATTATCTATGGCCGTAGCCTCGCCAATTGAAGAAAGCTTGTTATAGACGTCAAAGCACACAACATACACTAGTTCATTATACAGAGTGACTGTACCAAGACTTTTCTAAACCTTAAATTACACAGGAAAGACGTAGAAATAAACCTTTTAGCTGATACATTGTTTTACTAACAGCCGAGTACACAACTCCTGTAGAAGTGGTTTTAAAATATAGTGTAGTACAAAACAACGGAGTAACAAATGCCCTTAAAAAAAACCAATTCAACGGGCAACCTTATATAGAGTTAAATTCAAATAAAAACCTGGGTGGTACACCCAAAAATTCCTTCGTGAGTACAGTAATGAAGGTAAAACCATAGGGTCGTAACCCCATTTTCAGAACAAGCTTCTAGCCTTGTTCCCTACGCTTAAACATATAATAACACATTGGTGAAAACTCTACAATACCCTAAGGAAGACCATTAATCTACAGTCGACCGAAGCCACAATGCCTCTATCCTATGATAGGGATAAAACCTGTCAGGGTCTTGCAGGGTCAAGCTATTAAAAGACTCAGCAGAATGACGACAACCGTAGATTCATGTCCTTCGAAGACCAAAGCCTATTTTTATTTCTCCCAAACATAAACCCCAAGGAGAAAATGCCATGGTAAGGACCAGGCTTACCGGTAGGAGCCCAGCGCCAGAGGTCGAGCCTCGTACACCTTCGGGAGAAAACCACACCTGCACAGTACAAGTTAACGAGTTAGTTTCCAACTTGTATCAAATAAACAATTCCTTTTTACACTGAAAATTCACGAAATAAATGTTATTACATACCAGCGATTTTGGAGGAAGAAAAAACCCTATGAATAACCCTATAGCCATGGCTTGAACTAAGTAGAAAACCTCACTCTGATCATTGAGGAATGAGCTAAGAAACTCCAAGATTTCTCTCCACAATGGAAGCCATGACTAGGAAAACATACAGAATGATACCCTCATGCCATGGATAGACTAGCATTTGAAGCACGGATTTAAACCCCAGGACTTAACCACTTCTTAGATACCGACAACAGGAATACCCTGACTCTGAAGCAATGCAAGGGAGTAACTATGAGGTCTGGGAGAATCTTGGGAAATTGATAGCCAATAGAGACAGTAGAAGAGATAACCCGAGATGCCATTATACAAAGAGAACGCCAATAGCAGAGCTTACACTCTACGATCTGTAGCAGGAGAGACACACTCTACGAACTGTAGCAGCATGGAAGCTGCAGCTTACAGTATCACGATGAAGAAACTCAGACATGGAGGTTTTTCGCAGACAACCGAGCCCGAAGGCAGAAGGGAATGACCGAGTAGGGTTTCAGACAAACATTTATATCATCAAATACAGGGACCAGATTTATCCACGTATCCCTTACATAATTTACCTTGCTATGGGTTAACAATCCATAGTTCATGTGGTGTTTCAAATCATTGTTTCTCAAATTTTAATCATCGTATGGATAATGTATAATCATAGTAGGGATATTCTTTAGGATCGAAACACCATCATTTAGCCATCCTAATACATGTTAGAACTTTGCCTTCGAGATTTCTTAGAGGACATAAACCTTGCCCTACAAACAATTAGAAGTTTGTATAGTCAATATTGTTAAAAGGTTCAACGAAGAGTCATAAGCTTGTGTAGCATTACAATGTTATCATGAGTGAAATAATTAACTATATATTGTATCCATAAGGGTTTTAAGAGCATGAATTTTATATCATCGCTTAAACAAATAAACATTAGGACAATACCTATAATTCCTGTAATATTTGGATAAAACTAACTTGTTATCCATACAATTGAACGCTGTTCAAAACAAGGAAGAAAAATATTCTAGGCATGGAGCAAGCATATTGCATTATAAAAGTTATAAAGACGATAATGTCTTATAAACTATAAATGGATAGAACATCATATCACTATTGTTATCACAACTCCAGTCTCATGAGAACGACAAGGGTCACATCCATCGTCGTAGCAGGTAATTGACAGAGCATCACACAATGCTAACATTAAGTAATGTATACGAGTAATTATTTCAGATCCCTTATAAGAGGAAAGGTAAAGGATACAGTATCATTAAGACAATTAAAAATGATATGATTAACATGATCCAGTGACTTTATACAACACTAAATAAGAGACATTGTTACAGCGCAATGATAATAGCAAAGAGACAATAATTCATAGGAATGCTTATCTCATTTTATCTGGAACAATAGTTATCACTTTTCATGTAAACTATCAACTCTCTATCAAGCAAGATTTCATGAATATTACCGGAAGGGAATTCTACCTTCTTACACTTGACAATCTGTTAAGAGTATTTAGACCTTTACTGAGCATTATGGTATAGTTAAAGGAATCTTTTAATGCTTTTAAAAGTCATTGACAACGATCTATACTTTACCTGTATACCTGTAGAAAAAGGACGGATTATGCATTAGCTCGAAAGCTAAGTAAGCCAGTCAGTTATGGCAATTTCTCCCTTGAGGCTAGAGAACAGAAAAAAATCTTTAACTGTAATTAATAACATTTATTGCTATCTTAAAATTTTTAAATTTTACGTAAATTTTGGGCTGTGACATGTGGTATCATAGGATGGTTCAGACACTAGGCCTTCATATGGCTCCACTAGTTTCCGCAGAACAGTGCAAATGACAATAATCTTTTTGTACTAACTTATATTTCTGTTTCATGAAGCAGAGCAGAAAAATTTCCTTCTTCTGAATTTAACAGGAAGGTATGGAAAAGCTAGGAGAATATGCTGAACAAGAATCTCTAAACACTGCGACAAGACAGATGTCGAGAGAACCTGTGACAGAGGACGTAATTGCTCACTCCTCGGAACTGATGCAGACCATAAAAGGTTTAAAGACAGAAATAGAAACAATCAAGAAGGATAATGAAAGAATTCTGAAAACTTAAGAGCGGTTAAATCAGTTATTGATAGAAAAATTTCAGACAGAAGGAAGGAGCAAAAGAGCTGACTCAGAAGAAGCTAGCCATCAAAGAGGGTCTAAAAGGATGAAACCAGCTAAATCTGACAGCAGTTCATCATCTGAAGAAAGAAGGGAACAACACAGTTATCGCACTACTAGTGACAGCAGTGAAGCTGAGCTGCACAATAGAAGGAAAAAGTACAGGCCTTATGAAGAGATTTCCGGGGAGTTTAAGAAAATAAAACCCCCAACTTTCAACGGAGAATCTGAAACAGGAGAAGAGGTAGAATCATGGTTATCCGGGATATGAAAATATTTCCAGATTTATAACTATTCAAATCAGCTGAAGGCACGAATGGCCATCTACAACCTTTATGGAAAGGCGGACATATGGTGGCAAGACCTTAAAAGGGTCAAGGGGATTAAAGAAAAAGAAGTCAATTGGAGTACTTTTAAAAGGTACTTCAAAAAGAAATTTCTGTCTGAACAGTATTATGAAGAGAGGGCCAAGGAATTTTATGAATTAAAGCTAGGATCTATGACGATGAAGGACTTAAACAGTAAGTTCTTAAGTCTGTTGAGGTATGTGCCATATTTTGTCGAAGAGAAACCAAAAATACAGCGGTTTCTTAGCTGTCTGCCCTATCATATCAAGGACATAATTGAATATGATAACCCCAAAACGCTGGAGGAGGCTATGCGGAAGGCTAATTTTTGTTATGAACAGAATAAAAAGAAAGAAGGGATAGCCAGCTGGAAAGCTAAAAAGAACAGCCATCAGCTTGAGTACAGGAAAAAGGAGTTTGTACCTCAAAAACATTTCAAGAATAACAAAAATGGAAACCATTTTAATGGTAAAATCTCCCAGGGAAACAAAAATGGAGCTGCTAATCAATCCAGCAATTTCAAAGGAAACAAGGAGGCTCCTAACAATCATGGAAACTACACTAAGAATTTTGAACGAAGGGAACCTATTAAGTGCTGGGAATGCAATGGCCCACACTATGCTTCAGTTTGCCCAAATCGAAAGAAACAAATCAGCAATATTCATACTATTCAAGATGAAATGACTGTTGGAGACTTTGCAGGGACTACGCCCAGAATCAATGCAGCGTTGGAAAACCGCCAAGCTGACTATCAAACTTCCATGGTGGAAGTAGGAGGTATGATTGACAAAATCCCTGTAACTATTTTAATAGATCCAGGTGCTAGTCTTAGTTATATTTCACCCCAAATAGTAGAGAAATGTAATCTGACTGTTGAAAGGTTTGATAATTCTTGGTCTGTACAACTAGCTACTGGGGCAAAAAGGAAAGTAAACTATTATGTTAAGGAATGTATCTTAGATATGAATGATTTTAAGACTACAGTTAAATTAAATGTTTTGCCACTTGGCTCTTATGACATACTTATCGGAATGGACTGGTTAGAACAGCATAGGGTAGTTTTAAACTGTTTTGACAAAACTTTTAGATGTGTAAACAGTAATGGAAAGCCTGTAACTGTTAGGGGTATTCCTAGAAAAACAATAGTCAGGCAGATTTCTGCTTTACAACTTAAAAGGGCAGTCAGAAAAGGGTGCAAATCCTATGCTGTAACTATTACAGATGAGGCAGTTAAGTCTGAAATTAGCAAGAAAACCGTAGAGGATATTCCTGTAGTAAATGATTTTATTGATGTTTTTCCTGAGGAAATCCCAGGATTACCTCCCAAGAGAGAACTGGATTTTACAATTGAACTAGTACCAGGTGTTGTACCCAGTTCAAAAGCTCCGTATCGTATGAATATTTTGGAGCTTAATGAATTAAAAACTCAGTTAAAGGAGTTAATAGACAAGAATTACATTCGACCCAGTGTATCCCCTTGGGGAGCACCAGTAATTTTTGTTAAAAAGAAGAACGGAACTATGCGACTTTGCATAGATTACCGTCAACTGAACAAGATGACGATTAAAAACAGATATCCGTTGCCTCGCATAGATGATCTGTTTGATCAGCTACGTGGAGCTACAGTGTTCTCTAAGATAGACTTGAGATAGGGTTATCATCAAGTAAGGATTAAAGAAGAAGACATTTTCAAAACAACTTTCAGAACAAGTATGGACATTACGAATTTGTCGTAATTCCATTTGGGCTTACTAACGCCCCAACCGTCTTTATGTGCCTGATGAATAACATAATGCACAAGTACTTAGATAATTTGTTGTCGTATTCATTGATGACATTTTAGTTTATTCTAAGAATGAAGAGGAACATCAAGAACATTTACGGATAGTCTTACAAGAACTACAAGAGCAGCAGCTCTTTGCGAAGTTCAGTAAATGTGACTTCTTCAAAGATTAAATCCAGTACTTAGGACATGTAGTCACCAAGGAAGGAATTTCAGTTGACCCTGAAAAGATCCGGGCAATTGAAGAGTGGCTAGTGCCAAAAGACGTAACAGATGTTAGATCCTTCATGGGAATTACTGGTTACTACCGAAGATTCATTGAAGGCTTTTCAAAAATAGCCAACCCAATCACTTCCTTGCAAAAGAAAGGCAAGAAGTTTGATTGGAACTTGAAGTGTGAGGAAAGTTTTAAGAAGTTAAAAACTTTATTAACAACTGCGCCTATTTTAAGAATAGCAGATCCTAATAAGGATTTTGTATTCTGCACCGACGCTTGTAATGATGGTCTAGGTGGAGTGTTGACTCAGGATGGACATGTCATTTCCTATGAGTCTAGGAAGCTGGAAATTCATGAAAAGAATTATGCCACTTATGATTTCGAACTGGCTGTTGTTATCCATGCTTTAAAGATGTGGCGACACCACTTAATAGGCAGAAAATTTACTTTACTGACTGATAATAAGGGTCTGAAATACCTTTTGGATCAGCCTAACTTAAATGCAAGGAAAGCGAGATGGTTGGCCTTCTTAAGTGAATACGATTTCGAAATTCAGCACATAAAAGGAAAAGAAAATAAGGTGGTTGATGCTTTGAGCAGAAATGCAAAGCTGAATTTTGTATCAGCTAGCAGCACTTATACCTCTGATTTGAATGAATAGTTGGCTGAAGGGATAAAATCAGATGAAAATTATCAACATTTACAAGCTACAGCCAAAGAACAACCTACAGAAAGTGTGATAAAAGGATATAGTTTAAATGAAGACGGATTTTTATTGTTCAAAGACAGGCTGTATGTTCCAAATGTACCTAAAGTTAAACTGTTAATTCTAGACGAAGTTCATAAAACCCCTTACTTAGGGCATCCAGGCTACCAGAAGACTGTCACCATGTTGAGAAAATAATATTTTTGGCCTAATATGAAATCTAAAACATCCGAGTATATAGCTAGATGTTTGGACTGCCAACAAGTGAAAACAGAACACCAACATCTAGCTGGGTTGCTGCAACCTTTACCTATTCCCAACTGGAAGTGGGAGATAATTAGTTTAGATTTCATTACGGGATTACCCAAAAATCAACATCAGAGTGATTCAATTATGGTAGTGGTAGATAAATTAAGTAAAACAACACACTTTAATCCTGTTAAAACCACTTACAAGGATGCAAACATAGCTGATATATTTCTGAAACAGATTTTTCGGTTACATGGTGTCCCAAAAGTTATTATTTCAGACAGGGATCCTAAATTCACAGGGAATTTTTGGAAATCTTTGTTTAAAGGATTAAACACAACTCTGAATTTCAGCACTTCCTTCCATCCTCAGACGGACGGACAAACTGAAAGAGTTAATCAGGTATTAGAAGATCTACTAAGGATGTATGTTAAAGATCAACCAGGTAAGTGGGAGGCTTATTTACATTTAGCAGAATTTGCATACAATAACAACTATCAATCGTCAGCTAATTTTAGTCCTTTTGAAATTCTGTATGGATGTAAATGTAACACTCCTATCTCTTGGATTAATCCAGTAGATAGATTAGTGTTAGGTCCTGATCTGTTAAAAGAGATGGAACATATTGTGAAACAAGTGTAGGTAAATTTGAAGATTGCCCAGGATCGGCAAAAGAGTCAAGCAGATTTGAAAAGAACTCCTAAAGAGTTCCAGGTAGGTGAACATGTGTTCATCAAGGTAAGGCCAAAGAAGAGCTCCCTAAGACTGGGAAGTTGTGCAAAATTAGCGCCACGTTATTGTGGTCCATTTGAAATATTATCTAGAATCGGTCAAGTTGCTTATCAACTAGCATTACCACCTAATTTAAAAGTACACAATGTTTTCCATATTTCTGTTCTGAAAAAGTATGTTCATGATGCTACTCATATTATTGACTGGAACATTGTACAGGTAGAACCAGAAGGGGAAGTTCTGGTGGAACCGGATTGTATCCTCGGGAGGAGGGAAATTACTCTGCGGAACCGCACAATTGGACAGCTGAAGGTGCAATGGAAGCACCTTAGTCTTGAAGAAGCTACCTGGGAACTGGAAAGTAAGATGCGGGAAGAATACCCAAATCTATTCCAGCAGGTAGTTGAAGATGAAGAATAAGTAACATCGAGGACGATGTTACATTTTAAGGGGGTGTGTATGTCACATACCCCAATTTTGCAAAAATAATGTAATTATTTTATTAATATTCCTGAGACATTATGTTAGATTTAATGCTAAGTAGGAATTGATGACTCAGCAAAGTCACCAGAAATGGAATGTAAATTCTGAATATTTTATTATTAATAAATCAATCATGGAGACAACAGCATGGGAGAGCTGTTAAAAGAGGTTACTGGTCTAACTGGTGGAGGGAACTAGGTGGAAAGGCAAAAGACAAGTGGCAGCATCCTCAAACACTTCCTAAGTTGCAGGTGGCAACTTCCCTATATTTTGGGGTCATGATTCCCCAAGAAAGTGGAATCTGAGCAGGTGGCTCATTAATGACAGTTAACCCAACTAAGACCTAGGCAATCTTTTAAATAGTACTCAATGAACTGAGCTGGGGGTTCAACATAGTTCTGGAGGGAGAATACATTCAGGTGAATTCTATTCAGGAGTCCCATTGAGGAAGTGGGAAATACAGTAAGGAAGTGGTTTGTGAGGGATGCTGCAGTAACTTGATTCCAGTTTGGTTGTTTTGGCTGAGTGAATTAATCTGCGACACCTAGTTCCAGCCAGGAAGACCAGAGCAAGCTCGGGGGTCCTGAGAAGTGCTGTCTGGGCACTCTCCAGGAATTGGTAGGGAGGAACAGCCTCCCATTGCTGTTGTTGTCTACAGTTAACACAGGTTCTGCCACTTATTCCTGCTGTTTATTGAGTAATATGAATGTAGTTTATGATTATCTCCTCTAGGTATGAACTGTATTTTATTTCAGTAAGAGTTAGTATTTCGGAACTGTTAGTAGATAGATTCTGCAGAATTATTGTCTTAGAAATTTCCTAATATCACTATTATCAGATAGTTCAAGTATTTGTTTTATGCGTAATACGCTTTGATATTATTATAAGTTATAGGATGTTGTGGTGATTTTACACTTGGTTATTACAATAGAAAGTTTATTTAGTCATTGACTGATTATACAAAAGGATTAGCAGAACCTTATTTGACTCAATCTTGAACTAAAACCACAGTATAGTAATGTCATTCCTTTTTTTAACTATTTATCGACAGAGTCTTAGTTAAAACAAACTAAACAATTTAATAAACAATAAGTTTGGTCGTGGAGTCCAAACCAAAAACCTATTTCACCAGTTTTCTACAACAAGAAACCATTCGACAGCATTTTGACTGAGTTATTAACTTTTAAACAAAATAAATCGATGACAAAACAATAATTAACTCGAGCCCGAGCTTCAACAGGTAGTATTTATATTCCCTTAGACTTCCATTATTTCTTTTGGTCCAAGTCATTATAACAAGAATTGTATTTCTAGCTCACTATCGAGCTCTAACCCTTTAGTTATTATTTTTCATGTAAATGCACAGAACCGACAGAGTCCTACCCTAATAATACATAAATTATCCAACAAAACAACACTGTAAATTCAGAATGGACTTCTATCCTACAATTAATTTATATGCCACACACATCAGTTTGAAACCTACAGAAGACTTTTAGACGTAGCATCCTAACATTAATTTCATACAATAATTTTTGCCTACGGTCGTAGTCTTTTTATTTATAAATGCATTCTACATAAAACTTCGAACCTGAAACACGCATCATACATCGACCTCATTCTATAGAATGGCTGTAACAAGTCATTTTTATAAGTTAAAAATTTATACAGGAAAAGCAGGAGCAAAACCTTTGATATTATTGTATCGAACCTACGACTGAGTTCTCAAATCATTTTTAAAACATAGATTTAGTTAATATAATACACAGTATCGAATTCCAAAAGGGAACACAGGCTTTTTGCAAACATTCAAATCATACAACAAAATTATCTATGGCCGTAGCCTCTTCAATTGAAGAAATCTTGTTATAGAAGTCAAAGCACACATCATACACTAGTTCATTATATAGAGTGACTGTACCAAGACTTTTCTAAACCTTAAATTACACAGGAAAGAAGTAGAATTAAACCTTTTAGCTGATACATTGTTTTACTAACAGTCGAGTCCACAACTCCTGTAGAAGTGGTTTTAAAATATAGTGTAGTACAGAACAACGGAGTAACAAATGCCCTTACAAAAAACCAATTCAACGGGAAACCTTATATAGAGTTAAATTCAAATAAAAACCTGGGTGGTACACCCAAAAATTCCTTCGTGAGTACAGTAATGAAGGTAAAACCATAGGGTCGTAACCCCATTTTCAGAACAGGCTTCTAGCCTTGTTCCCTATGCTTAAACATATAATAACACATTGGTGAAAACTCTACAATACCCTAAGGAAGACCATTAATCTACAGTCGACTGAAGCCACAATGCCTCTATCCTATGACAGGGATAAAACCTGTCAGGGTCTTGCAGGGTCAAGCTATTAAAAGACTCAGGAGAACGACGATAGCCGTAGATTCATGTCCTTCGAAGACCAAACCCTATTTTTATTTCGCCCAAACATAAACCCCAAGGAGAAAATGCCATGGTAAGGACCAGGCTTACCGGTAGGAGCCCAGCGCCAGAGGTCGAGCCTCGTACACCTTCGGGAGAAAACCACACCTGCATAGTACAAGTTAACGAGTTAGTTGCCAACTTGTATCAAATAAACAATTCCTTTTTACACTGAAAATTCACGAAATAAATGTTATTACATACCAGCGATTTTGGAGGAAGCAAAAACCCTATGAATAACCCTATAGCCATGGGTTGAACTAAGTAGAAAACCCCACTCTGATCATTGAGGAATGAGCTAAGAAACTCCAAGATTTCTCTCCACAATGGAAGCCATGACTAGGAAAACATACAGAACGATACCCTCATGCCATGGATAGACTAGCATTTGAAGCATGGATTTAAACCCCAGGACTTAACCACTTCTTAGATACCGACAACAGGAATACCCTGAATCTGAAGCAATGCAAGGGAGTAACTATGAGGTCTGGGAGAAGCTTGGGAAATTGATAGCCAATAGAGACAGTAGACGAGATAACCCGAGATGCCATTATACAAAGAGAACGCCAATAGCAGAGCTTACACTCTACGAACTGTAGCAGGAGAGACACACTCTACGAATTGTAGCAGCATGGAAGCTGCAGCTTACAGTATCACGATGAAGAAACTCAGACCAGGAGGGTTTTCGCAGACAACCGAGCCCGAAGGCAGAAGGGAATGACTGAGTAGGGTTTCAGACAAACATTTATATCATCAAATACAGGGACCAGATTTATCCACGTATCCCTTACATAATTTACCTTGCTATGGGTTAACAATCCATAGTTCATGTAGTGTTTCAAATCATTGTTTCTCAAATTTTAATCATTGTATGGATAATGTATAATCATAGTAGGGATATTCTTTAGGATCGAAACACCATCATTTAGCCATCCTAATACATGTTAGAACTTTGCCTTCGAGATTTCTTAGAGGACATAAACCTTGCCCTACGAACAATTAGAAGTTTGTATAGTCAATATTGTTAAAAGGTTCAACGAAGATTCATAAGCTTGTGTAGCATTACAATGTTATCATGAGTGAAATAATTAACTATATATTGTATCCATAAGGGTTTTAAGAGCATGAATTTTATATCATCGCTTAAAAAAATAAACATTAGGACAATACCTATAATTCCTGTAATATTTGGATAAAACTAACTTGTTATCCATACAATTGAACGCTGTTCAAAACAAGGAAGAAAAATATTCTAGGCATGGAGCAAGCATATTGCATTATAAAAGTTATAAAGACGATAATGTCTTATAAACTATAAATGGATAGAACATCATATCACTATTGTTATCACAACTCCAGTCTCATGAGAACGACAAGGGTCACATCCATCGTCGTAGCAGGTAATTGACAGAGCATCACACAATGCTAACATTAAGTAATGTATACGAGTAATTATTTCAGATCCCTTATAAGAGGAAAGGTAAAGGTTATAGTATCATTAAGACAATTAAAAATGATATGATTAACATGATCCAGTGACTTTATACAACACTAAATAAGAGACATTATTACAGCGCAATGATAATATCAAAGAGACAATAATTCATAGGAATGCTTATCTCATTTTATCCGGAACAATAGTTATCACTTTTCATGTAAACTATCAACTCTCTATCAAGCAAGATTTCATGAATATTACCGGAAGGGAATTCTACCTTCTTACACTTGACAATCTGTTAAGAGTATTTAGACCTTTACTGAGCATTATGGTACAGTTAAAGGAATCTTTTAATGCTTTTAAAAGTCATTGACAACGATCTATACTTTACCTGTATACCTGTAGAAAAAGGACGGATTATGCATTAGCTCGAAAGCTAAGTAAGCCAGTCAGTTATGGCAATTTCTCCCTTGAGGCTAGAGAACAAAAAACAATCTTTAACTGCAATTAATAACATTTATTGCTATCTTAAAATTTTTAAATTTTACGTAAATTTTGGGTTGTGACACCTCTATTCCAGAGGATAGGCCCAGAGGTCCCTATGCCTTGGACTTATCACCATCTGTGGTAAGTGCCTACGGACCATTCTGAGAGGAGTCATCATTGCCTCTCCGAGTGGTTGTTTCTCACATGCTCGACTTCAGCACCTTGATCGCATCGTTGAGAATCGCGTAGGGTTACATTCCTTCAGTTTTTAGTCGAAGACCCCGGATTTCCCCCGACTCTAGCACATTGGTGAGTCACTTCGGAACACCCAGTTATATGTTCCCGTGGATATCCGGGATGCGTTGGTGATTGTATTCGGAAGCCATCTAGTTATATGCTTCCTTGAGTACCCAGTTCTGTCCCAGATCAGTTCCAGTTCAGTGTACCATTGGGAGTATGACCCCTGTCACTCTGATCCAGCATCCCATCAGTTCCTTTGGTACCACATTCAGTCGCACTGTCATCATTCCAATGTATCAGTTGTTCAGCTCAGACATGGTCAGCCCAGCAGTATGTCCCAGATGTGTGTCTTCTCTGGACCCTTATGATGTACACAATGGTTCTCTATGTATCTTACAGGTCCCTCTTTTCAGGCCTCACAGTTGTATCTTGATACGAGCATGGGTATGCCCGCCTCGTCCATATATTGAGATTCTGCCTCATTCAATATTTGAGGTCATGTATATTTCAGGTCCCCATATTTTGGACCCCTTTGATATTATATCTTGATACGAGCATGGGAATGCCTGCCTCGTCCATATGATCAGATGATTCCTCATCCATTATTGAGGTTATGTACATTTAGTTCTTGCAGTTGTTCGGGATTGTTGTTCCGGGATTCAGTTTGTTTCTTCTCTTCTCCACACCCCAGGAAAACCTTCCATGACTTATGATGTCCATTGGCCATACGATGAGCTCCTGCCCTCGCACATCAGGGGGCAATCTGTTAACACCCAAAAAGTGTTCACTATCTCATCTACCTCATTACATGGCTCATTTGTCCATTTTCCTACTATATTTCCCTTTAAAACCCAAAAAATCCCACTAAAAAGCCTCCAAAAGGCCTAAAATGCCTCCAAAAGGCCACAAAACCATCAAAATAGCCTAAAAAAGGCTAAAAAAACCCCTTTTTCCTCCAAAAATATCCAAAATTCCTCTAAAATAGCAAAAATCCCCTAAAAAGGGAATAAAAAATATAAAATAATGAGGAAAAGGAGGAAAAAACCCTATACAGCTGCCCTAAACCATATGGTTCCCAAAACCATGGGTCAGCACTCCACCACCAAAAAACTATAAATAGGTGATGGAGATCCCTTATTTCAGATCCACAATCAAGCATACCCTTACTCTGCCAAAATCTCTCTTGAAACCCTAGCTCACCATTGATCCACTTTCACCTTGAGAGCCCCTTTTGGCCCATTTCCACCATTGGAGAAAGAGAAGGAGCACATTGGAGCTTGGATCAACCCTCTTGGACATTGCAAGAGCTTCACCAACCTTCACATTGGAGATAATATTAATACAAAAACCATTATTTACATCTTGTTGTTTATGTTTCATGCACATGTTTTAGAGTAGTTTACATTTCTGTTTTAGCATAATAATTTACATTTACTGAACTGCTACTAAGGAGTCCCTTCTCCTTAGTAGGTGCTCATTTGCACAAGCTAGGGGTAAAACCCTAGCTACACCCTTGTAAATCTTGAATTTTGTAAGTTGAAGGGCCAAGTTTCTAAGCAATCTGTTAGAGGCCAAGCCATAATTGTTGAAATTTCGTGTGCTTCCCCTTTTATTCATGTGGGTGATCCCACTCAAGAACTAAGTATCCTACCTCAAAACTTCTCTTACCGGAATTCCACTTGTCAAACCATCTCTTGAAAATGTTCTGGTGTTGGTTGAATCTATCTTTGGCCTTTTCCCTAGATTCTTCGAGCTTCAACAGAGTGTCAATTCGTGACTATAAGATTTCAGTACCGGAACCTCTAGAAGCTTGGGATAATTGCAGGGATGGGAGTAATATGTTTGGTGGTAGTATAGATTCCCTTCCGTAAACCAAAGTATAAGGATAAACTCCTAAGGAATGCTTTGGGGTAACCCTATCTTCCCATAGTGCGTTAGGAAGAGCTACATGCCAATTTCTCTGACTTTCGATAACAGTTTTCTTTAAAATTCGAATGAGATTTTTATTTGTTGATTCTGCCAATCCATTTCCCTGGGGATAATAATTTGTTGAATAATGCAATTTGATTCCCTTTTCATAAGTAAATGCAGTTAATTTAACATATGAGAAGTAAGTTGCATTATCAAAAACTAAAGAAATTGGAACCCCAAACCTAGTTATGATGTTTTCTTGCAGGAATTTTATGACTTCATCTTCGTTCACTTTGTGCAAAGGAGCGACTTCTGTACACTATGTGAAATAATCAGTGGCTATGAGGATATACCGGTGTTCCAAGAAATAATTTGGATTAATTTCTCCAATAACGTCTATGCCCCACTGCTCGAATGGTTCAGAGATAGTAACCGGCTGCAATGGCCCTGCTGATTTTTGCAATCTGCCAGCACTCCTTTGAAATACATTACATTTTCTTGTGTAAGTGTGTGCATCCTTAAAAGAGTGGACCAGTAGTAGCCAACTTTGAGTATCTTGTGAGCAGTGGTATCCCCAGGAAAATGTCCCCCTGTAGGACCGTCGTGTAAGTCTTTGACTACCTTGTCCGCATCTTCCTTCTCAAGACATCTAAGAAAAAATCCATCATAATTTTTTCTGAAAAGTACCTCGTCAATTATCTGATAAGATGCTGACTTCAATCAAAGTGCCCTTCTCTGATTAGAATTCCAGTGTTCTGGTAAATACCCTTGCTATAGATAGTGCATCAAATCTCTGTACAAGGATTCCAGAGCAGTGAAAATGGAACATACTTCAGTTAAGTTCAAATCAACTTCATTTTCCCAATCACGATCCTCGTCAGTTTGGCTCTCCATGAGTAACCTACACAATCCCTTACATTTAATGACAGTAGTTGGTTTGAACTCTAGATCATATTATTGTAGTGCAGTTACCTAATTTCCTCTTCGTTCTCCCAAATCCTTTTGTACAAACAACGACCTGACAACCGGATGAGGTACAATGACCTTCGTTCTATTTTTCAAAATGTAGGGTCTGAACTGCTTTACCGCTTTGAACACTGCATATGCTTGTTTATCCACGACTGGGTAATTCAATTCATCCCCTTTTAACCCAGTGCTCATGAAATATATTGAATATTCGTCTCCCAATTCCCCTTTCTGAGTAAGCATTGCTGCGAAAAAATTATCTAAAGCAAAGGTGTAAATGATAAAATCATTTTCAAAGTATGGATTTCTTAAAGAAGATGCGTGAGCTATGCCAGTATTTATTTCTTTAAATGCAATCTTCTCAATGTTGGTCCATTTGAACTGCACACTTTGCTTTTCCATATTCCTCAAAGGTTTCACAATTTGCGCGAAATCAGGCACAAACCTTCGAACAAAATTAATCGTACCCTTAAATGATTTCATATATTTTTTATTATGGGGCATGTGAATCTGAGTTATAGCCTGAAATATCTTTGGGTCTATCGAGATTCCCTTTTTTGAGATGATGTGACCCAAGAGTTTTCCTTCAAGAACAACAAAAATACTCTTCTTTGGGTTCAGAGATATACCATATTTTTTGCAACGGTCAAAAATCTGTTTTAAGTGGAAAACACTGTCCCCTTGTTTCTTGGAGAAAATTGTTACATCATCTAGATATATGACCATGCAGTGGCCAGCCAAACCTCGGAATTTGATATCCATGGCCCTTTGGAATTTGTCTCCCGCATTCATTAGGCCAAAAGGAATTCTCCGATATGCGAATGTCCCCCACTTCGTGCGAAATGTACTCTTTCGTCGATCTTGCTCAGCCACTAATACTTGATTATAGCTAGAAAATCCGTCTAACAGGAAGAACAATTTCGAGCCTGATACCATTTGTAAAATTTGCTCCATTGGTGGATTCAAATAGTTATCTTTGTCTAATGCTTTATTCAAGTTACGAAAATCAACACACAGTCTTATCTCTCCTGTTTTCTTCCTTATCGGAACTAGATTTTCCACCCATTTGGAGTGTGGAACTTTGAAAATAATCTTAGCATCCAATAGCTTCTTCAACTCCTTTTGGATTAAGGGTTCTAGCAGAGGGTGCATTTTTCTGAGTTGCTGCTAAAAGGGCTTCACACTTGTTTTAATGGGTATCACATGTTGTATGATGCGCGTATCATAAGTCTTTAAATCCTCATAAATCCATGTGAAGACATCCTTGTACTGCTGAAACAACTTGATGAACTTGTGCCTTTCTCCAGGTGAACAACATTTACCTAGATTGACATACTTAGGTTCAGCTTCCATCCCTAAATTTACCAACTCATACTGCATCGAAGAGTTGTTCGGCTAAGCATTAGCTGGTTTTCAGAATTTATTTTGCAGGTCAAACATTCCTTCAAGGGTTCTCACCATTTTTGGCATGAAATTTCCTTTGACTGCATCTTTGTTTTGTAAATCTGATTGATGATCTTCTTCATCAATTATAGACTGTGAAGAACCTGCAATAATTAATTATTGCAAATACACGAGATATCAGAAATAACAGAACTCAGAATCACTTTTATATTGATCACAGGCCACTTCGAGGGGGCAACCTCCTTTGAGCAAGCTTAATACAATTAACTTCATGTTGCCTTCAATGACCTCAACACACACTTATATACTAAGTCTATGCCCAATACTATGAGTCAAAACCATGGGACATATAATACTATGGGACGACTTACAAAGCATATGCATCCAATACTATGGGTCAATACTATGGGCTAATATAAACTATGGATCAACAAATACTATGGGACGACTTACTATGCGTCCAACAACAATATACTAACATAGTAAAGAGAAGGGTTGACATGGGTCCCTAACATCCCCTCTCCCTTAGAAAAAGCTTTTTCCTCAAAGCTTTGGTTGGGGAAATTGCTGCAGAATCTGAAGGAGTGGTTCCCCAGTAGCATCCTCGGGTTTCATTTCGGGGCATTGACACCTTTGGAGTGTCAGGGAGAATTGCTTGGAAGGCTGTAGACGAAGAAGAACCCTATCAGCTGCGTGGAAAGTGTGCTCAGAATGGTGCTGATCGGCTTGTTGTTTTAGTCGAATTCTGGCCATGTGAAGATTGTTCTGTAGAACGAGAAGAATCTAATCACGGTTTCGAAGAACCGAGTCAATTTCTTGAACTGGGGAGCTGCTAAGGGTGTATGGAAGAAGAACTGGCGGTGTCTGACCATAGACTGCTTCATATGGTGTCCTTTGAGATGTGGTATTGTACCACCTGAGAGCTTCTAGGAAATCCATAGAAATAGTTGGCCAAAGCTGTGTAGGGATGGGCAAGGGTTTGAGAAATCCTGAAAGGAGTGTCATTTCACCCTTGTTGACCTGGAAAGTATCACAGTCAGCCACCAGCTATTGAATTGTCATTTTCAGTCCCTACCAAAAGAAGTTACATTGTTCCCGGTCATACATTTTGAAGAACCCAGAGTGCCCTGCTAATGAAGAAGCATGGAGTTCATAAAAGAGATAACCCTATTGAACATATTGCAACCAATTTGGAACAAGCAGAGAAAGAGATGTAAGATAAACTGGGTCATCAATTGTGCGAGAAGGAGCATCTGTCACCATATTGTCCTTACCCTTCTTGTAAGTGATCGCATAGGGATAACCCATTTCAGGTGTGTTGGGGAGGAGACCCATTGTTCCAGAAAATTTTTCAGACTCTAGAGATCAGTCTTGATGCATAAATAATTCCCTAATAGGTATGGCTGCCACTTCTGTACTGCATGCAAAATAGCCATCATTTCCTGCTGAGAGGTAGATGCGACTAAATTCTTACCAGAAAGGTCTCTTGAAGGCGACAAGCTCATTGGTTCAGCAAAGACACCTGCATATCTATCCAAGGAAGTGGTGGAGACCGTTGATGGGTGCATCTGAATGGAATGGAGCTGAGCGATGACACCATGTGAATTCTTCTTAAGGATTTTTTCCAGGCAATGTGAACTAATGATGCGGAGAGACCCTGGTTATAAGCCCATTTATTTTTGTTGTGCCCCATTGACTGAAAATTGCATCCAAAGTTTAGCAAAATGCCATAAGATGGGGCCAAGTGTGCGCAACCATTGAACGCCCAAAACCACATCACATCTGCCTAAGGACAAGACAAACATGTCAAAGCGCAGGTTATAATATTCCATAGAGATATGCACATTGTGACACTTCCCCTTGCAAGGTAAGGTGCCCCATTGGCAACCATGACTTCAAATTTGGGGCAAGGATGGACAAAACAATCATCCTGTTTGGAAATCTGAGGGTCAATGAAGTTATGAGTGCTACCAGAATCAATGAGTATGGTAAGAGGGAACTTCTTGAAGTATCCCCTGACTTGCATTGTTTGTGGGGTTGTGATGCTAGTGGTGGGTTGTCCTGAGATGGGGTGTCAACAGGCGGGTGTTGAATGTCGACCTGATCATCTACTGTATCTGGAGATTCTTCACCAAGTTCAGAGGCAGGCAGAGAATCTACATCCAAGAGATAGAGCTTTTGTTGAACACATCTATGTCCCCGAGTGAATTTCTCATCACAATTATAACAAAGCCCTTTTTCTTGGCGTGCTTGCATCTCGGTTTCAGACAAATGCTTGATAGGAGTTGGTCGAGGAGCTGGCGGGATGGGAGGTCGTTGAGAACCCATATTTCGGAAGGGAACAAAAGTGGGTTTGGAGCGTTGTTGGGTTGCAAGCTTGTCTTCTACCAACTTAGCCAAACCTAGGACTTCCATCATTTTGTTGGTACATAACATTTTAACCTCTGACCGGATTTCATCCTTAGGACCACTGATAAAACACCTCCTGTAAAATTCATTAGACAATCCTTCTGTGTGATTGGTGAGTTTCTCAAATTCTGTCTGATACTCTCTCACTGTGCCAGTTTGGTGAAGTTTAGTGAGTGCTCCTGTGAAGTCGTCAAAAGCACTAGGACCAAATCGTGGAAAAAGGAGTTGGCAAAAATCTGTCCAGTTTGGCTCAGGATGAGCTTTGATGTACCAACGATACCATTGAAGGGCTTCTTGTTCCAAATGAAAGGATGCAAGTGGAACTTTTTGGACATCAAAAGTATTATGCAGACTGAAATATTGTTCTGTGCGGTATACCCATCCATTCGGATCAGTACCATTGAAGCAAGGAAAATCAAGCTTCGGCCCATGAAAATTGTTGGAAGAAGAGAACCCGGTGGCTGCAAAAGATTCTGGCTGTCAGTTATTGTTCATGGCTGAATGCTAAAGATGGAGGATGAGAAATTTTTCATCCAGATCTTGGAGTTTGGTTTGGATGGTTGCAAGTGCTTCCTCCATGGTTTTTGCTCCTGCGCGGGTGACAACCACAACCTAGAGTTTTTTTTTTTGGAAATGGATAGAAAAACACAAAGAAAAGATTATTTAGTAAAGGAAGATTTGGATTTGGGAAAAAATTGGATGGGTAATTGGGGTTTGACAAGGTTTTGGACACTTTCTGATGGACAGGGAAGCAAAAAATGGGGATTTCAGAAGCGGGGTGAAAGAATGAGAAAATTTGGTAGAGATGGACAAAGAAGCAGAATTAGGAAAGGAACACGGTGGCAAAATTTGAAAGCGTTTGGGTGAAAATTGAAGGAGTTATGGCAAAACCCTAAAAATAGACAAATGTGGGATTTCTGGTCTTGGGAAGTGGAATTTGGGATAGGGTCTTCAGGAATGAAATATGCAGAATGGGATTGCAGGGATGTCAGTGAAGTTGCAGGGAAAACAGAGTTGAAACAAGGGAGATATGGCCGAAAAACAGAATTTTATACTTTTTTATTTTTATTTTTTTTATTTTTTCAGAAATGGATCGACAACGGCAGCGCAGAAGGAATTCGCAACAGATGGATCTGCAATGGTGCAGAAGGGATAAAAAATGGTTGAATCTGAAACGACGACCGGATTTGAAACGAATTTCAGAATAGATCTGAAACGGCTAGATCTGGAGTGGAAGTGATCGACAACAGTTCAGCTGAAAATAGATATGGACCCCACGTATGTGCGGCTTTCTATTGGTTCAGGGGATTCACTCGGCCACCAATGCTTTCTAACGACTTGTGTATTGGGGCAGTACCCCTCATTCTATGGCTCAGGTAAAACTGATAACCGCTTTGCCACAAACGACAACTCTTGGTTTACCTCACGTGTGGGAACTAGTCAATCAGGTAGGGATCGTTGCCCTTTCCGCTGGCAGGTCCTCTCAATGGGCCAGCTACTTTGGGGTTCCTGTGGTACTCCTCACAATGAGTTTTAGGGATTATGCCCAAGTACTTTCCACAGTTAAGCGGATAGGGGTTATTCCCAGATCCGATCTTGCAACAGATGCGAATTTTTTTTTTGGCAAAAATTCCACCCAACGAGCCCAAGAAAGTGCTTTGATACCAGATGTGAAGAACCTGCAATAATTAATTAATGCAAATATATGAGATATCAGAAATAACGGAACTCAGAATTACTTTTATATTGATCACATGCCACTTCGAGGCGGCAACCTCCTTTGAGCAAGCTCAATACAATTAACTTCACGGTGCCTTCAATGACCTCAACACACACTTATATACTAAGTCTATGCCCAATACTATGAGTCAAAACCATGGGACATATAATACTATGGGACGACTTACAAAGCATATGCATCCAATACTATGGGTTAATACTATGGGCTAATATAAACTATGGATCAACAAATACTATGGGATGACTTACAAAGCATATGCGTCCAACAACAATATACTAACATAGTAAAGAGAAGGGTTGACACGGGTTCCTAACATAGACTCTTTGAAAACTTCTTCATTCGTTAGGAAGGTAATAATTTGTTCATCATTGTCGAACACCCTCATATTCGTAATATTGTCAGGTACCGATGGCCTGAAAATTAGTTCAATAGAACACTTGTTATTTGTCGGAACTAATCTAGAAGTTGAAGTAGCTAACAAATCAGCCGTAGCATTTTGTAATCTGGGAATTGCATGTATGTTAAAAGCATTGAACTGTGCTATTAAATTCCATACTTCAGATTGGTATCCTTTAAGATGTGGAGATAAATAATGAATATTATTTCTAATTTGTCTGACAACTATTTCAGAATCACCAACAACTTTCAAATTTTTTACATTCAATTCAATGGCTCTTTTCAGGCCTTGGACTAGAGCTTCATATTCTGCGGTGTTATTTGCACATTCAAACTCTAGCCTACAAGAGAGAAAATTTGTATTTCTTTCTGGGTCAATGAGAACACAACTAACTCCCGATCCCTCTTGTGTCTTGGAACCATCAAAGTACAAAATCAAAAACTTATTCCCTAAATCTACTTGGCTAGTGGTATCTCCTTAATTAGTAACTAAGTCTACTATGTTGCAATCAATTTCATCATCCCGCAAGAATCGAAGGAGATCGGACTATGTGTCTAACTCATGACTAGCTTCTTCTGCTTGATAATTTCCTGGTTCAAGCTCTAAGAAGTAATTCCCTAAAACCGAAGATGAAAAAATTACAAGTTCATTCTTTTCTTCATGTTGAGTTACATTTTGTTTCATGTGAGGCTCTCTCAGTAATTTAATATGTTTTTGCTTGTTCTGATATGGCAACCATAAGTGAGACCAATATGTTGCAAAATAACCATTTAGTTTCGTATACCAGTCCCTTCTCAATATCAAACGATAGGCTTCAGGTATATATACTACCATGATATCTATAAATTGACATACCCTTGAGTCCAAAGACAATCTAATAAGCACATCTTTAATCTCCCATATAACCATAACGACAGACCTGTCCATTTGTATGATCCAGGAAGGGGATGATATTGGCTTTCCATTGATTTTCTTACAGATGGATAGTGTCATAACATTGGATGAAGCTCCAGAATATACCAAACAATTATGTACATTGTGATTGAAAATTTCAAAGGTTAACAAGAAAGGCAGAGTCTGAGATTTTGATTTACCACTAATGCTTGCTTCGTTTATCTTCGTATCTAACTCAATGGTATTTATGGCACTAGTTGATTGTGGGTCAAAATCTTCTAATAATTTCTTCCTCTGCTAGGGTATATTGCATAATTCAAATAAAGATATGTTTGCTTTAGTCTTCTTGATGTCCTCCAGAATATCATACCCCATATTGTATTCTTCTGTGCTTTTCCCACCATTTCCTGGCTTGTTCACTATGGATTTTGCCTTTTTTTTATCACCGGGCTTGTTTCTTTTACAATTTCAGAATTCATTTTGGGTTGAGGATGAGTGATGCCAATATTCCTTTTCAAATCTTCCTTGGTGATCTTCATCTTAGGAAACACCGAGATTTGATCTACCATCGACCCTTACTTCTAGTGGTGATGTTTATTGATGATACTTGTATTTCTTCATCCTGCTCTTCTTTATTCAATCCCAAAGTGGGTGCCCAATCCCATAATACCATTGTGGTCTCCTCAATTGGTTCTTCTTGTTCTTTTGTTTCACCTTCTTCTAAATGTTCCTGATCTATCAATAGTGCATCTAACAATTGATTCATTACTAAAGTCATTGAATTTATCCATTGTGGGCAGCTCTTTTCAGAGTGTTGTTCTTGGTGAAAAGTGCAGAAATGTTCCATGCCAACCCATTCAAATTTAGGATAGTGGAATTAGTTATAGGAGGTAGAGGATGTCCAATTTCTTCCCTTTTCTTGTAGAAGGGCTTAAATGGTTTTCTAGATGTACCAAATCCCTTATCTTTCTCCAAGTCTACTATTTTGCTCAATAATTTCTATACCATTTTGACCACATTTTCTAATTCATTCAAGGGTTCTTCTTTAGGTCTAGATAATATCAGAGGCTTCTTGCTGCCCATTGGTTTCATTTCCAATTCTAACGCGTGTTTTGAAATACTATCCAATTCAAATTCTACCTTCTTAGCTTCCTCATAGTTTTCTATTAGAGTATCCTTAACTGCTCTTTTGACAAACATAGCTATAGGTGGATACCGTGATGTAGTGTAATATTCAACCAATGATTCCTCAACGGGTTTTGTTGCAACACTAAAATTATTTAACAGGATAGTGGATCTATGATTAAACTTCTGCACCTTTTCTTTCTTCTCCATCCTCATACATAACAATTCTTTTATGAGCGTGGCAATGGTCTTCTTATTTCCAAATTTGTTAGAATTTTGTTTTCAAAACCGTCCCAATCTGCTATAGAACTAGCTTGTAGACTGAAATACCAAGAAGATTCCCTTGGCTCAAAAGTGTAAGGGAAAAGTCTGCAAACCACATCTTCATGTTCTACGTTTAAAAGGTTCAGATCCAAATAGAAACTCTTCAGATGATCTTACACAGAGATGTCTTTTCTAGGGTCGAATTTAGGTACCACCCTCCTTGTATGTTTGGGAAGATCGTGTAATGGGGCAGCTAAATTAAGTGGCCCTATGGCTCTCCACATAGGTTGGTTAACATTTGCAGCCATAATTCGTGGTGGGGAATGGGGTGGTGAATGATGCAGTGTATGAGGAATTGCCTGAGATGGAGGGGATTCGGGTCCCAACTGGTCAAGGGGATCTGTGATTTCTTGAAAAGATAAATCCAACAACTCCTCTAAATTTTCTACAAGCACTGAATCTATAGTGTATGAGACCTCTTTTTTAGAAAATCGCCTTCTAGGCAATGCGGGAATTATGTTTAATCCTCCAATATTTCTCATGTAAGAGCATGTATGTCTCCGAAAGTGGTCTAAATCCTCGAATGGGACAGCGTATAAAGGTTCTTTGTTTTCACCTCCAAAATTTAGGTTTTCTTGATCTTTTGGTTCTAGAACGAAGTCTTCTGGTAAAGCTGTTACAAGTAAGTTTCTAGAGGAATCAATTTATACAAATGGATCTCCTCTACCAGCCATGCAATGCAGACCCTCCTTTTAGAGCCAAAAATGTTGATGCCTAGAAATTAACAGCACCAACAGTAGGGATTCTCCTCGATAAATAATCCCAATTAGATTACTCACCATTTGGTGTGGGGAATCCGTCCGGTTGATGGTCCAACTACCGTAAATGTAATTTTTTAAGTTCTTTACTGGTTGTGGCCCGGTTCACCGTTTATGTAATTTTATTTAAAGTATGATATGCAAGTGCCCTAATTAAATGCATATAATTAACAGGCAGAAACCACACTAGCGATGTGCAGGTTCTTACCTCTCATCTTATCGCTCTTGCCTGATCAATTATCTATTCCTATTATAATTTAAACTAACTATCCTATCCCTGCTAGGAGAAAATTTGAATTAAGAGTAATATACTGGAAATGTTAATATAATTCTAACATATAGCTGTTTCAACACAACATTCACATTTACAGCAGAAAGAATACCAAAGGTAGCTCTGATATGATTAAAACAATTCATTACTCATTTTACACATAAAAATTTGCATAGAAAGTAAAATCATTCATCACCATTGAAGTAGTTCAAGAAAGTTAGAACGATCTCACAGTATGAGTTATGAATGCAAAAAGAAGTAGTTCCACATTAAACATTCCACACATTCCAGGCAAAAATATTTGTGCACACTTTTCTCAGCAAACAGATCCTTCTTATTAGCAGAAAAATAGTTCTCTTACAAAATGGTCCAACTTCTATTATGATAGCAAAAGTCCTTTCATCCTTATTCTCCTCCTCTATTTATCTTACAAAAGAGTTTTTCCTCTAGTGACTTCTCGTTTACCCTAACCCTAGGAATTCCCAACATTTGTCATTTAGTGCTTACATCAGAAAATACACAAAGATATTTACATTTTACATTTAGGTGGGCCTAGCTAAACTAGAAAGATATTATTCCCATGCATTAGCCTCTTATTCTATGATAGTAAAATTTGACAGGATCCAATACTTGAAAGGAGACTTCATGATATGACAACTGAGTCTCAATATGCACCAATCCTGCTTCTATAGCCTTGCAGCTATCTTCCAGAAAATAGGCATGTATAAATGCTTGTCTTACAAAGTGGTGGATGTCTTCTTCTGTGAGAGCGTCCAATTTTCTAATGTAGTCTAATTCTCCCTGCAACCCATTTTGTAGCTCTACTATGTGTAGGTCTCTTGAAGGAATCTCGTTCATCTTCAGGAGCAGATAGAGATGACACTTCTCATGAATCTGCTGGGTTTTGTCGTAAAAATACTGAAATTTTTGGATAGTCTTCGGAATGTCATTATTTAGTTTCTTGGTAGCCTTCCTGCAAAATTTTAGAAGTTCCATTTCCGACTTCAAGTCTGTTGTTGTCTTCAGAGGAAAATTATCAGGGTATTTTGAGTTAACCTCTCTCCAGGCCATCTGGCTCTTAACCTTATCTGCAATATCCAACAACCTTTTCCTGAACTCCAGTGACTCCACAACTATCACCTTCATTCTCGCCATCAACAACTTCATCTTGTAGATTTCATCTGTGAGAATTTCTTGAGAGTGATATATTCGTTCTTGAATTTTGCACTCTTGATCACAAAATGGAGTTATGTCTTGCTTCCTCTTATCTGCCAACTCCAGTTGCTCCGCCAAAGATTTGACCTTCTCTTTAACCAACTCCTCCACTCGAGCTTTCAATTCTTCGACCTGTTGGTTTGTGGATGACTCTCTTGACTCTAATTGAGTGATTCGAGCTTCAAAGTCAATCCTTTCCCCTTCCATAATCATTAATTGCATAGTTAATGCCTCCTTTTCTGTGTCCAAATTCTGGTATTCATTCAATAACCTTTATTTCTCGAATAGGATGGCGTCATGTTTCATTTTCAGTTCTATCCCTTCTCCTCTCATTTTAACGAAATTATCTTTCAATTTGAGCATCTTCTTTTATTTCGCTCCACCTCATTTATCAACTTGTCAACATTATCTGCACTTTCTTGCGCAGTAGCTATGTTGACAGAGGCCATGAAATTAGGGTCTTATGGGTACCCTCGGTCCTTGTGGGTACCCTCCATGATTGTGTTCTCCTGAATAGTAACAAAATCGGGTTGGGCACCCATTTTCAGTTTCTTCTATGTCCTCCTTGTGATAGTCTTTCTTTTTTGGTAAAAAATGATTGTGTCCAATCTGGCCACATTATGTTGCTTCGATGGGGTGAATGGGGTGAGCCCAAGCTCATTAAATGGGAGGTGACCTCCTGTGAGCGTCACACTGGATACCTCAGGTGGGTCTATGTCCATATGCTTCACACTCGAGATTCCATTTTCCACAGCTTCCTTGGACTTTCCTTCCTCTTCCTTTTGCTTTTGTTGTTCTGTCACTTCTCTTTCTGCTCTTTCTTTTACTTCTTCTTCCTCTTTTATTTTTAATTCCTCAGCATCCTCCCTTTCTTACCTCTTGGCCTCTTCCTTCTGCTTTCTCTCTGATTCTTCTGCTCTTATCTGTTTTGCTTGTTCCCTTTGTATCCTTTATGCTTTCTCTTTGAGCTTCATCTCTGCTTCCTCTACTTGTAGTCTTGCAGCTTCTTCTCGCTTCCTCTATAATTCTGCCACCTTGGTAGTGTTGGTAGTAGTACTGGAACTACCCCTTTCTTGGGACGAAATCGTTTGTTTAGCTAGGTCATGTTGTTGTCCCTAAGATACACTTCCCTATCCTTGTATAAGTGATTGGCATATTCATAATGTATTTTGATCGATGCACAATGCTTGGCAACCCTGCCTTGGATATCATTTCTCGCAAAATTCTTTTCGCCAAAATGAAATGCTTCTAAATCTTGAACAAAATCTTCGACAATTTTAACCTTAGAGAACTTGTATGCCCCAATACAGAAAGGAAAAGGTGGGAATGAATCTTTATTTTGATCATGCAGGATCTTGCCAATCCCTTTAATGAAAACTTGCCTTACTGCTTCCTTATGGACCACAAAATCGGTTTCATATTTGAGCAAAATGGATGGAGCTCGGGAACTTCCAAACATTCTGATGTATGTGCCCTCCTGTGAGAAGAAGTAGTCCCCGTATTCATTTATGAATTCCATTTCATTTTCAGAGAAGTAGTTTGGTTCTTTATGAAAAATTAACTAGTAGAGAGGCATATTGCTGAACTCTTCACATATGAGGTTATAATGACTTTCATATCTATGGACCCACATGGTCTGATAAGCCACATATGTTGGAGATTCAACTCTATTCTAGATGCACCCTAACTTAGGAAATGGGTGTCTAGCTAATATGCAATCTATGAGGTATGAAGACATGTAGAATTCTGCCTTTATTGTTGGAACATTTAAAAAACCCACTATGTCATTCTAGACTTAGGATAAATTAATTAATCATTTATGATTAATTTCCTGAGTTTTGACTAGATATAACATGCCAGTTTTGTCTTTTAGTGGACCACATGCCATCCTAACTCACCAAAACAAATTTGGATGGATTCTGGATAAGATTTCCTTGGATTCTGTCTGATTTTATTCTATTCCTGAATTAGAAAGACACCTTCCTGATTTAGACAGCTTTATCCTGTTTGTTTTACTTTCTAGTGGAAAAGGAAATGCTAGTTGACTTGGAAACTCTTGCCACTTGAACAATTCGACCTCCACATCATATCTAAACTCCTAAATCCATAAATACATTCTATTTACCTCACTCATGAGCTACCATACCATACTTAATAAATTCGTGAGCCTCTAGGATAGTTTTTGACACTACTTTTTCCACCTAGGGTTTTTTTTTGTCTTTTCTAAGCCTTTTCTTTTTGCTCTTTCCAAATTGCCTCAAAGGAATTCGATTTTCTCCATGGAGGATGTATTATATATTGTTATCATATCAATGGATACGATATAGAGTGATTTCCACAATTGATTCTCTCTATTGTTCTTCTCTCATTGTCTGAAATATTCCATGTGAAATTGTCTTATGAATCTAGTTCCTAGAAATTGAAAATATCACATGGTATCAGAGCTAGCTTGATTAAAAAAAATTTCAAAGGCTATTTTTTTTCCAGGTATTTTCATCACCAGGAGCGCATCAGTATGGAGAAAAATCAAGCCAAAGCTGTGACTCTGACTCCCTTCAATTTCTTTGACTGGAAGGCGCATACGATCATCCAGCTTCGAAGTAGAGGATTGTATAGAGTCACTATGGGGCTTGAAACTGAGTTAGGAGCTGTTGCATTAAAATCCAAATGGTTCAATAGCATTGATGAAGCTTATGGGTTACTTTGTCTCTTTGTATCTCCATATCTTCTTGTTTGTGCTAGAAATCATCCCTAGACTATAGAGGGAACAAGCTCGTACAATCTCAAAATAATAAACAGAAAATAGAGTTTGTTTTTGTGATTTTTTTGGTTTGAGGGTTTCATATTCAAGAAGATAATCAATCATTCAACCAATTCAAAAACTAAATCATGTAAATCCAAGAACTGAGATATAACAATGTAAGATGATAAACATAAATCCTAAGCATTCATTTGCACAGTACTGTTTCAGTCCACAACCATGAGCATTCGCATGAGTAAAAACTTTAAACAAGGAACGAAATCATAAGTTGAGTAGTCAAAATGACCATAAACAAAATCAATAGACAAAATATAGTGGCTTATATTCATATATAGATCAATATCAGTATTCAAAACTTACAATAGATCCATATGCATAAGTCTGAAAGTGTATCCTAATGCTCGAGTCTGTATATTGCCTCTTGAAACAAAAATCGAACCCCCAAACTGTATGTTTGTCTTCCTTTTATCATTACAAAAGTAGAGTAGTTCCCTAAATACCTTCTAGGTCGAGCTTTGAAGCAGTTACATCAATTAGTTACATGCCAACTCGAATCTTTAAAGACAATTAACCAAAAATAACAAATCGGATTTTGGGGAAATTCGATGAATTTATGAAACAATGGGTCTCAAAGATGCCTCCATATTTCTCGATCCATCACACCTGTGCAAACAATGAGAGAGGTTTTTTTAAATGAGTCCATTATGAACAAAAATATCTCTTGGTTTTTAAAAATTCCTCTCCAATTAATCGGAAGACGTGCCTAAATTTGTGACTAAAACAGTAAACTATTAAATATTTTAAACCCTGAAAAATAGGCCACAAAGATGAATTCTAATATTCCAAACCATGACAGATGTTGCAAAAATGAGAGAGGTTTTTGTAAATAAGTTTGCTGTGGACAAAACCCTCTCTTGGTTTTCTCAAACTCATTTCCATCACCTCGTAATCCGTGCTGAACTACAATGACTAAAACAGTGAAAAACAATATCATCCTCAAGAATATGCTTATGCTTCTTTTCAAACATGTGTTCATGCTCTGCAGTATAAAGATTCATTAATTCTTCCTGTAGGTTGTCCTTCTGCATACTACATTCAACTGCATCTTCAAATACATCTGCTCTAAACTTTTTTAACAAAACTTGATTGCTTACTAGGAAGAGGCTTCTTTCCATGCTCGTCTTCAGCTCTGGAATTTTGAAATTCCAATGATAAATTAAAATGGATTTTACAAGTGTCATAATCCACTGAACAGGTGTCCAGGGGTCCTCTGGTATCAATGAACCATGCTCTTCTATGATTTCGGATTCCTCGGCGCTCTAGTGCATGTGGTTTGGATTTTGCGCTACCGGAATACCTCAACATGAAATATTTCGCAAACAAGCTCAAAATGAAAGTTAGACTTTGGATATAATCATTGGAGTAAAGTTTAAATAAGTATTTGAAGACTTTGAAAAGAAATATAATACTTAATAAGCCACTCAAGATAAAAAAATTTTTAAAAAAAAACTACAACATATAAAATAAAAAGGCATTCAAGATCATTAAAATTCAAGATAAAATCAAATGAAAAGTAAATAAGGAACAAACAATTTAAAAGAAACACATAAAAATTGAGAACAATTTCAGTGCTAACATTTGGCTCCAGCTGGTGTATGAAAGCCTCCTTCTGAGGTTTCAAGATCCTGTAGACCTTGTCCCTTATTCATTGGGTGATGGAGTCATTTGTATCTGGTTCCCAACCTACCATTCACTGCTAACCAAAGGTTGCAACTTGTTTTTCCAATCAAAATATGAACCTTGTTCTACAAACTGAGGTTACTCTGCAACTGATAATAAGAAGCGTCGGTGCTCCAATTGGGATATGGAGTCTCATGTTGATCTATTGTAAGCCAACATGCTGAAAAGGAACTACTAAAAATAAACCCACACACTATAAACTGAAACCACGCTCAAGAGATGAGCTTATTTATATACAACTCCTACTTTACTAACCAATTTATCTACTTGATCAAGTGAAGACAAACTTCCAGCTCAACCACACAAGGAGTTGACTAACTAACTACGATTCTCGAATTTGCTTTGTCAGAATATTTTTTTTAAATTAAACAACAATAGATCACAAAATTGAACTCCACATTTTCAATGAGACCAAAGCAGAAAATTGGAATTTATGAAATCCTCTAAATATGCAGCAATCAGATCATAGAATTCATGATGATTTACCTCTTCCGGCTTATTGATTTGAATGAGATACTTCTGTGTATTATCGGTTTTCATTGCTCCATTGTTGCTCTTTTTAACTTTTGGCTCAAGAATGGAAACTAAAGGCTGTTCAATCTGCTTCTCGACCTTTGATGGAGGAAAAAATATAACGGACTGATCTGATAACCTCACAACATCTCCCTTAATGCCTGGGTCAAATTCATATTCATCATATATAGATTTATTTGAAAAGGCATTAGCATGATCTTCCACTTTTGTCTTATGAAAAATATCATCAACCAGATGCAATTCTTCTTGCAATGATTATTGCATGCTCCAAAATCAATGGATACATTCTGAAAAAATTCCTTAATAAACTTATGATCTTGAATGTGTGATATAAAAGACAATTGCAAGGGGTTGAGAAATTGTTGACCATGATCATCGTTTTCAATTTCAAGCTCCTCCCGAATAAAAGAGTTTGAAAATTTTTCTTCAAGTACTAACTCTTCTTTAATTTCCTTTTCAGCAAGATCTTTATAAAATTCATCACATGAGGAACATTCTACTGTCTACTGAATACATGATTTGAACCGTTCACAACAATCTTCTAAAAGGAGATCAACGGGATAAATTCTCTTGCAATAAGCATAAAATACAACATGGAAATATTTTAATGATGAGATACTAGAGACGGGAAGATACCTGTACCACTGTCTGGCATCTCCTTCCAAGGAGTACATAAACATTTTCAACAATACATCCTCATGATGAATATCGAGCTGGTCCATGTATTGATGAAAATCAATCAAGTGTTGTGCCGGATGGTCATGATCATCTCCTCTAAATCTTGGAAGGAAGTCTCCCCATTCATCCATAGTAGGCACATGATTTGGAAATCCTAGAATATCAACAATGATAAAAGGAGCAAACCTCTATGCCAACATAGCAGCAAAAGTCTTTGACATTATGAAATTGTGAAGTTGCTTCTAGATTTTCAAACATGGAGTTGCCAACAAATCCTTCCCCTCTTACCTTCACTGTCTGGCTGAGTTAGAATTTCTTTAATGGTATCATTAGGTAGGCTTATTGATTTTAATTGAACTTGGATGTAAACTAAAAATATTAGCTTTAAGTTAAACCAAGGGAAACTTATTGAGAGGCTCAGTTTTAACCTTTTGGACAAATAATGAAATAGTGAGAACCTGAGTATCAGCATGAGCTACAGGAGTAAGCCATGAGAAGTCTTGTTTTTTTTCTCTTCTGATTTAAATTTTGAATACGCAGCAGGTGATATTGACTGTGACTGATCGAGAGATAATAAAGTTGGAGAAGACTGTGACCTACCAAAGGAAGAACAAATTAGTTTTTGTCTAACCCATTTAAAGATACGCTCTGGCTCTGAACCAATCTTCCTAGAAGCCACTGTGAACCACTATTTTGGTGAAGATGTAGTATAAAATAAAAAATTATGATCTTGTTCACCTCAAAACCAGAACAATATAGATACTCCAGGGAAGATATAACTTCACTTTCGTCCCTGGCAATGGCGCCAAAGATGTTTGTGCTAGAAATTGTCCCTAAACTACATAGGGAACAAGCTAGTACAATCTCAAAATAATAAACAGAAAATAGGATTTTTTTTTGTGATTTTTTTGGTCTGAGGGTTTCATATTCAAGAAGATAATCAATCATTCAACCAATGCAAAAACTAAATCATGTAAATCCAAGAATTGAGATATAACAATGTAAGATGATAAACATAAACCCTAAGCATTCATTTGCATAGTATTGTTTCAATCCACAACCATGAGCATTCGCATGAGTAAAAACTTTAAACAAGGAACGAAATAATAAGTTGAGTAGTCAAAATGACCATAAAAAAAATCAATAGACAAAATATAGTGGCTTATATTCATATATAGATCAATCTCAGTCTTCAAAACTTATAGCAGATCCATATGCATAAGTTTGAAAGTGTATCCCAATGCTCCAGTCTGTATATTGCCTCTCGAAACAAAAATCGAACCCCCAAACTGTATGTTTGTCTTCCTTTTATCATTACAAAAGTAGAGTAGTTCCCTAACTACCTTCTAGGTCGAGCTTTGAAGTATTTACATCAATTAGTTACATGCTAACTCGAATCTTTAAAGACAATTAACCAAAAATAGCAAATCGGATTTTGGGGAAATTTGGCGAATTTCTGAAAACATGGGTCTCAAAGATGCCTCCATATCTCTCAATCCATGACACCTGTGTGAAAAATGAGATATTTTTTTTTAAAATGAGTCCATGATGAACAAAAACCTCTCTTGGTTTTTAAAAATTCCTCTCCAATTAATCGTAAGACATGTCGACAATTTGTGGCTAAAACAGTAAACTATTAAATATTTTAAACCTTGAAAAATAAGCCACAAAGATGAATTTGAATCTTCCAAACCATGACAGCTGTTGCAAAAATGAGAGAGGTTTTTGTAAATAAGTCTGTTGTGGACAAAACCCTCTCTTGGTTTTCTCAAACTCGTTTCCATCACCTCGTAATCTGTGTTGAATTACAATGACTAAAATAGTGAAAAACAGTATCACCCTTAGGAATATGCTTATGCTTCTTTTCAGACATGTGTTCCTACTCTGCAGTATCAGGATTCATTAATTCTTCCTGTAGGTTGTCCTTCTGCATACTACATTCAACTCCATCTTCAAATACATCTTCTTTGAACTTTTTTAACAAAACTTGATTGCTTACTGGGCAGAGGCTTCTTTCCATGCTCGTCTTCAGCTCTGGAATTTTGAAATTCCAATGATAAATCAAAATGGATTTTACAAGTGTCATAATCCATTGAACAGGTGTCCAGGGTTCCTCTAGAATCAATGAACCATGCTCTTCTATGATTTCTGATTCCTCAGTGCTCTAGTGCATGTGGTTTGGATTTTGTGCTACCGGAATACCTCAACATGAAATATTTGGCAAATAAGCTCAAAATGAAAGTTAGACTTTGGATATAATCATTGGAGTAAATTTTAAATAAGTATTTGAAGACTTTGAAAAGAAATATAATACTTAATAAGCCACTCAAGATGAAATAAAAATCACAAAAAACTACAACATATAAAATAAAAAGGCATTCAAGATCAATAAAATTCAAGATAAATCAAATGAAAAGTAAATAAGGAACAAACAATTTAAAAGAAACACATAAAAATTGAGAACAATTTCAGTGCTAACACTTCTATTCCATATTGATTCTCTATCCACTCCAAATGAAGTGTGTACAAAGCTAGAGTCTCTCTTTGGAAAACAGGACAAGCTCAGAGGTCATTTGTTGGAGATTGAGCTGATCTATCTTATTCCGAGTAATTTCGATTCTATGGAGGAGTTCATCTCAAAATTCAAGAACCTAGTGCTTCAACTCAAGAAATGTGGTATATAGAAGAAGGATGAGCAATTAATCTTTACCATTCTATAAAAAATGAGCTCTGAATAATCAGTATTTGTGTCTACTTTTCATTCTACAAGACTTGCAGTTCCCAAGTGGAATATTCCAAACTTGGATGCATTCATTGATTCGCTCACTCAGGAGAAGGATAAGTTGGTCCAAATGAGGGATCAATCACCCTCCAAATACTTTTCACTTGTTTCTCATGGAGCAAAGAGTTTCAAGAATGACAAATCCAAACATAAGATATTGTCAAATGAAGAGGATTCTGATGGAGATTCCAAATCCAAGAAGATGAATAAGGAGAAGCCCAAGTGTTACTTTTGCTACACAGGCACTCATCCTGAAAAATATTGCTTCAAGAATAAATTGAACATCATGGCCAAAATTCTTGAAGAACATAACATAGATGTTCCTAACTTTGCAAAGAAAGAACAAGGCAAGCTTGTTGTAGAACAAGAACACTGTCTCCAAGCCTCTCCCAAAGGTAATCATGTTTATGATTTGAGTGATAGAGTGAAATATAATTCTGATGTCTTTGATAGTGATTCATATTCTGATATATCAGAATCAGATACCTCCACCTCTTTTTTGGAACAATCTTCAGTCAATTCATCCAAGTCTACTCTCAAAACTAGTCATTTTTACTAGCTACTAACTTGTCTTCTGAAAGGTCTTTTCACCTCCATTCAAATATTTTAGATTCTTATTTAAAAGATGATTTACAATCTGATATGCAGGTCATTACATCTCCCACACCATTTTCCCAACCATTGGATGCACAAAAGACCCCACAACCCCCAAGTTCTCCAGTTAAGAAACTACACAATTCTATGTTTTCCTACACTGTGTCACTTGCCTCTGTTGCACTTTTGTATTTCGTATATTTCATTGGTTGGAAAGCCATGTTTTTGGCCATATTTGGAATTATATTCCACACATCTGGAACTGAACCCATTGCCCATGGTTCAAAAGTCAAGTCCTCAGACTCTCCAGGATCGCTCAGTTGTCAGGGTGATCTAGTTTCTCACTTTTTCCCTACTGAAACTCTGTTCGATCATGGATACCCCCCTACTCAAGGTCCTAACTTAGCAGAATCCTCCTTAGGGATAGAAAATATTTTCCCTTCCCTCAAATCCATCACTGATCGCTGACCTCTTCTCTTCTGGTTTAAGGTTCAATCTTTTTGGTGTAGGTTTCACACTTCGGTTGTACAAGTACCGGGGTTGTGATGTGTTGGTTATAAAAACATTGTTAGGACATACGAATCCTCTTTATAACATATAATAACATAAATAAATTTCATATACACAAATTCATAATTCCATAGAAGGCCCAAACAACCGTAGGGTTGTAACCAAGGATCTGATACCACTTGTAACGTACCCAACCCTAGAACACCACACCAAGATCGAGTACCTGATCTTATCAAAGGGGAAGGATGAATCTAAGCTAAGCACAATGGAATAATACTCTATAATTTTAGGCTAACATGCAAGTCAAATCAAAACTTTTTAAAACATTCAACCATTAAGGAAGATTTCCCTTCCAATGCAACCTAGTTCCCTATTCTACATGCAATGCAGTGTAATGACACATGAATACATTCAGACCAGAATCTCTTCACATGTTAACTAATTGTCATCACCCTTATTCCATATAAAAAGTTAATAAATTAGGTTTGCATTCATTCATAACCCTCCATTTATGATAGTAACCATTCAACATCCCAACATTCTATGGAAGCATAGTTTAAGCACCTATTCATAGTAGATCTATAATAATTATTTTAGACCTCCAATCCCATCTCGGATCTGATCCGGTACAGCCATACACGGCCCTATGGTCTACCCTAAAGATCAGTCTGTCTAATGAACATAATTACATAAACAAACTAGCCTCTAACTTCTCAATACATCGACATTATTAACTTCTAACAAGCATATTTACACGCTAATGTATATTAGACCTAATACATGAAATTACCAATCTATAAACCCATGTGAGACCTGATACGGTACAACCATATACGTCCATATGGGCTTTCCAAATATCAGACCCATAAATGTTCACAATTCATAAGTAATTGACCTTCTAAGTGATCAACAATCTAAACTAACTCCAATAGCATAACTATACAACTAAATTTTAGAACATATTTTCCACATTAAATATCGGCCATAATTCCCATGGATGATATGATCCAGAATAGCCATACACAGCCATATGGACTATCCTAAAATCAGACCTCCTAATACTCATAAATACGTAAGCAAACTAGCTTCTAGTACCATAAATAAATCAACGAGTCAGTACAATTCATTATAGCATATTTATAACACTAAAGTAAATCAGAATTCATCACATTAATAACCACCATTAATCCCATTGAATATCTGATCCAAGACAGCCATACACAACCATATGGACTATCCAAAAATCATATCCTAACATCCACCATAAATCATACAAATTAACTCCTAATAGATAGATTAACATACTCACATACCAACTCTGTGAGCTGCCAATTTATCAACATCAAACTTAGTCATTAAACATGAATATATAAATCATTATGCAACATATGATAAAAAGATATCCCAGCCTCCACGGGCACATGTGCATCAATAACATAATAAATAATAGTCAAGAATACTTATCTTTTATATATGGCACAACTAGCATCAACAGGAAAATTTTCCTCCCATCCTTAGAAACTGTCAATCCAAACTACTTGAGTAGCTCACCCTCGATTTGAGGTCATGGATCCACATGCTAAGGAACTCTCCCTTTCCAATTCGATCTCTAGGTATAATACTTAGGCCCACAACCTAAGAGTCACAACTAGGATTTCTTCCACATGATTTTTCCCTCTCTCCACCTACTAACTCCTCCACCCCACTACTAGGATAAATGGTAATCTATTCACCTTATAGTTCCCTCAGGACATCACCATTCACCATCAAGATTTATGTGGAGATCCAGGACGGAGACAAGCGGTGGACACCGCGGAACTATACCGCACCCAAGATTAGCTGAAATAATAGTTTTTGAGAAGCCACAATTCAATTCCTCACCACCTACTTACTCCTCCACCCCACTACTAGGTGCAATGGTAATCCCTTCACCTCCTAGGTCCCTCAGGACATCACAATTCACCATCAGGATTTATGTGCAGGTCCAGGACAAAGACAAGTAGTGGCCACCGAGGAACTATACCAGAGTTGATCAGGCTTACTCCAAACACGACCAATATCCCCATGCTCCAAGCACACAATTCACGCACATATACAAGCATACATGGGTTCCCAGGCTTGCAATCTTACCCAACTCTCAACAATCATGGCATGAACAACTCACCTCCATATATAAATGAAGGAATGAATTAATAGAATATAAGCAATTCCAATTCCTTAAGACCAATTCGTATTCACAGGAAGAGGCTAGCTCAGGTTCACTTGCAAGCCACTCCAATTCACCGAGGATTTTTCCAAACCACTGGATACCATTCAAGTTCTCAAGAGAGCAACTTGAATCCACTTAGACTGACTCTAAAACATTGGAGAAAACACTCCCATTCCCTGGGGATAACTTGAAATCACTAAGTCTGTCTCAAACCTACCACAACCAACTTGAATTCACCCATAAATCACTCTTATGCACTGGAAACAACTCTAATTCACAAGAAATGACTCTAATTCACCCAATATCACTCTCATGCATTGGAGACAACTTGAATTAACTTAAGGAAACTCAATTTAATTGAATACAACTCAATTTTAACTCAAATTAATTAAAGGAAACTCAATTTAACTGAATACAACTCAATTTTAACTCAAATTAATTAAAGGAAACTCAATTTCACTCAAATTAACTAAATATAACTCCAATTAACCAATCTTACTCTAATTAACTGACAGTACTCCAGTTCACTCGAGTTACTAGAGATAACTCAATTTAACTAGAAAAACCACTCCAATTAGAGTGGAGTTACAAACTAGGTGCATGGTTTACCCATAACAATCGATTAGGTGCATAATACATGAGTGAGGTGAAAGTGGGCCCCAGTAATATCCATATAAGGAATATTCTCTCAAGTGAGGGTGCAATAGTGCATGCGAAGCATCAAGCAAGTAAAATAGGACCACCATGGTCCATTAACATTAAAATTATGAAAATTAGAATATTGTTACCTGGATATCAACAACTCCTAACACCAACCCTCTCACATGTGGAATCCAAGACCCCCTAGCCACGTTTGTTGTCCATGTTGAGCTATTAGTTAATTATAGGTAAATAATAATACAATAACAATAATAATGTCCATAGTCCATAGTCCAAGCACCTAGTGCCACTATAATAATCAAATAAAAACACTACACATGGTCAGGGCTTACCATCGGGGAATTACATCATTACACAAATGAGAGAAGTCAATACCAAGATAGAATATTGTATTACATTAACCTTCAATAAATGAAGTAAAAAGTATAAATAGGCAAGGCAATTCGATCATGGAGGAAATTTGAATCACTCATGCAATGCATGGGATGCTAGTTAGGCTTAAATAGAGCCAAAATAGCCCTGCACACTCTCTAAGATGAGTTAACTAACCCATGACTACCCTAAGTGGACTTAGCTCCCTACAGGCTAGGCACAACTCATTGCAACTGACAGAAGGCACATGCAAGTGACTTAAGGCACATGCAACTAAATGAAGGCACATGCATGAGGTGCACTTCCCTAAAAACTCAAGGAGGACACTACTATATCATAATAGAAAAAAAGGTACATGGAATCCTTGAATAGTGGAGTAAACTCCCCATATTCACTCCACAACTCTAACTTGCAACGTGGGACCCTAAAATCAAGGAAAATAAGCCATAATTGAATGAATTCACCCTCATATGCCAAAATAGACTCCAGGATTTAAAAAAATGGCAGTTACGGATGTTTTAGGACCCTAGAGCTTAGTATAAAGCTCCAAGTTCACTCAAAGGGCCAAATTGAATGGGAATTGGCCCAGTAGATTCATGAGATCATAGCCTATATACCTAGGTAGGAAAATGAAGTTATGGAGAGGGTTATTATTCTCTAACAATATATATCTATATATCTATATATATATATATATATATATATATATATATATCTGGTACATTGCCTCACCCTTAACTCTCATACTTCCTTGTAATGCCTTCTTAAGATCTTTAGTGCTTGTAACTATGCCACTTGACGAAACAAGATGATATGATTTACAAATTCCTAAGTAAAATTGTTGCATTGACTGTGAATCGATCCTCCTTAAGTTGATCTTTACTGAAACTTTTTGTTTCAATCGATTGTTTGGATGGAACTTAAATGATTTTTGGCTTCCACACAAGTTTTCAATTTTGTGTTTCTTTTTCACATTTGTAGTTAGTTTGTCAAAAATAAAAATATTGTTTATGTAAATATCGATCTTGTTGTTGTACATATCGATTCTTGTCATTTGGATGATGATATGACACCCTAATATTTTGTGATTATTCCGTGGAACCTTCTTCTCTTGATGTTTGTAGCAAATTGTCAAAATAAGCATTCTTCTGAATTTGAGCATCATCTCACTTTGTTCCCTTTTTTGATGCTCGAATTTAGTGTCTCATAGCTTATCTATTGGTCCAATCACCATTTATTTGTTTCCTAATGATCCTTTGTGATCTAACTCTTCATGTAAACATTTCTTATCATGCTTTAGCTTTATAATTTGTGTAAGTCATGATTATGTCTCTCTAAACATAAGATTTCTTCTTTATTATCTGACTTGTTGTCTTTATTTTTTGATTCTAGATTCTCCACTTTGTTGTCCCTTAATATTTTAATTTGATCAAGCGATCTCTTATTAAGGTTCCTTGGGTGGGAGTTGTCTTCATCTTTGTCAGGTATTTTTTTTAAAGATCTTTATTTGCTTGTTCTAACTTTTGATCGCATTGTTTTTCATTCTTTGTCTTCCTTATTTGTGACAATAATTTTTTACTATGATCTCTTAGATGATCTTGTCAAATAATTTTCTTCATATTTTGAATTGACTTCTTATTATCATGAAGGATTACCTTTGAGACATATTTAAGGTTTTCTAATGAGGGAGCTTATGGATCTAACTTCCTTGTAACATCTTGCAAATTTATCTTATTTTTCAAATAAAAAAATGTGAGAAAATTCTTTTCGACATTTAAGATGAGAGCCCACAATGTTTCTAACCAAGTTAATCCCAAAATTATGTCACCTTTATTGCTCCACAAGGAATATAACTAACACTGAATTGCGATATGGCGGTCTAATCTTCAACATTCAGTTGTAAATCACTTATTTCATATTGTTTCTTATTCCAAAAGTCTAACTTTTCACCTTTATTTGAATCGGGAATCCCTAACTGGTTACTGAATTCAACAATAATATAATTATTGAGTCCAACGAAAACAATAGATATAGTAATATCTTCCCCTCCAATCATTCCTTTTATTCTAAATAACAATGAAACATAAATTCTTAAAATATTAAGGACAATTCCTAGTTTCTCATCATTAAACTCCATTTTTTAACCCTTTTTTTTCTTATGACTTAATTCCTTTTTAAAAACTTAAATAAGTCTTTAACTTTAATAAAAACACTTGAATTTGATACCGAATATTTTTTCCCTTTTCTTTAATTTGATGGTCTTAGCTTATTATTATTTTAATAACTAGCCTAAATGCCTTTTGTACATCTACCTTATTATATACAACTTAGTCCACTTTAAAAACGAACGAATTATTTTTAAGAACTATAATATTCTAAGTGATGCAACTTCTCTTAAAGCGTCACTATGTATATAATCTCGATGTGTTCCTATTTCATCAATTGAAAGTGCAACTGTCTTCTCTTCTCTATCGTGTCGATTGACTTATCAGGTTATCGTGTTGATGAAGTGCAACGGTCTTCTCTCATCAGGTTATCTTTTCTTTTGCAGAGGATCCAACAACCCATGTTTTGAGTGATGACTGTGACATCGACGTAATACCTATGCCCTGATTACTGGCCTAACTATTGTTTCTGAGTGGTGTCTGTTCTGGCGGTTTGACAAGATTAAATCACAACCATGGTGGGAGAGTTTGCAGTTTGGATTTCCTTCATAGGTCAGAATGTCAAGCTTAGTTATTCTCTCTTTCTTTTAATATTTGTTTTGCTTATCACTCTTTGGAAGTGGAAAATGACCTCCTTCTGTGTGATAAAATGGCCTTGCGTATCTTGCTATGCACTCAATGCACCTGTGACATCCTGTATCAACATGTAGAATCTTATCAGCTACTTGTTTAGACGACACTTATGGTGGCTACACTATATCTATGAACACCTGCTCACATTTGTGTCTTCCCTTTGACAGCAACACATAGTAGACTGGTAGATTTTGTTGGTAGGTGACTGGAAGAATGGACTGCCTAATGTATTGCAGATTGGTGGTGGTGACGACAGTTTTGACAAACTTCTACGTGGGGTTCCAAATGGCACCGAGTTAAACTCTCTGATGTTTATTAATATTTTTCCCTGCTATGTCTTACTTCCACAGTGATAAACAACTATGCACAACGGTGTCCAAATATTTCTATATCAGTTCTGTGCAATTTTCTTTTAATTTTCTTAGCTGTATGACACGTTTCAGAGTATGGCATCAGGGTAGTTTTTTTCCTTCTTTCTTTTTTAATCAGATTTTATCTTTAAACTTGTGGCTGAATCTTCTTTTCTTTTCAACATAATTCTCAAAATGTTCAAGGGCTTGCTTTTGGTCAAAGATCTGGATTCAGTAAACCTTTGAAAAAAGATTGAGTGTGCCAAAGGCCAAGTTGGACAAGGTTTGATGAAATGTATGACCAGTGGCTTGATCATAATGAAGTTCTGATACCAATGTTAATTGAATAAATATCCAAAATAAATATGTAAGTATAAAAGAATTCATATGGAAAATATATATAATATGATAAAAGTAAGAGATATCTATGAGATACAATGATAGTGCCATATATATACAAATCCTAAAGACACTTATAGAAACCACCATTGTCTTTAGGATTTGTATCAAAACTATCTCAATCATTCCATAAAAGGGATTAGATGGACCAAACAAGAGAGCACACCCATCCCATTGTTATGCTGGATTGATCTCTCCATCTCATTACACTTATTGATCCCCTCATTCCCTTAGTGACTCCTACCCATGAGTATCATCCCCTTAAGTGTTGGAGTCATCATCCCTATATGACTTCCATTGTAAGCACCATTGGAGTATTGGATGTGAGATTATAGGCGTTTCAAGAGCAAAGGAACTCGATCGCTGGATTCAAAAGGTGCCAAACAAAAATGAAGGTAAATAAGGTAAATACTTGTATTACTTTATTGCATTAATTTAAATTTGCTATCTTTCACTCCCTCTTATGTAACCGTAAAATGTTTCAAATCATTGTCTAGTCAAAAGTTACATATATAATTTGCAAGAATAGTGTTAATGCTAGTTAACATGGCATATATGCTCTTGTATTGTTTGAGTATTTTCATTAAGGTCAAAATCTTGTGGGGAGGGTATTGGATGTCTTTGTAGGTCTTGGATTGTTGTTGAAGAGCAAGATGAAGGAGTAAAGTAAGAGCAACGAGGATCAACCATCGGAAATGGGTTCCTCAGTTCTCTCTCTACCTCTTTGTTTTTTGTTTGATTTCTATTTTTCCTTGAAGAGTGATTAGAATGCGTTTCTTTGAGTCCAATATGTTTATAGAGAAATCCATAGGATCAAACTTCACTTCCCCGAGTATCTTAGTGGCGTGCCCTAGTCATTAGGACATTTTTTCCACGACACCAGATAAGCATGGTCATGCCTTTAATGGAGCATTACATGAATAATGAATTGACAAAGAAAGGGGGGGCTATGATTCCTTTCCTTGGAATTAATCAACATTGTGTGTGTGTGTGTGTGTATAATATTGTTTTACTAATAAAAAATAATTACAATCAAATCAAATTAAAACTTAAATATAATATCGTTATCCACCTCCTAATTCAAATATATATAAATATAAATACGTGTGTGTGTGTGTGTGTGTGTGTGAGAGAGAGAGAGAGAGAGAGAGAGAGAGAGAGAGAGAGAGAGAATATAGGGTTTAAGTACGTCTATATGGAGAAAAGATCACATACAACTTAGTTCATTCTTCTACATAATAATAATAATAATAATAATAATACTTATAGTAGTAGTATCTTAGTAATAATATATTTTTATGGTCACAACCAAGCTATACACCAATTTGGTGTACGAGACCCCCTTGTTTGTGGGACAAGGGACCCCCCATCTCCATGCAATGATTTAATCATTAAATTCTACATAGGTGTACACATACCCTATGCCCCTCCATATTTGAGCCTATGACCTCCTAGGAGGAAGCACATGTTCTTAAACACATCACATTTTATTCAACATTCCTTCATACCATGGTTTCAACTTAGTGTTTTATTCAATGTAGGAGCTCGGGTTTGATGCTCATTTATCTCATGGATCAATTTCAAGGGTAGTCTTATTATTCAGTAGTTTCTAAGGTGCTACATTATGTCACACTCTATTCCATGAAGGTTAGAGGTTCATATTAAATGATTAAAAGACTCCACTTGGATTTCTTTACTTGTTTATGGGTTTCACAACCTCTTCACTCATTGGTATACTTGAGGACATCGAAAATGATTTGGAAAAATTGTGTGAATTCTATTGTTTTAAAGGGTTGACAATGTTGGATTTTTCTTGGTATAAAATTTTTGGGCAAGATGATCAAGGATGCATTGGATTTCATGACCATGTCTCAACAAAATAGTCCCAAGTCTCATTTGTAGTTAATGGCCTTACATGATCTCCAATACTCATGCTCTCCCAAGTCTCATTTTAAGGGTAGTGTGATGGTTTTCATGTGGAAACAATACTCTATTTTCCATTGTTCAACTTTGATACAATACGTAATAGCCCAACCAAGCATGAGTAGGTTGAGTGAGATATTACTTTGTAACTTCACTCAAGAAACACAATAATAATGAACTAACTAAATTTCAAATAACAAATCATATAGTGTAATGCCCATATTTTGATTCGGCATATTTATTAGTTAGACACACCATACTTTATTTCTTATATATTCTGTTGAACTCAGCTCGACTGAGTAAACTATATTGGACCTCGTTATATGATGTTACTCTGTTTTATGATTTCACCATGATTATGATGTTACTATGTTATGCGATTATGATGTCATGATTATCATATGATTTCCTTATTTTACGATTGCAGTATATGTTTATATGTTTTCATTAATGAAATGTGAAATATATGATTCGGTACGTGGATACCATCTTCTTATATGAATTATTGAAATGTTATATGTATCTATGATGAGCTAAAAGGTTACATGAAATGAAATGATAACATGGATCAATTGGCGATCAATGGAAACTGCTTTCTATAAATTGTATTTTGCAAAACACTAACCTACGGGACACAAGGGCTATGGGATAGCCAGTTACTTGATCTGATATATATTGGAAAGGAAAAACATGTTCATACAGCAAACCTTAGCAGCCAAAATGAGGATACGATAACACAAACTGATAATACCGATAGCAGCAAGTATGAGTTGATAAGGGCGTAGGCCCAGTATGTTGAGAGGGATGGATGTGTTTCCCACCCTATGTTTCCATGAGACCCGAGGTCGTGGGAGGGCCGTGCTGAGACACGCTCCCCATGTTGTTGTGATGACGATGGTCGGATTCCTGCTAGGGGAGGATAGGTCCGCTGTTCAGCCGACGCTATCGCTCTCAAGTTCTATGTGGTCAGATCGGTGAGTCCGACATCCACTGTTGTACTAGCAGAGGAAGGATAGGGAGGATGCTGGACGTAGGTTATGATGGGAGGATGTGTTAGTTAGTACTGTTGGGGGTTTAGTATTCCTTGATTCCGAGTTAGTGGAAGTAGGCACCCTTCCTTGTACATGATTGATTAAACTAATGTAAAGATAAAGAGAATGACGTGAAATCGTAAAGGGTCAACTGTTAAATAACCGAGGATGTTAAAGTAATTATACTATATATTATGCTTGCTCTTCTGCATGGGGGTAAATACTATTATTAGTTAGCAGGTATGCATAGGTGGAATGGGGTTTGTTTATAGTACATATCCGACATGTGCATACACTGGCCATGCATGCACACCTTGTACGTGTACAATATTACTGGTATATAACATACTTGTCATGCTTGAATAGTAGTATAAATGTCATAGATAACTCAGTTAAGGATACATCAATCAACTTAGGTAATGAATGGTTAGGTTGTCAATGTATAAATAAGTGAATTAGTAATTATATGAAAACATTGTAATAATAAACTAAGACAAGTGTCGTCAGTTAACATTGTCATAGGAGAACTGTTGTGAATAGGGTAATGATAGTGTCTAATTAATTAGTAAAATTGTTTAAGCCCTCACAAGTGCTTTGTTTATAAGAACAAGGATGCTATGTTGATGATAGGGTACTCATGTGATAAACAAATAATTAAGAATACTATGATTAATTCACCTTTTATTATTGTTAAATGGTGATTTAATTACTATTATTAATTAATAAATGGTGATCTAATTATTATTATTACTTAATTAATAATATTCCAGCAACATTTATATCCCTATCGTAACAATTGCAATATAAGTAAGATTTAAAATATTGATTTATAAATTAATATTGTGTGATTATTTCCATTTCAAAAGTTAGCCATAATAGGATAATCATTTTTGGAATGAACGTGATGTGATGGAAAATGGTTATTTAATTATTCAATGTTAATCTTGGAATTTAAACCTCAAGCTAAGTAGTCTCGACGGATAAGGTGGACCATTAAGACACATCATGTCCAAGTTAAAAAGGGGCAACTAATTATATAATATTTTATTAATTACATTAATAACATTAAATACCAAGGATAGCAAATAGACTTGTATTTAATGAAGCTTGTCCCGAATGGATAACCTTTGGGTGATAATCCCCACCGTAATAAATACTTACGACCGTCAATCCAAAACCAACTAATTTTTCCATGAGAGTAATTAATTATACATTTTTATAAAGAACCGTGTATGAATGAACTGGCGATAGGAGTAAATGTTGAGGGGCTCGAGAGGGGGATTTTGGGGCGGTGGAGTAAGCCCAAGATATTCTCGAGGAAGGGAAATTATATAGAGGGGGAGAGCTTGGAGAAAGGGGAGGTTTTTTTGATTGGGGAAGAAAAGAAAGTTGGAGAACAGAAAGTTGGGAGAACCGAAGAGAGGATTGCTCTCGGGATTATCAGATTGTGGGCTCGGGGGCTTGGAAATCCTTTGATTTCCAAGGGCCAGCAAGATAATAGCTGGTCGGTAGGGTGGACACTTCAGTTTGGCTGTCTAAGGGGTTATACAACCTGCTACAACTTACGGTTAGCATCAGCATCAGGTAATTTCCGTTATTGACTATTATGTTAAAATTTACTGTAAACATGCATAACTTGCTATTTACTGATTTACTGCTATTTACTGATTTACTGAGTTGTGAAACATATTCTTATGCTAGAACATGATTGTTGAAAAGGAAATATTGATATGTTTTTTTATTTTAAATTACGAATGTAAGGTTGATAAAAAACACGACAGAACACTAAATATCATTTAGACGCATGGTAATTGTTAGAAATTTACTCCCATACACTTGATAAAGTTTAATAAGTAGAAAATTAACTGAGAAATTTTACATAGTGCTCTGCTGTAAAAACCAGAGCACTACAGATGGTATCAGAGCTTAAGGTTCAGACACTTTAGACCTTCGGGCGTGCACACGCCTAAACCACCGTGAAGATTCAAGAGGTCAAAACCTACAAGAGATTAGAACATAAACCTGGATAGAATTAAAGTGTGAACGGCACCAAACTTCAACCTCTTTTACCTGCACTAAGACAAATCTGAAACACCAATTAGAAAACTACATGTTTATACATGAGTGTTTGTATTTCAAAATAGATACATATTTGAAATATATTTAGAAATAAAAATAGCACGAGAGCAGTATTAAAATTTATAACTAACCGGGCAAATTTAGAAGTGATAAATTTCTCTAAAATTTGTGCAACCGAAAATCAAGGAGCCTAAATATTTAAATAAGCAAGAAATCTGAAACAGAAAATCTATAGTTTAGAAAAATATATATATATATATATATAATAAATTAGTGAGTGCGTTTCAGGCTCATAAATCTTGCAGAATGAGCCTGACCTATGAGCCTGACCTATGCACTAATTCCTTTAATTATAGTGAGTGCGTTTCATTTTTCTGCAATAAATTTTGTGAGATCTAGCATTATGACAGTAGTTTTTTTGAGTCTATAACTCTTAACGTTCTGCCATAATCGTTGAAAACCTATGTTCTGTCCTCTTACCTGAAATTGTCCATTGTCTTGCTCAGTCTGCTGAGACATGACAGGATCTCAATTTAAACGTTGTTCAAAATTGGCATATTCTATGTTTCTCTCTGCCTGCTCGAGATATGCCTCTATCTATGCTCAGACCTGTCCACATAAGACGTTGCAACTGCTTGGATTTATTCCTTGCATTTATTAGTACGTTAATGGCATGCTTCTCATAAGCTACTACCGCATGTGTTTTCTTTTGTATTCCTTCAGACCTGTCAGGACTGTGTCCCATCAGCTCTGCTCCTTGATAAAATGCATTCATATCAACAGTTTATTGCAATAAAACATTTATTCTCTGCCTGCGACTGTCTACCTCCAATTTTTGAGTTAGTTACCTCCTTCTCTCTATAGGAAAATTGTATCTCTATTCTAAAGTATAACCAAGGGCGTTTTAAGGGTGTTAAGATAAGATCTGGAGAGAAACCCTAATTTCTTTTGCATATTCTTCATTCATACATTCTCCCTGGTGGGTTGCATACTCAATCTCTCTTTTTTTTTGGTCCATTCTAAAGTATAACCTAAATTAGTGCAAGAGTTGTTAAAATCTATATGTATATAAGTATATATATAATTTCAGACTCTTCGCAAGAAGCCAAAAGCCCTATCTATAGATGACGAGACGTCCAAAAAAAAAAAATAATAATAATAAAAAATCTTTTAACCTGATATTAAAGAAATTTAATCTTATTAACAGTCCAAGCCCTTAAACCACTACACAAACAGCATAAATTGCTGCAACAAAGAGTACTCTTCTTTGAAAAACGCCCAGATCTTGTGTGCCACCAGAAACAGCTATATTTCCAAGCACGAATGATCATTGTTATTATTCATTCAATCCCTGAAATTTGGACAGCAGGATCTATAACCTAGCGCAAATTCGATTTTGTCATTTAAATAAATACTACTTAGTAAAAAAAAAAAAAAAAAAAAATAGTTATTTATTTATTTTAAACCGAGCCAGTGAAAGTATACAACTCCCTGTGAATTTTGGGACTGTACCTAGGATGCAGTGTACTGAATCTGTTGATCCCGAGTGGCCCTCGAGGACTTGTAAAAATAGTACACAGTGCACATATCTTCCAGCTATGGAATCTGTTGAGTTCGGGTTTCCATAAACATATGGGGAGCCCGCACAAAAAGAATTACCGACCTTAGCACTGGATATTGAATCAATATACCATAATATCTTATATAATGACGTGTATGATTTCATGGGTTAATAAGGAGAGATTCCGAAAACATAATGAAAACTGTCCAAATTCACCAAAGTAGAGGACCACGAATTTCTTTCGTTTCATTTCAGGGTTCCCTTTTCCTTCATTCCAATATGACAATCGCTTTAATATTCGGGCTTTTGGTGAAAACGGAACCAATTAAGGGATGAACGCCAACAAAGGTGTAAGGTAGGTGGGTGGCATCGAGCTTTGATGCACGAATATCTACATCCATCGTTATTTTTCCTATGTATATGCAGGGCGAGAGGAAGTGAGAAGCCATATATCATAGGGAGCAAACTCCGCTCTTCTCGAGCCACTTACTTCAAACTAACATGGTTGGCAACGTCCGTAGGTATTCATGTTAGGAGTGAGACAGAGGAACACGACCTGGACGAGCCAGGGACTTCATATAGTCAGGGTTAGTTCGGGAGGCCTGAATTACACCTTATTGAGAGATCTCTCACCCATTAGTTTTCGAGGCGCGCATACAGCACAATTCAGAGAGACAGAATATCATATCAGGGCATATTTTAAGAATTTTGAAACTAAAGACTGAAATTTCTGAAACAATGCAGAAACAATACCTAGAAAATTTTGAGTAAAAGCGTTTTGGGCCTAGCCCAAGCTCAGCATAGCTTTCTTTGTTCCAAAGGTGTCTCGGGCCCAACCCTAGCGCTCAACATTGAGAGCTTTTGCTGGCAACGGAAGGCCAAGTCCAAGGGGGCCTACGCACCCAACAATTTTCCAAGCGTTGAGATTATGAGAGAAGATACTCGAAATTATCAACTCGACCAGACTTTCGAATTTCCTTTGATGGCCAGAAGTTAGTCTCAGGATTTTTTTATGCAGGGTTCTAAATATTTTTTACAAACACAATTGTTTCGGGCCTCGAGGATCATCCTCTAGCTATCCACCAGCGCCTTCACCATGCACGGCCACCACCTTCACCGACCAGACCCACGCACTGAATGGTCTCACCAGACCCACGCGCTGAATGGGAGACCAGGCTCGCGCGTGGGAGACGAAGCACCGCTTAGTAGGGGGAGGCACCACGTTGTGGTTAATGGGGAGAGGGGGTGCATGCAGCCCAGGTGGCTGGCATGCAGCCCAGGCCTCCTCGTGGATCTTTGAGTCGGTTGGTCTGGCGAGAGGTAGAAACCCGGTCGAAGTTAATAGGTGGAGCAGGCAGTAGTGGGTGGATGGCCTTGGAGGAGTAACTTCATGCCTCGTGAGGAGGTGCCGATTGTGGAAAGGGATAGGAGAAGGTGACGGTGGAGTGGGAGACATGAGGAGGCAGGTAGGGTGGACGCGCGTCGAAGTCCGCGTGAGATGTTATAGTGTTTAAAAACGAAAAAAAAAATATATATAATAAATGGTTTAAAACTTGAAATAAATTGTTTAATGTTCAAATTGTTTAATGTTCAAATTGTTTAATGTTTAAAATTATTTAAATTTTTAAATTTTAATTGTTATAAAATTTAAATTTAATTAATTTTGAAAATTTAATTATTTAAAAGTTCAATTGTAGTTCTTTTCAAAATTGATATTTATGGAACTGGTAAAATATGGAACATATGGAACTGGTAAAATATGTTCCTTACCTTGATGCAGATGATTGTCAGGTAGAGCATTTTGTGTATGGACTTAACTACAAGATTAGAGCTGCTGTGCGGATGTGGAAGCCAACTTCAGTTGCCATGGCAGTTGAGTATGCTCGTTATGCAGCTGATATGTCAGATGGAAAAGGGGGTAGTAAGTTGACAGGAACCAATCAGTATGTTACAGGGAAGGCGTCACGCCCTTACTTCAGGGGAGGACAATCTAGGCCTCCTCCTTACGGTAACAGGTTCACACCGAGGGGTAATACTTCAGTTAACTCAATCTCGCAGGCATCGTCCGCAACCCACCAAAGCCAGGGACGTACGCAGGGAAGTTCCTATAGAGGAGCAAGGGGTTTTAGAGGAACCAGGGGAAGGAACTCATCTCAGAGGATTCCTTCGAGCAACAGGCAAGCCCCTCCCAATCTCTCTTGTTGGGGATGCGGAGGTCCTCATTTCCAGCAAGACTGTCCCAAGGGTCAGTCAAGCAGTAGGCACAGGGAAGGAAAAGCACCCATGGATAGTTCGGGTAACAGTCATCGGATTCATGCAGCGGTGCATAACCACCAGGCAGAACATCAGTCTACCGTAGTAGAATCCACTGGTAATGTAAACAATGTCAAACTTAAAATTTTGTTTGATCCAGGAGCAACTGATAGTTTTATTTCACCATTTGCATTAGATAAATGTGGGTTGGCAGCCTACGAGCACGATGATTTCAAACTGGTTGAAATGGCTTCAGGAGCAAAGCAACCAGTAGGTCTTAAAGTGAGAGGTTGTGAGGTTGACTTAGGAGTTTGCACCACTAAGTTGGATGCTTATGTCACCAATTTGGGGACTTATGACCTCATTATTGGCATGGATTGGTTAGAAGGCCATAGAGATTTCTTAGACTGCTATGCGAAGATGGTGTTGTGCCTCGATGACGAGGGAAGGACAATTCAAATCCAAGGCTTGAAGAGGAAGGTATCCCTCCGTTTCATCTCTATGGTGAAAGCTAAGCGGTGCCTAAGACAAGGATGCCAGTTGTTCGTAGTGGAGGCCGTGAGCAATAGTAAAGGACCTTCCTTGAATTCTTACCCAGTACTTTCCGAGTTCAAGGATGTCTTTCCGAAGGAATTGCCAGGACTACCACCAGAAAGAGAGCTCGATTTCACAATCGAACTAAAACCTGGTGCAGAACCTATCTCAAAAACTCCTTATAGAATGACAACTCCAGAGCTCCGTGAGTTACAAATCCAGTTAAAAGAGTTGCTAGATTTGGGACCGATTAGACCCAGTATCTCACCGTGGGGAGCACCAGTGATCTTCGTTAAGAAGAAGGATGGATCTCTACGACTGTGCATAGATTACAGAGATTTGAACAAGGCCACCGTGAAGAACAGGTATCCCATACCAAGAATTGATGACCTCTTTGATCAAATGAAAGGTGCATCAGTCTTCTCAAAGATTGATTTGCGATCAGGGTATCACCAGTTGAGGATCAAGGAAGGCGACATTCCTAAGACTGCCTTTCGAACTCGATTTGGGCATTTCGAGTTTGTAGTGGTACCATTTGGTTTGACCAATGCTCCAGCTGTATTCATGAGCCTCATGAATGGGGTCTTCCGAAAATACTTGGACCGCTTTGTTCAGGTCTTCTTAGATGATATTCTTATCTATTCTAAGAATGAGAAGGAGCATGAGGAACACTTGCGGTTAGTCTTGACATGCTTAAGAGAACATAAACTTTATGGTAAATTGTCAAAGTGTTCCTTCTTCCAAAAAGAGATTCACTACTTGGGGCACATCATCTCAGGTGAAGGGATCTCTGTAGACCCAGAAAAGGTAAAGGCCATTGAAGATTGGCCAATTCCAAGGAATGCTCATGAGGTGCGCAGCTTCATGGGGTTAGCAGGCTATTACCGGAGGTTTGTGGAAGGATTTTCTAAAATTGCAAAACCTATTACCACCTTGCAACGCAAGGGAATCCGGTATGAATGGACCGATGAATGCGATGACGCTTTTACAGAGTTAAAAAGATTGTTGACAAGTGCACCGATCTTGCGGGTACCAGACATGGATAAAGATTTCATGGTATGCACCGACGCCTCGAAGCAAGGATTAGGAGCGGTGTTGATGCAGGAAGGTGGGGTAATAGCTTATGCATCTCGAAAGTTGAAACCTCATGAGGAGCAGTATGCCACGCATGATCTAGAATTGGCAGCAGTAATGTTGGCACTAAAATTATGGAGGCACTACCTAGTTGGTAGAAGCTTCACCCTTAAAACAGACCATCAGAGCTTGCAATACATCTTTACCCAAAGGGATTTGAATGCTAGGAAAAGGCGATGGAGTGAGTTCATGAGTGAGTATGACTTTGGTATCTCTTACATCAAAGGAAAGGAGAATGTGGTGGTCGACGCTCTAAGCCGAAGGCCGAGACTTTTCTCCTTAATTCCCTTAAAGGTTGACTTGAGGGAAAGGGTACTAGGACAACTATTGGGCGATAGTTGGTATCTAAAAGTAACCTCAGCTATTCAGAATGGAAAGGAACAGGAATTGAAGTATGATGGGTACCATCTTGAGGAAGATGGGTTGTTGCGGTATCAGGGAAGGATGTATGTTCCTAACGAAGGTGATATCAGGAAAACAATCCTTAGAGAGGCCCATAGATCACATTACTGTGCACACCCAGGAGTGAAGAAGATGTATGTTGACATGAAGCAACTCTTCTTTTGGCCAGGTATGAAGATGGATGTAGTGGATTTTGTTTCGAAGTGCCTTGAGTGTCAACAAGTGAAGGCAGATCACCATCACCCGGCCGGTCTCCTACAACCGCATGATATTCCTATGACTAAATGGGAAGTCATTTCCATGGACTTCGTTGTAGGATTACCACTCACATCTCTAAGACATAATGCTATTTTTGTGGTAGTCGACAAACTGACCAAAAGTGCTCACTTCATTCCAGTCAAAGACACCTATGATGTGACAGATGTGGCAAGGGTATTCATAAATGAGATTATATGTCTTCATGGAGTTCCTAAAAAGATAATCTCTGACAGAGACCCTAAGTTCACCTCCAGATTTTGGACAAGCATGCCGTCAGCATTGGGGACACAATTGAACTTAAGCTCAGCTTATCACCCCGAGACAGATGGACAGACTGAGAGGGTGAATCAAGTGATGGAGGACATGCTTAGGATGTATGTTATGGATCAGCAGACACAGTGGGAGAAATATCTCCCTTTAGTGGAGTTTGCATACAATAATAGTCATCACAGCTCCATTGGTATGCCGCCATATCAGGCATTGTATGGGAGGCCATGCAGGACACCACTTAGTTGGGACAGGTTAGAGGATCGAGTTTTAATTGGGCCTGAATTGATTCAGGAAATGGAGGAGCAGGTGTTACAGATTAGGCAGCGGCTGAAGGAAGCACAGGATAGGAAAAAGAGTTACGCTGATGCACACAGATCAGATAGAACTTATGAAGTAGGGGATCGTGTATTCATTCGCATCAGACCAAATAAAAGTACCATTCGGTTTGGGAAGGGTACCAAGCTGTCACCTCGCTTTATAGGTCCATTTGAGATTCTTGAGAAGATCGGACCAGTTGCTTATCATCTTGCGCTGCCACCCCACTTGCATAAAACTCATAATGTATTTCATGTTTCTGTATTACGACATTACATAGCTGATGAGACTCACAAAATTCATTGGAAGGAAATGCAGGTCTCGGACGAGGGAACCTTCAGGGTCGAACCATTACGTATACTTGATCGTAGGGTTCGACAGCTCCGTAGTCGCCATGTGGACCAGGTTAAGGTCCAATGGGACAAGTATAGCCCCGGGTCTGCTACCTGGGAGGACGCAGAGACCATGCGTCGAGATTTTCCCTCACTATTTTGACCATAACTTCGGGACGAAGTTTCCCGAAGGGTGGGTGTATGTAATGCCCATATTTTGATTCGGCATATTTATTAGTTAGACACACCATACTTTATTTCTTATATATTCTGTTGAACTCAGCTCGACTGAGTAAACTATATTGGACCTCGTTATATGATGTTACTCTGTTTTATGATTTCACCATGATTATGATGTTACTATGTTATGCGATTATGATGTCATGATTATCATATGATTTCCTTATTTTACGATTGCAGTATATGTTTATATGTTTTCATTAATGAAATGTGAAATATATGATTCGGTACGTGGATACCATCTTCTTATATGAATTATTGAAATGTTATATGTATCTATGATGAGATAAAAGGTTACATGAAATGAAATGATAACATGGATCAATTGGCGATCAATGGAAAATGCTTTCTATAAATTGTATTTTGCAAAACACTAACCTACAGGACACAAGGGCTATGGGATAGCCAGTTACTTGATCTGATATATATTGGAAAGGAAAAACATGTTCATACAGCAAACCTTAGCAGCCAAAATGAGGATACGATAACACAAACTGATAATCCCGATAGCAGTAAGTATGAATTGATAAGGGCGTAGGCCCAGTATGTTGAGAGGGATGGATGTGTTTCCCACCCTATGTTTCCATGAGACCCGAGGTCGTGGGAGGGCCGTGCTGAGACACGCTCCCCATGTTGTTGTGATGACGATGGTCGGATGCCTGCTAGGGGAGGATAGGTCCGCTGTTCAGCCGACGCTATCGCTCTCAAGTTCTATGTGGTCAGATTGGTGAGTTCGACATCCACTGTTGTACTAGAAGAGGAAGGATAGGGAGGATGCTGGACGTAGGTTATGATGGGAGGATGTGTTAGTTAGTACTGTTGGGGGTTTAGTATTCCTTGATTCCGAGTTAGTGGAAGTAGGCACCCTTCCTTGTACATGATTGATTAAACTAATGTAAAGATAAAGAGAATGATGTGAAATCGTAAAGGGTTAACTGTTAAATAACCGAGGATGTTAAAGTAATTATACTATATATTATGCTTGCTCTTCTGCATGGGGGTAAATACTATTATTAGTTAGCAGGTATGCATAGGTGGAATGGGGTTTGTTTATAGTACATATCCGACATGTGCATACACTGGCCATGCATGCACACCTTGTAAGGATACATCAATCAACTTAGGTAATGAATGGTTAGGTTGTCAATGTATAAATAAGTGAATTAGTAATTATATGAAAACATTGTAATAATAAACTAAGACAAGTGTCGTGAGTTAACATTGTCCTAGGAGAACTGTTGTGAATAGGGTAATGATAGTGTCTAATTAATTAGTAAAATTGTTTAAGCCCTCACAAGTGCTTTGTTTATAAGAACAAGGATGCTATGTTGATGATAGGGTACTCATGTGATAAACAAATAATTAAGAATACTATGATTAATTCACCTTTTATTATTGTTAAATAGTGATTTAATTACTATTATTAATTAATAAATGGTGATCTAATTATTATTATTACTTAATTAATAATATTCCAGCAACATTTATATCCCTATCGTAACAATTGCAATATAAGTAAGATTTAAAATATTGATTTATAAATTAATATTGTGTGATTATTTCCATTTCAAAAGTTAGCCTAAATAGGATAATCATTTTTGGAATGAACGTGATGTGATGGAAAATGGTTATTTAATTATTCAATGTTAATCTTGGAATTTAAACCTCAAGCTAAGTAGTCTCGACGGATAAGGTGGACCATTAAGACACATCATGTCCAAGTTAAAAAGGGGCAACTAATTATATAATATTTTATTAATTACATTAATAACATTAAATACCAAGGATATCGAATAGACTTGTATTTAATGAAGCTTGTCCCGAATGGATAACCTTTGGGTGATAATCCCCACCGTAATAAATACTTACGACCGTCAATCCAAAACCAACTAATTTTTCCATGAGAGTAATTAATTATACATTTTTATAAAGAACCGTGTATGAATGAACTGGTGATAGGAGTAAATGTTGAGGGGCTCGAGAGGGGGATTTTGGGGCGGTGGAGTAAGCCCAAGATATTCTTGAGGAAGGGAAATTATATAGAGGGGGAGAGCTTGGAGAAAGGGGAGTTTTTTTTGATTGAGGAAGAAAAGAAAGTTGGAGAACAGAAAGTTGGGAGAACCAAAGAGAGGATTGCTCTCGGGATTATCAGATTGTGGGCTCGGGGGCTTGGAAATCCTTTGATTTCCAAGGGCCAGCAAGATAATAGCTGGTCGGTAGGGTGGACACTTCAGTTTGGCTGTCTAAGGGGTTATACAACCTGCTACAACTTACGGTTAGCATCAGCATCAGGTAATTTCCGTTATTGACTATTATGCTAAAACTTACTGTAAACATGCATAACTTGCTATTTACTGATTTACTGCTATTTGCTGATTTACTGAGTTGTGAAACATATTCTTATGCTAGAACATGATTGTTGAAAAGGAAATATTGATATGTTTGTTTATTTTAAATTACGAATGTAAGGTTGATAAAAAACACGACAGAACACTAAATATCATTTAGACGCATGGTAATTGTTAGAAATTTACTCCCATACACTTGATAAAGTTTAATAAGTAGAAAATTAACTGAGAAATTTTACATAGTGCTCTGCTGTAAAAACTAGAGCACTACATATAGCATTTGATCACATACATAAAGAAACTGTTAAGCAATGAAATAATCTATGTGTTAAATAGATACTTATATGTTCCCAATTCTTTAACTAAGTCCAACCCATTGGTGAAAAACTAGTCCTAATTGATAACAAGAAAAATGCTAAGAGTGTATTTCCACTGTATTTCCTTTCTACGTAATAAAAAACAAGAACTCTAGTGATGCCTCCCATGTAGAGCCTCAACTCATTCAGGAGTATCAACTAGGCACACTTACATAAAGTTTAACATGACCAAGAATGTAGTCATAATGTCACGAGGAAATATCACAACAGTTTCCAATTGACACTAGTCTACTATAATCTATAGAGGTCTCTAGCACAAGAAACACCTTCCCACGCATCCTTAGTAGGAAAATAACACTATCCACTCTCGTCATGTTACACACCATATCATGGAGTGGATCCCTTTGACAATCACTTAAAATTGTCACTTAGGTACAATCACTTAAAATTCAACTCGTTTGAGAATGTGTTCATAGTGTCATGAGGAAATGTCACAAAAATTTACAACTTACAATAATTTACTATAAGTTATACAGGTCTCTGGCATAAGAAACACCTCCCCACACAACCTTTGGATGAAAATAACACTACCCACGATGACCATGGTAGCAGAACACATGGTGGAGTGGATCTCTTCAATCACAAGTTAGAAATAATGGAAAATATATATCATGCAGTCTTTGTAAAACCCTACTATCCACACAAAACAAAGTTCTTAAACAATCTTCATATTATCGCAATCATTCCATAATTATAAGAACAAAGCACACTTTTCCAAAGAAAGTACAAGTCTTCCTATACTGAAACTAACATTCTCTCTAACAATAATTTCGCTCCTTTTCACACTACACAAAAATATAGCTATTTTTCTTTTTCCACTAAGTATCCTAGCTTAATCTACCTAATTCTACAAAAATGAGAATTATAAATAATAAGTTTGCTTAATAAAACTAAAATTAAGATAAATTTACATAATTCAAATAATAATCCTTTATCATGGTAATCATAACCCTTATAGAATACACATTAACTAAATTTGTTATATATTAATTACCTTCTTTTTCATCACAAGGTCATCGAAACAACTAAGTAGATAATCTACACTGATCTAAGTTTGTTATCTTATGATATGATTTCACAATAAAGGCTAACAATATTTTGCACTATCTCATATAATTGAGTATGCCAAAAAATGATATACTTAAAGTTAGAGAAATAGTATATACATTTAAATGACTAACATTAATTGCCTAGATTTTTTTTTTTAATTATAATATTTTTTAAACATATCAATAATAGAGATACAATGAAATACATTGCAAACAATCATTTAAAAATTAACTAATATTCCTCACTCGTACTGAATCTAACTAAAAAAACTAGCATAATCATCACTCTTATTAAATCAACCATGTTTATGAATTCAATGGCGATGTTCACAAATAACATTTAAAACATAGTTAAATGCAAAATGATCAATACTTCTATGCATTTCCCCATGCTAAACAACTGATGTTCACAAATAACATTTAAAACATAATTAAATGCAAAATGATCAATACTTCTATGCATTTCCCCATGCTAAACGGTATCAATTTCTTGATATAGAGACCTAATAAGTTTTAATGTCATGTTAGAAACGTTATTATGTCAAATAATAATGCCCCATCTTGTACTTTGTTTAAAGGAGATCTATTTGAAGATAATAATTATAATAGTTGTTTAGTTTAGCATGGCGAGAGCTAAGCATCGAGCTGCTCAACATTAAATGCGGTAGCTCAATGCTTAGGGTCCGTTGGATCTGAAAAATCTCCAGATCCAATGGACCCTAAGCATTGAGCTGCCACGCATTTAATGTTGGGTTGCTCGATGCTTAGCTTTCGCCATGCTAAACTAAACAAATACTATAATTATTATCTTCAAATAGATCTCTTTTAAACAGAGTACAAGATGGAGAAAAGATATCATGCAGTCTTTGTAAAACCCTACTAGATATCATGCAGTCTTTGTAAAACCCTACTACCCACACAAAACAAAGTTCTTAAACAATCTTCATATTATCGCAATCATTCCATAATTATAAGAACAAAGCACACTTTTCCAAAGAGAGTACAAGTCTTCCTATACTGAAACTAACATTCTCTCTAACAATAATTTCGCTCCTTTTCACACTACACAAAAATATAGCTATTTTTCTTTTTCCGCTAAGTATCCTAGCTTAATCTGCCTAATTCTACAAAAATGAGAATTATAAATAATAAGTTTGCTTAATAAAACTAAAGTTAAGATAAATTTACATAATTCAAATAATAATCCTTTATCATGGTAATCATAACCCTTATAGAATACACATTAACTAAATTTATTATATATTAATTACCTTCTTTTTCATCACAAGGTCATCGAGACAACTAAGTAGGTAATCTACACTGAACTAAGTTTGTTATCTTATGATATGATTTCACAATAAAGGCTAACAATATTTTGCACTATCTCATATAATTGAGTATGCCAAAAAATGATACACTTAAAGTTAGAGAAATAGTATATACATTTAAATGACTAACATTAATTGTCTAGATTTTTTTTTTTAATTATAATATTTTTTAAACATATAATAATAGAGATACAATGAAATACATTGCAAACAATCATTTAAAAATTAACTAATATTCCTCACTCATACTGAATCTAACTAAAAAAACTAGCATAATCATCACTCTTATTAAATCAACCATGTTTATGAATTCAATGGCGATGTTCACAAATAACATTTAAAACATAGTTAAATGCAAAATGATCAATACTTCTATGCATTTCCCCATGCTAAACAACTGATGTTCACAAATAACATTTAAAACATAATTAAATGCAAAATGATCAATACTTCTATGCATTTCCCCATGCTAAACGGTATCAATTTCTTGATATAGACACCTAATAAGTTTTAATGTCATGTTAGAAACGTTATTATGTCAAATAATAATGCCTCATCTTGTACTCTATTTAAAGGAGATCTATTTGAAGATAATAATTATAGTAGTTGTTTAGTTTAGCATGGCTAGAGCTAAGAATCGAGCTGCCCAACATTAAATGCGGTAGCTCAATGCTTAGGGTCCGTTGGATCTGAAGAATCTCCAGATCCAATGGACCCTAAGCATTGAGCTGCCGCGCATTTAATGTTGGGCAGCTCGATTCTTAACTCTTGCCATGCTAAACTAAACAACTACTATAATTATTATCTTCAAATAGATCTCCTTTAAACAGAGTACAAGATGGGGCATTATTATTTGACATAATAACGTTTCTAACATGACATTAAAACTTATTAGGTGTCTATATCAAGAAATTGATACATTATTATTTTCTTATAAATCTTGAATTTTATGGTCCACTAGAAAAGAGAATAAATTATATTTATAATGGAAATTCCTCATTATGTAATCAACTATCCTTTATCATCTCATGATATATTCCAAAATGAAACAATTTTTATTTTCTCCATTTTTTCTTATAAATCTCCTCCATTGTATAATCAAATTAATTCTCATGACGAGATTAATCGAACGATTTTTATTAAAAATATTTATTTTATAATATTTTTATTGAACAACCGATGACGAGTTTAATTGAACGCTTTATATTATAATAAATATTTATTTTATATTATTTTTATTGAATGATTGATTTTGATTTAACGGTTAGTTTGCTATACAGGATGGCAAGGCAGTTTCGATTATAGGGTAACTGTCAGAAAGAAAGACACGGCAGTTTCGTTGATGTGGTAGCCTTAAGGAACAAGAGGCGTCTGATCTGAGATTCAGATTCTCATTCCAGCGATAGAAATAGTTGGTGGCTCATGCCGGTGCACAGATCATCAACGGAGTCAACAATCTATCGAGCGCAGTGATAGAAAAAAGTTGGTGGCTCAGGCTGATCAGGGCGTGCACATCCTCAACGGAGTCATCAATCTATTATGGAAATTGCTGGATGGGATTTAAACTCCAAGGGAAATGCGCCTGCTCTTAAGCTCAAGCCGGACAACGATAAGAGGCCTCTGTGGGTGTGCCGTGACGGGACGATAATCCTTGAAACCTCCTCAGAATTCTACAAGCAGGCTTACGATTTTTGCATCGCCATTGCAGAGCCGGAGAGCAGGTTGCAGCAATTTCATGAATATAAAATCACCAGCGCGTCTTTGTATGGCGCTGCCTCCACAGGGTTGGACGCGAAAAGAGTCATGAAGGTCCTTAATATGCTCTGCAAGAGCGACGTTCCCAAGGAGGTTATTGAATTCATTCGGAAAAGCACCGACAACGTGGGGAAACTGAAACTCTACTTGAAGGAAGGCAGTGTCATTGTAGAGGGCAACACAGAACGGGATCTTTCCACCATCCTGAGATACCAAGAGGTTAATGGAGCCGTAATAGGTAAACTGGGTAATAAGAGTCTCCAGATCGAGCCGACTAAAATGGTGCAAGTCAGGCAAAAGTGCAGAGAAATCAATTATCCTCTCGTTGAGGAATACGACTACAAGAACGATACTACATGCCCCACTCTCGACATTAAGCTCAACCCCAAGGCGATGCTTCGGCCTTATCAAGTACGTAGTATGACCTTTCATTTTTTAATCCATTTTATTCGGCCGGTTATCAATTTTTCTATTTTATACTGCTACTATTTTTGGTGACACCCATCTTTCTTTCAAAATCCTCGGCATAAACCACATAAAAGAAAATTGTAAGACACGTTTCGTTTCTCTGCAAACCTTTTAAATTTCCAGTACTGGTTTCATTTACAAAGGAACAATTATTTCATTAACCAGAGTATACTGTACAAAATTACAACCTTAACTTCAACTTAAAAAGAAATTGCATTTGCATTGTTGAGCACCAATTAAAAATTAAAAAATCAGCCTATTCTATTAATCAGTGAATTTAATTTACAAATAATTAACTAGAGTTTAAATTTTGTCACACATTCTGTAACTGAAAGCGGGTGCACTGAAAGAAAGAATGAATGCAGCAAAGAGAAATCTAAAATAGTATTTAATTTATCTATACGCAACGGTAATTGAGAAATCTAGCCAAGGTTTCTAATTAGCAATGAGATATGTTTCTTGGGGTTAGATTCAGTAATCAAACCCTTATATAATTTAATATGATGAATATTAAAAAGATTTCTGCCCCCATGAAGGCCTGCTACAAGCTTTTTACCTATTTAATTAACCATTCATTAATTGCTTTGAGAGGCCAATTTCAGTTTCAATATGAGGGAGATCTTGTAACATGTGTTGAGTGTTTGTAGAGTAACAAAAAATAAATATAAAGTAAACAAAAAAGAATAATACAAAGTAAAAAGTTATAAATATTATGTCGGCCATAAACAAAAAAGAATAATACTAGATGAATCCTAGGCTCTATCAAGCACCGAGAGGGATCAAATCTCCCAAAGTGTAAACCTCGGCTCAGTATTGCACTCAAGGAGCTATTCAAGGAGAGTTAGTAAAAAGAAATTACTATAGCCCACATAAGAAATAGGAATTACACGATCTCCCTAATATTTACTTTTTATTTTTTGTTTATGGCGGACATAATATTTATTACTTTTTACTTTGTATTATTTTTTTGTTTACTTTATATTATTTTGTTACTTGACAAAGAGAGTTACAAGATCTCCCTTATATTTACTTTTTACTTTGTATTATTCTCCAGATCTATACTGGGTTGTGGGTTGTAGAGCGTCTCTTGGCGCAACAAAGTAAAAAGTAAATATGAAACTTAAACTAGAGACTTTAGAGCTTAGGATTATGTGGTAAATATTATGTCAACCATAAACAAAAAGAAAAATACAAAGTAAAAAGTAAATATGAGACTTAAACTAGAGACTTTACTTTTTACTTTTAATACAAAGTTAAAAGTAAATATGAGACTTAGTGTTTGTCGAGTTTGTCCAGTAACAAAATAATACAAAGTAAAAAGTAAATATGAGACTTAAACTAGAGACTTTAGAGCTTAGGATTAGGTGGCTCACGTATTGCAGTCAAGGAGCTATTCAAGGAGAGATTTACACCTAGGAAAATTTGATCCCTCTTCACGCTTGATAGAGCTTAGGATTTGGATCTAAACTGGTTATAAAAAACATTGAACAAATTTCAGGCGATATATTTCATATTCCATAAAAAAATATCGTTCTCTGTGCTGTTTGTGACGTTTGCCAATCTGCTGTCCGTCAATTCTCTGTGCTGTTCAGTTAATATGTTGTTGTCCAATCCTGACAATCCATTGTGTTGTCCGTTATTCTGTTGTTAATCACCTGTTCTGTTCGTTAAACTTCTATTCTCCAGTTACGTCGCGTTGGTTAATCAAAGAAAGCTGTTTAGAAATCAGTAATCTAACCACAAGAATAATTTTGGCGACTTTGAGATGCTGGTTTAAAAAGAATTTGGTGGTTTTGATATTCTATGGGTTTGATATTTTTTTTTTATTACTATAAATTCTTTTAGATTTGAAATCTAGACACTTTAAAATGAGTTTAGAAATCTGAACATTTTAAAATGAATTTATAATTTGGTTAAAATCAATCCCAATTTTGAATGGAAGAATGATATGCCCACTTAAATGCTGTAGCTATATTTGTAAGAAGATAAAGAACATCCCGAATGCCCCGCGGAAACCATCCTTGACACCCATCCTGAACCCCTGACCATCTTGATCAATTTTTTTTCCACGACAATTTTTTTCGACGATGGAAAAAAGCCCATATTGATGTAAGGAACAAATGTCTTATTAATTTTTTGATGGTATAAGTAATTTAAAACTGTAAATGCTCATGGTTGGGGTGCTCATAAGCTAGTTAGTTAGAATAGACACTAACTAACTATGATATTTTAAGTTAAACTTTATTAATCTAAGATGTGATTACTTTAGTAACATGAATGTTGAATAAATTTCAGAAACGCAGCGTGGACAAGATGTTTGTGAATGGAAAAGCAAGGTCGGGCGTGATCGTGCTCCCTTGTGGAGCAGGGAAATCTCTGACGGGAGTGTATGCTGCTGTCCGGTTGGGGAAATCAGTTCTGTGCTTCGCGAACACGAGCGTATCAGTTGAACAATGGGTGTTCCAGTTCAAGCAGTGGAGCAGTCTGCCGGAGAAGAGAATCCAAGGGGTAACAAGCGACACGAAGGCGTCAGAATTCAACAAAAAGGCAGACATCATGGTGACGACATACAGCATGTATGGGTACACTGGTCACCGCTCCAAGGACTCAGAAACGATAATGAAGGCCATCGAGGACAAGGAATGGGGTCTCGTTCTGATGGACGAGGTGCACGTTGTCCCCGCTAAGAACTTTCGTGAAGCAGTTGCCCGCACCAAATCTCACTGTAAGCTCGGGCTGACCGCTACTCTTCTGAGAGAGGATGAGGCCATCAACGATCTTGAATTCATCATTGGGCCAAAGCTGTATGAGGCCAATTGGCAAGACTTGGTACAGGCTGGCTACTTGGCAGACGTCAGCTGCTACGAGATCTTGTGCCCCATGACCAAGGACTTCCTCAGGGAATATCTCAACCTCTATCTCTTCACTAGATATGAGAGGGATGACAAACGCTCAGTCCAGCACACGCTCTACAGTGTCAACCCTAACAAGCTAATGGCCTGTGAATATCTCATCAAATACCACGAGTTGCGCAAAGATAAGATCATTGTTTTCTCGGATAATCTGTTTGCTTTGGAAAAAATGGGCCTCATGCTCAAAAAGCACATGATTCGGGGCGATACCTCGCACGAAGAGAGGCTAGAGGTTCTCGACAGATTCAGAAAGGCCACCACAGGCTTCACAGTATTTCTCTCCAAGGTGGGCATCCAATCATTTCAAAAACTGTTTGTACTACATTTTCTTTGTATAAAATTTGCATGCAATATAGCCTTTTCTGACGATTTGGACATAATTTTTGTTTATAAAGGTGGGAGATACCTCTATTGATCTGCCAGAGGCAACAGTGGTGATACAGATCTCTTCTCAGGGCGCCTCCAGGAGGCAAGAAGCGCAACGTTTGGGTCGTGTGTTGCGTCCCAAGGTGAAGACACGAGACGGTATCTTGAGCGGTGGGCACGCTATCTTCTATTCTCTGGTTTCCCAAGACACAGCTGAGATGTTATACGCCACCAAGAGACAACAATTCTTGGTAAATCAGGGTTACACTTTCAACACCTCCACCAACATACCACCTCCCGAAGATCAAGCAGACCTCCTTTTCGCCAAACCGGAAGTGCAAGAAAAACTGCTGAAGGAGGCTCTCAAAGCCAAATCAGAGGCCCCTCCTTCACCCAAAAAGGAACGCCCCAAGAAGAAGGAACATATAAATGCTCTATTCAGGCAACGAAATAAAAAGAAGTGAATATCACTATTCACTTCGATTCTTCTTTGTAAAAGCTGAATATCTCTATTCACTTCGATTCTTATGGAGGGTATTCTTTGTCAAAGCTATGGCCCATGTAGATTGCTTTCATTTATTACTCTCCATCAAAGCCATAGCCCATGTACATTGCTTTCATTTATTACTCTCCATTAAATAGTTTAATGGAGGATTGGCAATTATGTAAGATTTTACTCTAATCGGTGGGTTTACTTTATAGGAGTTGGTCTCACAATGGTACCTTATATCTTTGAAATAAGGTACACGGTTGAGTAAGTTTGTGTTTATCACTTAGTGAAAATAGGGTCTTTTTATTAATTAAGATCCATTAAGAAGTTGTATTAGTTAATCATTTGACTATGTAAAGTGGTTGGTGCTTTGGATTCGAGAAACCTATTAAAAGAGTTATTTATGGAGGTCATATTTATTTTTCCATTGTCCAATATTTATTTTTTGTCTCTATATTTTTTATTTATTGCATCTTAATCTCTTAATATCATGTGTTATTTTAAGTTAGTAATAATTTTTTTTATAAAAGTAGACTTTTGTCTTTATGAATTTAAATTTTATTGTTTGCATGAAATAAAAGAATGAGATAAGCATAGGGTTGAAAAACATATTTATATACAAGTTAGTAAGAAAAAAAAATTGAAGTCCATTAAAAATATACATATTGTTCAATTGGAAAAATCATGTCAATGCAAATAACAATAACAACACTTGGCCTACCTATGCTGTAACTTAGAAGTTGCTAAACATTTTTAAGCACAACAAGAAGCTACCAAGCAACCAACCATTCTAACTAATTTGTTCCCTCTATAGTAGTAATATAATTTTTTCCCTCTATAGTAGTAATATAATTTGTTCCCTCTACCATAGTAATAAATGGATTTTCATTGCTAAGCCAATACCACGGATTTTCATTGCTAACTCAATACCTGAAACCTGAAACCTCATAAGGGGGCAATGAGGGTGCCTCCTTGAAAGGGGGTAATCCAAGCCAAATCAAAGTGTTCGTGTGTCACTGTGAAACAAAAATCTAGACAAGGAATTGAAACTATGAGTCAATCACATCTCGATCCAAAGGAAAAGAGGGTACTGAGTCCGAAACATCTCAACCATTACACAGAGAAAATAATGTTGATACTATGCTCAGGATACTAAAAGGTGTTCTGAAGAAAGCCATGTACAATCCAAATGCACATGCCACTCAGAATTAGAGCATAGTGGAAGATTTGGCCCAGACTCCAACATTTCAACCATTGCACATAGAGAAAATAGTGAATGATACTATGCCCAGAATCTCGAAAGGTGTTATGAAGAAAGCCACGTACAATACAAATGCACATGCTGCTTAGAATTAGAGCATCTAGTGAAATATTTGGCTCAAGATATTTGTGCAATGTCCACCTTCAAAGTCATCGAGAGTTGTCCTACTCAATGGAAGACCTTGCTTTTGGCTATAGAGCATATTTCATTAAATTTGGAAAATTTATATTACAAGGACTTCATCCATATTGAGTTTTTTGTAAATCTCTCTCTCTCTCTCTCTCTATATATATATATATGTATTAAATCTAGAAAAATTAACTCAAAGAAATATTCCATTAAATTTGGAAGAATTAATCCAATAAAGTATTTCCTCAATTAATATTTTTTAATTAGTTTTGAAAGTAAAACTTTAGTATTCAAGCATTCGAAAGGAAATAATATTGAATCTCAATTAGAACTATATGGGTAGGACATAAATCATAACATGAATCTATGAATATCACTAATTTTCTAAATGTTAAGATCTTTAAGACATTGAGATATATTATATAGGATTAATCCAATGAAGTTGCATAAATAATTATATACTATAATACTCCAAGATGTTCTTTATTTATATTTGAGGTGATCGAAGTAGTAGAAAGATTTATACTATCAAATTATGTTATATAGGAAAATAATATAGCACAAATGGAAGGTAAAACATGAGGTTGTAAATCACCATGTGATAAGTTAAGATAAGATAACATAAAAATAGTTTTAGTAATGTCATGAACATGTAAAAAATGGGACTACTAAGTACAGCAATAGGAGTGTGGAAGTAGCTATTATAAGAAATCAATTGGAGCTAAAGTCATATTAGTAATAATGTTTGATAACCAACTATTGTATTATAGTTGTAGATAATAGACCAAACTCAACGTTTGAATTTGATGCCTAATGAATCCAAGTTCCCCCTTTTCCACGACCTCAAGGTGTGGTGTTGATGATCAAACTGTGGTGTTGTGAGGATCTCATAAGTGGAGGCAAGGTGCCTCATTTGCATTGTCTAAGTTGAAAAAAGTCTACTAGAAGCTTAGTTAGTAATATGCTTTTGTGTTAAATTTCCTACGTACTAGTGCCTTAAATAGGAAGCACAAGGGAGGAAGTGATCATTCAATAGTGGTGTTCAGTGGTGAAGGTGGTCTGAGAAAGAAAGATATGAGCCTAACTCCTAGAAATTTCTCTTGTATATTAATGCTAGGCATTGTTACTTTGGGTATTTAAAGAAGGTTGGGTTCCATTAATCTATCTCCACTCAAATCCAAGTTCATCAACTAAGAATGCTTAAATGAATATTCAAGATGATCCAATATGATGGGCAATGTCATGAACTGAAATAAACAAGTGTCCTCTAAGAACCAACTAAGCCAGACAAGTGAGCATTGGGGGTAACTAGGTCTTCAAAAAGTGGTACATAAGGAAGAATGGGACTGTCAATCTCTCATTATCAATATTGTTGATTTTGCAAAATGAATAACTTGATGTAATAGTACCAACCAACCGCAGAAAAAACCACGTTTAATTATTACTTTCACCAATAGGACAAAATGATTATGAATTTTAAATGTATTGGATATATAAGAGATAGATGTTGAAACACATTTTTCATGGATCTTAGTCGAACTTTACAAGTATATGTCCCTATGTTCTTTGATTATTAATGATTAAAAGTAACTACAATTAAACTATCAATTAAAAGATATTGGTATTCAAGATTAAGTGTGTAGTAAAAGTCATTTTTCTATGAAACATGATTCTCCCATGTATCATGATTAATCCATGGAACTATTTCTTCAATTTGAGTTTTTTTATTACTTCTAGTAAAACTTTAGTATTCAAGCATTCAAAAGAAAATAGTGTCTCATTGAGAACTAGATGGGAAGGCCATAAATAATGATGCATCCATGAATATCCCTAATTTGTTAAATGTTAAGAATGGTGAGACATTGAGATATATTATATAGAAATAATCCAATGAAAGTGCAAACATATTAATTTTATGCTATGTTGCAAGAGGTTATTTATATAATATATTCAAGGCAACAAAAGAGTTTGAAGGAATTCATCTATGACCCATCTCCCAAATTTAGCATGAATAATCGACTTAACACTCGTTATCAAGAAATTCTAAGATTTTTTTAGGAAAAAAAACATCATACTAGTTTATATGCAGTTTTATTTCAAAATTTATGTATCACATTTATATTCTCATATTCATGCATATAATTAATTAAAATTCAATCAAATAACTTTGTGCCTTGTTGGCATATATGGGATGATTTCAATTCCTTATAGTTCAAAAACATAATCCATCTACAACACATCTGTAATGACTCTCGATAGTCCACTTAGCACTCATTCTGAATTAAATTGTTTTTAAGAAATGCAACTTTATTTACAACATAATTTTATTTCAAAATTACATCTCACATTTATCCATTCATATTAATGCATATTATAGGCAATTAAAAGTCATTAAGTGACTGTGCCTTATTGGTTTACAATATGATATGATTCCAATTGCAAATATTAATTGATTTAATTATACAAATTTATGAAAAGTTTTGGATTGAGAAATCAAATATCTTAAATAGTTCAAAAAGTTCAATTGAATCACCTATGACCCATTTCATATTAATTTAGCATGAATAGTCCACTTAGCATTTATTTTCAAGTAGATGATTATAAATTTTTATTAAGAATTGCATCGTTATTTCAAATTTCAAATTTCACTTTAATAAACTAGTATCAATGCATAAAAGTAAATAAAAATAAAAAATAACTTTGTGCCTCGATGGCTTAAATGAGATTAATTTAATTACAAATAATTCATTTAACAATACAATTTTTTTTAAAGTATATAATAGAAAAAAAATTATGCAGTGCAACAAAGTCATTACAATTTAAGCATTTTTAAACAATAATAAAAAATGTATATTAATATAACTATCAATTCCCATATATTTCAAAAAAATATAAAATCGTACAAATTGATTCACCAGAAAGTATGTCCAAGTTGTATTCAAAATTTGGAATGTACTTGTGATCAACTTTCTGGAAAAAACTACTTCTACTACAAAGAAGTTGATGTTCTATTGAACATACTAATGTACTCATCTTTCTCTTTGATACACTGAAATGTCTTAAGAAAGGGGAATAAAACTCGCATAAGTGAGGTATCTTTCTCTTCTCTTGTATAGGCCTTTATCAATATATGGTTGGCCAATATCTGATAAATGTTCTATTCTCCATATTTATCTCCATACTGGGACCACACATCGCTCAACCTTTTCTAATAAAATTGTATTGTACTCCTTGCTTTGAATTTTGTTTGCAAATGACAACATGACCTATCCCATGTGAATCCAAAGTCCCTTATATCAATATTTAATTTTTCAAGTACGTATCGGATGTACTTGTTAGTGACATTTAATGTCCATATTGCAACATCATAATTTTTTATGCAGTATTTTAATAATTTTGACTGAAAAGGCCTTAAAAATAGGATCTTTCACCAAATTCCCAATTTGGTTTTATTTGAATATGACAATTTGGTTCTCTCTAGTGTATGACAAGAAGAACACTCCTTCCATTTCAAAGATCACACAACATCTTTTGACTGATATTAATTCCCATCTTCACTGCAACCACATATATGACATTAACATAGCTCCATTTCATTACTTAAGGACATCAAAACATAATATTTAATTTAAAATTTTAAAAAATCATGTAATTCCTATCGATTATCATTTTTTCCATTTTTATACAAATGGAATTCTATAAGGAGTTAAATAGAAATTAAAAAATATAATTACAGTGGCCCAATTCTAGTGAACAAACTAATGATATGTTAACATATACATCAATCTAATACTTTTATTCTATTTTTATGAACGAGTCTTGCATGCACACATTGAACCACCATTCAAATCATTTATTTTATTTTTATACTAATTAGTGAAACTACAATTGGAAAATATAATTACAAGATCTACCTTCACTCCACGTTGTAGAAGATCTACCTTGTCTCCAATAGAAAATGCAGAAGAGACATTTGCACCTGTACACCAAATTGAAGAAACTTAGTATATGCTCAAAAACAAAACTTTCAATGTACTATCAATAACACTTGACACATGCTTCAAGATTTTGATTAACCTTTGTTATGCCTCAAATCCATGATATTGCATGGATGCATGCCCCCTTCATCAACATCTTCCACAATCAAATGTTATTCAATGACATCAATTATCAAAACCATAACATATCCTGCATTAATCCTTTCTCCTCCATAATAAGTTTTAGTCTCTATAGATTCAACCCTTCCCATCCCAATAACTTGATGTTACAGATATTTCTCCCTATGGGTAAAGAGAAACTCTCTTAGGTCAGAGAGGTATAAATCAACTCTAAATTAAGACAAAAAGGAAACAAATGCTACCTCATTCCCTAGAAACTAGTGTTTTCAACTTTAATATTTGAAAGATGAGAAAGAAGACAACCGACCTTTTGTTTTGATGTTCGTCCAATCAAGTCTTTGATCCTGAAGTCCTCGCGATGAACCTATGAGGATCAAAACAACAAACAAGTGCACAATATCTTCCATGTAATTGAATCACAAGTTCTATCTATATTCTACTGAATACAATTTATGTAAATGAATCATAATCAATACACATAAATAGGGAAACGAGACAAGTTATATTTTATCGAGAACTCAATAGTGCTTACAAAATAGTTGCTTGATGTCCAAGCGAACTTCAGCTCCAATTTCTTCTACCTCTATCTATCTCTGCAAAAGGTTCACGACCATAGGTTTGATGCCCCAAAAGTCCTCCCTTTGGCTCATGGAAGGCTTCTTTCTTATAGCATATGGGAGATTTAACCAACAAGAGACTAATATGGATCTATGGAGTATTTAGTGGATCAGACCCACTAAATAGAGATAGGAGTTGAGATCGCATGAAAGATGGCAATCCCAAAGATATCTCTCGAAAGTCAAGATCCCAAAATCCAAGGAAAAGGGATAAAATTGGATTACCGCGCCCCCAGACTTGAGCATAACGTGGTAGTACCGCATCCTCGAGTAAGAGCAGAATGTGGTAACCCTAATTATGGCACTCTACCAAATGTGCAAGGTGCAGTAATCTCTTCAGATGGGATTTTTCTGGGTGACACGTGACAGGTGAGATGCTTTCTTTCCGTGTTCAGTCAATGATTTTCACTCTTGGATGTCCAAATGATCTTTAAGGGGAAGTGTCGTTTAGGTTGTTGGTGCAAGGATGCGACACTAGGATGTAATGTGTAATATTAAGGTATAACAGATGCCCCCTAAAGTATGAGGTCAGAAGAGACTGATGGCTTAAAGACTTTACAAATACTTTGTGGAGATAGCATCAAGGAGAGAAACAAGGAGCTGAAACAGAAACAAAGTGTCAAATATACCACCAAGGCGGGCATTCCCATGCTTGGAAACAATTGACTCAAAGCATGGTTGCCGGCCAATACATTATAGATCCATAAGTACTGAGATAATATAGACTGTAGATAAATCATGGCTACTATGAACAATCGTAGATTCATGAGACAATAATGACACAGCCATGACCAATACATAAGTGGATCTGTGTGATGATACAAAAGAAAAATTTCGTCGCAGCCTGGACGTAATAAAGATACAAAAAGGTGTCCAGGGTCTTTTACCCGATCCTAAACGATATGAATCTAGCCATGCAATTACAAGGTGTTGAATTCAAACATGGTAGAAACCATTCGATTACCGGCCAATGATGTGAACCGTTAACAAATGCAAGGGAAATCATCAATGATGACAATGATCCCCAAGGTATCAATAGTACATCTCAACTAAATGCAAATAAACGAGTTGATGTCGAGCATCCGAGAGAACATTCAATCAGAGGTTAATGATGAAAACCTACTATTGAATATGAGGAAACTTGCCATTGAGGCATGCAGGTACCAAGGTACTAGTGGTTGACTCCTAAGCCTAATTCTTGGATAGTGATTTGGCGTCGACAGGAATAGACTCGAGTCGAAGGTGGGCCATAATGATTCCCACATCATCACCATGAAATCAGAATGAGAGATAGTATGGAACGATGAAACAATAGAACATGTACTGCCACAGTGGAAGGCTTGACACAATGGATGACATATAACAATGCAAACCCTTTGAACATATAACGGCATGAAGCAAAACCTGGCAGCAGGGATTATTGATGGCAGAGGATAGACACAGGACGAGTAGGCTCGTGGCCAGAGAGACGACTCAAGATGATGACCATAGCTCAGCAAGAATAGATAAACACCCAAGAGTAGACAAGGGACAGTCGCATGCCATGTTCAAAGGTGACGACTGACGAGCTTTCAATAAGATAAACTTGACTCATTTCCCAATTTTGTTAGTTTTTCAGAATTTACTTCAATATGATCTAGGATCTTAACTGAGAGAACAACATGTACAGCATATCAATCATGGACACAATAATGCAAGCACACAAGAGACACGGACTTTACTTGGGGAAAACCATAAAGGTGAAAAGCCCCAATAACTTCCTCAGAGATAGATAGAGCAATGATACAACCCAAGCATAAGAGATAGACATCTTCTAGTAGCAGCTTCTCCTCCTCCACAAGTGTGCCACTCTCCAAAGATTGTGTGTGAGAATAGAATGATCAAATAGAGTGCCTCCCACACTCTATTTATACATGACTTGACTTGCCTAATAACCTTTACTAGGTTGGCCTCAACTTAACCACATAACATAATGCTGACAGGGCCGATCCCCACTAGGGTGGTCTAATAACCCTTTTACCCACATGACTCATACAGGGCCGACCCCATCAAGGTGGTCTAATAACCCATCAAGTATAAGTTACGACACTTACAATATAAATGACGACACTTCCGTATAGAGGAATAATAACATCTCTATAGGAATACAAACACTTCCGTATAGAGGAATAATAACATCTCTATAGGAATACAATATGCATAGATGAAATACATAGGTGAAACACATTCCGAAGTTACATATACATCAACACTCCCTCTTAACTAGGAAGGTATTTCTCAACATAGATCTGGTAGCACAAGTCTTATTCTCTGGATCATCGTTAGTGAATTATCGTCCTCGAATCATCATCATCGTCACTGCTGCTGCTATCTCAATCAATCTCCAATCTACTCGTCATAGGAATTTCTACAGAGCCAGTCCTTTTTCATACTGGATGTAGGCCCACCACCTACAGGTCTTCATCATCACTGGCCATACTGTGGAATCCTCGGGACTTATTACATGCATCACAATGCCTCGAAAGAGTATCCCAGGACCATTTATGTGCCGAAGCACGACCGGCAAGATCTCCCAGGTCCACTTACATGTGACTGTCACAAAACCTTAAAAGAGTGTCTTTCCAAGCAAGATCTCTAAAGAGCATCTGAGGCCTTTTTCATCCTGTCCAGATCTTTGAGACTTATTACATGTGACCCCTACCACAAGGCCTCGAAAGAGCATCTCGGGACTTATTACGGGCACACAGCCCAACCTATCGGATCTCCCAGGTCTACTTACATGTGGTCATGGCAATGCCTCAAAAGAGAATCCCATAACTTATTACGGGTACATGGCCCAACCTATCGGATCTCCTAGGTCTACTTACATGCCATAGGATAATGCCTTGAAAGAGCATCCCAGGCTATTACGAGCACACAACTGTACTTGTCTGATCTCCCAGGTCTACTTATATGTCCTCCCAGAGCAATGCCTCAAAAGAGCATCCTAGGCTGTTACGAGCACACAGCTCTACCTGTCGGATCTCCCAGGTCTACTTATATGCTCATCTGCACAACCTATCCACGGCCACAGAGTATCAACCTGATACTCACCATACATCAACCTGATCATCATCACTGCATTGTCCTGATGCATATCATCTGGAGAAACATCCTGAATCTCATCATCTATGATCATCCAGATCATACAATGCATCCATCTGATGCATACATAGTATCTTCCTGATACATATCATCATACATGATCTACCTGATCTTACAATGTATCCACCTGATACATATACAAACACATGATCCACCTGATCATACCTGATACATATCAACATACATGATTTACCTGATCATACAATGAATCCTCCTGATACATCTACAGATACATACACATGATCCAACTGATCATATCCAGCATCCAACATGATGCATACATACATACATATAAATGATCCAACTGATCATATCCAGCATCCAACATGATGCATACATACATACATATAAATGATCCAATTGATCATACAGAGAAGAAACTAGAACATCGTCCTGATGCTCTCATCCAGCGCTTATATCCACAGCCATGGGAAGGGTCCTCCTCTCACCATGCTTGGAATGGCTCCAGCAAATGTGTCGATCACTTCTTCCTCGAAGTGTCATCAATCTGAAGAACACCAAGCCTCTCTCTGAAGTACTCGAACTTCACTTTGGCTAGTGGTTTCATCAGCACATCCGCAACCTGCTCATCCGTCACAACATACAGGAGCTTCACTGCTCCTCTCTGCACCATATCCCTGATATAGTGATATTTGATCTCAATGTGCTTCGACCTGTCATGGAACACCGAGTTCTCAGACAACTTCACACAACTCTGGTTGTCACTAAAGATACCAGTAACCTCCAGTGGGAGATCAAATAACTCAGATAGTATATTCCGGAAGCATACTACCTCACAACTAGCTGAATAAGATGCAACATACTCTGCCTCGACTGTACTTAGTGCTACGCAGGATTGCTTCCTGCTAAACCAAGAGATCACACCTGATCCCATACTGAAGCAACACCCAGATGTGCTCTTCTGATTTGCAGCACCGCTTGCCCAGTCTGAATCAACATAACCCTGCAGGTTAAACTTTTGATTCGCATCATACTTGATCCCATAATCAATCGTACCCTTTAGGTACCTCAGAATATGCTTTACAACAACCAGGTGAACACCTCTCGGATCCGTCAGGAACTGGCTCAATGTGTTCACCGCAAAGCAAATATCTGGTCTAGTGTTCGTCAAGTACATCAAGGATCCAATCACCTAACGATACATAGTGACATCAACTGGATCAAATGAAGCATCACACAGAAGATTCAGGTTCGATGCCATAGGTGTGGCCATGGCCTTACAGTCCATCATCCTAAACCTCTTCAGGATCTCTACTGCATACTTCACTTGTCCAAGGAAGATTCCATCTGCACTCTGCCACACCTCCATGCCTAGAAAGTAGTGCATCATCCACAATAGTTCTTCATCTCAAACTCGACAGCAAGCTTTCGCTGTGTGTCGGCAATCAATCTATCCTCACCTGTAACAAATAGTTTATCCGCATACAAAAGTAGTATCACTGGATTTCCTTCCTGAACCTTGTAGTAAAGGTTGGAATCCACTTTACTCTTGGTAAATCCCAAACTAGATAGAAAGATGTCTATCCTACCATACCAAGTTCTGCAAATACATGACTTCCCGTCATGTGTCTCAAAACCAAGTGGCTGCTCCACATACACTTCCTCTTCGACTACACCATTCAAGAAAGTTGTCTTGACATCCATCTGGTGTATCTTCCATTTCATCACTGCAGCTAGAGCAAGTACTAATCTGATGGAGTGTGCCTGGCTATAGGTGTAGAAGTCTCTTCATACTCAATCCCTTTTTTTGGGAGAAGCCACGAGCTACAAACCTCATTTTGTATTTCTCCATGCTACCATCTGCAGCATGCTTGATCTTATAGATCCATTTGAAAGTCACAGCAGACTTCCCTTCAGGTCTTGGGACTGCATCCCAAACATCATGATCGACTAATCATGGCATTCTTCCATTACTTCATCCCAGATCCTAGGAACTTCAATATCTTCAATAGATATCTTTGTTGCTGGAACAAATGTTGTAGTGCTTCTTTTGTAGGTGAAGGTATACGATCTTTCCTACAAAATAAGTTAAATTGCATGATTAGAAACATCTCATAGTTTTCAGAACAAATTCTTACACATAAAGAAATATGTCATACAGTCATGCAATTATTTTAGCCAATGCTTCAATACAACATTCATCCATATCCTGTAACTTTCTAGATGCCTTCCAATCTCTACTAGAACATTGTTAAGAGTTTGCACTACTCCCAACATGTCAGCAAAGAGGTTTCATTCTAGATAAGTAGCAATGGAATGTTGTACAGTGCCATAGGCCACTTACCCATCACATGCATATTAGTAGTATATTGTTCATTAATGCAATTATTCTAATATGCATAATACACAACCTAAGTCTAGGAACATAAGCATATACATCATTAAACAACATTATTTAAAAAAACAAATATGTAAGAAATGACAATTCAAATACTTATCTTTGTTCGGTTATAGGGTGGATTCCCTCTCAGCCTTTGCTTCCTTTTTGCAACTCCATTCTGATGTGGATCATGAGAAGTGGTCAACTCCCTCTAAATATCTGCATCCTTGCAGAAACTACTGGAGTGTGCTCCCTCTTGATCTTTGCTTCCTTGATTACCTGTCCTTGAACTTATATCCATCCTTGATCACTATGCATGTTTACTAATATCATCATTGTGTTACCTCGTAAGTAGATCTTCTATGTGATCCATGGCAATGGATGAACCTTTGTATTCATGTCACCATGGTCATATGTTCTTGAACTAGAACATGTTTTGTCTTTCCTGATGTACCTTTAATGTTAGTGGACAACATCACAATGCATTAGTACAATCATAAGTGTCAAAGACCCTAATCAATGAATATCTTCTATCATGCATTCATAATTTTATTAAGGTGATACAACAAGTCTAAAATTAACCAAGATTGTACTAATCGCAATAATATGAAGACAAACATATCATAAACTTAATTATGAACAGAATTCGAAACATACCTGTATGAGTCATACCTGTCGAGATTGCTTTGTAATCTTCTTATGTAAGGTCTTAGCCTCATCTCCCTCTGAAACAGGAACTTCTTCACTTATGCAGGTGACCAAACGATTCTCTTCTAGGATTAACCCAATCCACTTGATTTGTAGAAACTAGATCTAGAGCTGGATTAGGGTTTGTCAGAGAAACCCTAAAAATTCAAACTTTTAATTTCAAACTTCTGAAAGGATAGAAGGATGCGCCTTGATGAGCTGATTAAGCTGGTATACTCAGAATTTGAAAACTGCAAATTTTCACCCCTCAAAATTGCCTTTGAAACTTCCGGATCTTTTGGACAGGATCCCAAACTAGGGTTTGATAAAGCCCACCCTTCTGCCCAACCAAAAGGTTCGATCCAAAGCTCTAAACTTCAATTTTTTGAGGAGCTTCCAGCCGTGGTCACAGACTTCAAAAATTCCAACTTTTGCAGAAGCCCTAATTTTCCATTTTTCCGATCAAAGTCTTGAACTAGGGTTTCATCAAGCCTGGCCTTGTACCCAACCAAAAAAATTTGATCTTGGTATCTAAATTTCGATTTTGATGAGTAGCATTCAGCTGTGGTCTCTGATTACAAAAATACCAACTTTCTCCGAAACCCTAATTCTCGGAGCCATGAATGAAGGTGCTCAAAATCCAATTCTGTTTTGACAGAAATATGCACCTGATTGTTTCTGGTGCAAATCCGAAATTAAAAATCCACAGGGTCTAACACTTCTATCTGTGGTATCCCGACCTGTCATATTTCCAACCCCACATGTCTGACCTCAATTGGATTCTCTAAGAGAGAGTTATGCCAAGTGTCGCAACGTGACCTGTTTATGGGGTAAAACAAGAGAGTGAACTTGTACGGTGTGCCACCTGTCACTGGTGCACTTTCGACCTCTAAACCTTCGTCCCATGAAAGTACAGTCCATTCCCTACCTATCACTATTTATGAAATTTCATTTGGAGCTTCCTAGCCCAAGTTATGACCTTTTTTCCTAGGTCACCTATTTATGAATCAGATCTGGAAGAGGCAGAAACCCTAGATTGTACAGATCATAAAACACAAAGTACAATGCATTAGAAGTTGTCCTTTGGACACAAGGTACATGGGGATTTGATATTCGACCTATAAACGTTTCAGATCCAAAAGATTTTCTAAAATGGATTTATAGTGAAAGTTCTACGATGACTGGTTGTTTCTATATCAAGCCCTAACATCGCAAGTGCAACAAGTGTCATACATGCCATACCATGCCTCTTTCAGGCTAGCTCTGATACCATGTTAGTTTTTCAAAATTTAATTCAATCTGATCTAGGATCTTAACTGAGAGAACAACATGTACAACATATCAAGCATGGACACAATAATGCAAACACACAAGAGACACAGAGTTTACTTGGGGAAAACCATAAAGGTGAAAAAATCCAATAAATTTCTCAGAGATAGATAGAGCAATGATACAACCCAAGCATAAGAGATAGACATCTCATAGTAGCAGCTTCTCCTCCTCCACAAGTGCGCCACTCTCCAAAGAGTGTGTGTGAGAATAGAATGATCAAATATAGTGCCTCCCGCACTCTATTTATACATGACTTGACTTGCCTAATAACCTTTACTAGGTCGGCCTCAACTTAACCACATAACATAATGCTGACAGGGATGACCCCCACTAGGGTGGTCTAATAACCCTTTTACCCACATGATTCATATAGGGTTTACCCCATCAAGGTGGTCTAATAACCCATCAAGTATAAGTTACGACACTTACAATATAAATGACAACACTTCCGTATAGAGGAATAATAACATCTCTATAGGAATACAATATGCATAGATGAAATACATAGGTGAAATACATTCCGAAGTTACATATACATCAACAAATTTCCCCTGAAATGATGGACGAGTACCTCTTGTTGTTTTACGAGCTCGAGGAGGATAATAGATGCTCGGTATAGCTCATCTCATAGATGAGTCCGATCTCACATATTTTACGAACCTGAGAAAGGAGGGGTTCGTCCCAAAGTGGGTCCTTCGATGTCAAGTTTTAACGAGTCCAAGGAAGGAAAACTTGGTAGTTTGTCACATTTAGAGAGCCTGAGAAACTTAAAGAAAGCTCCAGAATGTACTTTTTTGTAAATTTAGTCCCTCAGTCCCGAAAAAGTGTAAAACAATTCCAGAGAGAACTCTCCCAGTCAAAAATTGACTGAGGTATACCTTTCTCGTAAATAGTCTAAACGAGCCGAAAAAGGGGTAACCTATCACCGAATAGACAACCTTTCAGATACTTTTACAAGTGTGGAAGAGACAAGTGCACTTGGCAATCTTTTCGAAACGAGGGAGCTTGAAAAGAGCTTAAAGAGGACTTCGATGGTCTTTTTCGTAGTTTTTAATCGTTTCGGCCCGAAAAAATAATAAAATAATACCGAAACGATACTTTCTTCATCGTTTTACGAACATGAGTAAATTCGACTAAGCTTGACACCGTTTACTTGGTTTTTACAAGCACGATACAAGTGTGAAAAGGCGCTTGGAATCTTTTTCAGGTTTTAATCCAGAGCGTGAAAAAAATAAAGTCAACTCAAAATGAAGGTCAAAACAGTTATAAATCGCCCGTGTGAACAAGGTAGAGAGAACCTGTCAAAAAATGGTTTAGGAAACCTTGGGAACATATATTAGTAACATGAAGAATGTGACCAAAAAAAAAATATTAAATAAAATAATGAGCAAAAAATAGGTTGCATAGCCTATATAAGTAAGAGGTAAAAATAGAAACTTACCATTTTCACTTTGTTATTTTTGCTCATAGAGTGTTTTTCACCTATTGGAGGGAAAAACTTCAAGTGGCTGTATCTGGAGATCTGAGGCACCATTTTGATCATTGTCTGCGCCAGGTAAGAGATTTTAAACTCTTCTTTCCATTCATGCCTTCATTTTTTGTTTTCTCACCCATTTAGCAATTTTTTGAGGAAGCCCCAAGGGGTCTTTTTCACCTCAAGAATTATTGTGGTCTTCCTATATCAAGAAGCGCAGTAATACCGCTCTATACTAAGAATTAGGGGCACGGTAATGTTGCTTTTCTGCACACCCATGTGAAACCCGGGCGCGGTAATCACGAAAAATAGAAAAAATTATTTCCTTCTCTTCATGTTTGCGATGAGATCAATCTTCGAGATTGCTTACAAACATTTCTAATTGGTTTTTTTTAGGATTTTACACTTCATCTGAAGTGAAATGGTCCAGTGGAAGGAAAGGGAGCATGAAGCTGATGATCAAGTGGCTGCATATCATCAAGTAACATTAAATGCGTTGCGGGTGCGTGGTTTGTTAAAGTTTTTCAAGACCAAAGGTATCTGCAAGAAAGCCAAACTTCTCACATACATAATACAAATGTGGGAACCCGACATTCAAGCTTTTCGAGTTGGGGAGGATACCCTCGAGATTGGACTCGAGGATATTTACTTCCTCACTGGCCTTTCCAAAAGAGGGGTGCGAGTGAACCTGACAGGGCACAGACATTCAAAAGAAAGTACCAATGAGTTAGTTTCCCGTTATTGCCGCCAAGGTTCATCAAAAAAGAGTGGGAAGGTAGCCATCAGAGAGGTGATGGAGCTCCCTTTGAGGACTGTATTGTTTAGTATAGCTCGAGCAGCGGGTAGTGTGAGTCCACATCAAGCATCTCGAGCGCAAATGACTCTACATAGAGTGTATGGCGCCTACTTTGTTCAACTGGTGCGAGGGGGTATTATCCAACCTCAAAGAACAAGTTACCAAGTGTAGGAATGGGGAAACTAGCCAATTCATATATGGGAGTATTTTGGTCACCTTCTTTTTGGAGAGGGTGCCATTGTTGTGTCCACAGATAGCCATGCCTATCCGCACTTCCACCGAGCCTAAGATGGGTCGCTGGAGTGAGTATGCAGGGCGGCTCGAGGGGCCACAACACTTAGCCTTTGGTGAGGACTTTTTCTCGTGGCTCGAGGAGCATATCGTGATGATCGAGGAATACCCTTATGCAGGGGAGGATTTCCGCGAGGACATTGAATTGGCATTGCCCAATGATGAGGATTGGGATAATTCAAGTATGACCTTCACCAATGTGTTTTCAATTTTTTGAAAATGTAATTTTTAGTTTTTTTTTATGTGTGAAAAGACCTAATGTATGTACATGTGTATGTCGCAGATTGTGGACCAAGGAGACCTACGGTCTACTCGCTGTTGCACTGAGGTAGAGTTCAGCAGTAAGCGGTTGCTGAGGAGGAAGAAGAGGACAAGGAAGAAGTAGGAGGCATCCATGATATAGAGCAGAACCTGTAGGGTTTGACTTTTGGAGTCCCAACTATGAGGATGGATGATGTTCCTCTCCATCTTCAGCGGCATACTGTGGGTGTGCCTAGACGTATTGGCCTACTCCTCCGCAAGGTGGCTAGGGCTGTGGTTTGTTACCATGAGCAGCGTGAGGAATACGAGGATGATCGTGATAGATCTCCTAGATCTCCTTGGACAGTAGTATTTTATCTTTTTGCGGCATGTACGCGATATGAAGGCCTGAGAGCCAAATTTTTGTATGGGATGGGATCCCAAATTTTGCCTTTAGACACAAACATTATGTATTTAGAAAAACACTTTTATATGAGATTATGTATACCTATGGACTTATTCCTATGACTTATTCACTTACAATGACTTGCGTGTTTATTTTATAATGCATTTTTATGTATGGACCAGATGCCAATCCAAAATGTAGTTAGCTAATGAGTCAGCTACAAAATTGAATTCTCTTGGTATATGTTGATATGAAATATAATCAAAGAATCGTTCCAAGAGGTGTACTCTTTGAAATAAGCGAAGTAATATGGGATCGTAGATAGCATAGACCCGATTCAAATGGGACACCACGAGTTGGGAGTCTATAAAGACTGATAAGGAGTTGATTCCAAGGGAAGCAACTTCAGTTAAGAGTCCAATGACTGCATGGTACTTTGAAATATTGTTGGTTGCGGGGCCCAAGCAAGTGCCTCATGAAGATACCAACTTGCCAGTAGGGGAATAAATTACCCATGCTACGGAAGCAAGGTTCCGGGTGTGTCGGCTTGCACCATCAGTGAATCCGTAGTAGGAAGACATCTACGCATAGAAGCACAAGTCGAGGTAAATGGAGATACATGAAATAAAATCCATGCATACACACACAAAAGAAGAAAATGAAAACAAGCTAAGTACATTATGTACAAAAATGTCTCGCACAGGATAGACCTACGCGTAGAAGCATTTTAGGTACAGCCCATTGCGGGGCCGTGCAAACAGTGTGCCATCACAGTTGACGAGTTCATAGGCTCCTTTCTCCAATACACACTTTACAATGAAGGGGTCGTGCCACATAGACTCTAGCTTTCCTTTTCCTAGTTTGTCGTGCATGTGGTCATATGTGAGTACGAGATCACCTTCGTTAAAAATACGAGGTTGAACGTATTTGTCATACTGTGTTTTGACGCGTTTTTGATGGGCTTCATTGGCTAAAGCAACATCTTGGCGGGTTTCATCTAGCTTGGCTAGGTATAGAAACCGTTCCTCTTTGGAGGTGGTATTGGGAAGTAGCTCTATGGCTATCTTAAGTGAGAGAATTTCACATTCAATCCGTAAAATGGCTTCCAGGCCATACACCAGTTGGAATGATGTGAACCCGGGTAGCACTTTTCACTGAGGTTCAGTATGCCCATAACGCCGAAAAGAGAGCTAAGTGCCAATTGGACTTATGGGTACCCACAATGCGTTGAATCATGTGTTTCAAAACCTTGTTAATGGCTTCGACTTGCCTATTGGCCCGTGGGTAGTATGGGGTTGAGTTCTCATGACGAAAACCCAACTTGGCATTCAATTCTTCAATCATATGGATTCTAAAGTGGGAACCATGATCGGTCACGATGGGCTGTGGGACTCCGAACTTAGCTATGATGTGATTAAATATGAAATGTGCGGCTGTTTTACCGTCCTCGGCATAAGTAGGCATTGCTTCAGCCCATTTTGTGAAATAATCCACAGCTACTATGACATTGCTATGCCCCCCAGCTGAAGTGGGCTTACAGTGCGTGAAATCGATACCCCATTTGGTGAAGGGGCCGACGACAACTACAGGATGGAGTGGAGCGGGATGCAAGAGTTTCTTACTATGGAAGAAGTGTTAGGGTGGACATTTCTTGATCGTTTCAATGCAATCTTTGAAAATCGAGGGCCAGAAATATCCCACTCATAGTATCTTCTGGGCTGTATCCATCCCAGAGAGATGACCACCACATGCTCCAGCGTGGCAGTCATTGAGAACATGTTTAGCCTCTTCTAAGGTTAAACAACGTCGAAGAATGGTATCAACACCACAACGATAAAGGGTATCGTTGATTATAAGGTAGTACTTGGTGTGATGTTGGATGCGTCGACGTTCATCAAGGTTGAGGTTAGGGCGAAAACGTTGGGTTTGGAGATATAGTATGATATCCCCATACCACGGGTCGGATGTGCCAATGAGGAACAACGATTCATCGGGAAGAGAATTGATGGGCTCAGGTTGCTCAGTGACACGGGGCAAAGTACAAATCAACTCTGCAAAGACCAAAGATTTCTTGGATTTGGCTTTGGCAAATTCCAAGTCAAATTCTTGTAGGATAACAATCCAACTGGAATATTTTCCCCCAAGCACTTGACATGTGAGGATGTAGTACATTGGATTGAAATTCTCTATGACAGTGGTCTGGCGGAGCAGAATGTAGTGGCGGAACCTTTGGACAGCAAAAATTGTAGCCAGAGCCAGTTTTTCAACATATGAGTAGCGAGTTTTAGGGTCAAGGTGACTCTTACTAAGATAATATACCACATGTTCTATGTCATTGGTATCTTCTTGGATTAACACCATGCCGATGGTGGAAGTCGAAGTTGCGAGATATAAAATGTAATCCCGTGTGTAATTGGGGGGTTGAATTACGGGATCTTTAGTTAAGACTTCTTTTAGATTGTTAAAGGAGTGTTGGGCTTTGTCGTCCCAAAAAAAGGGGATGTTCTTCTTTAGAAGCCGCATGTAGCCTTTTGTTATCTCGGCAAAGTTACATATGAAACGGTGTAGAAAGTTTGCATGCCCTTGCAAACATTGAATTTCTGGTATGTTCGTGGGGGAAGGTAGGGCTAAAATAGCTTCTACCTTCACTGGGTCCAATTGTATACCGTCTTTGGAGATTATGAATCCCAAAATTTTTCTGGCTTCAATGCAAAAAACACACTTATGTGGATTCAAACGAATGTTGTAGCAAGGACACCTAGAAAAGATGGCGCCTAAGTGATCAGGGTGATCTTCCTGAGTTTGAGAATGAGCGGGAAGGTCATCAAGATATGGTTCTACAATATGTTTGATATCGTGAAATGCGTACGACATCGCCCGTTGGAAAGTTGCCCCGACATTTTTTAGGAAAAAAGGTAACTTTCGATACGCAAAGGTCCCCCATGGGTAGATAAAGGTTATTTTATGCTGGTTGGCTGGGAGTATCTCAATCTGATTATAGCCAGAAAATCCATCCATGAATGAAAAGATGACACTCCCGGCACAATTATCGATGATCTGGTGAATGAACGGAGTTGGGTACTTGTCCTTTGGACAAGCTTTGTTCAAGTCGCGGTAATCAACACAGACTCTAATTGTACCCTGTTTCTTGGCTACGGGAACGATATTAGACACTCATTCTATCAGTGGGACAGAATATATAAAACCAACACGCAATAGTTTTTCAACTGGCTTTGATAGCAGCTTCCTTACGGGGGTGGACGGGTCGGAGTTTCTGCTGAACTGGTCGGGCACCAGGAAAGGTTGGAATCTCGTGGACTGCGATAGAAGGGTCTAACCCTGGAATTTGTTCATAACTCCAAGCGAAAACATCGCGGAATGTTTTAAAGTAGGCATTGTAGAACTCCATCTCAGTGGGAGTACATGTCTTGCTTATATGAATGTTTTCCACGACACCAGGCTTCACTAAAATTTCAATGGGAGTGGTTGCCATGAGACTGGCCAAGTTTCCTTCGGAAAATATTTCATCGAATGAAGTGGGAAACTTGGTTTGAACCATTCCGAGTGAAGTGCTAGGTTTAGTATCTGGCTCAACATCCTGGATAGTGGGAAAGGAAGACCGATGATGAAAATATTCCCAAGGTGGTTCATCGCTACACATAACCTCCATAATTGATTCGTAAGAAGGAAAAATCAGTGTGACAGGATCGATGAGTGATGACGATGGGCCAGCCTCAGACGAGATCTGTGCCACGGCGTGATGGGTAGTAGGATTGACCCAATCTGTGGCTGATTGGATCACCTGATAGGTTGCAAGGGTCCTATTTAAGGGCATGGAGTCACCGTAGTTTTCAAGCTCCTTAGGATGAGAAATCACCCAAGAATCAATGGATTTGGTGGATGTGGTGATACTTGAGGATATCATGTTTACGGACTGTACAGGGGATCTGAGTTCTGGGAAAACTCCGATAAGGGAGGAATCCTTCATAAGACCAACGCCAACATCTTGGAAATGGTACCGGGATTGATCCAGTAATGGAACAGTGTTGGCGGAGTTCGAATGGGAGTTTGGGATACAGTAGTCTAACTGATCTATAGTAACAATCTTCCCTTCATGAGGAAATTGTACTAGTCGAAAGACGGTAGATGTAATGGTGGTCATGGCGTAGAACCAATTCCGGCCAAGTAGGAGATTTTAATTTAATGGCGCATCTACAACTTCGATGTGTATAGATACTGTTTTTCCCCCCAGTTCAACACCAATCGCAGGAATGAGTCAGTAGGGCTGAAAACCATGTCTGTCAAATGCTCTGCGAGTAGTGGGAGAAGTTGTAACTTCAGGTGAGCCTAAGGCTCTCCAACAATTCAATTACATGATTGACGTGGAAGCACCCTCATCTAAGACAGTGCGATGAATGGTGTTTCCACGGATGTTTGTGTGAACCTGGAAGGCTAACTGGTGGGAAAGTCGAGGTTTAAAATACTCCAAGTTGAACATAATCGTGTTTGAAGTATCCAGGTCTACTGCCTCCAATGCTGAGAGTAAGGTTCTATGCTGCATGGGTCAGTTTTGAAGAACCTCTAGAGTTGACATCACGCATGGAGCTTGAGCTAGGTCCTCAACAGTAATGTAATTTTGGGCTGCTCGCGTGTTAGGATTAAATGTCGCTTTTCGAATGGTGCCCTTGGGTGGGCGTAGCACTGTGTCTGTAACAAGTCTTTCAATATGGAGATGAATATTAGGGGGAGGGATAAAAGATGGATCTTCAGAAGGGGACTTTCCAGTGGCTGTCTCTTGTTTGTTTGAACTTGGAGGGTTATCGTACGTATTTGAACGAGTGGTGATATGAATCTCCTCATTACTTGTCATTAGAATTTCACAGTTTGTAGATGTCTCTCCGCGAGGTGGGTTGTTGGGATTTCCCTCTTGCGGGGGATTGTTCGCAACCATCTATTGCTGTTGATGGGGTAAGGGTCAGTTAACACTGCCGGGTGGGAGGATCTTTTAACAAATTTGTTGACTTCGTCCTTGTAGTGACAGTCACGTGTGTAGTGATCTTCCTGGAAAATTAGGCAGGGAAACTTTGCTTTCCGACATGGTTTGGGATCGTTGTTGGTAGGTTGGGGCTTGGGGTTCTCTTGTTGGTTAGAAGTTTTCTTGGATTTTCAATGGTTGTTCTTCTTATTTCCCCTGAATGGTTGTGACGTGGATTGAACTGCGTTCACTTCGGAGGAAGGACCAGGAGAGGGATAAGCTTTAGGAGCAGCCTGGGGTGGAGAGGGGGTAACATTGGCTTGTTTCCCACTCGGTTTGGATGTAGGCTGAGCCTTAACTGAACTGATGATGCCGTCGATGGGTGGCTCAGTGGCAGGCTTGGTTGGATTAGTAGTGGTGCAGGAGGCATGGGGAATAAGCTCGTATAAAGTTCCAGATTGGGTGTATACCGAATCCATATACTGAGCGCGAGAAATCACTTGTTCCTCCATGACAGGTCTACCCATTGCAATATCCCTGGCATTGTGAGGCAGAAATGAATTCGTGAACCAATCAACAAGTAACTGGTCTAGAATTGGTGGCTTGATTAACCTACGGCATCGATGCCACTCATGGATATGTTCTGAGATATGAGTGGAAGTGGTTTGACGTAACGAGGTTAACAGGTCTATTGCAGTCTCGTACCGGATGGGTAGTTGGAAATGAGTTAGAAACTTCATAGCCAAGGTATTGAAATCATGAAAACAGTGTTGTTCCAGCTCGATGTACCACTTTGCTGCCGTACCGGTGAGCCTATGTTGGAAGAGCCACAATCGAATGGAGTCATCCATCAATGAGTTTGAAGAACACCAAAGATGGAAGGTCATTACATGGTTTTTTGGGTTTTCCCCGGGTTTGGCATCGAACTTAGGAATGTCCGTTGGAAGTTTGTATAGAATGGGTGGCCAATGTGGCTCGTGCCAGATGGTATCGTTCATAAGTTGTGACAAATTGTGTAAGCCTAGCGTAGCCAGGAAAGGAAGTTGACGGTTGGGCTGTGGGTATGAGTAGTAATTGTATGCTGTAGGGATGCCCGTAGGGCCTTGTACAACATAATGTTGTGTGTTGTACCCGTACATGTTTCCCGTGGGGTACTGTTGGAAATTCCGTGGATAGTAAACCATCAGGTTAACCGGTTGTGTGTTCGAAATCATGGGATTGACCGTTTGATTCAGAATCACATTAGCAACCGGTTGTTGAATGTTCTGCTGAGTAGGGATGGCTAGGATTGTAGCCTGGGGTTGTTGTGTCCCAGGAATGTTTCCCACTCCTTGTTGGGGTATGGTTCCCTGGGGTTGTTGTATTCCAGGAATGTTTCTGCCACCTTGATTGGGTGGAGGGTTACCCATACCAGGGTTAGGGGATGCCTGAAAGAATGGTGTCCGTGGGATGTTGGTAACACCTTGATGAAGGGGTGGAGGTTGAAGTGGTGGGTTCCATGGAGTATTCATGACCGAAGGATCAGGAATGCCGGGGTTCAGTTTGGGGGGAATATAAGGTTGAGTAGGTTTCCCCCTAGCTTGATTCCAGTTTTTGAACAAAGAGTATCCCCCACTTTGTGGGTTTTGTGATCCCCAAGAAGGAAGTGTACCTGATGCGGGATGTTGGAAATAAGATCCGGTTGGGATACCGGCATGAAGTTGTCCACTGCGAGGATTATACGTGCCCAATTGGGCAAAAGCTGTTGTTTGATAGGGTTGTTGGATGGTGCCAATGGGTGTTAAAAATTGGTGCTCCTCTAATAAAAGGGCTCTGTTGAGCTAATGGGAAAGAAGGAGGTGGTGGTTGAGTGGCCTCGCTTTGGATGGTACTAAGGGGTTTCCCTCCAGCAGGTGGGCTAGATGGTCCAGCGGGAGGAGGTTGGTAACTGGGACCAGTGTTCCCAAAAGATGGTTGTCCTCCAACAGGAGAGTTGGATGCTCCTCCTGGGGGAGGTTGGTTGTTGGGATCAATGGTTCCAACAGTTGGTTGTCCACCTCCAAAAATGGTGTAGATGGTGGCCGAAGATGAACCTCCAGTCAACATGGAAGATCTAGTAGTATGACTAGAAGTTCTTCCAATACTAGAAAGGTGGGGTATGGTTGTTTGGCCAATGGCACCAAAGGTGTCGATTTGTGGGGGGGGTCTTCCATATGTTACAAGCAGGGATGGAGAGAATACTGGGTTATCCCTCATAAGTGGTGTGTCCCTTGAAGATACGCCAAACATATTGGGCGGTAGCAAATGTGGGGAATTTAACCGAGGGGTATCAGGAGTCATGTCCATGGGGTCTTGGAAAATAAGAGGACCATCGGGGTCTGGGCTCGGATTTGTATCCTGTGAGGGGTCCAGAAATAGATGGGGTAAAGTAAAATCTGAAGGTCCAGAGCCATCAGCATAAGAGTGATGAAACTCTGTACTAAACGGAATGTGACAATCTTTATACCAGAAGGACGAGTGGCAGGGGGTATTGAGAAGCCGACGAGAGAATTTTCTCTATATCATGTTTGAAATATTCCGACGCTAAAGGGGAGTTAGCGAGAATAACCATGCTAGATTGGATCGACGCCATATTCTCTTGTCCTGAGGGGAGATCAGGGTGGGATATGGTGAATGGCATATTGCTAGAAGAACTGGTTTCCTGAGTGTGAACACCTGGCGGTGTAGAGATGGAAGGATGAGGCTCCACCCGGGAAGTAAAAGAATCAAACTCAGGCTCAAAAGGTGTGTTAGGTAGTTCAGTTTCTTCAATAATTTCAACATATCCATCCGAGACTGGAATTAACTTGGACATATCTTCGTCAGATCCTTCAATGGTTCCAACAGATCCTTTGGGAACATCGTAGAAAGTGTTTGTTGGAGGGGTAGTGCTAGCATCTGGGAGGGTGATAACCTCTGGTATAGTATCATGTGCAGTACTAACTTCAGCAGCTGTGGTGGTGTCCATTGTGGAAGGTATTTCTGGAATGACAGTGGGTTGAGTGACAGTCGAAATCTCAGGTATATTACTGGTTGCAGAAAGTGCAAGAGGTTTTGATATTGTGCTGTGAGTTACAGTTATAGGAGGAACTGAGGATGTAGTGCGAATAGGTGGTGGAACATTCTTCCGGCCAGCACTGCGGCCAGTAGGGGCATGAATACGTGATGTAGGTGGACCATAGGTCCCTGGTGGTGGTGGTGGGATTCGTCCCTGTACCCTTCGTGATCTCCGTTGATCAGACATAATGATGGGAATACAAGTTCCGGGGACAGTCTTGTAAAAAAGAATGCAAAAACCCTGAAGCAGCCAAGTGTGCAAAAGGGGAGCTAGACAAAGGCGAGGCTCACAGGCCAAAAACAAACATGCTCTAAAAACTATACTCAAACCAGCGTCACAGTAAGCGAGCCGAAACAAAAAATGGCCAGAATGCCAACAAGCAATCACTAAGAAAGAAAAATGACCCTCTAAGAAGATGAAATAGCAAGCAAAACTTCCTAACTAAGAGTTGGAGACCTCAAAAAGTTGTATCCTTTGCAAGGTGATGAAATCCAAGTCAAACAATACAAAATGAGAGACCAATAATGGAAGGATATCCCTCTACCGAAAGGGACCCTAGGTAAAAGAGCCCTAGTAGAAAAGTCACTAAGCTACCTCGTTCATGACATGTCAAAAAAGGTTTTCGGCACTTCTGCCTTATCACCCTTGTATCACTAATATGGTGGCCGGAGAATACAAGGAAGACAACGATCGATGTTGCCTTCGGGATAAGTGGAGTACGGCATTCCACAAAGTCTATCCGGTTCTCGATATCGCGGCGGTTTAACCCATGAAACAATAGGAGACCCCTCCATAAACTGGTGTATGACCGTTTCAACAAGTACAAGAGGATTTTAGTACCCTAGAGGACAACAACTATGTCTCAGATGAAGATGACAAGGGGGAATTATTTGGTTGCCTATCCCCGGTGTCCTACCTAACTAACAAGTTCTTTTTTCTTCTCAAGTGAGGGTATGGTGTGTTGAGTTAGGGAGTATAAATTTGAGTGGTTGCATTACTCAATCGGGTAGGTGGGATTGAAACTTGTGGTGTTGTGATGACTCAAACCATGCAAATGAGAATGAATCGAAATGAGCCTTCTGTTCGATGAAATCTAGCTAAAGTAAAGGGAGAGTTCTTCGATCTTGATGCATGAACTTTTTCAAAAACAATGAAAAAACCATTTCAAAAGCAAACTTTTTGTTTTCTTTTTTCAAATAAGCCAAACTGAATGAACACTACTTTCAAATGTAACTGATCTACAACTATAATGCTTTAGAATGAGAATTTATGTGGCAATCAGAGATGAATGATTCACTTCCTAATGTGCAAAAGTATGAACTGGATCTTTTCAAATAAAAGAAAGACAATGTTCTCAAAAGATACTTTCCAATATTGATTTTGATAGCAGTAATGGAAAAGATATTGCTTATAAGAACGATGTAATATTTAGAGTTATATAATCAAGGGAAGGAAAACAGTGACAAAAACTTGATTATGATGAAAGGATCAAGCCAATGCAAAAAAAATGAAGGGGTGATCAATATGAATATGATGCCACTAACTCAACAAATTCAAGCTCGAACCAAAAGTACAAACAAACCATAAAAGACTTGCAACTGGATAACAGTGATAGAGTATGTGGACAAGAAGCAATTAGGAATGAATAAATAGATCTGGTGATAATTAATGACCATGAACCCAAAGTTCTAAAGTTGTCTACAAGGCTTCAAACAATGACGTGGAAGCACTGTGCTGTGGCTAATCAAGTTGCAGAGTTCTAGTGAGCAACATAAAAACAACCAAAGGAAAAGAAGATCACAAATGACCTATAGGAAAGAAACAAACCAAGAAATAATCTCATTTACAGGAATTATCGCGTGGCTGACATATGCCTAGGAATGGTACTGATAGATTATCGTGCTCTAGGAAGCTTCAAGGGTGCGGTAAACTGTATATTACCTCTCTGTGGGTAGTAATAGGGGCGCGGTAATCCTCAAAAAGATGAAAAAACACTAGCTTGAGAAAAGTTTTGGACTTTTCAAGTGTGTGCAAACCCAGAGGACTTACTAATCGATAAGAGAGATCAGATGCAGAGAGGAGGGGGGTGAATGGAGGTCAAAAAGACCAATTTTCACTACTGGTTTGAAGGAAGAGAAAAATCACAATTAATAATGACTGAAAGTAAAATAACTCAATCAAAAAGGGTTCAAACCAGCGCAGTCGCCAGTTTTGTTACAGATATTTCTCCCTACGGGTAAAGAGAAACTCTCTTAGGTGAGAGATGTATAAATCAACTCTAAACTAAGACAAAAGGAAACAAATTCTACCTCACTCCCTAGATCTTAAACTAGTGTTTTCAACTTTAATATTTGAAAGATGAGAAAGAAGACAACCGACCTTTTGTTTTGATGTTCGTCCGATCAAGTCTTTGATCCTGAAGTCCTCACGATGAACCTGTGAGGATCAAAACAACAAAAAAGTGCACAATATCTTCCAAGTAATTAAATCACAAGTTAGATCTATATTCTACTGAATACAATTTATGTAAATGAATCATAATCAATACACATAAATAGGGAAACGAGACAAGTTATATTTGATTGAGAACTCAATAGTGCTTACAAAATAGTTGCTTGATGTCCAAGCCAAATTCAGATCCAAGTTCTTCTACCTCTATCTATCTCTGCAAAAGGTTCATGAACATAGGTTTAATGCCCGAAAAGTCCTCCATTTGGCTCATGGAAGGCTTCTCTCTTATAGCATATGGGAGAGTTAACCAACAAGACAGTACTATGGATAAATGGAGTATTTAGTGGATCAGACCCAATAAACAGAGATAGGAGTTGAGATCGCATGAATGTTGGCAATCCCAAAGATATTGTTCGGGTACACAGGGTACTACCAAAGGACCGAACACCAAGAGAAACCACTTTACACAAACAGATCACAGATCAACACACCGATGTTTTGACGTGGTTTAAACCCTCTTGAGGGAAACACTCCACGACCCCGTCCAAATAGCTTCTACGAGACAATTTATTATGCAAAGAAAGAAAGTTACAAATGAGCTTCTCATAATCGATCAACTAAACAATGACCCTCCATGCTCTTTAAATAGAGATCATGGACCAATCGGGTGTTAAGCCACGGATCAAGGTTAGGTTTGATCTAAGAGAAGTTGAGCCGTCGGATCACTCTATGTCGGAAACATATCGTGGCCGTCGGATTAAGTATTTACAAATGCATACTAATGCATACTAAAGAAACACACTATCCCTAACGGATATATTACACAAGTTGATCTTAACTAACTCCTAAGTGTCTAAATATCCTAACATCCCCCCTTAAGAACAACTTGGGATAGGATTGAAGGATTTACAAAAGTGACACAATTAGGAGAAGGAAGGAGGCATTAGAGCCTATCCCCCCTTAATGACAAGTTCCTGAACTCCTAACATAGATCGAAGTTTAGAAAACTTCACTTCTGTAAGAGACTTGGTGAAGATGTCTGCAACTTGATCATCTGTAGGGCAAAAGAGCACTTCAAGAACCCGATCATGAACAAGATTTCTGATGAAGTGCATATGTAGTTCAATGTGTTTGCTGCGTTGATGTAGAACTGGATCTTTGGCAAGCTTGATGGCACTTTGATTGTCGCACCAAAGTGGAGTAGGTTGCTGCTGCTCGAATCCAAACTCTAAAAGGATCTGTCGAAGCCATAAAGCTTCCTGACTGGCATTGACGGCTGCTCAATATTCTGCCTCTGTTGAAGAAAGAGCAAGAGCTTGTTGTTTCTTACAAGCCCAAGTAATAGGTCCAGATCCCAGACTGAAAACATAACCTGCAGTAGACTTTCGATCATTAGGATCGCCGGCCCAATCTGAATCAGTGAAACCAACCAACAAAGGTTTCCCCCTGTACTGTAATGAATCCCAAACTGAACTGTACCTCGAATAAATCTAAGTATTCTTTTAGTTGCTTTCCAGTGACTTTCATGATGTGTCTGCATATAACGGGCAACTCGACCAACGGCAAACGAAAGGTCAGGACGGGAATGAGTCAAGTATAAGAGACTACCAACAAGCTGACGATACAAGGTGGCATCGACTTCAGGTGAAGTACAAGTGGCAGAAAGTTTGACTCCAGACTGGAAGGGAGAAGGGGCTGGTGTACAATCTTCCATGTGAAAGCGTCGAAGAAGGTCACAAGCATACTTAGACAGAGAAAGAAAGATTCCTTCTTTGGTTTGCAGGACTTGGAGACCAAGAAAATAATGCAAATGTCCTAAGTCTGACATTTCAAAATTTTGTTTAAGACTGGATTTCACATGGGTTATAAGCTTAGGGTCACTACCAGTAAGAATAAGGTCATCAACATATAGAACAAGTATGATGAGATGGTTTCCTACTTTCTTGGTATAGACATTGGGGTCAGAATGGCATCTAGAAAAACCAGTGTCAAGGAGAAAGCTATCCATTTTGGCATACCAAGCTCTAGGAGCTTGCTTAAGGCCATATAAGGATTTCTTAAGGCGACAGACAAGGCTAGAGTTATTCTGAACATAGCCAGGAGGTTGTTCCATGTAAATTTCCTCCTGTAAATCACCATGTAAGAAGGCAGACTTGACATCCATTTGATGGACTTCCCAGTTGTGTAAGGCTGCAAGGGAAAGAACAAGGTGGATGGAGTTCATTTTGGCGACGGGAGCAAAGGTTTCATTGTAGTCAATCCCTTCAACTTGAGAAAAACCTTTGGCAACTAACCTTGCCTTAAGTCTTTCAACACTTCCATCTGATGCATACTTAGTTCTGTAGACCCATTTACACCTGACAAGTTTTCTTCCTTTTGGAAGAGGTATAAGATCCCAAGTATCGTTCGCCATTAAGGAACGATATTCTTCATCCATGGCTGCATCCCAATATGGATTCCTTGAAGCTTCTGCAAAAGTTTCTGGATCATGATTCTCGGAAACTTGAGCCAAAAGAGAAGAGGCTCGCTGAAACTGAGAATGTGTTCGACGTTGATCTCTAGGATCACCGGCAAGATCACCAGCTGCTTCACATGTTGAACGGACCCATCGAGGAAGCACTTGTGCTGGTGCAACTGGAGGAACATGAGCAGACGGAGGTGGATTTTCATCATCACTGTCATTATCAGAATCTGGAGTTGGAAACCTGTCAAGGAAGTTGGAAGAAGAAGAAGAAGGCACAAACGCCGAATCAGGCTCGCAGGCCAAAGATGGCACAATCGCCGAGTTAGGCTCGTAGGCCAAGAGATTTTCATCAAATTTAACATCTTTTCTAATGATTATAGCATGAGAATGTGGTTGAAGAAGTCTATAACCTTTTACATCTTCATAATATCCAACAAATATGCACTTTTCACTTTTAGGCTGCAATGCTTTCCGTTTTTCATCCAGAATGTGAGCCCATGCTTCACTACCAAACACACGGAAGTGACTTACATCAGGTTTAGTTTTACTCCATGCTTCTTCCGGTGCTATACCTTGTAATGCTTTAGTGGGGGTGCGATTAACTATGTAATTTGAACAATTAATGGCTTCAGCCCAAAATTGAAGACTTAGTCCCTTAGATTGGATTATACAATTAGCCATTTCTTTTAAAGTGCGGTTCTTCCGCTCAGCTACACCATTTTGTTGTGGTGTATATGGAACAGTGTGCTGTTGTTGGATGCCTTGTTCAGTGCAGAAAGTAGTGAACTGTTTGTTAACATATTCTCCTCCATTGTCAGATCTTAACTTAATAATTTGATGACCAGATTGTTTTTCAACAAGGGCCTTGTAGGCCAAGAACATGTTAAATACTTCGCTCTTAAGTTTTAGGAAATAAACCCAAGTGCGTCTGGTGTAATCATCAATGAAAGTTAAGAAATATTTGAAACCAGAAAAGGAAGCAGATGGAAGAGGACCACACAAGTCACTATACACAAGCTCCAAGTGAACCGAGGCGTGCCAAGAGGCACGTTTTTCAAAACTGTCCCGATGATGTTTTTCAAGTACACAACCGGAACAAACACCATCTCTGCAAGATACCATCAGAAGACCTGTCACCATATTTTCTTTACATAGTTGTTGCAATGAGCGATAATTTAAGTGACCAAATCGCTCATGCCAAAGTTTGCTCAAGTTATCACTATGAGAAACAAAAACTGAAGGGAAAGGTGATGACCCAAAGTTGTTAAACTTGTACAACCTGGTAATATCATCAACAATTCCAGTAGCTAGAACCTGTTGAGGATCTTTAAAATCCTTGATTACAACTTGGTGAGGTGTAAAGGTCACAGTTTTACCTTCACCAGAATGAGTGATCTGATAGACTGATAACAAATTGCAGAAAATTCTTGGAACACATAGTACATCACTAAAATGACCATTATCTACTGGAACTGTTCCAGCTCCTACAACACTTAGAGATCTATCATCACCAACAAATATTTGTTTGGTGTTACATTCATGCATAGTAGAAAAGATGGCTTGATCCTTAGCCATATGATAAGATGCTCCAGAATCAATGAGCCATTCATTTGAAGTAGAAGAAGAAGATGCATTATAAGAATAACCAGAAGGACAAAGTGCATGTCCATGAGAGGTAGATTCTGAAGACGAATCTAGGCTGATGTGGTGCTTCTTCATTGCTGCTTCCAAGGCTGCCATCTTCTTGAAACACTTAGATTCATCATGATTATCTTTCCCGCAATAGTTGCAATGACGCTCAGTCTTCTTGCCTTTTGGCTTGGATCCTTTGTCATTTTTTAAAGAATGAGTTGACTGAGAGGGTTTTGGACCCTTGTTTGACTTATTATTGTGAAAATTTTGTTTCTTGGGAGGCTTGGACTTTTCTTTCTGTTGGGACAATAAGGCTTTTTCAAATGTATCTTCATTGTTGATTATTCCAAGATGAATGAGTTTATCTTGTTCCCTAATCAAGGAATCACAAAAGGATTCAAGACTAGGCTCTTGATAGCTAGCTGCATTCAATGATGCTTTCATGGAGTAAAATGTAGATACAAAAACAGAATATGCAGGTCCAAGTTTGGAAAGAATATGATAAATGCATTGTTTGTCTTCCCTCTCAATATTACATTCTGCACATAAGATTTTAAGAGTTTTGTACTTAGATAAATGTTGGGGCCAAGGTCGCAGCTATAGTAAAAGCTGCGAATTTTGGGAAAAAGCACGAGTATGGAAGGAAAGTGCTAATTTTGGGACAAGCACTAAGTTTGGGTAAGAAGGAGACGGTGCGCAGTACGGTGCCAGATGGATGATCTCAGCGCAGATCACGGACCGGAAATTGCGGAGCTCGCGCGCACGTCATCGAAGAATGAAGGTGGCTCAGCTACCATAATAAATAAGGCGATGGAGTAGAGGGCTCAGCTACCCTCATTTAAAGGCTTAGTACAGAAGTTATGGTTGCTCGGATCAAGGAGGAGCAACGGACCAGAGCATTGAAGGCGAAGGACGATCGCCCATACCCACAATCTGCGCCGGAATTCATGGAGCCTGCAGGAAGCGGCGACGTGACTGCAAGCGGCGCCTACAGTACACCTAGCCATGTGCGTGGTTAGGGTTTTTGGGAATCACTGTTGGGAAAGGCCCACAGTTTTGTAAAGGTGTGACCGTCATGGCCACCTATATATATGAATCATTGTAATGGGTAGAGGTTCCTTCAGTTCCTTCCTTTTGGAGAGTTAGAGAGTTAGATACTAGACTGTTAGAGAGCCAGTCTAAAGGATAGATCATGTGTTGATTATCCTTCACTGTATTTTCTACCCGGTGAGTAGAACTAGAGAGGAAATCGGATAGCCGAGGAGCTAATCCCTGAGTTTCCAGACAGTCTGAGTCGACGTCTGTGCCTTTGTAATCTCCATAGAGAGGAGACAAGATTGAGAGAAGGGCTCCCAGCTGTGTGCGTGGAGTTTCCTGTAAGATCTAAGGCTGCAGCTGTGTGCGCAGTATATTGTATAACTTTATCATTTTCTGGTTAATATAAAACTCCCGTGGATGTGGTTTTCCTCGAGGAGATGAGCGTCACATATATCTTCTTGTTATAATATTTGCATGAATGATAACTGTTTAAGATCATTACCTGTGTGAACATCTTTTGCATCGTCTTTGTGACTGTTTAAGTGAGTCGAAAAGGTCTCTTGATAGCTATGAGTGTTAAGTACCAGGAAGTAGTAACGCGCTGTCGCTGCAGCGAGCGAGGAATACGTTACTGCACCGGATGCGAAGGGCAAGGAAGTATTTAGCGCGTCAAACGCCAGGAATAGTTTCCTTCTGCGCTAGAGAGGAGAGACCGCGCAGTAGGCTGGCCTAGGAAGGAGTCCGCGCAGCTGCGCCGAGCGGCCTGCGGGAAGGTCCGACCGCCGATATTTTAGGAAGAAGAAGAGATACAGAACAATCTCCGCGTCACCACGGTTAAGGAAACCTGATTCCTTAACCCCCCCATAGCCACTTCGGGTGAGACCTCGAGCTGCTGCGCAGCTCGTTGCCGAAAGGGCCAGTGCGCCAAGGGGTTTTGTTGCTGCGCTTCATTAAAACCCGGGTCTGCCCAGAAAAGCAGTCAACAAATGGTTCCGTTGCCACGTGAGCGAGACTTCTTATTCCAGTGACGCGCGAGATAGAGGAGCCAACAAATGGTTCCGTTGCCGCGCGAATGAGACTTGTTATTTTGGCGACGCGCGAGATTGAGGAGTCAACAAATGGTTCCGTTGCCTAGTGACCAACAAATGGTTCTGTTGTCTTATGACTTTTTGATCACATTACTTCCATGGCTTTGAACCCTGTTGATTGAGCCAACAAATGATTCCTTTGCCTTGCGACTTGTTGCTGTAAGACTTACTAGTCACGCGACATCTGAGACTGTTGCTGAAGACAACATAAGGTTCTGTTACACTGAGACTTGCTCAGCTAACAAATGTGTTACTGGCATCCTACAGCTAAAGAAATTGGAGATTGGTTTGATTTAAAGGCTAAAGAGTTTGCTGAACAAGAAAATAGAAGCCCTACGCTTCAAACAGAAGATTGGTTACAGAAGTATATTTATGCTGACCTTTACGAAATTTTCTTTGTTACGTTTGCATTGGAGTTACACGCTTGGATAGCCAAGTTAGCAGATTCTAGACCTACGCTGCATGTTGATCGACCCGTCACGTGGACGCCTGAGCTAGTCAGTATTGTGAAGCAGATAGACAATCCTGTGTCCCGCGCAGTAGACTTTTGGTTGAATAGTCTACTGGAAGGTTTCATTACCGAATTTGCAGTCGATACAAGAAAGAGTTTCAGTGAAGCTGAGAGGAGTTTCTTCCAAGTACACAGAGGTAAGTTCTTAAATTCTCTGAACTTATGGATTAAAATGCTTCTGTATGAAAAAGGAAAGCTATGTATTGCTTCTGATGAATAGCATAGTCAAGTAATGTCCGTAGATTCTGATAGTGATCCTGAAGTTATTGGTTGCACTCGTAGTGGAAAACGATATAAAGTAGGCCTTGACCAATATCCTTTTGAGTCTAGCCCCGACAATAGCCAAGTCCCTAGAGCAAGCCATATAGAAAGACAAGGGAGTGCTCATATCCCGTATTACCCCTTTACACCGCAAAAACCAGACGGAGCTCAGTATAATCCTACAATAACACATTCTAGTAGCCCACACGCTACTTCTAGTACCTCTGTACCACCTTTGTTTAACCATCCCAGAGGCACTGCTACGGTACCTCCACCTCAAACCCGTGCAAGAAGGATGGGTGATGACATGAAACTACCAACTTTTAGAGGAACAGGGATAGAGGACCCTGAGCAGCACTGGTTCTTATGTGAAGCCATTTGGACAATTAAGCAAATTAATGACGATGCTGTTAAACTGGTTCAGTTAGCAACCACACTAAGAGAAAGAGCCTTGACTTGGTTCATGAAATACTCAGCAGCACAGAATAGGACGCTTGCTGAGGTAAGAAATGCCATGATTAGAGAATTCAAGAAACCTAAATCAGAATCACAGTGTATAACAGAGCTCAAAGACATCAAACAGTTACCTACAGAATCAGTATGGGACTTTGACCAGAAGTTCAAAGCCTTGATAGATCAAGTAAGCTTCGAGTTTGCACCACAACAACATAAAGAATGGTTTATTGCTGCACTGCTTCCACACATTAGACTTCCCCTTATGCAACAGAATCTCAATACTCAGGAACAAGCCCTAGAAATGGCTATGAAACTAGAAGCTGCACCAATTGCAGGAACAAGCAACGATGTTGCGCATTTACAGAACCAATTAGCAAACTTAACCTTGCAAGTGCATGATATTAAGAAAGGCAAGGAGATTAAGGAAGAAATTTGGTGTACAAAATGTAAAGCCCAAGGTCATTCAAAGGACCATTGTCCCGTTTTCATAGACTATATTGCAACTGGAGCACCTAATCCTTTACCACAGGCACAAGGGCCTTGGTGTGAAATCTACAGAACTAGAGGTCATAGACCACAAGAATGCCACTTACTTCAGAAATATGTACAAACTCCAAAGAATCTATATTGTAATTTCTGTAAATCAGTAGGTCATGATGAGAACAATTGTAGAGCATATGATCTTATGATAGAAAGAAAGCATGATGTTTATAGGGTACAAGCAGAGACACAAGGACCCACAGCAGGACCACCTTATGACCAAACTCGGGACGCCCGAGCAGCAAATTACAGAGGACGCGGACGCACAACAAATTTTGGTCGCGGAAGAGGACAGATCACTTGTTATAATTGCGGAACACAAGGTCATTTTGCTAGGGATTGCCAAAATCCTACAACCCTCTGCAGGTATTGTAAATCTTCTGACCATATCATTGAAGAATGCCCTCAGTTACAGGCTAAGATGCAAGCAAAGACACCCCAGGTCAATCAGAATATCCAGTTGATTGGAGCAGAAAAAAAAGAACCAGACCCTACAGTTAATATAGTGACACGCAGTGGAGCTACCACTGGTGCGCAAGAGATGGGAACGGGAAAGCAAGCGACGCAATGGGTGCGCCGCGCTAACATTAAACCAGCCCCACTTAACCTACAGAAGCAAAAAGAAGCATTTAAGCAAGCTCAAGAGTATTTCTCAGATCCGAGAGCTTCAAGTTCTGCCGCAATTCCGCAGACCATTAGTAGATCGCAAGTGCTAAGACAAGACAACCTGGTACAAGAACAAGCCACTACAGCTGGAAGACCTGATGACGATAAGGAGCATGCACTAGGCAGTGTTCATGCGTTCCTGCGACAATGTTTAAAATTGTTGCGCAATGAACAAGCAACTCTAGAACTCCAACACCTGTTGGATCAGTGCCAACACTCTGCTTCGACGAACACACCACAGCGTGCTGTTCACCAGATTGGGAGTCACATTAGAACTGGAAAAGAGATGAGGCTTACAGCGCAGATTGGAGCATTTGAAATGGACGAAGTCATGTTAGATTTGGGCTCAGAAGCCAATGTTCTCACTATGCAGACATGGGAACAGATGGGAAGCCCTCAGCTTACAAGATCCCCTATCAAGCTAAGACTCGCAAATCAGCAACGAGTCTCTCCATTGGGCAGATTACCCAATGTACCTATTGATATTGAAGGAGTAAGAAGCTCTGCAGATTTTGAAGTAATCAAAATTATGGATGATAGTAGACCATACCCAGCGCTGTTAGGAATAGACTGGGCACTCGATAATTTGGCTGTCATTAACCTGAAGAAAAGACAGATGACCTTTGAGGATGACCAGATTAGGGTCATCGCACCTCTTGATCCTATTCAAGGACCAAGATATATAGAACCCATTCGCGCAGAAGAGGAAGCGCGCCACATGGAAAGCTTGTATCAGATGACCACTAACCACAGTGACTATGTCAACCCCACAGCAGACGGCCATATCAGCTGGCGATGTGATAGCTCGTGCACATCAGATTCAGATGCAGGATTGGAAAATTGGCAGAATCGTCTACATGAGGTTTCTGCAAGACGTTGCGCCATGATGACTAAATCCATTCGATGGATTGGCACAGACTTAATTGATACTCCAACTTTTGATGGCTTAACTGAAGTAACTAAATTCATACAGGAATATGAACAAAAGCTTCCAGAACTGCAGCGCATACAGGCACTGGATATAGCATTGCGCGCTACACCCGCAAGATGGTGGATTGCGCACAAGGAGAATATTCATACATGGACAGACTGTCGCAGATTGATACTGCGCAGATTTCAGGACACCACAGCCGAAGCGCTACGCAAATATGAAGGACAGAGTGACCCCAGGTCACACATTGAAGCATGTATTCAGCAATGGTCAGATATTCCGGAAGATGAGTGGGTTCACCAATTCATCCACACATTGGATACAATTCCAAGGAATTGGTATACTGAAATAGAATTGCGCAAAGGCACTCTTACTTGGGCTCTTATGATAGAAAGTTTTCAACTTACATTCAGCTTTGAGTCAGAGCATCCAAGTCTGGATCAGGCTCTGAAGTGTATTAAAAAGAAGGTATTTGAACCAGGTCTAGTAACAGAATATTCCCAACCAGATTGGGCTGTCCAGATAGAACATGCCCTGGAATGCTATAACTTCACCGCTGAAGACGAGGAGGACGATCCTCGCAACATCAATATCCCAGAATCAGAAGGGACGCGCAATATTGAAGGTCCTGAGCTTGATATTCCTGCCATCACAGAACACGTCAAGCTCAAGAAAGTTAACATTGGCACAGAAGCTGACCCAAAGTTTGCTTCTATAGGAGACTATTGGGATGATGAAACTGTTGCGCATGTTTCAGATTTATTACGTGACTACCAGGATATCTTTCCTACCAAGTTCACAGAAATGAAAGGCATCCTAGGAGACTTAGGAGTGATGCGCATACCTCTGAAACCAGACGCCAAGCCAGTAAAGCAGCGCCCATACAGGTTGAACCCGCGCTACAAAGAAAAAGTCAAAGAAGAAATTGATAAGATGCTTGCAGCAGGTATTATTGAGCCAGTAGAGGAAAGCGATTCGATTAGTCCTATGGTGGTCCAAGAAAAGAAAACGAAAGGTGAAATAAGAATTTGTGTCGACTTGCGCAAACTCAATGATGCATCCGCGCATGATCCATTTCCCACTCCTTTCACAGATGAAGTACTTGATAATGTTGGAGGACACGAGGCTTACTCCTTCACTGATGGATTCTTGGGATATCATCAGATCAGAATCCATCCGGATGACCGCCACAAGACTACTTTTGCAACAGAATGGGGCTCATTCCAGTATACGGTAATGCCCTTTGGTCTTAAAAACGCACCTGCTATCTTCTCTAGAGTCGTTGTTGCTGTTTTTAAAGAATTTATCCACAAGTTTTTAGAAGTCTATTTTGATGACTGGACTGTATTTGGTTTACTAAAGAACCATATTGCGAATCTGCGCATGATGCTAGAAAAATGTAGACAGCATCAGATTTCCCTTAACTTGAAAAAATGTATATTTTGTGCGCCCTTTGGTATTTTGTTGGGACATATTGTATGCAGACAAGGACTTCTGATGGATCCTGCGAAGGTTGCCATCATTGCTAATTTACCTGCGCCCAACTCAGTTAAGCAATTGCGCACTACATTGGGACATACAGGATACTACAGAAAATTCATCAAAGGATATGCAAGGATCACAGCGCCTATGGAAAGATTGCTGAAGAAGGATTCGAAGTTCCAATGGACAGAAGAATGCCAACAGAGCTTGGACACACTTAAAGAAAAGATGATCACAGCGCCTATTCTAGTTTTCCCGGATTGGAGAAAACCTTTTCATGTTCATGTTGATGCTTCTTCCATAGCATTAGGAATCGTGCTTACACAGTCTGGAGAAGGAAGTATTGACCACCCAATTGCTTACTCCAGCAGAAAGCTATCTACAGCTGAGAAGAACTACACCACTACAGAACGGGAAGGACTAGCTATGGTGTATGCCTTACAGAAATTCAGACACTACCTATTAGGAGCTCACTTTAAAATGTATACTGACCATTCTGCTTTGAAATATTTGGTCAATAAACCAGTTTTGGGAGGAAGAATTTGCAGATGGCTACTGCTCTTTCAAGAGTATGATTTTGAGGTTATTGTAAAGCCAGGCAGATTGAATGCAGGGCCTGACCATCTATCCAGAATAGAGTCAGGAGAGGAACCTACGAGTCTGGAGGACAATCTGCCTGACGCACAGTTGTTTTATATCCAAGCAGCAGACGAATATTATTCTGATATTCTTAAGTTTCTCACTACCGGACAAGCGCCGGCTGAGCTTACAATCCAGCAGAAAAAGCAACTTGTTGTTAGAGCCGCAGATTTCACTTTGATAGCAGGCCAGCTTTATAAGTTGGGCCCTGACGAAATTTTGCGCAGATGTATCTTACCACATGAAAAGAGCTCTATCATCGCAGAAGCGCATTCAGGTACCGCAGGAGGCCATTTCGCAGGAAAGCCGACTGCGCAGAAGATATTAGCCGCAGGACTTTGGTGGCCGACATTGCACAAGGATACTAAGGAATTCTGTAAATGTTGCGATGTGTGCCAGCGCACAGGAAAACCCTCAAGGAGAGATGAAATGCCACTAAGACCCCAGATCACACTGCGTGCTTTTGATAAATGGGCCATTGACTTTGTAGGACCTATTAACCCACCAGGAAAAAGAACTGGCGCAAGATATATCATTACAGCTACTGAATACCTCACCAGATGGGCTGAGGCGAAGCCAGTTAAGAACTGCGACGCTACTACTGCCGCGCAGTTCATTTTCGAGAACATTATCACTAGGTTTGGATGCCCGGTGATCCTCATGAGTGATCAAGGTACACATTTCCTCAATGAGACTATAGAGGCCCTTACTCAAGAATTTCAAATTAATCACCATAAGAGTACACCCTACCATCCTCAAGCTAATGGTACGGTGGAAGCATTCAATAAGATTCTTGAGAATGCCCTGACAAAAATCTGTAATCAACAAAGAGATGATTGGGACCTTAGAGTCATAGCTGTATTATGGGCTTACAGAACTACTTGCAAGAAACTAACAGGTCACACACCTTTCAGCTTGGTGTATGGACAAGAAGCAGTTATGCCCATGGAATACATTGTCCCCAGTCTCCGATTTGCGCAAATTACAGAAATGGCAGACCCTGATACTATGAATGAAAGACTTTCGCAACTGCTCTCCTTAGAAGAAGACAGACTTTTGGCCGGATTTCATCAACAGGTACAGAAGGCAAGACAGAAAGCTTGGCATGACAGGCACATTAAGCATAAGCACTTTGAAGAAGGAGACTTGGTACTCCTTTATGATAGTAAATTCATCAAGTTTCCAGGCAAGTTTCGTGTGCATTGGTTAGGTCCTTTTCAGATAATAAAAATAACAGACGGAGGCGCAGTTCAGCTTGCAAAGCTGAATGGAGAACTACTACCTACAATGATAAACGGGAGTCGGCTTAAGCTTTATTGCGACGGCCACTCCGCCCTGTCGACATAATATATTACTCAAGAATGCAGATGCCCAGTGTAGTTGAAAGAGACATCGCATTTAGTCTACATGGAAGCTGCGACACACCCTCAGTTTCCAGCTTCCTGCGCAGTTCCTTGAAATATCCGCGCATCCTGAATAAAAATTGCTTGAACAAAGCTTAGCGGTCCGCTCTGGCGAAGTTTTGCTTTGTGGACCATTGGACTATCGCTCTTGCGAAGTCCCCTTTCATAATTTGCCGCTGAAAAGAGTTTTGTTGTGGACCCATAGAGGCACGGTTTCCTAAGTTGAAATGACCCGCCGGAAATTTTGAATTACAGTAGTTATGTAGCCGCGTTTGAATAAATGAAGGATAAGGCCGCTATTTAATTCTACCCGTTCTGACGGATTCGGCTTAATCTCCGAAAGATTTGCATTTAACCCAGGCGCCGAAAGCATTAGCTTCTCCCGGAAGGCTGTCAGAACCCGTCAATCACACTAAATGCACCGCTACGGCAAGGAGGATAGCGTGTTGTCAACTCATCTGTAGCCGCCTATAGCTACGTTACCCCACTTGGTCGCATTTACTAACCCCGCTGGCTATAAATACCTCACACTTGTATCAATTTCGGGTTACTATCTCGAGTTGCATAGTTGTGTTTGAAGACCCAAAGTATTGTTTTCAGAGCCGAGTGTGCAGAGTATTTCCCCTTGTTTTCAGAGTCTATACCCTACGCAGTTCCGCCATTTGCTGTCCAGAGTTTTGTTATTTACAGTGGTTCACAACGGAGAACTTATCAACTGAAGAAGTTGTTCGTCAATTTCTGCGCCGAGGCTTAGATTTCGGCATGGCCACTCCGGTGACGCCGTCGACCTACGTACACCCTGGTGCTACTGATCCCAGAACATCTCCAGGCACAAGAGCATCTCAGCAGCAGCCGGAGGAACCTGTTCCAGAGCCGCTCGCGTCTATGGTGAACTACATTCCGCCGCGTCCAGATGATGCGTCGGATGTACAGATTCCGAAGAATGCAAAGTATCCAATTCCACTACCGCCACTACCGGCTAGTGTGCGGGTAGAAGGCCAACTATTGGGAAACATTCCATTGGTTAAATTCTCTGATTTCAACCTCGGAGATTATAAGACATATCCTCAGTTTCAGTTGGACCGATATCTGGATATTGTCCATAATCCCACCAGGCAGGTTGACGAGTTTATCCCGAAGGGATTTGCAGCAAATCTTGAGCGCCCTGGACTCTTGAATTTGTTGAAGCTACCGCACTTTGGGCGTAGCAATGAAGTGAATGCAGTCGTTCAAACACTGCTATCCTGCGTTCATGGAGGTTACCTTTGGCTCGGGAGGCCAATTGATCTAAATGTTGATTTGATACACCGTATCACCGGTCTATCTAAGGTTGGTAAGGATCCCAATATCCATTTTGTGGGAAAGGAGAAGGACCGAAAATTAGCTGCAAAGCTGGTCCAGAAATATAACTTGACAAGAGGAGGTCGGGCTTATGACCTCACGACCGTAGAAGATGAGGCACTTCGCTTCACAGGAAGTCTGCTTGCAGGCAGACTTCTCACAAAGTGCCGACCGAAAGAAGTTACTGGAGCTGTCGTCGAGCTCGCTATCGCAGCTGCGGAGGGAGAACAGTACAACTGGTCTCTCTTCCTGCTGAATTCTTTTTTGGCTGATTGCCTGAATGTGCAGGACAATGCAGGCCAATCATTCCATTTTTCGTGGCTTCTAATTCTATGCGCTCTCGTCGGGTGGAAGGAGCCCCCGAATACTCAGTTCCGTCCACGCCGCGCAGGAGAGGTTGCCGGCATGCGCTACATCAACCTCTGGGATTCCCCTAATCCCGCGAAGCGCAAGATGAATCGCGCTGTCTTTTGTGAGTACTACTATCTCCTCCGAGATACCATACAAGATATGCCAAGGCTGACTGAGGAGACAGCCACATTGTATGAAGGCAAGTTGGCTTTTACTGCCGACATCCATCAGCTCTACCTTCGGCCTTGCGACATTCCAGGTGACTGGGCGCTAGGTCTTTACAGGATGACCACAGAAGATGTCGAAGAAACCATTAAGTCGTGGTCGGACGAATGGAGAGCAGCAGCTGACATCGCACCTGCGATGCCACCCGCCGCTGCGCAAGAAAAGGATAAGGGCAAGGAAGCCCCTGAGCAAAGAAGCGATGAAGGCTCAACAGAACCAGCCACAAAGAAGCAGAAAGTGTCGCATCCCACTGAGGCCATTCCCTCGGAGGTCGACAAATACTTGAAAGAGCAATTTCGTGAGATGAGGAACATGCATGCTCACATCCGAAGTGCTCTAGACTTACAATTTGTAGAACTAAAAGGTCTCGCAGGAAGGATTGCGCAGACCCATGCGCCAGCATCTACTTCGCAGGCGCCACAAGAAATTCCAACTGATGAGCGAGTTGAAGAACTCACAGAAAGGCACACTGTCGTGCATATTCCGCCTACCAGCATGACACTTCCAGATCCTCTAGCTAAACTACAGGTAAGCACAGTTGGACCTGTAGAAATTAATTTGTCTATGATTCCTATAGAAACCCTACAGCTTGTACAGGAGAAAGTTTCTCTTGAGTTGAGAGCTAGAGAGCTCTCTACTTTCCAGGCAAACCAACGACTGCAATCGCAGGAGATAGAGCTGAAGGAAAGTCATAAGAATATCTCTGCGAAGCTTGCACTCTATGAGGCGCAAGACACCGGCATCAGAAACGCAATAGAAGAGATTGCCCAGGAATTGCCGGCTTGCGAGATTCAACCAGACCTCCCTCTGGTTGCCAAAGTTCAAATTATTGGCGAAAGGGTGAAAACCCTGGAGCAAGAAATAGTTGCTATGGCAGAAGGCCATAAAACCCAGATTGCTGAGCTAGAAGCTCGCGTTGCTGCGCATCTTACGGATGATGCGCAGGTACAATTTGAAGCATTGAGCAGAGCTTCCACACGAATGAAAGATCGAGTACAGGAAGCCAAGAACCTGATGGACCAGGCTATGGAAGCATGGTCAGAGCTTGTGAACCTCCCTTTTAAAGTGGGACTATCAGAACAGGTGCAAGCTGCAGAACAGTCTCTCACTGTTCTGAATGAAGAAGCTAAGTCCTTAACAGGCTTGCCAAAGATGAAGAAAATGGGCGAAGTGCGCAAAATGCAGCAGCAACTGCACAAGCTCAGAACTGAAGATGAGAAGCTCACCAACAGCATTCAGCCATTCATGGATGAGTATGCTGAAATCGTTGGCCAGGTTGAGACAAAAATCAAAGAGATTACCGAGTCTCAGGAGCTCATTGATACACTCACTAAAGATGAAACGACCGCAGAAACAGTGCAAACAGCTGATGAGTGTATCGAGGAATTGGACTCCGCTATTGCGAAATGGCAGAAAACATTCGCGGAGATTCAAGCAAACGCAGATGCGCAAATCAAACAACCACGCGCTAGTGCGAGTGGCTCGAGGGCGAGCCACAAGTGAGTGTTGGGGGCCTGTTGGGGCCAAGGTCGCAGCTATAGTAAAAGCTGCGAATTTTGGGAAAAAGCACGAGTATGGAAGGAAAGTGCCAATTTTGGGACAAGCACTAAGTTTGGGTAAGAAGGAGACGGTGCGCAGTACGGTGCCAGATGGATGATCTCAGCGCAGATCACGGACCGGAAATTGCGGAGCTCGCGCGCACGTCATCGAAGAATGAAGGTGGCTCAGCTACCATAATAAATAAGGCGATGGAGTAGAGGGCTCAGCTACCCTCATTTAAAGGCTTAGTACAGAAGTTATGGTTGCTCGGATCAAGGAGGAGCAACGGACCAGAGCATTGAAGGCGAAGGACGATCGCCCATACCCACAATCTGCGCCGGAATTCATGGAGCCTGCAGGAAGCGGCGACGTGACTGCAAGCGGCGCCTACAGTACACCTAGCCATGTGCGTGGTTAGGGTTTTTGGGAATCACTGTTAGGAAAGGCCCACAGTTTTGTAAAGGTGTGACCGTCATGGCCACCTATATATATGAATCATTGTAATGGGTAGAGGTTCCTTCAGTTCCTTCCTTTTGGAGAGTTAGAGAGTTAGATACTAGACTGTTAGAGAGCCAGTCTAAAGGATAGATCATGTGTTGATTATCCTTCACTGTATTTTCTACCCGGTGAGTAGAACTAGAGAGGAAATCGGATAGCCGAGGAGCTAATCCCTGAGTTGCCAGACAGTCTGAGTCGACGTCTGTGCCTTTGTAATCTCCATAGAGAGGAGACAAGATTGAGAGAAGGGCTCCCAGCTGTGTGCGTGGAGTTTCCTGTAAGATCTAAGGCTGCAGCTGTGTGCGCAGCATATTGTATAACTTTATCATTTTCTGGTTAATATAAAACTCCCGTGGATGTGGTTTTCCTCGAGGAGATGAGCGTCACATATATCTTCTTGTTATAATATTTGCATGAATGATAACTGTTTAAGATCATTACCTGTGTGAACATCTTTTGCATCGTCTTTGTGACTGTTTAAGTGAGTCGAAAAGGTCTCTTGATAGCTATGAGTGTTAAGTACCAGGAAGTAGTAACGCGCTGTCGCTGCAGCGAGCGAGGAATACGTTACTGCGCCGGATGCGAAGGGCAAGGAAGTATTTAGCGCGTCAAACGCCAGGAATAGTTGCCTTCTGCGCTAGAGAGGAGAGACCGCGCAGTAGGCTGGCCTAGGAAGGAGTCCGCGCAGCTGCGCCGAGCGGCCTGCGGGAAGGTCCGACCGCCGATATTTTAGGAAGAAGAAGAGATACAGAACAATCTCCGCGTCACCACGGTTAAGGAAACCTGATTCCTTAACCCCCCCATAGCCACTTCGGGTGAGACCTCGAGCTGCTGCGCAGCTCGTTGCCGAAAGGGCCAGTGCGCCAAGGGGTTTTGTTGCTGCGCTTCATTAAAACCCGGGTCTGCCCAGAAAAGCAGTCAACAATAAATAATCTTGAATGCATGAAAAGTCACTTGGATTTAAAGAAATCAACTCATTTTCGAGTTGGTGATCTCGAATTTCATTGTGTTTACCAAACACAGTTTCCAACTTGTCCCAAGCAGCATTAGGTTCATCAATTCCAGATATGTGGAATCGCAAATCAGTAGAGATTGACATCCCAATCAATCCACGAGCTTCATCACATCTATTTGCCCATTTTATTTTCTTATCATCATCAGTGGGTTCTTTTTCTTTCCCTGTGGTAATTTTGAAAAGTCCCCTACTTCGTAGAACATCCTCCATACGAGATTTCCATGAGAAATAGTTGGAAATGTTAAGTAGAATATCACAATGGGAAGCCATATTTGTAAATTAATGGCTGTAAAAGAATAAACCAATAGTCTGAATGTGACGAGCTCGAAAAAATAGGCGGTTTAAAAAAAAACGGCACTGAAAACTGACTCTGTATGATGAAGTTATGCTTGAACAAAGAAACTGTTGAAGATGTCCCCAATAGTGACGTGGCAGCTAGAGAATGTCCAGCAAAAAAAAGAACCCCCCTCTTCCCAAAATGAACCTTTTGACAATCACTTTACAAGAAAGTTGCTTTAAGTGAACCACTTTTGTAAAATAAGTGATTTCACTTTTACAATGATATTATTTTTAAATAGTGCAACAAAAAAAAACTTAAGTGACTCACTTGTATTTTTATTTTTTATTATTTAAGTGAGATGCACTTTTACAATAAAGTAACTTGAAAAAGAAATTGCATGCACTTTTCCTTTTAAAAGTAACTTCCTAAGACTTGAACTCAAGACCTATTAAGGAATAAAGCAACTTTGAACCAAGTGAGCTAGATTAAAGGTATGTAAAATATGGGAATGAGGAAGGGGTTTTTTTTTTTACTCTTCTTGCTCGGTTTGCGTGCTTGCCCTTTTTCCTGCAAAACAGACCACAAAACGAAACAAAAAAAAACTTTTCCACACTTGTGGAGTTAGATCTTGTTAGCTTGCCCGGAAAGTGTACGTTTTCTCTCTGTTTCTGATTTGCTGAGATCGCGCAAGGTGCACGGCAAAGAGCATACGCAGCCGAGAAAAACCCTTTCCCTTTCTGTTTCTGATTTGCCGAGATCGCTCAAGGTGCACGACAAAGAGCATACGCAGACGGGAAAGCAACAATCCGAACCAAAAAAAATATAACAGTAAAAAAAAGATGAAATATGAGATTTTTTCTTTTCAAAAAACGAAATAAAAAAAATGCGTCACTGTAACATTATACCTTCAGATCTGATGAAATACGCGTTTCTGGAGCAACCGGGAACCGTTTTCGATCAAACGAAAACTATTTCCCAATGGAAACGACGCTCCGGACGCAATGGAACAACTCCCATAGCCCAAAAATGCACAAAAATACTAGAACTAGAAACCCTTTCGAGTTTCGGCAACGGCAGTTCAAGATCTAGATCATAACCGGAAGCGGCACTTCATAAAAGCTCTGATACCATGTTCGGGTACACAGGTTACTACCAAAGGATCGAACACCAAGAGCAACCACTTCACACAAACAGATCACAGATCAACACACCGATGTTTTGACGTGGTTTAAACCCTCTTGAGGGAAACACTCCATGGCCCCGGCCAAATAGCTTCTACGGGACAATTTATTATGCAAAGAAAGAAAGTTACAAATGAGCTTCTCATAATCGATCAACTAAACAATGACCCTCCATGCTCTTTAAATAGAGATCATGGACCAATCGGGTGTTAAGCCACGGATCAAGGTTAGGTTTGATCTAAGAGAAGTTGATCCGTCGGATCACTCTATGTTGGAAACATATCGTGACCGTCGGATTAAGTATTTACAAATGCTCACTAATGCATACTAAAGAAACACACTATCCCTAACGGATATATTACACAAGTTGATCTTAACTAACTCCTAAGTGTCTAAATATCCTAAGAGATATCTCTCGAAAGTTAAGATCCCAAAATCCAAGGAAAACGGATAAAATTGGATTACCGCGCCCCCAGACCTGAGCATAACGCGGTAGTACCGCGTCCTCGAGTAAGAGAAGAAAGCGGTAACCCTAATTATCACGCTCTACCAGATGTGAAAGGAACAGTAATCTCTTCAGATGGGGTTTGTCTGGGTGACACGTGGCAGGTGAGATGCTTGCTTTCAGTTTTCAGTCAATGATTTTCACTCTTGGATGTCCAAATGATCTTTAAGGGGAAGTGTCATTTAGGTTGCTGGTGCAAGGATGCGACACTAGGATGTAATGTGTAATATTAATGTATAACAGATGCCCCCTAAAGTGTGAGTTCAGAAGAGAATGATGGCCGAAATACTTTACAAATAATTTGCGGAGATAGCATTGAGGAGGGAAACAAGGAGCTGAACAGAAACAAAGTGTCATATATACCACGAAGGCGGGCATTCCCATGCTCGGAAACAATTGACTCAAAGTATGGATGCCAACCAATATATTGCAGATCCATGAGTACTGAGATAATATAGACTGTAGATAAATCATGGCTACTATGAACAATCGTAGATCCATGAGACAATAATGACACAGCCATGACCAATACATAAGTGGATCTGTGTGACAATACAGAAGAAAAATTTCGTCTTAGCCTAGACGTAATCAAGATACAAAAAGGTGTCCAGGGTCTTCTACCCGATCCTAAACCATATGAATCTAGCCATGTGATTACAAGGTGTTGAAGTCGAACATGGTAGAAACCATTCGATTACTGGTCAATGATATGAACCATTAACAAATGCGAGGGAAATCATCAATGATGACAATGATCCCCAAGGTATCAATAGTACATCTCAACGAAATGCGAATAAACGAGTTGATGTCGAGCATCCGAGAGATCATTCAATCAGAGGTCAATGATGAAAATCTATTGTCGAATACAAGGAAACCTGCCATTGAGGCATGCAAGTACCAAGGTACTAGTGGTTGACTCTTAAGCCTAATTCCTGGATAGTGATTTGGCGTCAACAGGAATAGACTCATCGAAGGTGGGCCATAATGATTCCCACATCATCAATACGAAATCGGAATGAGAGATAGTATGGAACGATGAAACAATAGAACATGTACTTGCACAGTGGAAGGCTTGACACAACGGATGACATAGAACAATGCAAACCCTTTGAACATATAACGGCATGAAGCAGAACTTGGTAGCAGGGATTATTGATGGAAGAGGATAAACACAGGACGAGTAGGATCGTGGTCAGAGAGATGACTCGAGATGATGACCATAGCTCAACAAGAATAGATAAATACCCAAGAGTAGACAAGGGACAGACGCATGCCATGTTCAAAGGTGACGATTGATGAGCTGCCAATAAGATAAACTTGACTCATTTCCCAATTTCCTCCATCATGATGGACGAGTACCTCTTTGTTGTTTTATGAGCTTGAGGAGGATAACAGATGCTCGTTTAAGCTCATCTCATAGATGAGTCCGATCTCACATATTTTATGAACCTGAGAAAGGAGGGGTTCGTCCCAAAGTGGGTCCTTCGATGTCAAGTTTTAACGAGTCCAAGGAAGGAAAACTCAGTAGTTTTTCACATTTAGAGAGCATGAAAAACTTAAAGAAAGCTCTAGAATATACTTTTTCGTAAATTTAATCCCTCAGTCCCGAAAAAGTGTAAAACAATTCCAAAGAGAACTCTCCCAGTCAAAAATTGACTAAGGTATACCTTTCTCATAAATAGTCTAAACGGGCCAAAAAGGGCGTAACCTATCACCGAATAGACGACCTTGCAGATACTTTTACAAGTGTGAAAGAGACAAGTGCACTTGGCAATATTTTCGAAACGAGCGAGCCTGAAAAGAGCTTAAAGAGGACTCCAATGGTATTTTTCGTAGTTTTTAATTGTTTCAGCCCGAAAAAAGAATAAAATAATACTGAAACGATACTTTCCTCATTGTTTTACGAGCACGAGTAAAGTCGACTAAGCTCGACACCATTTACTTGGTTCTTACAAGCATGATACAAGTGTGAAAAGGTGCTTGGAATCTTTTTCAGGTTTTAATCCAGAGCGTGAAAAAGATAAAGTCAGCTCAAAATGAAGGTTAAAACACTTATAAATCGCCAGTGTGAACAAGGTAGAGAGAACCTGTCAAAAAATGGTTTAGGAAACCTTGGGAATAGATATTAGTAACATGAAGAATGTGACCTAAAAAAAATATTAAATAAAATAATGAGCAAAAAATAGGTTGTGTAGCTTATATAAGCAAGAGGTAAAAATAGAAACTTACCATTTTCACTTTGCTATTTTTGCTCATCGAGAGATTTTCACCTATTGGAGGGAAAAACTTCAAGTGGCTGTATCTGGAGATCCGATGAACTGTTTTGATCACCGTTTGTGCCAGGTAAGAGCTTTTAAACTCTTCTTTCCATTCATGCTTTCATTTTTCGCTTCCTCATCCATTTAGAAATTTTTTGAGGAATCCCTAAGGGGTCTTTTTCGCCTCAAGAATTACTGCGGCCTTCCTATATCGGGAAGCGCGGCAATACCGCTATGTACTGAGAATTAGGGGCGCAATAATGTTGCTTTTCCATGCAGCCATGTGAAACCCAGGTGCGGTAATTGCGAAAAATAGAAAAAAAATTGCTTTCTCCTCATGTTTGCGATGAGATCAATCTTCCAGATTGCTCACAAACATTTCTAATTGGGTTTTTTGGGATTTTACACTTCATCTTAAGCAAAATGGTGCAGTGGAAGGAAAGGGAACATGAAGCCGATGATCAAGCAGCTGCAAATCATCACGTGACATTAAATGCATTGTGGGAGTGTGGTTTTCTATAGTTTTTCAAGACCAAAGGTATCCGCAAGCAAGCCAAACTTCTCACTTACATAATACAAATGTGGGAACCTGACATTCAAGCTTTTCGAGTTAAGGAGCATACCCTCGAGATTGGACTCGAGGATATTTACTTCCTCACTAGCCTTTCCAAAAGAGGGGTGCAGGTGAACCTGATAGGGCACAACCATTCAGAAGAAAGTACCAATGAGTTAGTTTCCCGTTATTTCTGCCAAGGTTCATCAAAAAAGAGTGGGAAGGTAGCCATTAGAGAGGTGATGGAGCTCCCTTTGAGGACTGTATTGTTTACTATAACTCGAGTGGAGGGTAGTGTGAGTCCACATCAAGCATCTTGAGTGAAAATGACTCTCGCCACAGAGTGTATGGTGCCTACTTTGTTCAACTGGTGCGAGGGGGTATTATCCAACCTCAAAGAACAAGTTACCAAGTGTAGGAATGGGGAAACTAGCTAATTTGGATATGGGAGTATTTTGGTCACCTTCTTTTTGGAGAGGGTGCCATTGTTGTGTCCACACATAGCCATGCCTATCTGCCCTGCCACCGAGCCTAGGATGGGTCAGTGGAGTGAGTATGCAGGGCGGCTCAAGGGGCCACAACACTTAGCCTTTGGTGAGGAATTTTTCTCGTGGCTCGAGGATCAGATCGTGATGATCGAGGACTACCATTATGCAGGGGTGGATTTCTGCGAGGACATTGACTTGGCATTGCCCGATGATGAGTATTGGGATAATTTAGGTATGACCTTCACCAATGTATTTTCAATTTTTTGAATATGTAATTTTTAGTTATTTTTTATATGTGAAAAGACCTAATGTATGTACATGTGTATGTCGCAAATCGTGGACCAAGGAGACCTGCGGGCTACTCATCGTTGCATTGAGGTAGATTCCAACAACAAGCAGCTGCTGAGGAGGAAGAAGAGGACGAGGAAGAAGTAGGAGGCATCCATGATATAGAGAAGAAACTGGAGAGTTTGAATTTTGGAGTCCCAACTATGAGGATGGATGATGTTCCTCTCCATCTTCAGCATCATACTGTGGGTGTGCCTAGACGTATTGGCCTACTCCTCCGTAGGGTGGCTAGGGATGTGGTTTGTTACCATGAGCAGCGCGAGGAATCCGAGGATGATCGTGATAGATCTCCTAGATCTCCTTAGACAATAGTATTTTATCTTTTTGCGGCATGTACACGATATGTAGGCCCGAGAGCCAATTTTTTGTATGGGACGGTATCCCAAATTTTTCCTTTAGACACAAAATTTATGTATTCAGAAAGCACTTTTATATGCGATTATATATACATATGGACTTATTTCTATGAATTATTCACTTACAACAACTTGCGTGTTTATTTTATGATGCATTTTTATGTATGGGCCACATGCCAATCCAAAATGTAGTTAGCTAATGACTCAGCTTCAAAATTGAATTCTCTTGGTATATGTTGATATAAAATATAATCAAAGAATCATTCCAAGAGGCGTAATCTTCGAAATAAGCGAAGTAATATGGGATCGCGGATACCGTAGACCTGATTCAAATGGGACACCACGAGTTGGGAGTCTAGCAAGACTGATAAGGAGTTGATTCCAAGGGAAGAAACTTCAGTTAAGAGTCCAATGACTGCATGGTACTCTGCAATATTGTTGGTTGCGGGGCCCAAGCAAGTGCCTCCTGAAGATACCAACTCGCTAGTAGGAGAATAAATTACCCATGCCACGGAAGCAAGGTTCCGGGTGTGTCAGCTCGCACCATCAGCGAATCCATAGTAGGAAGACATCTACGCATAGAAGCACAAGTCGAGATAAATGGAGATACATGAAATAAAATCCATGCATACACACACAAAAGAAGAAAATGAAAACAAGCTAAGTGCATTATGTACAAAAATGTCTCGCGCAGGATAGACCTATGCATAAAAGCGTTTTAGGTACAGGCTGTTGCGGGGCCATGCCAACGGTGTGCCGTCACAGTCGACGAGTTCATAGGCTTCTTTTTCCAATACACGCTTTACAATGAAGGGGTCATACCACATATACTCTAGCTTTCCTTTTCCTAGTTTGTCGTGCATCTAGTCATATGTGAATACGAGATCACCTTTGTTAAAAATCTGAGGTTGAACGGATTTGTCATATTGTGTTTTGATGCGTTTTTTATGGGCTTCATTGGCTAAAGCAGCGTCTTGACGAGTTTCATATAGCTTGTATAGGTATAGAAACCGTTCCTCTTCGGAGGTGGTATTGGGAAGTAGCTCTATGGCTATATTAAGTGACGGAATTTCACATTCAATTGCTAAAATGGCTTCCAGGCCATACACCAGTTAGAATGGTGTGAAACCGGTAGCACTTTTCACTGAGGTTCGGTATGCCCATAATGCCGAAAAGAGAGCTAAGTGCCAATTGGACTTATGGGTACCCACAATGTGTTGAATCATGTGTTTCAAAACCTTTTTAATGGCTTCGACTTGGCCATTGGCCTGTGGGTAGTATGGGGTTGATTTCTCATGATGAAAACCCAACTTAGAACTCAATTCTTCAGTCATATAGTTTCTAAAGTGGGAACCATGATCGGTCACGATGGACTGTGGGACTTCGAACCTAGTTATGATGTGATTAAATATGAAATGTGCAGCTGTTTTACCGTCCTCAGCATAAGTAGGCATCGCTTCAGCCCATTTTGTGAAATAATCCATAGCTACTATGACATAGCTATGCCCCACGGCTGAAGTGGGCTTACAGTGCGTGAAATCGATACCCCATTTGGTGAAGTGGCTGACGACAACTATAGGATGGAGTAGAGCGGGATGCGAGGGTTTCTTACTGTGGAAGAATTGGCAGGGTGGACATTTCTTGACTGTTTCAATGCAATCTTTGAAAATTGAGGGCCAGAAATATCCCGCTCGTAGTATCTTCTAGGTCATAGCCATCCCAGAGAGATGACCACCACATGCTCCAACATGGTAGTCATTAAGAACGTGTTCAGCCTTGTCTAAGGTGAAACAATGTCAAAGAACGGTATCAACACCATGACAATAAAGGGTATTGTTGATTATAAGGTAGTACTTGGCATGATGTCGGATGCGTCGACATTCATCACGGTTGAGGTCAGGGCGAAAAGATTGGGTTTGTTGATATAGTATGATATCCCCATACCACGGGTCGGACGTGCCAATGAGGAACAACGATTCATCAGGTAGAATCAATGGGCTCAGGTTGCTTAGTGACACGAGGCAAAGTACAAATCAACTCTGCAAATACCAAATATTTCTTGGATTTGGCTTTGGAAAATTCCAAGTCAAATTCTTGTAGGATAACAATCTAAGGATAGTATTTTCCCCCAAGCACTTGACGTGTGAGGATGTAGTACATTGGATTGAAATCCGCTATGACAATGGTCTGGTGGAGTAGAATGTAGTGGCAGAACCTCTGGATAGCAAAAACTGTAGCTAGAGCCAGCTTTTCAACATGTGAGTAGTGAGTTTCGGAGTCAAGGAGACTCGTACTAAGATAATATACCACATGTTCTATGTCGTTGGTATGTTCTTGGACTAACACCATGCCGATGGTGGAAGTCGAAGCTGTGAGATATAAAATGTAATCCCATGTGTAATTGGGGGGTTGAATTATGGGATCTTTAGTTAAGGCTTCCTTTAGATTATTAAAGGAGCGTTATGGGCTTTGTCGTCCCAAAAAAAGGGGATGTTCTTCTTTAGAAGCCTCATGTATCCTTTTGTTATCTCAGCAAAGTTACATATGAAACAACGTATAAAGTTTGTGTGCCCTTGCAAACTTTGAAGTTCTGGTATGTTCGTGGGGGAAGGTAGGGCTAAAATAGCTTCTACCTTCACTGGGTCCAATTGTATACCGTCTTTGGATATTATGAATCCCAAAAGTTTTCTGGCTTCAACGCAAAAAACACACTTATGTGGATTCAAATGAATGTTGTAGCGATGGCACCTAGCAAAGATGGCGCCTAAGTGATCAGGGTGATCTTCCCGAGTTTGAGAATAAGTGGGAATGTCATCAAGATATTGTTCTACAAAATGTTTGATATCGTGAAATGTGTACGACATTGCCCGTTGGAAAGTTGCCCTGACATTTTTTAGGCCAAAAAATAACTTTCGATACGCAAAGGTCCCCCATGGGATGATAAAGGTTGTTTTATGCTGGTCGGCTGGGAGTATCTCAATCTTATTATAGCCAGAAAATCCATCCATGAATGAAAAGATGACACTCCCGGCACAGTTATCGATGATCTGGTCAATGAATAGAGTTGGGTACTTGTCCTTTGGACAAGCTTTGTTCAAGTCGAGGTAATTGACACAAACTCTAATCGTACCCCGTTTCTTAGCTACGGGAATGATATTAGACACCCATTTTGTCAGTGGGATAGAATATATAAAACCAACACACAAAAGTTTTTCAACTTCGGCTTTGATAGCGGCTGCCTTACGGGGGTGGATGGGTCGGAGTTTCTGCCGAACTGGTCGGGCACCATGAAAGGTTGGAATCTCGTGGGCCATGATAGAAGGATCTATTCCTGGCATTTTTTCGTAACTTCAAGCGAAAACATCGCGGAATGTTTTAAAGTAGGCACTATAGAACTCCATATCGGTGGGAGTACATGTCTTTCCTATATGAATGTTTTCTACGACACCAGGCTTCACTGAAATGTCAATGGGAGTGGTTTCCATGAGACTGGCCAAGTTTCCTTCGGAAAATATTTCATCGAATGAAGTGGGAAACTTGGTTTGAACCATTTCGAGTGAAGTTCTGGGTTTAGTATCTGGCTCAACCGCCTAGATAGTGGGAAAGGAAGACATATGATGGAAATCTTCCCAGGGTGGTTCATCGCCGCACATAACCTCCATAATTGATTCGTCAGAAGGAAAAATCAGTGTGAGAGGATCGATGAGTGATGACGATGGGCCAACCTCAGATGAGATCTGTTCCATGGCATGATGGGTAGTAGGATCGACCCAATCTGTGGCTGATTGGATCATCTGATAGGTTTCAAGGGTCCTATTTAAGGGCATGGAGTCATCGTAGTTTTCAAGCTCCGTAGGATGCGGAATCACCCAAGAATCAATGGATTTGGTGGATGTGGTGATACTTGAGGATATCATGTTGACGAACTGTATGAGGGATCTGAGTTCTGGTAAAACTCTGATAAGGGAGGAATCGTTCATACGACTAAGGCCAACATCTTGGAAACTATACTAGGACTGATCCATTAATGGAACAGTGTTGGCGGAGTTCGAATGGGAGTCTGGGATACAGTAGTCTAACTGATCTGTAGTAACAATATTCCCTTCATAAGGAAATTGTACTAGTTGAAAGATGGTAGATGCAACGGCGGTCATGGCGTAGAACCAGTTCCGGCCAAGTAGGATATTATAATCTAATGGCGTATCTATGACTTTGATGTGTATAGATACTATTTTGTCCCCCAGTTCAACGCCAATCGCAGGAATGAGTCCGTAGGGATGAAAACCATGCCCATCAAACGCTCTGAGAGTAGTGGGAGAAGTTGTAACTTCAGGTGAGCCTAAGGCTCTCCAACCATTCAAAGACATGATCAACTTGGAAGCACCCTTGTCTACAACAGTGCGATGAATGGTGTTTCCATAGATGTTTTTGTGAACTTGGAAGTCTAACTGGTGGGAAATCCAAGGTTTAAAATACTCCAAGTTGAACATAATTGTGTTTGAAGTCTCCGGGTCTACTGCCCCCAGTGTTGAGAGTAAGGTTCTACGCTGTGCGAGGTAGTGTTGAAGAACCTCTAGAGTCGACATCGTGCATGGTGCTTGAGCTAGGTCCTCAACAATATTGTAATTTTGGGCTGCTCGCGCATCAGGATTAAATGTTGCTTTTCGAATGGTGCCCTTGGGTGAGAGTAGCACTGTGTCTGTAACAGGTCTTTCAATATGGAGATGACTATTAGGGGGAGGGATAAAAGAAGGATCTTTAGAAGGGGACTTTCCAGTGGTTGTCTCCTGTTTGTTTGAACTTTGAGGGTTATCATACGTCTTTGAACGAGTGGTGATATGAATCTCCTCATTACTCGTCATTAGAATTTCGCGGTTTGCGGATGTCTCTCCGCGAGGTTGGTTGTTGGGATTTCCCCCTTGCGGGGGATCGTTTGCAACCATCTATTGCTGTTGATAGGGGAAAGGGTCAGTTAACACTGTGAGGTGGGAGGATCCTTTAACAAATTTGTTGAATTCGTCGTTGTAGGGACAGTCACGTGTGTAGTGATATTCCTGGAAAATTAGGAAGGGAAAATTTTCTTTCCGACGTGGTTTGAGATCGTTGTTGGTAGGTTGGGGCTTGGGGTTCTCTTGTTGATTAGAATTTTTCTTGGATTTTCCACGGTTGTTCTTCTTCTTTCCCCCGAATGGTTGTGACGTGGATTGAACCGCGTTCACTTTGGAGGAAGGAATAGGAGAGGGATTAGCTTTAGGAGAAGCATGGGATGGAGAAGGGGTAACATTGGCTTGTTTCCCACTCGGTTTGGATGCAGGATGAGCCTTAACTGAACCAATGATGCCGTCAATGGGTGGTTCAGTGGCAAGCTTGGTTGGATGAGTAGCGGTGCGGGAGGCATGGGAATAAGCTCGTATAAAGTTCCGGATTGGGTGCATACCAAATCCATATACTGAGCGCAAGAAATCTCTTGTTCCTCCATGACAGGTCTGCCCATAGCAATATCCCTGGCAATGGGAGGCATAAATGACTTCGTGAACCAATCACCAAGTAACTGGTCCGGAATTGGTGCCTTGATTAACCTACGGCAACAACGCCACTCATGGATATGATCTGAGATATGAGTGGAAGTGGTTTGATGTAACGAGGTTAACAGGTCTATTCCAATCTTGTACCAGATGGGTAGCTGGAAATGAGTCATAAACTACATAGCCAAGGTATTGAAATCACGAAAACAGTGTTGTGGCAGCTTGATGTAGCACTTTGCTGCCGTACCGGTGAGCATACGCTGGAAGAGCCGCAATCGAATGGCGTCGTCCATCAATGAGTTCGAAGAACACCAAAGATGGAAGTTCATTACATGGTTTTTGGGGTCTTCATTGGGTTTGGCGTTGAACTTAGGAATGTTCGATAGAATTTTGGATGGAATGGGTGGCCAATGTGGCTCATGCCAGATGGGATTGTTGATAAGTCGCGACAAATCGGGTAAGTCTAGCATAGCCAGGAAAGGAAGTTGACGGTTGGGCTGCGGGTATGAGTAGTAATTTTATGGTGTAGGGATGCACGTAGGGCCTTGTACAACATAATGTTGTGTGTTGTACCCATACATGTTTCCCACGGGGTACTGTTTGAAATTCTATGGATAGTAAGCCATCTGGTTAACCGGTTGTGTGTTCAAAATCATGGGGTTGACCGTTTGATTCAGAATCACATTAGAACCCGATTGTTGAATGTTATGCTGAGTAGGGATGGTTGGGATGGTAGCCTGGGGTTGTTGTGTCCCACGAATGTTTCCCATTCCTTGTTGGGGTATGATTCCCTGTTGTTGTTGTATTCCAGGAATGTTTCCACCACCTTGATTGGGTGGAGGGTTACCCATACTAGGGTTAGGGGATGCCTGAAAGAATGGTGTCCATGGGATGTTGATTCCACCTTGATGAAGGGGTGGAGGCTGAAGCGGTGGGTTCCATGGAGTATTCACGACTGAAGGATCAGGAATGTTGGGGTTCAGTTTGGGGGGAATATAAGGTTGAGTAGGTTTCCCCCAGCTTGATTCCAGTTTCTGAACAAAGAGTATCCCGCACTTTGTTGGTTTTGGTATCCCCAAGAAGGAAGTGTACCTAACGTGGGATGTTGGAAATAAGATCCAGTTGGGATACCGGCATGAAGTTGTCCACTTCCAGGATTATACGTGCCCAACTGGGCAGAATCTACTGATTGAGAGGGTTGTTGGATGGTTCCAATGGGGGAATTAACAAGTGGTGCTCCTCCCATAAAAGGGCTCTGTTGAGCTAATGGGAAAGAAGGAGGTGGTTGTTGACTGGTTCCGCTTTGGATGGTACCAAGGGGTTTCCCTCCAGTAGGTGGGTTAGATGGTCCAACAGGAGGAGGTTGGTGACTGGGACCAGTGTTCACAAAAGATGGTTGTCCTCCAATAGGCATGTTGGATGGTTCGCCTGGGGGAGGTTGGTTGTTGGGATCAATGGTTCCAACAGTCGGTTGTCCACCTACGGAAATGGTGTAGATGGTGGCCGAAGATGAACCTCTGGTCAACATGGATGATCCAGTAGTATGACTAGATGTTCTTACAATACTAGAAAGGTGGGGTATGGTTGTTTATCCAATGGTGCCAAATGTGCCGAGTTGTGGGGGGGGTCTTCCATATGTTAAAAGCGGGGATGGCGAGAATACTGGGTTATCCCTCATAAGTGGTGTGTCCCTTGAAGATAGGCCAAACATAGTGGATGGTAGAAAATGTGGGGAATTTAACCGAGGGGTATTAGGAGTCACGTCCATGGGGTCTTGGAAAATAAGAGGACCATCGGGGCCTGGGCCCAGATTTGTATCCTGTGAGGGGTCCGGAAATAGATAGGGTAATGTAAAATCTGAAGGTCTGGAGCCGTCAGCATAAGAGTGATGAAACTCTGTACTAGACGGAATGTGATGATCTCGGTAACCAGAAGGACGAGTGGCAAGGGGGTATTGGGAAGCCGATGAGAGCATTTGCTTTGTATCATGTTTGAACTGTTCCAATGCTAAAGGGGAGTTAGAGAGACTAACCATTCTAGATTGGATTGACGCCATAATCTCTTGTCCTAAGGGGAGATCAGGGAGGGATATGGTGAATGGCACATTGCTAGAAGAACCAGTTTCCTGAGTGTGAACAACTGGCGGTGTAGAGATGGCAGGCGGAGGCTCCTCCTACAAAGTAAAAGAATCAAACTCAGGTTCAAAAGGTGTGTTAGGTAGTTCGGTTTCTTCAATAATTTCAACATATCCATCCAGGACTGGAATTAACTTAGACATATCTTCGTCAGATCCTTCGGGAACATTGTAGAAAGTGTCTGTTGGTGGGGTAGTGCTAGCGTCTGGGAGGGTGGTCACCTCTTGTATAGTATCATGTGCAATACTGACTTCAGCAGCTGCTGTGTTGTCTATTGCGGAAGGTATTTCCGGAATGACAGCGGGTTGAGTGACAGTTGGAATCTCAGGTATATTACTGGTTACAGAAAGTGCAAGAGGTTATGAGACCATGTTGTGAGTTACAGTTATAGGAGGAACTGAAGATGTAGTGTGAATAGGTGGTGGAACATTCCCTCGGCCAGCACTGCGATCGGCAAGGGTAGGAATACGTGATGTAGGTGGACCAGAAGTCCGTGGTGGTGGTGGTGGGATTCATCCCTGTAGCCTTCATGATCTTAGGTGATCAGAGATAATGATGGTAATACAAGGTCCGGGGAAACTCTCGTAAAAAAGAACGCAAAAACCCTGAAACAATCGAGTGTGCAAAAGGGGATCTAGACAAAGGCAAGACTCATAGGGAAAAAAAAAGAATCTCTAAAAACTATACTGATACTGGTGTCACAGTAAGCGAGCCAAAACAAAAAATTGCCAGAATGCCAACAAGCAATCACTAAAAAAGAAAAATGACCCTCTAAGAAGATGAAATAGCAATCAAAACTTCCTAACTAAGAGCTGGAGACCTCAACAAGTTGTATCCTTCACAAGGTGATGAAATCCAAGTCGAACAATACAAAATGAGAGACCAATAATGGAAGGATATCCCTCTACCGAAAGGTATCATGCGTAAGAGATCCCTAGTAGAAAAGTCACTAAGCTACCTAGTTCATGACACGTCGAAAAAGGTTTTCGACGCTTCTGCCTTATCACCCTTGTGTCACCAGTATGGTGGCCGGAGAATACAAGGAAGACAATGATCGATGTTACCTTAGGGATAAGTGGAGTGAGGCATTCCACAGAGTCCGTCTAGTTCTCGATCTCACGGCAGTTTAACCCCTAAAACAACAGGAGACCCCTCCACAAACTGGTGTATGACCGTGTCAACAAGTACAAGAGGATTTTAGTACCCTAAAGGACAACGACTATGTCTCAGATGAAGACGACAAGGGGGAATTATTTGGATGCCTATCCCCAGTGTCCTACCTAACTAACAAGTAAAGGGAGGTTATGGTGTGTTGAGTTAGGGAGTGTAAATTTTAGTGGTTGTATTACTCAATTAGGTAGGTGGAAGTGAAACTTGTGTTGTTGTGACGACTCAAACCATGCAAATGAGAATGAATCGAAATGATCCTTCTGTTCAATGAAATTTAGCTAAAGTAAAGGGAGATTTCTTCAATCTCGATGCATGAACTTTTTCAAAAACAATGAAAAAACCATTTCAAAAGAAAACTTTTTGTTTTCTTTTTTCAAATAAGCCAAATGAATGAACACTATTTCAAATGTAACTGATCTACAACTATAATGCTTTAGAATGAGAATTTATGTGGCAAGCAGAGATGAATGATTCACTTCCTAAGGTGCAAAAGTATGAATTGGATCTTTTCAAATAAAAGAAAGACAATGTTCTCAAAAGATAATTTTCAATATTGATTTTGATAGCAGTAATGGAAAATATATTGGTTATAAGAACGATGTAATATTTAGAGTTATATAATAAAGGGAAGGAAAATAGTGACAAAAACTTGATTATGATGAAAGGATCAAGCCAATGCAAAAATAAATGAAGGGGTGATCAATATGAATATGATGCCACTAACTCAACAAATTCAAGCTCGAACCGAAAGTACAAACAAACCATAAAAGACTTGCAACTGGCTAACAGTGATAGAGTATGTGGACAAGAAGCAATTGGGAATGAATAAATATATCTGGTGATAATTAATGGTCATGAACCCAAAGTTATGAAGTGGTCTACAAGTCTTCAAACAATGAAGTGGAAGCACTATGTTGTGGCTAAGCAAGTTGCAGAGTTCTAGTGAGCAACAGAAAAACAAGCAAAGGTAGAGAAGATCACAAATGACCTAGAGGAACCAAACAAACCAATAAATAATCTCATTTACAAGAATTATCACGTGGTTGACATATGACTAGGCGCGGTACTGATGGATTATCGCGCTCTAGGAAGCTTCAAGGGCACGGTAAACTGTATATTACCGCTCTGTGGGCAGTAACGGGGGCGCGGTAATCCTCAAAAAGATGAAAAAAGCGCTAGCTTGAGAAATGTTTTGGACTTTTCAAGGGTGTGTAGACCCAGAGGACTTACTGATCGATAAGAGAGATCAGATGTAGAGGGGAGGGGGGTGAATGGAGGTCAAAAAGACCAATTTTCACTACTAGTTTGAAGGAAGAGAAAAATCACAATCAATAATGACTGAAAGTAAAAGAACTCAATCAAAAAGGGTTCAAACCAGTGGAGTCGCCATTTTTGTTACAGATATTTCTCCCTACAGGTAAAGAGAAACTCTCTTAGGTGAGAGAGGTATAAATCAACTCTAAACTAAGACAAAAAGGAAACAAATGCTACCTCATTCCCTAGATCTTAAACTAGTGTTTTCAACTTTAATATTTGAAAGATGAGAAAGAAGACAACCAACCTTCAGTTCTGATGTTCATCCGATCAATTATTTGATCCTAAAGTCCTCGCGATGAACCTGTGAGGATCAAACAACAAACAAGTGCACAATATCTTCCAAGTAATTGAATCACAAGTTAGATCTATATTCTACTGAATACAATTTATGTAAATGAATCATAATCAATACACATAAATAGGGAAACGAGACAAGTTATATTTTATTGGGAACTCAATAGTGCTTACAAAATAGTTGCTTGATGTCCAAGCCAACTTCAGCTCCAAGTTCTTCTACCTCTAGCTATCTCTACAAAAGGTTCATGACCGTAGGTTTGATGCCCCAAAAGTCCTCCCTTTGGCTCATGGAAGGTTTCTCTCTTATAACATATGGGAGAGTTAACCAACAAGAGAGTAATATGGAACTATGGAGTATTTAGTGGATCAGACCCACTAAACAGAGATAGGAGTTGAGATCGCATGAAAGCTAGCAATCCCAAAGATACCTCTTGAATTTCGAGATCCCAAAATCCAAGGAAAAGGGATAAAATTGGATTACCGCGCCCCCAGACTTGAGCATAACGTAGTAGTACCGCGTCCTTGGGTAAGAGCAGAATGCGGTAACCCTAATTATTGCGCTCTACCATATTTGCAAGGCGCGGTAATCTCTTCAGATGGGGTTTGTATGGGTGACACGTGGCAGGTGAGTGTTATAGCTTGAAATGACACCTCTCCGTCCGTGACGACACTTGCATTCCTTGGTCGCATGACGACACTTCTTGAGATCAAGTTCAGTCACACAACAGGACACTTGTGGATGGAGGAGTCATTTGGGACACTAAAAATGGTTGAAATTACCTCATTCTTCACCCATTTTATGTATATGACCCTTAGGAACATTTTTCCAAACCAAACCATCTCCTGAAAATGAGCAGAAAAGTATGTTTTTGGCCATTTTTTAACATGAGCGCTGGTACACAGGCATGATAGTAGCATGTGTACCCTACTCTAGTGTACAATAGTAGTGCTCAACCCTTCTGAGTGATATTCCACTGTGAAATAGTAGCGCTCAACTCCATATGTACGCTACTTTGTCTACTGTAGAGTAGAGTACACGCCTGTTTTGGTCAAAATCTTGAAATTTGAGTAAGTTAAGTTGGTTGGGGAACCTCTTGAGCGGTTATAACTTCTTTTCCTCTTCTTCACTAACTATATAAGGAGGGTAGAAGGGCCATGTGAGGGGACCAAGCCTATAACAAAGTTACGCTGGAGGAATGGAGACCCTCATCCCCCTCTCTTGTGCTTCAGTTTTGGTAAACCCTAGCACAGTTGATTAGAGGCTGGAATCCTTGAAGAACGAAAGTAGGAGACCTTGAATCTAGGTTTCGTGAAGTGCCAAGCTTGAAAGAAGGCATAACTTTATGTATTTGCTTTCATTCATTAATAAAGATCAGACATTCTTCTCTTTCCAAATATGACCTATTAATGTGTCTTAGATTTGATTACAGTTTGCTTATAATCTAATGTCTTCTTCTATTATGAATATCAGTCTTATGTATGTAGTCAAATGTATTTGAGAAAGGTATCAAGTTGTTTTGCAGGTCTGGGTATTGCGACACTAGATAAGCATTGAAGAGAAAGGGAGGCAAAGCTAGGATCAACCTTCTGAATAAGGTGCCTACATCTCTAAACCCTAATCTCTTCATTTATTTGTTGTACTTGCAGAATGCTTGTAATTCTATCTTTATCACCGTAAGTTGGTAGTTTCTCCCTTGAACTATAGGTGCATTTTCCCCACAACAGAATGGCGACTCCGCTAGGGAAAGCCTAACTGCTTAGGGGTATCCAAGGTCATTTCTTCAGTCTTGTTTGATGGTCTTTATTCATTTTCTTGATTAGGATCAGTTAGTAGGCTCTGTTTGACCCTCCTTGGCTCTTACAGACCCTTCCTATCCCTTGCAAACCCTTGTGGACCCAGGTGTTGGGGTTTTAACCCAATTTTACAAACTTTTTCTACTTGTATGCAACTATTTGTACAACACAGTAGCACCCATATGCTACTTTTCTTCTACACAGTAGCGCCCATCCTGCTATGGGTGATGGTATGCCTCATACACAGTAGCGCTCAAAATCGAGGTTTGAAATTTTTGAGTTTTTGGGTTGTGGCTGCATTTTTTGGGGTCCTCAGTGAGCCTAGGTCTGAGTTAAACCACTGTAAGTGGTCTTCCATCCTTGTACTGATCCTACATTCATGATTTGAACCTCTTTTGATCAATTTGGGCTTGTTTGGAAAGTTTTGGGACTTGTTGACCCAAGTTGGGGGGTTGTGGACCCGTTTGGTGTTTTGTACCCTAATTTGTGTTTGACTGGACCTGCTTACCCCATTTCCACTGGATTTGAAACCTCTTGAGTCTTCTTGACCCTATTTGTATCTATTTGAGTGAAATTTCTCTTTTAGATTGTTTTTTTTAAATTTCTTGCTTTCAGTGTTCAGTGAATGATTTTCACTCTTGGATGTCCAAATGATCTTTAAGGGGAAGTGTCGTTTAGGTTGCTAGTGCAAGGATGTGACACTAGGATGTAATGTGTAATATTAAGGTATAACACTTGACCATTAGGAGGTCAACATAGTCCCCTCTTGTCAAAATTATATTTTCCATTTTAACTCCTCCCAATTTTTGTCACACAATTCAATTGTAGTTTGTAATTAAGGTTAAAACATGTAAAGTGTGCTCTTATATTTTAGCAAAAATCCAACCTTCAAAAAATTAATATAGTTGCAATAATTCAAAACAATATGACAGCCATTTTGTATGGAATGAAACATTGTTCCCCACCATCTTGTGCCTGCTGCCAAAAGGGAATTTACATATAAATTACACTAAAATATATATATGAAGTGCTAATAATTAGAGATCCAAGTACTATTAGAGAATGAAAGATATTAACTCAGATAAAACCACCAAGTTCCTATTTAACTTTGGACATAACACTTATATTATTGATGTATGTGTATGAATCATGCTTGTAATAAATTTGTAGAAGTTGGAGAACCACAACAAAGTTCTTTGTAAAATCTAAGAAATTACAAGATGGATACTGTGTTAAATGTCAAAAATGTCCCATGCAAAGGATCAATTATATTTATAGCTCACATAGTGAAGATGTTTGATGTTTGAACTTGATAAGTTTGAATCCAAACTAGATATTTTCTTCCAAATAAAAGTTTAAGTAATATAAATCTGTGTGATCAATCCTATACCAATCATGGAGAAGTTTGTACTCATTGTGACTCTTATCTAACTACTACTACACTTTTAGATTGGTTCTTTTTATCCCATTGATGAATAGGAATTGGTAATGGCATATCAAACCCAAGTTTCTAGTTTCTTGGTTTGCTAGTACTACAAAGAACACAATCTCTTATTTACTTAACAAAACGTTCTTGCGTATTTTCCCAATCAACACTTCTCTATAGATTCTCCATAGTATTTCACACTTTTGAATTTACAACAATTTTGGAAGTATGAACTTCTTTGATAAATTGAATCCTTGTCTCATGTGGCATGCACAACTTGTCTAATTTGTCAAGTTGTCCACCTTGAAGATGGTATTCTTCTTCTGAATAAACAACAACTTCTCCCTATGTCAGTTGATAAAAAAAATCTTCAAAACATGCATCCTTTAGATATTACTCCATGAAAACTTCATGGTTGTGGGGTACAATATTCATTATTGTCCCTACAACTATAGTTTGTTGTGGGGGTGATCTAGATAACAAATATGTCATTTTCTTTGTAATTAATTTCTTATACATGATTACTAGATGGAACTGTTGTATAAATCTAATCCGCATAGAATTCATTTGTTGCTATAGTTTTAGTACTTCTCTACAAATACTAAAGTGGTTGGTGTCCAATGTGGACCACAAACTTCTTCCCCAAAAGAGAGTGTTCTCATTTATCCATTGCTTGTATAAGGGCACATGGTTTTGGCCCCTTCACTCCTCTACCCCCTCACTATGGACTCCCATCCATTGTTAGTCCTCAATATCTGAACCATTGGTTGGATAACTCTCCTTACTCATTGGGTTTCTTCAACTCTTGTAATATTCATCCATTTCTTCCCTCATTGATGGTTGTTGGTTGTGGAGCCAGATCTTCTAGTCTCATAGATGATATTGTATCAGCCGTGTTTGTACCCCAGTTTTATATGATATGTAGGTGGACTATACAGTCACCCTAGTGGGGGGGGTGTGGGGGGGCCCATGGTTTTGGGTATCCCGTGGTATTTTCCCATTGTATTTCCCTTATAAAATAAAGACATTGTAATACGGCTAGGGAAGATGATGTATTGGGTTTTATGCATTGTAAAGATCTCTGAGATCAAGAGAGAGACTGTAAAACAGAGAAGAGGAAGTGCAGCGGTTGTGCTGCAGGTTGTATCCCTTCACCTTGCTGGATGGTAATAATAATAAGGACTGGAAAATTCAGTGTGGACGTAGCCCAAGTTGGGTGAACCACGATATATCTGTGTCTCTCTTGTAATGTGTATGTGTGATTATATCTGCATTTCTGTTTATTGTTATTGCTCTGCGATCCTGTTTTTCTAACAATGGCATCCCTCTGCAATTGCTCACTCTACTCCTTAACTACACACATACAATTAAGCCAACATCCATCTATGATATTTTCCTTTCTTATAATATGTTCAACCCTCTCACTATTTCTTGATTCCCCCATGATATTGTATCTTATATTCCCTCAACATTGTCAAAGCCACTCCAACCAACCCCAAGGTGCAAGGTTTTGACATTGCCATACTAATGGGTTCAGAAGGTAACATACCCTCCTTTACCACTAGTATTTTGATATAGGTTAAGATTTTTATCACTAGTCTTATCCTCACGGCCCACTTCAACTCTTCCTCCACCTTCTAATATCATTAGTATGCTTCTACAACAAAATCCACAATAAACTCTTCTACCATTGTTTTCACCCCAAAATCCATTGCTTGGGTTATCAGGTAGTCTACTTGCCAAAGCATAACTAGGTTCTATATATTCCACTCTACTATATTCTCTGACTTCTAGATGTATTTTAGTGCCACCTCAATCGGTTGTAACCAACGATTGAGACTCATTTGTATTTCCACTTAGAAGATTATGTACTCATCTCTAGAAGCGTTTCCATACAAAAATATCTATCTACAGTCTTAAATATCTTTCCCTCACAACTCAGCTTCTTATTTAATGAAAACTCTAAAATGTGTATCAAACCACTCATCTAACCATGATTTTAAAAAACCATGTCTCATATTGCAATAACTCCTCCCTAATGAACATGAAAGCCAAGGAATGGTGGAAAAATGATGCTAAAAAGCATTATCACCCATATACCTAGTGATGGTGTATGGTTCATAGCGAGTGGTTTGATCAACCTATTGGGTCTTGTAAGTTGCTCTTTTCGCAAGTGAAATAACACCTTGTTACCAACCTTGTAATGTTGAACATGATAGTGATCATGTCATTTATTTTACTTTCCATAACGTTGATATAGGATGTCATATACGTGTCATTAAATGTGTTGGATTTGTTTCAAAACCAATTTTTTTGTTTGCTTCTCTATGATCATGGGAAGATACTTGTGTTGATGTAATGGGAAAAACTACATCAACTATGGCCAATCATTAGAACCCTAATCACACCTAGAAGGTATATGCCTAAGAGAATTATGAAGAGTTCTATTATAGCTATGTGAAACATAAACCACACTATCATCCTATGTAAATGGATGCTTTGAGTTGTACATTTTCAGGATATGTACAGTAATCTTGAAGACTACCTTGGCATGTACATTGTTCTATCATTTACATCATGGAACAAAGGAAAGGCAAAAAGAGTGTCAATAACCTATTGTGCCTATCATGTACCATGGTATTTGGTAATCCAAAGTCAACCCACACATTCTTTAAGAATATATTAGAGATACCTTCTATTGTAATTCTCTTCTCAAAGGGGTTCCAAAATTACCATCTTGGATAACTTATAAAAACAACAAACACGCACTCGTGCCCATGTTTGGTTGAGAAAAAAACTAGTCATGAAGTCCATGGATATTAGATCCCAAGGTTTATCAATTGGAAGGAAATGAGTGAAAATTATTGTCTTCTTAATCATTGACATGGAAATTGCATAGATAGTACATGATATAATGTATGCATTAATCTTTGTGGAGCTTGGGATAATAGAAGTACTTTGACAAGTTTGGAACTGCCAACAAATTTCTTTCCACCAAATTACTAGAATGTCCCTCCCAAATAATCTTCTCATGTTCCATTGAGGGAATACAAATATGGATTAGATGGCATGGAATTCCATCCTATAGGTGAAATTGAGAAAATGTTTTCTTACAACCATTTTTTATATGTATCAACAAAGTGAGAATCAATGCCATATAATTGGGTCCATTCTAAAGTATCTTGTCCACAAGAGTTTAGCAATTGGTCAATGCAATAATTGATGATGGACTACTTTTGGTCGTGGTCATTCCACAATTTTCCCTATGTCTACATAAATTGGATAGCTTATGGTCAATGTGTATAATTGTCTACTTGCCCAAAATGCAGTGCTTAGATTATCATAAGCATTTAGCAATGGATTAGAGTTCCTTGATATATGTGGGGTATTTAATGCAAACTATATTTTTCTATGGTATACAACCATATGTCCATGGTGGGAAAGGACACCATCAATTGCATACATTTAGGTGTCTATCTCAATCTCAAATAAATACTACAGATTAATGTTTAATGTTGAGTATCATAAGGTAAAATGGTAAAACCCTATTCCACAAACTATCTCCCTACCTTTAGTATTGGCATCATGCTTTGGGTGATACCTTTCTTCTTATAGGGATTGAATATGCCACGACTAGACTACACCAGACCTTTCTTAACACCTAAGAGGACCTTTATCTTCCAAATAGAGCCAACAAATTGTTATGTAATCAAGTAGTTTTCATATGGTAGTTTTCCATCTAACACAACCACATTGTCATCAAATACATTGCAACATGAAGGAAATCTAACTCTGGTCACCTTTCCATTTAACAACATTGCACTGTGAATGAAAGCTAATGCGTGTTAGCTTTCATGTGGTAGTTTTCCATCTAACACAACCACATTGTGATCAAATACATTGCACCATGAAGGAAATCTAACTCAGGTTAGCTTTCCTTCTAACAACATTGCTTGGAGAATGAAGGATAACATGTGTCAGGTTTCATATGGTATACTTCCAATATAACACAACCACATTGTCATCAAATGCATTGGACCATGAAGGAAATCTAACTTGGGTTAGCTTTCCTTTCGACAACATTGCTCAATGAATGAAAGCTAACGCATGTTATCTTTCATATGGTAGTTTTCCATATAACACAACCACATTGTAATCAAATGCATTGCACCATGAAGGAAATCTAATTTGGGTTATATTTCCTTCCAACAACATTGCATGGTGAACGAAATCTAACACTCCTTGATTTTTTTTCCACTGTATGGAAAAATATGCACTATAACTGAATGCCTTTGGGAAGCAAGATGAAACTCACCATACGTCGATAACCAGGGATCAGATGGAAAAACCGTTAGTTCCAATGGAATATTGATTGTTGACACAAACCCGGTCGACATGGGTTCCTCACTCTGTCGACATCCAACCCACCATGATATCCCTGAGCACCGGCCCAGACAGTTTTCACCCTGTCCAGCAACACCTGCAGAGCAGATGAAGTCTCACCCGAGATGTTCAAGGGAGAGATGACAGAACCATGTTTCCGTTGAATGAGGAAGGACCCTTGTGCATCCACTTATCAACTTATCGCAGCATTCAGAAATAGATGTAACATTTCAACTTATGCATTTAGACATAACCGCATCATCATTCAACAGATCTTATTGTTAAATAAACCATTAATGCGCAACAGATCTAGCAGTAAAACATCATTTGGAAGAAGGAAACATTGCATCATTCATGTATTCAGATCGCACATCACATTCATAGCAGGAAAATAGAAAGAGACACAGTAATTCTGCTCAAAATCATATTAACCTTCGCAACAACCCACAGATACAGTAATATAGTTCTTCCATCGCATACCCAGATTAACAGACAAAACAAGAAAAATTCTCTTCGATTTATCGATTGATATCTTCTCTCAACACTTACAATGCTATGTCTATTTATAGGCTTGCACCTTTACATTTGCGGTCCACTTAGGCAACCACCTAACTACTTCTTAACAAACTCTACAAAAAAGATGACCCCTAACCCAGATATTGTGGTCCAAATGACCCAAAACCTGCATAATGTGGTCCTAATGACCCAAAAATACATAAACTTATTCACTTGTGCGTTGTTTTCCTTCTTGCGCGGCATCTTTGACCCTTCGCATCACCCACGATGCTGCACAACTGACTCATCCAAACCGCCTGTCAACATTGACATCATAGTCCCACAAGGGATACCCCTCTCCAGTGTCTTGATCATCCAAATATTGTCTTTTGTGACAGTTTTCGCAACTAGGGTTTTACTAAGTAACATGCAATGCAATTTCTACATTATAGGCTAGTATTTTGAAAAATGTGCCAAGAAAGGGTGTGGGAATCAAGGTCATCTCGCCCTATCCCAAAGAAACCTACAAGAGGTAACATAACTGAAGTATGTTGCTCGATTTATTTTTTATTCCCTTGGTTGAATTTTTCCAAGTGTCCATGTAGTTAGTGTTTTCACACTAGCTAGTGCAGAAATGCACTTACTAAGAGTTGTGAGCTACTTATTAACAGTTTGTGAATATGGGTGTGTGTGCATGAAAATGGAAATAGCATAAAGTAAAAATATGAGAAATTTACTGCAGTAAAAATGAAACTAAACTAAACAAGGAGCATCCATTTCATGAAACATTTAGTAAACAAGGTTAGTAATAAAATAATGCTTTTTCGTTTGTATTATGTAAAACACATTTACAATGGTTTTTTCCCTCAAAGTGGTGAGTAGATGCTGGGGGCCCTTGCATCCATAGATATGGTGGTGCTCGGGGTCTCCAGTGTCTCTGATTCTCCTCCAAATGCTCAAGGTGGTGTCCAAGCTCAACTATGGGAACAAAAGCTCAAATGTGGAGGCTAGGGTTTAGTAGTGATTTTGGCAGAGTAACGGTAGGAAGAATGAATTATCTCAAATGGGGGGACTCCATCACCTTTTTATAGCAATTTTGGGTCGTGGATTATTAGCCCATGGTATTGGAAAACCACTATTATTGGTTCGTGGTATTTTGAGTTTTCCCTCCTTTTTCCTTTATTTTGAATAATTTCCCCTTTCTATTTTTTATTTTATTTTCTTTTTTTGGGATTTTCTTTTTTTAAAGGAATTTGATTATTTTTTAGGCAAATAATTGATTTTTTTCCCATTTGGTTACCAACTTAGGGATTTTTGGGTTTTTGGAGGCCAAAAATGTAGGAAAAGGGGATAAATGGGTTATGTGACTAAGGGGATGAGCTTGGTGAACAATTTTTGGGTGTTAACAGATTTCTCCCTCATGTGTGAGGGATGGATCTCATCGTATGGCCGATAGAAATCATAGGTTCTGACATTTTCCAGGGGTGTGAGCATTATGGTGGCGGAGAGCAGAGACTGGTTGGAGACTGGAACAAGTGCTTCATACGAACTGCAAGGGAAAAAATTGGAAATACATCACCTCAATAATGGATGAGGAACATATAATCTCAAATATATGGATGAGGCGGGTATACCCATGCTCGTATACAAATAATGGTGAGGCCCCAGGGGGCTTGAACAATACATAGAGACCTGTTGTGTACATCTTAATGGTCCAGAGGGGACACATATTTGGGACATACTCATGGTCCAACCATGACTGATCTGAAGAGATGGAACTGGGAACAATGGAATCCATCCTCAATGCGATACCACAACAACTGATGCTCTACTAGATCTGAAGGTGTCCAACAACTATATGGAATCAACGTTTGATAGTCAGAATCTCAAAAGGTACATGGAATTGCATATGAACTGGAAACTCTAGGAAGCATATAGCTGAAGGGATTCCAAACACTTTCACCAATGCATCTTGGATATCTGTAGGAACATATAACTGGGGGTTCCAAATATGCTCACCAATGGGATAGAGTCGAGGGACATCCGGGGTCTTCGACCAATAACTAAAGGGACTAATACCCTGTGCAGATCTCAACGGTGCAATGATGGAGTTGAATTAGAGCACGTGAGAAACAACCATGCTAAGCGGCACTAAGGACTCCTACTTAGATGGTATGTAGGCACTCACCACTGATGGAGATGAGTCCAAGGTATAGGGACCTCTGGGCCTATCCTCTGGAATAAATGTGTTGGCGTCGATAGAGGGAGACCTGCATCTACCAAGGCAATGATGTTTCCTTGATAGGAGCACAAGGGGTACAACCAATATATGATAGTACTGGACGTGTAACTGACACACTGTGGGGGGGATGACGAGGGTTGCAGAGAGATGAGACTCAAACTTCCTTTGTTCAGAGTATGATGGCAGGGCTGACCTGGAAGCATATGACACTAACTTTGAAGGAAGGGGATCATAAATTAGGGGATCAAGATCTATGAAACAAATGGGGGGAGGGGGGGGGACTGACATGTGATATCAGGAGAATCCAAGGGTGACACATCACATAATACTCTGAACAAAGGAGACCATGCTAGAAATGCTGCCATAATGGGGGTACTAGATGTGATCGGTCAAGGCGTCGAGAGGCACCATTTAGGAATTCTTCATGGTTTAAGGATCTCAAAGAAGGGATAGAAGTGTGCTTGAGAGGATATCGTCATGTGGATTTGTATGAGCCTAGGATGGTACATGCTCGTGGGTGATTTCAATTTTAAGGAGTCTGAAAGCGATAAGAAGACTCTGAAATGCTGAGAAGATACCATCGTGTGGATTTATATGAGCCCAGGATGGTGAATGCTCGTGGTCTCTTTCAATTTTAGAGAGTCTGGAAGAAATAAGAAGACTCTGAGGGGATTATTTTTCATGTGTTAGTCCCCAAAACCCGAAAAAGCATAAAAGTATGCAATGGAGATCTCTTCTAGCCAATGTGACTAGAGTATTCATTTTTCGTAATTAGTATACCAAGTCCGGAAAAGGGTTAAACTTATACCAGATAAATTCCCTTTCAGATAATTTAACAAGAATGAAAGGAAGCAAGATTGCTCGGTGATATTTTCATTCTTGAAGGAGATAGAAAAGAGCTTAACAGAAACTCCCGGAGTGCCTTTTTCATAAAGAAGTTGCTTGTCCTGAAAAAGGGATAAACGTATACCGAACAGATATGATATTTAAGCAAGGAAGAAGTGTTCAAATGAAGGTCATGTATGAGTGGACCAAGAAAAAAGGTGAGGGGGAACACTAATGGGGCCTCCTTGATAGTAGATGAATGGCAGAAAAAAGCAATAACTGGAGTATGAAGGGAGTAGACGACTCATGAATAAAGCCATGAGGGAAAGTAAAAAGATACCAGGAGCCGCCGACATACCTGATGACATGAAAATCAAGGAGGGTGGGGGGGGGGCATAAAAGAAATGACCAGAAAAAGTGGAGGTGAGAGCGATAAATGATCTCAAGCATCATCACGGGTAGAGAATTCTTCATCCGGCGGTGCAAACGATGCAAAAAACAGAGTTTAGATGACTTTGGTAGGGTCAAAGGAAACCAAAGAGGCCAAAATGAGCCATAAATGGGGGGATCCCAACTTCCACATGTCATTTTCACTGTGTGGAGTGGAGGAAATGTGGAGGGCCCCAAAAAGTCAACAAATGATTTCTCACGGTCTGACCGAAGAAACCTACTTTTGTAACTTCCAGGTAAATCTCGACGCGATTCTCGTCATATTTAGTGGTCTACAACTAGATTTTGGTTGTCTAGGGTGCCTCTATGAGTTGGGCTAGGGAACGGTTGCGTCATTGCGCACTTTTTGAAGGGAAAAAAGTGATACAAGCGTGCCTATAGGCTAGAAAAGCGCGCTCTTGGAGCACGCTTTTCGAGGAGAAAAGCATGCTCCGAGCACACCTCTAAGTCAGATAGGTGCGCTCTTGGAGCACACTTTTCAAGGAGAAAATAACACTATAGAGCATGTTTGTCAGGAAAATATGTGCACGATGGGCATGATTCTTTGCCCCACAGGATGGCTCGGGGCTGCGGGATAGTATGGGTTGCATGGTACTGATGACAGTATTGAATGTGTTCTTGCAGGATGCCACCAGTGAACTGGAAGGAACGTGAATTTAGGGCACTGCTAGAGGATAATAGTGATGATTAGGCAGCGAAGGATACGCTGGCCCACTGTGGACTGCCGAATTTTGTGAGGGCACCCCTAATGGGCGCAACAAATCTCTTACTAAACAAGTTGATTGAGTTTTGGGATGCTGATGCAGGGGCATTTTTTATTCAGGGGGAGCAGATAAAGCTCACCCTTACAGACCTGTACTTCTTGACATGGTTGTCGCGACTGGGTGTGATAGTGGATACATAGTCGAGGAGGCCGAGTGATGTCTCTATGGAGGACATGCTAGAGCGACATTGCTATGCATCAGCATATGTTCATGAGAACTCCATTTTGATATGTGACATCGAGATCCTGGAGACATGGGCTGTGGCAAACGCGGTAGTGTGGGTGTTGGGTTCAGACTCACCCCACCAGTTGTCAGGTGGGAAGCTAATGCTAGTGGAGAAGGAACTGAAAGGAAAATATTTCAGGTGGGGGAAGATGTATCTAACGTTAGTTCAGATGCTAATGACCAGGATGAGTCGTACAGGAGGGGATTTTTTATTTCCCTCATTCCTATGCTCTTTTTTCTTTTGAGCGGGTACTGACACTATGATGGCATTTAGCGATACGTGATGGTGGGACCACTGAGCCGAGGATGTGGTGGTGGGGAGAGATGATGATTCCTGAGGGTGGAGGTTTGGTGGGAAGGTTCTTCACTTGGGATATTTTCATGAAGTGGCTGCAGTTACCAGTAGTTATCGAGGACTATCCCTATGTAGGGATGGACTACAGGGCCGATCTAGAGCTACCATGTCCTCCTAGTCAAGCCTGGGGGCCAAACAGTATGTATACATTATGTTTTATAGTATCATGTTTTTATAGTTCATAGCATATATGGTAGCTAGAGTATTTTCAGATGGTGATGATATTGTGCTGTGACTATGTGTGTGCAGATGTGAGACCGAGGCCTTCAGCAGGTTACAAGATACAAAGAGGCAGATTCAAGGGGATTGACCCGCCCGGTCGATTAAATCGCCGTCGACAGAGTTCTTCCGTGAATTTGGAGTTGCTGCGCATAGGGATTGATTGATTTCTAGAGGGTGTAGTGGATGACAATTGGCAGTGGATGGACCAGGATTTGATTGATATATGCTATGATGCACTGAGGGAGTGGAGGCCTATTATTCAACGGATTGCGATGGCGTCTGAGGCTGTACGGGCCATGTACCGGGGTGATGCTCCTTATGATGTCAAGGAGGAGTTGTCTGACGAGGAGACTGAGTCAGATGAGGAGGAGGAGTAGGAGGAAGAGGATGATGATGATGATGGTGAGGTCTCAAATGATTAGTAGGAAGTTTATGGAACTGACCCTCAATGTATGGAGCATGGGAAATGTTTTATGTACTCGACTTGTATTTTTATGACGAGGAAGTTGTTGGGGATCGTCTATGCATTTATGCCTATATGATGATGCATACATTATGACATTTGATATATATATGCACATGGATGCACTTTCATGTATTTTTTGTGTTAATGAGCCTCTGATGTGATGATGATGTCTATATGATGTATATGTACATGTGGATTTGATATGATGATCCATGCTTTGTGCTTTACTTCCTATATGCAATGATTAATATGTCGTTATATAATGTCATTATCCATTTGGTTTGCAACACTATTCTGACATCGTGGGACATGTGTGAATGTAATGAATTCTAAGTGTCTAACCAATTGTTTAGTGCACAGGAACTTTCAAAAGAGGCAAGGATATCGTACCTGGTAGTAGTTGTTGAGTTGGGAGGAAAGGAGTTGAGAATCTAAAAACACACGAAGGTGACTAATTCCCAACTAAAGGGAAGCGATCAAGAGACAGGTCACGGCTTTGTACTCAGCTTGGTTGTTGGTGGCAACGCCAATACACACTCCATCGAGGTGGATCAACTCGTGTGAGGGGGAATATAATACCCAAACTGCTGAGGCAAGGTTAGGAAATCATCTACTTGCGCCATCAGTGAAACCAACAAATATCGAGGGAGCGGGATCCACCTAGTGTCAATCAAGGAATAAAAATGTAAGGTTCAAATGGTAAAAGGGCATAAAACAAAAAGGAAGAAAACTATACAACCGAGACCAATGAAGCCAGTGGGGTTAGGGATAAAACCGTTTAAGGTACAACCCGTTATGGGGGTTGGTCAAGGGTCCTCCTTCAAAGTCGGTGATGATGTATGCCCCCTTGTTGAGGCAGGTTTTGACGATGTATGGGCCTTTCCATAGGGATTCGAACTTCCCTTTTCCATTTTTGTCATGGGCCTGGTCGTAACAAACACTAGGTCACCCTCTCGGAATGTGTGGGGATGGACATGAGTATCATAATTGGTTTTTAACCAATGTATGGCGGCCTTGATCATCTATAAGGCCACCCGAGGTTCCTCGTCCACCTGCTCCCCAGTGAGTAAGAGTTGCTCAAGAGGTGAAGTATCTGGTAGGAGTTTGATGGCAATGTCCAAGGCTGGGATCTGACACTTGATGGGGAGGATGGACTCCACACTATGGACCAGGTGTAATGGGGTGAAACCTGTCACGGTTTTAGTAGATGTGCGGTAATCGCATAGTATTGGAAAGATCATGTGATTCCAACTAGATTTATGCTTGTCTACCGTACGTTGAAGCATGGTTTTTCAAGATCTTATTGATATCCTCAACTTGTCCATTGCCTTGGGGGTAGTAGGAGGAGGCATATTGGTGGTAAAATTTCAAAAAGGTGGACAATTCATTCCAGACGGCATCTTCGAAGTGTTGGGCATGGTCCGAGACGAGTTGTTTGGGGACACCAAAACGTGTCATGACGTGATTAAAGAAAAAATGTGTTGCAATCTTCGCCTTGCAGTTAAATGTTGGCATGGCTTCATCCCACTTGGTAGCTTTGTCAATGGCCACAATGATGCACTTGTGGCGATTGGTTGAGGTATGATTACACTCCATGAATTCAATGGCCCATTTGCAGAAAGGACCAAGTATGACAATGGGATGAAGCGGTGCGAGAGGAGTCCTTACTTTGGGGGAAAATTTTTGGTAATTGCGGTAGTGTTTGAACGTCATGATGCAATCAGTAAAAAGGGTCAGCCAGAAATAATCGACATGAATGACCTTTTGGGAAGTGTCTATTCCCGAAAAGTGGCCAGAGCAGGCTCCACTATGACATTCATTCAAAACCTATTCACCCTCATCACGCATGAGGCATCGACACAAAATGGTATCAACACCACATCGATAAAGGACATCACCGATAAGGAGGTATCGATATGTGTGATGGAGGATGTGACGCTGATCATCACGACTTAGTGTGGATCGAAACTTTTGTGTGCACAGATAGATGAGGATATCTCCGTACCATGGGTCATCCGATGAAATAGTGAACAAGTGTTCATTTGGCAAGTTAATTGTGGTAGGAGGTGATGAAAATGGAGATGGTAGGTCGGTCATGAGTTGTGCCAAGGCGAGATCCTTAGTTCTCTTGGGTGTAATGAATTCAAGGTCATACTCTTGAAGGATGTCGATCCACTTAGCCACGCGGCCTTGAATGATGTGATGGCTCAAGAGATAGACCATAGGGTTGGATTCTTCCACTACTATAGTTCGGCTCATAAGAATATAATGGCATAATTTTTGAACCAAGAAGATGACAACAATGGCCATTTTCTCCTCATAGGGATAACGCAATGGTGGGTCGAACAATTTTTTATTCACGTAGTATATGACGTGCTTGTGATGAGCGATATCCTCCTAGACTAAAACACTAGAAATGAAATATTCAGATGCTGATACGTAAAGGATAAATTCCTTTGAGAAGTCTTGAAATGTTACATAGGAAGTTTTGTTCACCTTGTGTTACCTTGGGGTGGACAAGGACACTTTAAAAAGGTGACCCCTAGTCATTAATTAATAAAGTGAGTATGTACTTTATAATTTTAAAGTCACTTTATTAAAAGGTAAATTCATGGTTTGTCCTAAGTTCACATTTAATGAAAAGTCAAGTCAGTGATTAATTAAAAAGGGTGTTTAGTTTATTAAATGACATGAAGTGCACTAAATGTCATTTATTATTTATTTATTGAGCATTTAATGAGAACTCTTCATCTAATCTAATATGGACCATTTGATGAGAAAGGCGAAGTTACCATGAACAAAAAGGACTTGGGCAAGGAAAACTTGATCATTATTCACTTTTCAAGAGAGAGTTTTGGAGAGGAGGAGAAGAGAGGAAGAGAAGTCGAATGATCCACATCGCAGTTGGAATTGTTGTCGAATGCTAACATCGATTGTGACAAGTCATCAATGTTGATACAACTTTGACAAGTTTCGACTCGACATGACTTCGAAAAAATCAGCAACTTCGACAGGTTTCGACTCGACATGACTTCGAAAAAATCAGCAACTTCGACAGGTTTCGATTTCGACACAAATCCGATGATTCTCAAATTCAACATACTGCAACACACTCTGCGCCTTCGACATGTTTTGCAACCTCATAGTTTCGCAACATCGACATGCAGCGTCGACATCTGACCAACGACTATCGAACTTTTACAAACTGTCTCTCTATCGTCTAGTCGACTGTAATGGTTGAACTGTCCTAACTTCTTCTTTGTAACTAAATGTAATGGAGAAGGCACCCAAATGCCTCAGAATTATATATAAGCAAGCATATATTGTAACATACATCAATCTATCTATTTTGCAAGTAATAGAGAAAAACAATTCGCATTCCTACATATTGTCTGTGAGTAATTTTGTTTATCTATGTAGTGTAATCTTGCTTTGCTCATTCTGCTTCTTATTGCTTCCGCCATAATAGAGCCGACTCATTGAGTCGAACTATTGTCTCCTTCATGCTTCCTGGACATGACCTGGATCATTGGTATCAAAGCAAAGACTCAATCAAAGGAATTGGTTTTCGTGCTTAAGTTCTGTGTATACACTTCTCTCAAAGTTACCTAACTTATGTCAGTTCAAAATCGCTCGTAATCTCAGCAATCCAACCAGACGCTACCTCCATAAATTATAGAAGAAACAGATGATAGACATGTAGCCGAAGAGACAGCACAGCTTATTGAGCAATCTCTAGCTCGACAATGGACTGAAATGTCTTCCCAGTTCAATGAAAGTCTCACGCGATTTGCTTCGACATCCGGAGGGTTTTCGACGAGAACTCACTCTGATAAAATCAGTCCCTTCAAAGTGCAAATGAATATGGACATACCAAATCTTGAAGGTAATATTGATGCGGAATCCATCGACAATTGGGTACAACAATTGGAATCCTATTATGTTGTGAATCAACTCTCAGAAACTGAAAAGATCACCATTGCATCCTTAAAAATGTCAACATCTATGCACTACTGGTGGAAGAACCTCTCAACAAAGATGGAGAAAAGAGGAGACCCCATCCACACATGGGATAAATTCGTCGAACACATCCGAAACGAATTTTACTCGCCTAAATACCTCGAGCAGCAGCATTAGAAGTGGTAGCATCTAAGGAAATGGAAAGACCAATCAATATAGAGTTACACAAACGAGTTCTACCGACTCATGGCTAGACTTGGCATCCAAGAAGAAGAGAAATTTCTTGTTCTGAAGTACGTTAGCAGATTGTCCCAGTACATTCAGCAGGAGATGGAATTTATGACTGTCAATACGCTCATGGATGTATTCCACTACGCCAGTAAACTTGAAACCAATAAAAAAGGGAAAGCACACTTCGCGACAAAGCCGACATCAGGATGACCACCCGACAAGAATGCACCAGCCAACTTCGATAAGTCGAAATCTTCTCAGCCTACATCTCCAAATCCAGACCATGGCAAGAAGCCTTTTCACAAGAGGGAACATTGCAAACAATCACCGATCGTAAAATGGTGCGATTACCACCACTCATCTTGGCATGATAAGTCTAAATGCAAAGCTCAGAAGACATATTTGGTGAAAGTTTCAACCTCCGACATGTTTGACAAAAAGGTGGAAGAATCTGATCCAGACGCAATGACCCTTTTAACATCGACCACTCCAACGGCCTCGACTATTGTCAACGATGAGGAATGAGAACGCCTGTTCCATACACGGATATGGGTCCAGAGCAACCCATTGCATCTGATTGTGGACAACAATAGCCAAAAGAACTTCGTTTATGAAGATCTCATGAAGAAACTAGGTCTTGTTACCACTCTGCATCCTCAGCCTAACAACATCGGTTGGATGAAGGATGGACAAGAACTACAGATCACTTGACAATGCAAGCTGACCTACTTCATAAAGACTTTTGAAGATGAAGTACTCTATGACATGGCACCACTCTCCGTAGCCGATGCCCTATTTGGGAAACCTTACCTCTGGGATAGACATGGAAGTTATCAGTCACGGCCTCAGAAGGTGATTGTCAGAATCTGAAATCGGTGGTTCAGCATACCAGAGCGTCAACCTACACCAACGGTTGTAGTGATATCTTCCAAACAGAGAAAGAAGCTCATCAATCATGCTCAGAAGTTTGCATTAATCATGATCAAGCCGCAACATTCTAGGAAGACTGCAGCGATGAGTCAAGTCACCGACCAATGCAACTCCTAACAGAAGCAACAAGTCGATCATATTCTCGATGAGTACCAGAACCTCTTTCAAGCTCCCGATGGAGTACCTCAACATTGTCAGGTAAAACACTCCATTGAATTTGTTCCTCATTCTTCTTTTCCTAATGCATATGTTTACAAACAATCCATTCTCTAAAATGAAGAGATTCACAGACATATCCAAGAATTAATCGACAAAGGCCACATCCGCCTCATCTCTTGTCCTTGTGGAAGTCCATTTGCCCTAGTTCCGAAGAAAGACAGTAATTGGTGCATGTGCATTGACTACTGAGCTCTCAAAATTTTTTTGGTAAAGAATCACTACCTCTACCACGGATAGATGAGCTCATGGACTGTCTGAAAGGTTCTAAATTATTTACTAAGCTTGACCTCAAGTCGGGATATCATCAGATTCCAATCGAGCCCTCAGATGTGTGGAAAACTGCTTTCAAGACCAAGGAAGGATTGTTTGAATCGTTAGTCATGCCTTTCGGCTTAACCAATGCACTTGTGACCTTCATGCGACATATAGATAACCTTCTTCGACCTTTCATCGGCAAATGGGTCGTTGTCTATCTCGACGATGTATTGATTTTCAGTCGATCATGGGAAGAACATGTCATACATCTTCGACAAGTCCTCAACACTCTCCAACAACATCGCCTCTATCTAAACATGGACAAGTGCTCTTTTGCGATGACCAGCATCAAATATTTGCGGTATGTAATTGAATCTACAAGCATTCACGTTGATCTAGACAAAGTACAGATCCTCAAATATTGTCCCATTCCTAGAAGCATTCAATAACTAAGAATTTTTCTTGGTTTGGCGAATTTCTATCGACGGTTCATACTCGGCTTCAGTCACATAGCCTGGCCCTTGAATTAGTTGATGAAGGGAAATGGGAAAACTGTATTCCAATGGACAACAACACATCAAGCAGCTTTTGAACAGATCAAACACAAGCTCTGCACTGCACCAGTACTTGTGGTACCTGATTTGCATCATCCCTTTGAGATTGAGATAGGCGCATCAGACTATGCTTGGGCGCAGTGATCACTCAGTCTGGTCACCCAGTCTCTTTTCATTCCGAGACTTTTAACAACACAGTTAGAAGATACTCTATGTACGAAAAATAATTGTACGCCATTGTGAAACCTCTCAAGCAATGGAGGCATTCCATCCTTGGCAAGGAAATGGTCATTCTCACTGATCACAAGCCTCTATAGTTTGCTCTGACACAATCAAAGTTGCAGACAAACCGACAACTCAAGTGGATTAATTACCTACAAAAATTCCAGTTGGTGATTAAGTATTGGAAAGGTAAAGCTAACACCACCGTCGATTGCCTCAGTCGACCACCTATTACTCTCTTTTTTACAGTGATGAGTATGCAGGGATACGACACGAACACTTGGCCACAGTTGTATGAGGACGACAGTGACTTCTCAGCAGTCTACCGACAGTTACAGACTAACAAGTCATCTACCTTCGACTACTTCCCGAAAGACACCTTGGTATACAAGCTTGGACAACTTTGTGTACCGACCAATGAGCATCGACGACAGCTCATTTGGGACACGTGCTACAGCAAGACTGCAAGACACTTTGGAATAGCAAAGACACTTGCTATTCTACAGAAGTATTTCTTTTGGCCTACACTTAAAGCCGAGGTCAACAAATACGTTTGATCATGTGTGGTTTGTGCCATTGCTAAACCTCCTAATTGACGACAGGGATTGTACACACCTCTGCCATTTCCTAGTCGACCATTGGAATCTATTTCGATGGACTACTTGACAAGGTATACTACTACCAAACATCAGCATGACGCGATCTTAGTAGTAGTCGACCGATTTTCCAAGATGGCCATTCTCATACCATGTAAGAATACCATGACAGCGTAGCAGACCGCTCAACTCTTCTTTACACATGTTTGGAAACACTTTGGTTTACCAACGACCATTATTTCCGACCAAGATGCCAGATTCGTCAGCATCTTTTGGAAGACCCTCTAGCAACTACTAGACACATGACTCTCATTTTTGAAAGCTTTCCATCCTTAGACCGACAACAGAATTTGTGAACTTCTTGGTAGTAAAACTGCTTCGCATGTACAACCACAAGCATCGACACACATGGGATGAAAGTCTTCCATACATCCAACACAGTTACAATCGTGCTCAACACAACTCTACAAGAAAGATTCCATTTGAGATATGTTATGGATTTCAACCGTCAATGCCTATCGACTTGATAAGATCCTCGACACAACAGAGAGACACCGACTACAGCCAGTGAGAAGTTGATAAAGCAGTCAAGTTCAAAGATCAGATATGCGACATCCAGAAGCAAGCACAAGAAATTTTGCAAAGAGAAAGCGAGAAATCTAAGGCCCGACACGACAAGCATCGTATTCCTCATTCATTCCAAATTGGGGATAAGTTCTGGTTACATCTCAAAAAGGAGCACTTCACTGGTTCATTCAAGAAGTTAAAAACCTTTTCGATATGGTCTGTACAGTATTCTTTGACAGATTGGAAAAAACGCTTTCCAGCTTGACATTCCTGAATGCCTGGGTCTGCATCCAGTATTCAATGTGGATCTACTTCGACCATACCATGCACCCTTGTTGGAACAGAATGACTTATCGACAGTAGAACCCAAAGACATCCATCTAGATATTCAGGAGCCTCTTCCTTGCGACACCATCGTGGGACGACGAGTACGCCATACAAGGACGAACACAATTCCCTTGTTTCAGGTTGCCAAATCCGGCCAGCTCCCATCTCAAGGAAAGTGGTACTCTGTTACTGAAATAACCGACAAGTTTCCTCAAATTCATAATAAAACAATGGGGACCATTGTTTCTTAAGGAAGGAGTTCTGATCCACATCACAGTTGGCATTGTTGTTGAATGCTAACATCAACTGTGACAAGTCATCGATGTCGATACAACTTCAACAAGTTTCGACTCGACATGACTTCGACAAACTCAGCAACTTCGACATGTTTCGATTTCGACACAACTCCGACGAGTCTCAAATTCAACATACTGTGACACACTCCGCACCTTCGACATGTTCAACAACCTCACAGTTTCGCGACATCGACATGCGACCAACGACTGCCGAACTTCAACAGACTGTCTCTCTATCTTCTAGTCGACTATAACGGTTGAATTGTTGAACCATCCTAACTTCTTCTTTGTAACTAAACGTAATGGGAAGGCACCCAAATGCCACCGAATTCTATATAAGCCTGTATAATATTGTAAAATACATCAATCTATTTGTTTTGCAAGTAATAGAGAAGAATAGTTCGCATTCCAGCATATTGTCTGTGCATATTTGTGTTTATCCTTGTAGTGTAATCCTAATTTGCTCATTTTGCTTCTTATTGCTTCCTCCATAACAAATCCGACTCATTCAGTCGAACTGTTGTCCCCCTCATACTTCTTAGACACGACCTAGATCATTAAATGACCTCGTGCTTCATGATTAATTAAAAAGGGTGTTCACTTTATTAAATGACATGAAGTGCACTAAATGCCATTTATTATTTATTTATTGAGCATTTAATGAGAACCCTTCATCTAATCTAATATGGACCATTGGATGAGAAAGGGGAAGTTACCATGAACAAAAAGGACTTGGGCAAGGAAACCTAGATCATTATTCACTTTTCAAGAGAGAGTTTTGGAGAGGAGGAGAAGAGAGGAAGAGAAGTCAAATTTGAGAAGAAGGAGACAAACCCTAGCACAGTAATCAAGGAGGTGATGCTGGGAACAAATTCCAAGAATCCGTACAACATCAAGTACAACATTTAAATCAGGTCGTATAGGCACATATTTTGAGGAAGTCAAACTTGCATTTATTACAGTCCGTGCAGGTTAAATTCTGGCATAGAAATCGAGGTGGTCGTGCAACATTTATTGCTGGACGTACAGCACAAAAATCGGGGAATATTCCTAACAGGTTTTGGCACGATTTTCAAGGCATCTGTATAGCATTAATATATGACCGTACAACATAGAAATTGAGCAAGAATTATGGGCTTGAATTTCGAGGCATACAACAACATTAATTACTCACAAGTGTGATCCGTACTGCTATCAGAAAGGGTTCATATTTGCAATTGTGTCTTGGGAATGCGTTTCAAGATGAAAAGCTGAGATAAGTACTGCTATTTCTTTTTTTTAATTTGTTGAAGAAATAAAATCTCTCTCTCTCTCAGTCAGGTTTTCCCTTCGGGGTTTTATCCTGGACCAATTTGGTCAAATATCCAGTGTCTAAATTTTTATGTGTTGGCTGATTTAAATTTCTGAGTATGAGTTTATTGGCTAAAAGATAATAAGTTCTACTTTGTTTATGTTGGAAAAAGAATCTCGTGTATTTCAATTTAGTCATTTTTATGTTAAAAACATGCATACCGAGGTTTGGGCATTGAATCATATGCAGAGAATCTATCAAGCTTGAAACAAGGTTGGGGTTTGAACACTTTCAAGAAGTCAGGTGGTGAAATTAGGGGAGCAGAAGTTAGTGCTCGTTTCAATGAATCAAAGGATGCTTCTGCTTTTTCATCCAAAACAAAAGGGACATGGGTGCATAGCAAACGTAAGAAACCATGGTCTTTGGTAGCGTAGTCTGGGACGAAGCGACGTAGAAAATTGGCCTTTCCTTGGAAACTTTTCAACTGGCGCAATGTATGGGGTGATGGGACATCCATAATGGATTGAACCTTTAGAGGGTAAATGGTGATCCCTTTCTGGGAAACAATGAATCCCAATAACCAATCGGAAAGAACGCAAAACACACACTTGAGGGGTTTCAAGCAAATGTTGTACTTGCGAAAACACAAAAAGACTTGTTGTAGATTGTCCAGATGGTTGGAACGTTTCTTTGAGCAAGCAGTCAAGTCGTCTAGGAAGATGAGGATAATATGGTCCAAGTAATGAAAAAAAAGGTCATGGCCCGCTGAAATGTGGCTACAACATTTTTAAGATTGAACAACATGAAGTGATAGGAATAGGTGCCCCACAAAGTAGTGAATATTGTCTTATACCGATCCTCTTTGCGGATTTGAATCTAGTTGTATCCTGAGAAACCGTCCATGAAGGAGAGAACCTCATGGCCTACACAAGCATCGATGAGTTGATCAATGAAAGGCGTAGGGACGTTATCTTTAGGAAAGGAAAAATTTATATCTCGAAAATCAATACAAATGCGAATGGTAACTTGTGTTTTGTCGACTGGCACAGGGTTGGACACCCATGTGGTGTACGCGATGGGGTAAATGAACCCGACTTGGCGCAGTTTTTTGATTTCGGCCTTGAATATTGGAATTCTGGATGTGTGTATAGGTCGTTCCTTCTGAAGGACAGGGGGAACGTCAAGCCAAGTATCGATGCGGTGTTCAACGATGGCAGAGTCAAGGCCGGGCATCTTAGTATAAGACCAAGAAAAAACATCACGGAACTCTTGAAAGAGATTCTTATAGGTAACTACCTCTTTGGGAGTGCATGATGCACCTAACGTGATATTCTCAACAACATCGGGTTTAATGGAGATATCGACTTGGATAGTGGGTGAGATATTAGCAAGGTTTCCTTCCTCGAAGGCATCTAGAGTAGGGATGGGGTTCCTGAACCAATCCACATTTCCAAGTAGGAAGTCTTTCGACTCGACCGAAAATTGATAGTTCGAAATGGGGATGTTTGTCTCTGAAATAAAATAGGATTGATGGTGCATGTCATCCCAAGGATAGTTCGGTTTAGTTAGTGCTTCGAGGATTTCTTTGTCGCTATGAAATCACTGCGTGGAGAGGTCGGAAGTGGTCGCGTTGGGTGTCGAAGGGATGGAGGGGTCATAGGTGGAAACCATATATATGGTGTTGATCTCATCCGATGAGGATTCCACGGGATGGATCTCCTGAATGATAGTGATCGAGGACTCTAAGGATGGTTGTCACAACTAAGGATGGTTGTCATAGCTCATGCAGCACTAACTGGTACTCTGGTAAGTCATGGAAGTGGTGGGAATAATGGCCATAGATGCCACAGATTGTACACGCTTGCTTGGTGTGCAACATTTTTTTACGCTCTGGTGGAGGAGTTGTAAATTGGACAACTGCAATGTTTGGGTCATCTTCCAAGGTTTGCCTATGCTTTTGAAGGTCGAGCAAGTGAGGACAATTATGGGTAGCGTGACCCAAAGTATCGCATAAAGTGCATTTCAAAGGGGCATGTGCTGGAGGAGGGGGGTTCACGACTTTGTTCAAAGTTGCTGAGGAATTGAGTTGTGTGGCTTTTCCCCAATCCTTCTTGGAATACTGAGGGGTGGGGGTGGAGGAAGTAGATGCCGACACACCCAGAGGTGGAAGATTGGTCATGTTGATCGATTGGACTGGTTGAAGCACGACCTGGGGGGTTGGTGTGGGATTAGGTAAAGTAGGTACTAGACATGAAGCCCCAGTGTTAATCCTGGGAGATTCAACATGGTCGTGACTATCATTCTTACTACTCCTGAGGGGGGAAATAGGAAAGGGATTTTATGTATCGGGGTGGCCCCTACATGGCTGGGTACGGACGGTGGATGGGGTAGCGGTTGTGGTTGAGGTGTCGGTTGGGAAACAGGATGTGATTCAGGGATCGAATTACTAGTTGAGATGGTGCACAAGTATGAGACTTCAACAGGTGGTGGGGGCAGAGGTAAAGCGGTAAATGTAGAGGTCATCGAGACCTTTGAATAAAGGTCGGGTCCGATAGTGGAAATTAAAGGGGATGATGTGCATAGCATGGGTTTGTCGACCATGGGGAGGACGTTTTTGGGCATACTAGGTGGATTGGCATCATAATAAGTTAATTAGTCAATTTTGAAAACCCGTCCTTCATGAGGGAACATAATTAGCTGGAAGATGGATGAGGCAACAACCTTCATTGTATACATGTAGCTAAGCCCTAGGAGCAGTTTGTTGTCGAGCTGTGTGTTGACGACTTCGATGTCAATCAGGAAAGTGTTTCTTGCTAATTGGACTGAAACATTGATAAGAAGGCCTTATGGCTGGGCTGCACATCCATCATAAGCTCGAAGAGCCGTTGTGGATGCTTTCAAAGGTAGGGATCTGAGTTTCTGCCATAAAAATGTGGACATTACGCATGTAGAATCACCCTCATCGATGATGCAGCGATGGATAACTAAGTTTCAGACCAAAACTAAGACTTGAAACACAATAGACGAAGGCATGCGGTGTTCCGAATGGTCTAGGTCGAATGCCATCAATCGTGAGTCCAAAGGGTCGATCGCACCTAACAAGCATAGCAATGATTTTCATTGTCTTGGGTAGTTTCTTAGAACTTCCAAGGCTAACATGGTAGCGGGGGATTGGGTCAAGTCATCCACAATGTTATAATTAGCGGTGGCCCAAGCGTTGGGGTTATTAGTAATACAACGCAAAGGGAATTTGGGGGTTGGGGGGCTCCTTCATTCGGATATGGTGGGAGGCATTATGACTGGTCAACAGGGGTTGACATGGTCACCTTATATACAGGTATGGTTTCCATGGTTGAACCATATTGGTTACGACGAGTATGGAGATTGACATCGACTGAAGACATCATTAGGAGGTGGTGAACTCCTAACTCATAAGCATGACTATAATAAGCAACATAAGTAATGGGTGGTTGCGTAACTGTACCCCCTTGTGTGGGTCACATGGGATGAGTTGTAGTAACTCCTCACGTGGGGAGGGGGTTCTGCAACACCATGGGTTGTGTGGTAAGTTGCGGTGGGTTGTGCGGTGTCGCAGGTGCTGCAGTCCCTTGCTATTGGTTGTCGTCATTCCAAAGTTGCTTAGATCTCTCCAAATGTGGACAATGGTGTGTGTAATGGTCATAAACCCCGTAGAAAGAACAAGGATGGTTTGTACGTAACTACGTGTTCTTTCCCTACTGGGGCTATTGACCAGTTTTTTGGTTAGCCAATGTGACACCATTATTGTTGGGAGGGTAAGGAGGTTATCCCTCGCCTCTGGGTTGTTTATTATTCTCCTGATTTCGACCCCGTCTCTGATTTTGCTGCCCTTGTTGGTTCTGTTTAGCAAGTGGGTTTTGTGGTTGTTTTTGTTAGGCATAAACTCGCCCTTATGGGATGGGAGGGGCCTGAGGCTGGGTAGGTGTGGGGGTTGCCGGCGGTTGATAGTATGAAGGGGGAGCCGGTGCGGCGAGTGGATGGTAGTAGGAAAGGGGTGTTGTAGGTGGGGAATATGTTGGCGGAGTATGACCGTAGCAATGCGCCAAACAAGCAAGTCCATGTATGTGAGGGGCTTGGGCCGATGGAACATACAAAGGTCTTGCTCTTGAATGGGTCATGGTGTGCGAAAGGTCTAGACCACTGCTCGTGGTGTGTGGTGCAGAACTGGTGTAGGATTATAAGCAGGGGTGGAGGCTGGAGGGATATGGACATATGGCTGACTGGTAGATGTAACATGTCCAATGATGCCATCAGCGGCGTGGGATTCCCCCAATGCATCCTTCCGGGAGGAATCACCGCGAGGGGCATCAAGTAGAATGGTGTAAAGATAGCCTGACTATGCATAGATAAGGTCAAATTGTTGGGATGTAAGTATGGCTTCTTCTTCGGTCAAACGTGACATCCTTGGAAATAACTGGTATGAGAGACTTAAAAAACCAATCTAAAAATATATGGTCATCTAACTTTATCTTGCACAAATTACAGCGTCTACGTCATTCATGGATATGCTCTATGATATGGGTGGTTGTATTCTATCTACAAGATAGTAGAATCTCAACACCAGCGTCATAACGAACTGGTAGCTGGAAGAACTGCAAGAAAGTCGAAGCGAGGGATGTAAAAGTGGAGTGTGTCCCATGGGGTTGGTCAATATACCACTTAGCTGCAATTCCTATGAGTGTTTGTTGTTAGAGGTGTAGGTGGATCAAGTCATCCACTATAGAGTTGGAGGAACACCATAAGTGGAAGGACATGATATGGTTCTTGGGGTCATCACCACCCTTCCCCTCAAACTTGGTGATGTCCGATGGGAGTTTGGTGGGCATGGGAGGCCATGTGGGGTCATGTCGGATTGGATCGTTAGTCAATTTGGCCAATTCAGGGAGGTTGAGACTGGCCATGAATGGAAAATTTGCAAGAGGATGTGACATGGTCGAACAAACCGGTGTGCTGGCCATAGCGGCTATCATGAGGCCACCTCTACCGAATGCGGGTAGGTGGGCGGTAGTCATAATGGGGATTGAGGGACCACTAGTAAATGGTGGAGGGATATAATAGAAAGGGACGATGCCCCCAAGGGTACCTCCTCCGGCTAGAAGAACGGTGGTCGAAATAGATTCGGTACTGGTAGGGATTGATGTAGTAGTTGGATGCATTGTAGTGCTAGAAGTAGGTCCTGGAGTAGCAGGGATGGAAGGTCCTATGGAGGCCATGGTGGGAATGGAAGCGGTGATAGCCATGGGGCTACTAGCAGTTCCACCACCGACGATCCCTCAAAAAACAATGTTAGGATTGGTTGTGGCCATAGGGCTAGATGGGGAAGTATGTGTAGGTGTATCCGAATCAGATGAGTCAGATGTGAAGTAGGGAGCATTGGGATGGAGATCCGGTGATGAAGACCTGCGTCTCAATAGAGCACGACAAGAAGGTTCCAATGGACCGAACTGTGGGGATTTCCCCCATAGACGACAAGAGTGTCTTGGAGAATAAATGATGATAGGTGTGAAAGTGATAAAGGGGTGTGGTAGAAAATGTGCTAAAAAATCCTAGTGCAACCATGCATGCAAAATGAGAGCTCTCAAAACATCGGCACTCGGGTCAACAACAAGCGCAATAATGTGTACTACAACAATGTGCTACAATAGGTGGAGTGGCAATAAAATGGTCAGAATACCAACAAGCAGCACTCCTAGAAAGAAAAAGACTAACTAACCTATGGGTTACATGAGCATGCAAACACCTAGCTAAAAGATATGGAAGCTCACTCAACTCATATGTCCTGCAGGGTGGTGAAATCTGTAGTCAGGGAATACGAAATGGAGAACCAAATAGTGAAGGGATATCCCTCTATTGAGAGGGATCCTAGGTAACAGAATCCTAGAAGAATGGAAACTAAGCTACCTCGATCAAAGAACATCCAGAATGGTATACCGTAGCTTCAATTCTTTGGACATCGCCCACCCCGGTATGGTGGCTAGCATGTGCGATGAGAACAATGAGTTGGTGTCCTTCAGTATAGAGTGGAGAGCGGCATTGCACCCAAACTTCCAGAACCAATCTTGCTACTTTCCCTGCTAAGGGAGAGGCCCCCTAGTAAATTGGTGGGAACCATGCTAATCAAAGAGGATTTTGGCTCCCTAAAGGACAACAACTATGTCTCAAATGTGTATGATAGAGGGGGTGTTATTTGGATCCCTAACCCTAATGTCCTACCTAGATACAAAGTTGTTTTTGTGTCCCCAAGTGGGGTTAATGTGTGCTCAATTAAGCCAATTTTAGTATCATCTGGAACTTAGGGAGTGTGTGGGTTCCCAAGTGGCATGAACCCAATAGTCACCGAAAGAAAATGCTGAAGTAAATAACTGAAACTGAAATAAAAAAAATTTAACTTTTTTCTATGCAAATGTAGAAACTGACAGCTGAAAAATATATGCAAATGGTGCAACCAAATGAGCTCACTGAAATAGAAATGTGGTAAACAACAATGCTCTAAGTAAACACGGGTGCATGCAAACTGAAATTTTTGAAATGTGACAACAAGCAAACAACATAAAGTGTTATCCGCAATGGACACAAGAAAAATTAAGGATGTAAGTGCAGTTGATGTGAGGGAAGAGGCAACAAACAGGTGCTGGACAGGCCTAGTGGAGAAGCAGTTGCTTTATGAGTGCGGAAAACTACATAACAGTCGCTCGGGGAAAGAGAAATAGGCCACAAAAGACAGAGCATGCTTCTTGGTTGGAGAAGCGTGCTTAGAGCGTGCTTCTGGGCTCTAGAAGCACACTTATTAGTGCGGAAATCATGCTTAGGGACCACTTTTGGGATGAGAAAGAACGCTCGGGGCGCGCTTTAAGGCCAAGAATGTGCCCTCGGGACGCGCTTCTGAAGCTGAAAAGTGCGCTATAGCTAGAAACGACCAGGGCCGTGAAAACATTTTTTTTTTTTTTAAAACTGCGTTCGCAAGGGCCAAACCTGCAAGTACTGGGTGCAGGGCTACGCCAGAACTACCCTAAAGAGGTAGATGGTTGTAAAAATTGGAATAAACTTCAATGCAAGAAAATAAAATAACAAATGCATAAAAACGAAAAAAGAGTTATTGATCTAACCAAACCACATATCGATGGGAATCGACCTAGTTGGATTCGCCAAAACTGTAGTTAGTGTTTTCACACTAGCTAGTGCAGAAAGGCACTTACTAAGAGTTGTGAGCTACTTAATAACAGTTCATGAATATGGGTGTGTGTGCATGCAAATGGAAATAGCAGAAAGTAAAAATATGAGAAATTTACTGTAGTAAAAATGAAACTAAAATAAGCATTAAACATCCATTTCATGAAACATTCAGTAAACAAGGGTATGAATAAAAGAATGCTTTTTCATTTGTATTATGTAAAATAGATTTACAGTGGTTTTTTACCTCAAAGTGGTGAGTAGATTTGGGGGCCCTTGCAGCTATAGATATGGTGGTGCTTCGGGTCTCTTACCAACTTAGGGATTTTTGGGTTTTTGGAGGCCAAAAATGTAGGGAAAAGGGATAAATGGGTTATGTGACTAGGGGGATGAGCTTGGTGAACAATTTTTGGGTGTTAATAGTCCCTAAATGGCTTTGGGAAGTGATTTGAAACTCTCCATAACTCAGTAACTAGGGATTGGTTGGAAAAATTGTTAGTTCCATTGGAAGCATGACATCATCATACATCTAGGGACACGCCTCTCAAGTGACTTCATGGACCAAACATTGTATATTTTGACGGTTTTTGAAACTAGGGTTTTTCTAAGTAATATGCAAAGCAATTTCTACATTATAAGCTAATATTTTTAAAAATGTGTTGAGCAAGGGTGTGGGAATTGTGGTCATCTCTCCCTAGCCAAAAAATACCTACAAGAGGTAATGAAACTCAATTATATTCATCGGTATGTTTTTTATGTCCTCGGTTGAAATTTCCAAGTGTCCCTCAATGGATTTGGGAAGCAAGTTCAAACTCGCCATAAGTCCATAACTAGGGATCGAATGGAAAATTTATCAGTTCCATTGGAATAGTGACATCAAAGTATTGCTAGGAGCAACCCTCTCCAATGACTTCATGGACTGAACATTGTCTATTTTGATGGTTTTCACAACTAGGGGTTTGCTAAGTAACATGCAATGCAATTTCTGCATTATAGGATAATATTTTGAAAAATTTGCCAAGCAAGGGTGTGGGAATCATGGTCATCTCTCCCTAGACCAAAAACACCTACAGGAGGTATTGGAACAAAATTACATTGCTTGGTTTTTTTTTATGCCCCGGTTGAAATTTTCCAAGTGTCTGTGAATGAATTTGGGAAGCTAGTTGAAACTCGCGATAACTTGATAACCGCAGCTCAAATGAAAAAACTATTAGTTCCTTTGGAATTGTGACATTAGAGTACCACTAGGTACACCCCTCTCCTATGACTTTATGGACCAAATGTTGTCTTTTTTATGGTTTTTGTAGCTAGGGTTTTGCTATGTAACATGCAATGCAATTTCTACATTATAGCCTAATATTTTGAAAAATATTTCAAGTAAGGGTGTGGGAATCATTTTCATCTCTCCCTAGCCCAAACACATCTGCAGATGGTAATGGAACTCAATTTCATTGCTCAGTTTATTTTTTATGCCTCGATTGAAATTTTCCAAGTGTCACTAAATGGCTTTTCGATGCGAGATGAAACTCGCCATAAGTCAATAATCGGGCTCAGATGGAAAAAATGTCAGTTTCGTTGGAATTGTGACATCGGATTATTTCTAGGGCAACCTCACTCCCATGAATTCATGTACCGAACACTTTCTTTTTTTTACAGTTTTCGCAACTAGGGTTTTTATAAGTGACATGCAATGCAATTTCTGCATTATAAGCTAATATTTTGAAAAATTTGTCGAGTGAGGGTGTGGGAATCATGGTTATATCGCCCTATTCCAAGTGCACCTTTAGGAGGTAACCAAACTCAATTCCATTGCTCTGTTTTTTTCTTATGGCCTTGGTTGAAATTTTCCAAGTGTCCATGAATGGCTTTGGGAAGCGAATTGAAACTCATCATAACTCTATAAACAAGGATCGGATGGAAAAATGGTTAGTTCCTTTGGAATCATGACATCGGAGTACTGCTTGGGATACCCCTCTTGAGTGACTTCATGGACTGAACATTGTCTATTTTGATGGTTTTTGTAGCTAGGGTTTGCTAAGAAACTTGCAATGCAATTTCTGCATTAAAGTCTAATATTTTGAAAAATGTTTCTAGAAAGGGTGTGGCAATCGTGTTCATCTCGCCCTATCTCAAAGACACCTGGAAGAGGTAATGGAACTCAATTCCATTGCTTGGTTTGTTTTTTATTCCCTTTGTTGAAATTTTCCAAGTGTCCCTGAATGTATTTGGGAAGAGAAATAAAACTTGCCATAACTCAGTAATCGGGGAAAGGATGGACAAAATGTCTGTTCAGTTGGAATCATGACATTGGAGTAACACTAGGGACACCCCTCTCTAGTGAATTCATGGACCGAACGTTGTCTATTTTGACGATTTTCTCAACTAGGGTTTTTCTCAGTAACATGCAATGCAATTTCTGCATTATAGGATAATATTTTGAGAAATGTGCCAAGTGAGGGTGTGGGAATTGTGTTCATCTCTCCTTGGACCACACCCACATGTCGGAGGTAATGAAACTCAATTATGTTGCTCGGTTTGTTTTTTATGGCATTGGTTGAAATTTCTCAAGTGTCCTTGAATGGATTTGAGAAGCGAGATGAAGTTTTCCATAAGTCGATAACCGGGGCTTAGATAGAAAAATTGTCAGTTCCATTGGAATTGTGACATTGGATTAATACTAGGGAAACCCCTCTCTAGTGACTTGAGGGACCGAACGTTGTCTTTTTTGACGGTTTTTGTAACTAGGGTTTTGCTAAGTAACATGTAATGCAATTTATGCATTATAGGATAAGATTTTTAAAAATATGTCGAGTGAGGGTATGGTAATCATGGTGATCTCTCCCTATCCCAAACACACCTGCAGGAGGTAATGGAACTCAATTTCATTTCTCAGTTTGTTTTTTATGCCCTCGGTTGAAATTTTCCAAGTGTCCTTGAATGGCTTTGTGAAGCGAGTTGAAACTCGCCATAATTCAGTAACCGAGGCTCAGATGGAAAAACCATCAGTGCCATTGGAGTCATGACATAATAGTACCATTGGGGACACCCCTCTTTAGTGACTTCATGGACCAAACATTGTCTATTTTGACGGTTTTCTCAACTAGGTCTTTTGTAAGTAACATGCAATGCAATTTATGCATTATAGGCTAAGATTTTGCATAATATGCCAAGAGAGGATGTGGGAATTACGGTCATATCACCCTCACCAAAACACACTTGTAGGAGGTAATGAAAATCAATTTTGTTGCTCAATTTCTTTTATGCCCACGTTTTAAATTTTCCAAGTGTCCCTGAATGGATTTGGGAAGTGAGCTAAAACTCACCATAAATTGGTAACCCGGGATTAAATGGAAAAACCATCCATTTTTTTGGAATCGTGACATCGGATTACCACTAGGTACACCCCTCTCTAGTGACCTCATGGACCAATCATTTTCTATTATGACGGTTTTCACAACTAGGGTTTTTCTAAGTAACATACAATGCAATTTCACATTATAGGCTAATATTTTGAAAAAATTAACAAGAAAGGGTGTGGGAATAATGGTCATCTCACCTTATCAAAAACACACCTACATGAGGTAATGGAACTCAATTCCATTGCTTGGTTTGTTTTTATGCCCCTAGTTGAAATTTGCCAACTGTCCATGAATGACTTTGGGAAGCAAATTGAAATTCATCATAAGTCCATAACTGGGGCTCAAATTGACAAACCGCCAGTTCCATTGGAATTGTGACATTGGATTACCACTAGGGACACCCCTCTCCTGTGACTTTATGGAAATAACGTTGTCTTTTTTTATGGTTTTCACAACTAGGATTTTGCTAAGTAACAATTCAATGCAATTTCTGCATTATAGGCTAAGATTTTGAAAAAAGTGTTGAGCGAGGGTGTGGGAATTGTGTTCATATCACCCTATCTAGAAAACACATGAAGGAGGTAATGGAACTCAATTTCATTGCTCAGTTTGTTTTTCAAGCCCTGGTTGAAATTTTCCAAGTGTCCCGAAATAACATTGGAATGCAAGATGAAACTCGCCATAAGTCGATAACCGAGGCTCCTATGAAAAAATCATCAATTCTGTTGGAATCATGACATCATATTATCACTAGGGACAACTCTCTCCAATGACTTCATGTATTGAACGTTGTATTTTTTGACGATTTTTGCAACTAGGGTTTTGTTAAGTAACATGCAATGCAATTTCTATTGAAGATTTTAAAAAATGTTTCGAGCGAGGGAGTGGGAATCATGGTTATCTCACACTATCCAAAACACACCTTTAGGAGTTAATGAAAGACAATTCCATTGCTCAGTTTTTCTTTTACTTCCTTCGATGAAATTTTCCAAGTGTCCCTGAATAGCTTTGGGAAGCAAGTTGAAACTTTCCACAACTCTACAACTAGGGATCAGATGGACAAACCATCAGTTCCATTGTGATCATGACATCGGGGTACCACTTGGGATACCCATCGAGAGTGACTTCATGGACCGAACATTGTCTATTTTGATGGTTTTCACAACTAGGGTTTTGCTAAGAAACTTACAATGCAATTTCTACAGTATAGGGTAAGCTTTTGAAAAATGTGTCGAGTGAGGGTGTGACCATCATGGCCATCTATTCTTATCCCAAAGACACCTATAGGAGGTAATGGAACTCAATTTCATTGCTCTATTTGTTTTTTATTCCCTCGGTTAAAATTTTCCAAGTGTCCCTGAATGGATTTAGGAAGCGAGGAGAAACATGCCATAAATCAGTAAGCAAGCCTCAGATGGAAAATCCATTAGTTCTATTGGAATTGTGTGACATCAGAGTAACACTAGGTACATCCCTCTTTGGTGACTTCATGGACCGAACATTGTCTATTTTGACAATTTTCTCAACTAGGGTTTTGTTCTATAAGATGGAATGCAATTTATGTATTATAGGATAAGATTTTGAGAAATGTTCCAAGTGAGGGTAAGGGTATCACGGTCATCTCTCCCTAGACGTAACACACCCGCAGGAGGTAACAAAACTCAATTCCATTGCTCTATTTGTTTTCAATGCCCCCCTGTTGAAATTTTCCAACTATCCATGAATGAATTTAGGAAGCGAGTTGAAACTCACCATAAGTCCATAACCGGGGCTCGGATGGACAAAACATTAATTCTATTGGAATAGTGACATCGTATTACCACTAGGGACACTAGGGATAGCCCTCTTCAGTGACTTCATGGATTGAACATTGTCTATTTTGAAAATCTTCTACACTATGGTTTTGTTCTATAACATGCAATGCAATTTCTGCATTATAGGATATGATTTTGAGAAATGTTCCAAGTGATGGTAAGGGAATCATGGTCATCTCTCCCTAGAACTAACACACCCGCAGGAGGTAACAAAACTCAATTTCGTTGCTCGGTTTTTTTTAATGCTCCTGGTTGAAATTTTACAATTGTCCATGATTGACTTTAGGAAGTGAGTTGAAACTCGCCATAAATCCATAACCGGGGTTGGATAGAGAAACCATCAGTTCTGTTGGAATAGTGACATCATATTACCACTAGGGACACCCCTCTTCTGTTACTTTATGGATCGAGCATTGTATTTTTTAATGGTTTTCACCACTAGGGTTTTGCTAAGCAACATGCAATGACATTTCTACATTATAGGCTAATATTTTGAAAAATGAGTTGAGAGAGGGTATGGGCATTGTATGCATCTTACCCTAGCCCAACAACAACCGCGGGAGGTAATGGAACTCAATTTGATTGATCATTTTTTTTTATGCCCTCGGTTGAAATTTTCCAGCTATCCTTGAATATATTTGGGATGGAAGATGAAACTCGACACAAGTCAATAAGTGAGGCTCAAATGGAAAAAATATAAATTCCTTTGGAATTCTGACAACAGATTATCACTAGGGACACCTCTCTCCAGTGACTTCATGTACTGAACATTGTCTTTTTTTACAGTTTTCACAACTAGGGTTTTATTAAGAGACATGCAATGCAATTTCTACATTATAGGATAATATTTTGAAAACTGTGTCGAGCGAGGGTGCACGCACTGAGGTTATATCACCCTATCCCGAACACACCTTTAGGTGGCAACGAAAATCAATTCTGTTGCTCTCTTTGTCTTTATGGCCCTGGTTGAAATTTGCCAAGTGTCCCATAATGGCTTTAGGAAGCTAGTTTAAACTCACCATAACTCTAAAACCAAGGATTGGATGGACAAACCATCAGTTATGTTGTAATATTGAAATCAAGGTACCACTTGGGATACCTATGTCGAGTGACTTCATGGACTGAATGTTGTCTATTTTGATGGTTTTCACAGCTAGATTTTTGCTAAGAAACTTGCAATGCAATTTCTACATTATAGGTTAATATTTTGAAAAATGTGTTGAGTGAGGATGTAAGAATCATGGTCATCTTTCCCTATCCCAAAGATACCTGTAGGAGGTAACGAAACTCAATTCCATTTCTTGGTTTGTTTTGTATGCCCTTGGTTGAAATTCACCAAGTGTCCTAAATGGCTTTGGGAAGTGAGTTGAAACTTGCCATAATTGAGTAAGAGGGACTCATATGGAAAAACCATTAGTTCCATTGGAATTATGGTATCAAAGTGCCACTATAGACACCCCTCTCTAGTGATTTCATGGATCAAACGTTATCTATTTTGACAGTTTTCTCAACTAGTGTTTTGCTCAATAACATGCAATGCAATTTTTGCATTATAGGCTAATATTTTTAGAAATGTGCCAATCGAGGGTTTGGGATTCGTGGTCATATATCCCTATCCCACACACACCTACAGGAGGTAATGGACCTCAATTAGGTTTCTCAATTTTTTTTGTATGCCCCCGGTTGAAAATTTTCAAGTCTCCCTTAATGGCTTTGGGAAGCAAGATGAAACTTGACATAAGTCAATAACCGAGGCTTAGATGTACAATTTGTTAGTTTCATTGTCATAATGACATCAGAGTACCACTAGGATCACCCCCCTCCAGTGACTTGATGTATCAAATGTTGTCTTTTTTATGGTTTTGCAACTAGGGTTTTGTTAAGTAACATGCAATGCAATTTCTACATTATAGGATAAGACTTTGAAAAAGTTGTCGAGTGAGGGTGTGGGAATCATTGTCATCTCAACCTATCCCAAACACATATACATGAGGTAATATAACTAAATTCCATTGCTTGGTTTGTTTTTTATGCCCTCGGTTGAAATTTGCTAAATGTCCCTGAATGGCTTTGTGAAGCGAGTTGAAACTCATCGTAACTCAGTAACCGGGGATCGAATGGTAAAAACCTCAGTTCCATTGGTATCATGACATTATAGTACTACTTGGGACACCCCTCTTGAGTGACTTCATAGACTAAACGCTATCTGTTTTGACTTTTTTTCAACTAGGTTTTTCCTAAGCAACATGCAATGCAATTTCTTGTAACACGTGTATTCGAATCCTAAGCATTGTATATTTACTGTTTTACTATTCAGATTAATGTAACACATGTAATTATTCTGCCTCTATCTAAGCTCCTTTGGATCTATGTTCTACTGTGTTATCACTCGGATTTTCCTTGGGCTGTATCAGAAAAACCCCGAGGTAACCTATTTCAAACCAATCTTTAGACTGAAAGTTGACCTCTTTCAGCCAAAGAGGGCTCTCTCAGCAAATCTGCCATCCAATGTCACCACAACAACAATTTGACAATGAAACTCAAGGGCCAATTTGTAAAATAATAAAAAACTTAGGAATTTTTGATGAGGTGGTTAGATCAACAGGAAAAGGATACCATTGGGTAATGGAGTCAAGAAACAGAAAAAATAATAGATCAGCAGCCAAACAAATGTTTCATACAAAGGCAAGATAGCTGTTTTATTACAGTCAATAAGATTTTGCAGGTGACAAGGAAAAGAAATAAAGACAGTCCATTAACAACGGGCATCGATTTTCAGATGAATCCACTGTTAACTTTGGAGAAATAAGTGGATACTTAGATGCGAATAAATCGAGGCATATGACATGAATCTCAATCTATATAAACGTTCATCTAAGCATAGAAGAAAATGACACAATTGAATGCATAACAAAGAAGGTAACATGCACATGTAAAGAAAGGGAAAGTACAGACTGTAATTTTAAAACAACACATGAATCTTTGATTAAATCTGCTCAACTCTGAAATGTTTATTAATTTATGGAATAAACCTCAAAAACCCAGAACGGGAATTCTTTCTCTCTGAAAATCCCCCCCTTTTTACATTGCAAAATGCCTCATTTATACAGAAAATATTCATAGTAAACCCTAACCACTAGAAATATCTAGACTTTGTTTATAATAATTAGTTACAAGAACGTAATAATAACTGTAATGAAAATGCTAATTTCTAGGAACAAGACTTTAACAAGAAGATCGATGTTAACTAAATCTGGAAACTGCTTGTTCAAATTTTTGAAGGGTTGCTGGAGTTCATTTCTTTTGAAATCGAGAAATCCCCTTTTCGACGTATGCCCATCTGCTCTTCGGCGTCCTGAGAAATCACATTCTCATTTATGTTTGAAATGCTCCACGATGGAGTGGCTTGCTTTGAAAGACACGACTGCACTGAATTTTTTGTTGGTATCGGACCCTAACCGTCCAATGTATTTTATCGCGTTCCTCATCCCTTTTAACCATCGAGCCAATAAAAATGATACATTATTTAATCTAATAAATAACTTTCGGAAAAGGTCTTTTCGCACGTGCAAAGGGTGGTTTCCGCATGACCAGAAGGCGGTTTATAATACCACCCTCGCATTGATGCGGATAAATAACAATGCGCCACGTGCTCTCATGGTATTTCGTCCGCAACCACTTACAATACATTGCGATCATCCCTTTTGGTGATGCGGGATCTCGTGACGACTGCTGATCCTTGCATGTAACATCTCTGATGTCGGATCTTAGCTGGAGTTTAACCCTTTTAATATTTATCATCGGACTATAGCATTTGTGGGTTTTTGTTTGTCGATTTTATTATAATTCTTATACACTTAGCAATCTTTCTTCTAAGTCCTTTTCACTTGGGAAAAATTTTGACACATCTTTAGGCCTTCCTTTGGATTTTTGAAACATAGTGTCAACAACTTGAGGGAAAAAACATTTTCTCAGTCAAGATTGAAGACTTCACCAAAAAAAAAAAATGCTTTATTTTTGCACTGTCAACTCTACCAAAAGAAATTTAAGCAAAAAAGTTTATGGAGTGCTAACAACTGGCTCAAATCGACCAAATGTTGTCTTTTTTATGGTTTTTGTAGCTAGGGTTTTGCTATGTAACATGCAATGCAATTTCTACATTATAGCCTAATATTTTGAAAAATATTTCAAGTAAGGGTGTGGGAATCATTTTCATCTCTCCCTAGCCCAAACACACCTGCAGATGGTAATGGAACTCAATTTCATTGCTCAATTTATTTTTTATGCCTCGATTGAAATTTTCCAAGTGTCACTAAATGGCTTTTCGATGCGAGATGAAACTCGCCATAAGTCAATAATCGGGCTCAGATGGAAAAAATGTCAGTTTCGTTGGAATTGTGACATCGGATTATTTCTAGGGCAACCTCACTCCCATGAATTCATGTACCGAACACTTTCTTTTTTTTACAGTTTTCGCAACTAGGGTTTTTATAAGTGACATGCAATGCAATTTCTGCATTATAAGCTAATATTTTGAAAAATGTGTCGAGTGAGGGTGTGGGAATCATGGTTATATCGCCCTATTCCAAGTACACCTTTAGGAGGTAACCAAACTCAATTCCATTGCTCTGTTTTTTTCTTATGGCCTTGGTTGAAATTTTCCAAGTGTCCATGAATGGCTTTGGGAAGCGAATTGAAACTCATCATAACTCTATAAAAAAGGATCGGATGGAAAAATGGTTAGTTCCTTTAGAATCATGACATCGAAGTACTGCTTGGGATACCCCTCTTGAGTGACTTCATGGACTGAACATTGTCTATTTTGATGGTTTTTGTAGCTAGGGTTTGCTAAGAAACTTGCAATGCAATTTCTGCATTAAAGTCTAATATTTTGAAAAATGTTTCTAGAAAGGGTGTGGCAATTGTGTTCATCTCGCCCTATCTCAAAGACACCTGGAAGAGGTAATGGAACTCAATTCCATTGCTTGGTTTGTTTTTTATTCCCTTTGTTGAAATTTTCCAAGTGTCCCTGAATGTATTTGGGAAGAGAAATAAAACTTGCCATAACTCAGTAATCGGGGAAAGGATGGACAAAATGTCCGTTCAGTTGGAATCATGACATTGGAGTAACACTAGGGACACCCCTCTCTAGTGAATTCATGGACCGAACGTTGTCTATTTTGACGATTTTCTCAACTAGGGTTTTTCTCAGTAACATGCAATGCAATTTCTGCATTATAGGATAATATTTTGAGAAATGTGCCAAGTGAGGGTGTGGGAATTGTGTTCATCTCTCCTTGGACCACACCCACATGTCGGAGGTAATGAAACTCAATTATGTTTCTCGGTTTGTTTTTTATGGCATTGGTTGAAATTTCTCAAGTGTCCTTGAATGGATTTGAGAAGCGAGATGAAGTTTTCCATAAGTCGATAACCGGGGCTTAGATAGAAAAATTGTCAGTTCCATTGGAATTGTGACATTGGATTAATACTAGGGAAACCCCTCTCTAGTGACTTGAGGGACCGAACGTTGTCTTTTTTGACGGTTTTTGTAACTAGGGTTTTGCTAAGTAACATGTAATGCAATTTATGCATTATAGGATAAGATTTTTAAAAATATGTCGAGTGAGGGTATGGTAATCATGGTGATCTCTCCCTATCCCAAACACACCTGCAGGAGGTAATGGAACTCAATTTCATTTCTCAGTTTGTTTTTTATGCCCTCGGTTGAAATTTTCCAAGTGTCCTTGAATGGCTTTGTGAAGCGAGTTGAAACTCGCCATAATTCAGTAACCGAGGCTCAGATGGAAAAACCATCAGTTCCATTGGAGTCATGACATAATAGTACCATTGGGGACACCCCTCTTTAGTGACTTCATGGACCAAACATTGTCTATTTTGACGGTTTTCTCAACTAGGTCTTTTGTAAGTAACATGCAATGCAATTTATGCATTATAGGCTAAGATTTTGCATAATATGCCAAGAGAGGATGTGGGAATTACGGTGATATCACCCTCACCAAAACACACTTGTAGGAGGTAATGAAAATCAATTTTGTTGCTCAATTTCTTTTATGCCCACGTTTTAAATTTTCCAAGTGTCCCTGAATGGATTTGGGAAGTGAGCTAAAACTCACCATAAATTGGTAACCCGGGATTAAATGGAAAAACCATCCATTTTTTTGGAATCGTGACATCGGATTACCACTAGGTACACCCCTCTCTAGTGACCTCATGGACCAATCATTTTCTATTATGACAGTTTTCACAACTAGGGTTTTGCTAAGTAACATACAATGCAATTTCACATTATAGGCTAAGATTTTGAAAAAATTAAGAAGAAAGGGTGTGGGAATAATGGTCATCTCACCTTATCAAAAACACACCTACATGAGGTAATGGAACTCAATTCCATTGCTTGGTTTGTTTTTATGCCCCTAGTTGAAATTTGGCAACTGTCCATGAATGACTTTGGGAAGCAAATTGAAATTCATCATAAGTCCATAACTGGGGCTCAAATGGACAAACCGCCAGTTCCATTGGAATTGTCACATTGGATTACCACTAGGGACACCCCTCTCCTGTGACTTTATGGAAATAACGTTGTCTTTTTTTATGGTTTTCACAACTAGGATTTTGCTAAGTAACAATTCAATGCAATTTTTGCATTATAGACTAAGATTTTGAAAAAAGTGTTGAGCGAGGGTGTGGGAATTGTGTTCATATCACCCTATCTAGAAAACACATGAAGGAGGTAATGGAACTCAATTTCATTGCTCAGTTTGTTTTTCAAGCCCTGGTTGAAATTTTCCAAGTGTCCCGAAATAACATTGGAATGCAAGATGAAACTCGCCATAAGTCGATAACCGAGGCTCCTATGAAAAAATCATCAATTCTGTTGGAATCATGACATCATATTATCACTAGGGACAACTCTCTCCAATGACTTCATGTATTGAACGTTGTATTTTTTGACGATTTTTGCAACTAGGGTTTTGTTAAGTAACATGCAATGCAATTTCTATTGAAGATTTTAAAAAATGTTTCGAGCGAGGGAGTGGGAATCATGGTTATCTCACACTATCCAAAACACACCTTTAGGAGTTAATGAAAGACAATTCCATTGCTCAGTTTTTCTTTTACTTCCTTCGATGAAATTTTCCAAGTGTCCCTGAATAGCTTTGGGAAGCAAGTTGAATCTTTCCATAACTCTACAACTAGGGATCAGATGGACAAACCATCAGTTCCATTGTGATCGTGACATTGGGGTACCACTTGGGATACCCATCGAGAGTGACTTCATGGACTGAACATTGTCTATTTTGATGGTTTTCACAACTAGGGTTTTGCTAAGAAACTTACAATGCAATTTCTATAGTATAGGCTAAGCTTTTGAAAAATGTGTCGAGTGAGGGTGTGACCATCATGGCCATCTATTCTTATCCCAAAGACACCTATAGGAGGTAATGGAACTCAATTTCATTGCTCTATTTGTTTTTTATGCCCTCGGTTAAAATTTTCCAAGTGTCCCTGAATGGATTTAGGAAGCGAGGAGAAACATGCCATAAATCAGTAAGCAAGCCTCAGATGGAAAATCCATTAGTTCTATTGGAATTGTGTGACATCAGAGTAACACTAGGTACATCCCTCTTTGGTGACTTCATGGACCGAACATTGTCTATTTTGACAATTTTCTCAACTAGGGTTTTGTTCTATAAGATGGAATGCAATTTATGCATTATAGGATAAGATTTTGAGAAATGTTCCAAGTGAGGGTAAGGGTATCACGGTCATCTCTCCCTAGACCTAACACACCCGCAGGAGGTAACAAAACTCAATTCCATTGCTCAATTTGTTTTCAATGCCCCCCTGTTGAAATTTTCCAACTATCCAGGAATGAATTTAGGAAGCGAGTTGAAACTCACCATAAGTCCATAACCGGGCTCAGATGGACAAAACATTAATTCTATTGGAATAGCGACATCGTATTACCACTAGGGACACTAGGGATAGCCCTCTTCAGTGACTTCATGGATTGAACATTGTCTATTTTGAAAATCTTCTACACTATGGTTTTGTTCTGTAACATGCAATGCAATTTCTGCATTATAGGATATGATTTTGAGAAATGTTCCAAGTGATGGTAAGGGAATCATGGTCATCTCTCCCTAGAACTAACACACCCGCAGGAGGTAACAAAACTCAATTTCGTTGCTCGGTTTTTTTTAATGCTCCTGGTTGAAATTTTACAATTGTCCATGATTGACTTTAGGAAGTGAGTTGAAACTCGCCATAAATCCATAACCGGGGTTGGATAGAGAAACCATCAGTTCTGTTGGAATAGTGACATCATATTACCACTAGGGACACCCCTCTTCTGTTACTTTATGGATCGAGCATTGTATTTTTTAATGGTTTTCACCACTAGGGTTTTGCTAAGCAACATGCAATGACATTTCTACATTATAAGCTAATATTTTGAAAAATGAGTTGAGAGAGGGTGTGGGCATTGTATGCATCTTACCCTAGCCCAACAACAACCGCGGGAGGTAATGGAACTCAATTTGATTGATCATTTTTTTTTTATGCCCTCGGTTGAAATTTTCCAGCTATCCTTGAATATATTTGGGATGCAAGATGAAACTCGACATAAGTCAATAAGTGAGGCTCAAATGGAAAAAATATAAATTCCTTTGGAATTCTGACAACATATTATCACTAGGGACACCTCTGTCCAGTGACTTCATGTACTGAACATTGTCTTTTTTTACAGTTTTCACAACTAGGGTTTTATTAAGAGACATGCAATGCAATTTCTACATTATAGGATAATATTTTGAAAACTGTGTCGAGCGAGGGTGCACGCACTGAGGTTATATCACCCTATCCCAAACACACCTTTAGGTGGCAACGAAAATCAATTCTGTTGCTCTCTTTGTCTTTATGGCCCTGGTTGAAATTTGCCAAGTGTCCCATAATGGCTTTAGGAAGCTAGTTGAAACTCACCATAACTCTAAAACCAAGGATTGGATGGACAAACCATCAGTTATGTTGTAATATTGAAATCAAGGTACCACTTGGGATACCTATGTCGAGTGACTTCATGGACTGAATGTTGTCTATTTTGATGGTTTTCACAGCTAGATTTTTGCTAAGAAACTTGCAATGCAATTTCTACATTATAGGTTAATATTTTGAAAAATGTGTTGAGTGAGGATGTAAGAATCATGGTCATCTTTCCCTATCCCAAAGATACCTGTAGGAGGTAACGAAACTCAATTCCATTTCTTGGTTTGTTTTGTATGCCCTTGGTTGAAATTCACCAAGTGTCCTAAATGGCTTTGGGAAGTGAGTTGAAACTTGCCATAATTGAGTAAGAGGGACTCATATGGAAAAACCATTAGTTCCATTGGAATTATGGTATCAAAGTGCCACTATAGACACCCCTCTCTAGTGATTTCATGGATCAAACGTTATCTATTTTGACAGTTTTCTCAACTAGTGTTTTGCTCAATAACATGCAATGCAATTTTTGCATTATAGGCTAATATTTTTAGAAATGTGCCAATCGAGGGTTTGGGATTCGTGGTCATATATCCCTATCCCACACACACCTACAGGAGGTAATGGACCTCAATTAGGTTTCTCAATTTTTTTTGTATGCCCCCGGTTGAAATTTTTCAAGTCTCCCTTAATGGCTTTGGGAAGCAAGATGAAAATTGACATAAGTCAATAACCGAGGCTTAGATGTACAATTTGTTAGTTTCATTGTCATAATGACATCAGAGTACCAATAGGATCACCCCTCTCCAGTGACTTGATGTATCAAATGTTGTCCTTTTTATGGTTTTGCAACTAGGGTTTTGTTAAGTAACATGCAATGCAATTTCTACATTATAGGATAAGACTTTGAAAAAGTTGTCGAGTGAGGGTGTGGGAATCATTGTCATCTCAACCTATCCCAAACACATATACATGAGGTAATATAACTAAATTCCATTGCTTGGTTTGTTTTTTATGCCCTCGGTTGAAATTTGCTAAATGTCCCTGAATGGCTTTGTGAAGCGAGTTGAAACTCATCGTAACTCAGTAACTAGGGATCGAATGGTAAAAACCTCAGTTCCATTGGTATCATGACATTACAGTACTACTTGGGACACCCCTCTTGAGTGACTTCATAGACTGAACGCTATCTGTTTTGACTTTTTTTCAACTAGGTTTTTCCTAAGCAACATGCAATGCAATTTCTTGTAACACGTGTATTCGAATCCTAAGCATTGTATATTTACTGTTTTACTATTCATATTAATGCAACACATGTAATTATTTTGCCTCTATCTGAGCTCCTTTGGATCTATGTTCTACTGTGTTATCACTCGGATTTTCCTTGGGCTGTATCAAAGAAACCCTGAGGTAACCTATTTCAAACCAATCTTTAGACTGAAAGTTGACCTCTTTCAGCCAGAGAGGGCTCTCTCAGCAAATCTGCCATCCAATGTCACCACGACAACAGTTTGACAATGAAACTCAAGGGCCAATTTGTAAAATAATAAAAAACTTAGGAATTTTTGATGAGGTGGTTAGATCAACAGGAAAAGGATACCATTGGGTAATGGAGTGAAGAAACAGAAAAAATAATAGATCAGCAGCCAAACAAATGTTTCATACAAAGGCAAGATAGCTGTTTTATTACAGTCAATAAGATTTTGCAGGTGACAAGGAAAAGAAATAAAGACAGTCCATCAACAACGGGCATCGATTTTCAGATGAATCCACTGTTAACTTTGGAGAAATAAGTGGATACTTAGATGCGAATAAATCGAGGCATATGACATGAATCTCAATCTATATAAACATTCATCTAAGCATAGAAGAAAATGACACAATTGAAGGCATAACAAAGAAGGTAACATGCACATGTAAAGAAAGGGAAAGTACGGACTGTAATTTTAAAACAACACATGAATCTTTGATTAAATCTGCTCAACTCTGAAATCTTTATTAATTTCTGGAATAAACCTCAAAAACCCAGAACGGGAATTCTTTCTCTCTGAAAATCCCCCCTCTTTTTACATTGCAAAATGCCTCATTTATACAGAAAATATTCATAGTAAACCCTAACCACTAGAAATATCTAGACTTTGTTTATAATAATTAGTTACAAGAACATAATAATAACTGTAATGAAAATGCTAATTTCTAGGAACAAGACTTTAACAAGAAGATCGATGTTAACTAAATCTGGAAACTGCTTGTTCAAATTTTTGAAGGGTTGCTGGAGTTCATTTCTTTTGAAATCGAGAAATCCCCTTTTCGACGTATGCCCATCTATTCTTCGGCGTCCTGAGAAATCACATTCTCATTTATGTTTGAAATGCTCCACGATGGAGTGGCTTGCTTTGAAAGACACGACTGCACTGAATTTTTTGTTGGTATCGGACCCTAACCGTCCAATGTATTTTATCGCGTTCCTCATCCCTTTTAACCATCGAGCCAATAAAAATGATACATTATTTAATCTAATAAATAACTTTCGGAAAAGGTCTTTTCGCACGTGCAAAGAGTGGTTTCCGCATGACCAGAAGGCGATTTATAATACCACCCTCGCATTGATGCGGATAAATAACAACGCGCCACGTGCTCTCATGGTATTTCGTCCGCAACCACTTACAATACATTGCGATCGTCCCTTTTGGTGATGCGGGATCTCGTGACGACTGCTGATCCTTGCATGTAACATCTCCGACGTCGGATCTTAGCTGGAGTTTAACCCTTTTAATATTTATCATCGGACTATAGCATTTGTGGGTTTTTGTTTGTCGATTTTATTATAATTCTTATACACTTAGCAATATTTCTTCTAAGTCCTTTTCACTTGGGAAAACTTTTGACATATATTTAGGCCTTCCTTTGGATTTTTGAAACATAGTGTCAACAACTTGAGGGAAAAAACATTTTCTCGGTCAAGATTGAAGACTTCACCAAAAAAAAAAAATGCTTTATTTTTGCACTGTCAACTCTACCAAAAGAAATTTAAGCAAAAAAGTTTATGGAGTGCTAACAACTGGCTCCTACTGGGGATGATGTCCTCCCAGCGAGGCAACAAAGAATACCGTAGACCATGTTCCTGACCATTGGGCGGCTCCCAACCTTGACAACTGCAACCTGTAACCTGTATCCTGTAATCAATCTTTCATCCAAAAACTGTAGCTGAAAACCACTTTAACTGTAGAAAACTGAAAACTTACATGCTGAAACTGAACTGAAAACAACACTGTACATACTGAAGACTGCTTACCTGGAAAACTTATTTCTCCTACCTACCCTACCTTTAGAATGTCAAAGACTTTCCATCAATCAAGTAATTCGGAAACACCAATAAAGCCAATCCATTAGGTGTTCAAAGAATCTAACTCTTTCACTATTGAAATAAGTCACTAACAGAAAATATGATAGCACCGGCAACCAATGATATTCTTTACTCTCATAGTAAAAATTTTGCTGCAAATTTAAAATGAGAAATCTATCCATATACTCAACTATCGGATCAGAGAAGATATATTTTATTTGAAGTACCTTCGGATTTCCTGCAATTTGATGGGAGAGCTGAAATGTTCTTTCTTCCTTAACATTCTTTTCCAGAAAGGAATGATTAAACTCATACTCTAAAGCATCTTCAAACAACAAACACTCTGCAAGATCATTAAACATGATAGCTCTATCTTCTTGATGAAAGAACAGGGGGTCTGATAGCTAATTTTCTTGTGGAGAATCATCATCAAAAATGCTTTTCTTCAAAATATCCTCATTACTGTCATCATTTAAATTCAGATCTACATGCCCAAAAATGGAAGAAGATTCACTTACATATCCCGGACTATGTGAACACTGCAAATCTGTATAAGCAGGGGTCGTAGCATGACTCTGCAAGAGCCGATCTATTTCTTCTTATGTTAAAAGAGGAGGTGGTTTGTGCATTTTCTGAATAAAAAAACTATTGTTTTCTTCTTCTTCTGTAGATTGATCATGATGATGGATGTATTCTTCATTTGTATACAAAGTAGTAGATGAATCATCATTTGTTTCTTAATAGAGCTCATGGGAATCTACTATTATTTCTTCATTGATTTTATCTACAACTAGCTTACCTTGATCATCATGGCCATGGACTTGCGAAGAAAAATGTAAAATATTTTAGACATGTCTTCATCATTCATACCTTCCAGATCTTCATCAATACTTTCGAGGTACTGTATGAAACCCTCAAACTGATCACAGTAATCTTCCACTAAAGACAAAGCTGGAATATCTTATGTATAATGCTTATAAAATGCCAGGTCTTAAACTTTCATACCAATCCCTTACTTTTCCTTCTAAAGAAGCCATGCACATCTTCATAAGACAATCCTCATGAAACCTAATCTTCAGCTTGTGCACATGTATGTGAAATCTCATTAAATGTAAAACAACATTATCATTGTTTTCATCTCTGAATTTAGGCAAATAAGACTGCCAATCAATTTTAGGAATTTGATTCGGAAAACCAGGAATATGAGACCTGATCATAGGAGCATACCTTCTTAATAACGAAGCCATCTCGAAATACTGGAGCTGTAGATTCTGATTTGAAAATTGAGGAGACTAGCCTGTGAACCAATGCAAAACTGGATTTCTTTAATGTGGAGTCGCCAGGTGAAAGATGCACAGCCTGCTTGATATCTGACCGTTGTTCACCGTCAACCATCATAGCTGGAAAATTTGTCGTTCATACCCAGGGAAAATGAAACCTTCATTCCCCGGCAATGGCGCCAAAATGTTATCACTCAGATTTTCCTTGGGCTGTATCAAAGAAACCCCGAGGTATCCTATTTCAAACCAATCTTTAGACTGAAAGTGGGCCTCTTTCAGCCAGAGAGGGCTTTCTCAAAAAATCTGCCATCCAATGTCACCACGACAGCAGTTTGACAATGAAACTCAAGGGCCAATTTGTAAAATAATAAAAAACTTAGGAATTTTTGATGAGGTGGTTAGATCAACAGGAAAAGGATACCATTGGGTAAGGGAGTCAAGAAACAGAAAAAATAATAGATCAACAACCAAAAAAATGTTTCATACAAAGGACAGATAGCTGTTTTATTACAATCAATAAGATTTTGCAGGTGACAAGGAAAAGAAATAAAGACAGTCCATTAACAACGGGCATCGATTTTCAGATGAATCCACTGTTAACTTTGGAGAAATAAGTGGATACTTAGATGCGAATAAATCGAGGCATATGACATGAATCTTAATCTATATAGACGTTCATCTAAGCATAGAAGAAAATGACACAATGAAAGGCATAACAAAGAAGGTAACATCGACATGTAAAGAAAGGGCAAGTACGGACTGTAATTTTAGAACAGCACATGCATCTTTGATTAAATCTGCTCAACTCTGAAATCTTTATTAATTTCTGGAAAAAACCTCAAAAACCCAGAACGGGAATTCTTTCTCTCTGAAAATCCCCCCCCTTTTTACATTGCAAAATGCCTCATTTATACAGAAAATCTTCATAGTAAACACTAACCACTCGAAATTTCTAGACTTTGTTTATAATAATTAGTTACAAGAACGTAATAATAACTGTAACAAAAATGCTAACTTCTAGGAACAAGACCTTAACAAGAAGATCGATGTTAACTAAATCTGGAAACTGCTTGTTCAAATTTTTGAAGGGTTGCTGGAGTTCATATCTTTTGAAATCAAGAAATGCCCTTTTCAACGTATGCCCATCTGTTCTTCGGCGTCCTGAGAAATCAGATTCTCATTTATGTTTTAAATGCTCCACGATGGAGTGGTTTTCTTTGAAAGACACGGCTGCACTGAATTTTTTGTTTGTATGGGACCTCAACCTTCCAATGTATTTTATCGCGTTCCTCATCTCTTTTAACCATCGAGCCAATAAAAATGATACATTATTTAATCTAATAAATAACTTTCGGAAAAGGTCTTTTCGCACATGTAAAGGGTGGTTTCCGCATGGCCAGAAGGCGGTTTATAATACCACCCTTGCTTTGATGCGGATAAATAACAACGTGCCACGTGCTCTCGTGGTATTTCGTCCGCAACCACTTACAACACATTGCGATCGTGCCTTTTGGTGATGCGGGATCTCGTGACGACCGTTGATCCTTGCGTGTAACATCTCCGACGTCGGATCTTAGCTGGAGTTTAACCCTTTTAATATTTATCATCGCACTATAGAATTTGTGGGTTTTTGTTTGTCGATTTTATTATAATTCTTATACACTTAGCAATCTTTCTTCTAAGTTCTTTTCACTTGGGAAAATTTTTGACACATCTTTAGGCCTTCCTTTGGATTTTTGAAACATAGTGTCAACAACTTGAGGGAAAAAACATTTTCTTGGTCAAGATTGAAGACTTCACCAAAAAAAAAAAATGCTTTATTTTTGCACTGTCAACTCTACTAGAAGAAATTTAAGCACAAACGTTTATGGAGTGCTAACAACTGGCTCCTACTGGGGATGCTGTCCTCCCAGCGAGGCAACAAAGAACACCGTAGACAATGTGCCTAACCATTGAGTGGCTCCCAACCTTGACAACTGCAATCTGTAACCTGTATCCTGTAATCAATGTTTCATCCAAAAACTGTAGCTGAAAACCACTTTAATTGTAGAAAACTGAAAACTTACATCTTGAAACTCAACTGAAAACAACACTGTACATACTGAAGACTGCTTTCCCGGCAAACTTATTTCTCCTACCTACCCTACCTTTAGAATGTCAAAGACTTTTCATCAATCAAGTAATTTGGAAACATCAATAAAGCCAATCCATTAGGTGTTCAAAGAATCTGACTCTTTCACTGTTGAAATAAGTCACTAACATAAAATATGACAGCACCGGCAACCAATGATATTCTTTATTCTCATAGTAAAAATTTTGCTGCAAATTTAAAATGAGAAATCTCTCCATATACTCAACTATCGGATCAAAGAAGATATATTTTATATGAAGTACCTTCGGATTTTCTACAATTTGACGGGAGAGCTGAAATGTTCTTTCTTCCTTAACATTCTTTTCCAGAAAGGAATGATTAACCTCATACTCTAAAGCATCTTCAAACAACAAACACTCTGCAAGATCACTAAACATGACAGCTCTATCTTCTTGATGAAAGAACAGGGGGTCTTATAGTTGATTTTCTTGTGGAGAATCATCATCGCAAATGGTTTTCTTCAAAATATCCTCATGACTGTCATCATTTAAATTCAGATTTACATGCCCAAAAATGGAAGAAGATTCACTTACATATCTCGGACTATGTGAACACTACAAATTTGTTTAAGCAGGGGTCGTAACATGACTCTGCAAGAGTCGATCTATTTCTTCTTCTGTTAAAAGAGGAGGTGGTTTGTGCATTTTCTGAATTAAAAAACTATTGTTTTCTTCTTCTTCTGTAGATTGATCATGATGATGGATGTATTCTTCATTTCTATACAAAGGAGTAGATGAATCATCATTTGTTTCTGAATAGAGATCATGGGAATCTACTATCATTTCTTCATTGATTTTATCTACAGCTAGCTTCTCTTGATCATCATGGCCATGGACTTGCGAAGAAAAATGATAAAATATTTCAGACATGTCTTCATCATTCATACATTCCAAATCTTCATCAATACTTTCGAGGTACTGTATGAAACCCTCAAAGTTATCACAACAATCTTCCACTAAAGAGCAAGCTGGAAAATCTTCTGTATAATGCTTATAAAATGCTATGTGAAAATCTTTTAAAGCAAACAAGTTCCCAGGTCTTAAACTTTCATACCAATCCCTTGCTTTTCCTTCTAAAGAAGCCATGAACATCTTCATAAGACAATACTCATGAAACCTAATCTTCAGCTTGTGCACATGTATGTGAAATCTCATTAAATGTAAAACAACATTATCATTATTTTCATCTCTGAATTTAGGCAAATAAGACTGCCAATCAATTTTAGGAATTTGATTCGGAAAACCAGGAATATGAGACCTGCTCATAGGAGCATACCTTCTTAATAACGAAGTCATCTCGAAATACTGGAACTGTAGATTCTGATTTGAAAATTGAGGAGACTTGCCTGTGAACCAATGTAAAACTGGATTTCTTTAATGTGGAGTCGCCAGGTGAAAGATGCACAGCCTGCTCGATATCTGACCGTTGTTCACCATCAACCATCAGAGCTGGAAACTTTGTTGTTCATACCCAGGGAAAATGAAACCTTCATTCCCCGGCAACGGCGCCAAAATGTTATCACTTGGATTTTCCTTGGGTTGTATCAAAGAAACCCCGAGGTAACCTATTTCAAACCAATATTTAGACTTAAAGTTGGCCTCTTTCAGCCAGAGAGGGCTCTCTCAGAAAATCTGCCATCCAATGTCACCACAACAGCAGTTTGACAATGAAACTCAAGGGCCAATTTGTAAAATAATAAAAAACTTAGGAATTTTTGATGAGGTGGTTAGATCAACAGGAAAAGGATACCATTGGGAAATGGAGTGAAGAAACAGAAAAAATAATAGATCAACAACCAAACAAATGTTTCATACGAAGGCAAGATAGCTGTTTTATTATAGTCAATAAGATTTTGCAGGTGACAAGGAAAAGAAATAAAGACAGTCCATTAACAACGGGCATCGATTTTCAAATGAATCCACTGTTAACTTTGGAGAAATAAGGGGATACTTAGATGCGAATAAATCGAGGCATATGACATGAATCTCAATCTATATAAACATTCATCTAAGCATAGAAGAAAATGACACAATGAAAGGCATAACAAAGAAGGTAGCATGCACATGTAAAGAAAGGGAAAGTACGGACTGTAATTTTAAAACAACACATGAATCTTTGATTAAATCTGCTCAACTCGGAAATCTTTATTAATTTCTAGAATAAACCTCAAGAACCCAGAACGGGAATTCTTCCTCTCTGAAAATCCCCCCCCTTTTTACATTACAAAAAGCCTCATTTATACAAAAAATCTTCATAGTAAACCCTAACCACTCGAAATTTCTAGACTTTCTTTATAATAATTAGTTACAAGAACGTAATAATAACTGTAACAAAAATGCTAACTTCTAGGAACAGGACTTTAACAAAAAGATCGATGTTAACTAAATCTGGAAACTGCTTGTTCAAATTTTTGAAGGGTTGCTGGAGTTCATTTCTTTTGAAATCGAGAAATGCCCTTTTCGACGTATTCCCATCTGTTCTTCGGCGTCCTGAGAAATCACATTCTCATTTATGTTTGAAATGCTCCACGATGGAGTGGTTTGCTTTGAAAGACACGGATGCACTGAATGTTTTGTTGGTATTGGACCCTAACCGTCCAATGTATTTTATCGCGTTCCTCATCCCTTTTAACCATCGAGCCAACAAAAATGATACATTATTTAATCTAATAAATAATTTTCGGAAAAGGTCTTTTCGCACGTGCAAAGGGTGGTTTCCGCATGGCCAAAAGGCGGTTTATAATACCACCCTCGCGTTGATGCGGATAAATAACAACGTGCCACGTGCTCTCGTGGTATTTCGTCCGCAACCACATAAGATACATTGCGATCATGCCTTTTGGTGATGCGGGATCTCGTGACGACCGTTGATCCTTGTGTGTAACATGTCCGCCGTCAGATCTTAGCTGGAGTTTAACCCTTTTAATATTTATCATCGGACTATAGCATTTGTGGGTTTTTGTTTGTCGCTTTTATTATAATTCTTATACACTTAGCAATCTTTCTTCTAAGTACTTTTCACTTGGGAAAACTTTTGACACATCTTTAGGCCTTCCTTTGGATTTTTGAAACATAGTGTCAACAACTTGAGGGAAAAAACATTTTCTCGGTTAAGATTGAAGACTTCACCAAAAAAAAAAAATGCTTTATTTTTGCACTGTAAACGCTACCCGAAGAAATTTAAGCACAAAAGTTTATGGAGTGCTAACAACTGGCTCCTACTGGGGATGTTGTCCTCCCAGTGAGGCAGCAAAGAACACCGTAGACCATGTTCCTGACCATTGGGCGGCTCCAAACCTTGACAACTGCAACCTGTAACCTGTATCCTGTAATCAATCTTTCATCCAAAAACTGTAGCTGAAAACCACTTTAACTATAGAAAACTGAAAACTTACATGTTGAAACTGAACTGAAAACAACACTATACATAGTGAAGACTGCTTGCCTGGCAAACTTATTTCTCCTACCTACCCTACCTTTAGAATGTCATCAATCAAGTAATTCGGAAATGCCAATAAAGCCAATCCATTAGGTGTTCAAAGAATCTGACTCTTTCACTGTTGAAATAAGTCACGAACAGAAAATATGACAGCACCGGCAACCAATAATATTCTTTATTCTCATAGTAAAAATTTTGCTGCAAATTTAAAATGAGAAATCTCTCCATATACTCAACTATTGGATCAAAGAAGATATATTTTACTTGAAGTACCTTCGGATTTTCTGCAATTTGACGGGAGAGATGAAATGTTCTTTCTTCCTTAACATTCTTTTCCAGAAAGGAATGATTAAACTCGTACTCTAAAGCATCTTCAAACAACAAACACTCTGCAAGATCATTAAACATGACAGCTCTATCTTCTTGATGAAAGAACAGGGGGTCTGATAGCTGATTTTCTTCTGGAAAATCATCATCACAAATGGTTTTCTTCAAAATATCCTCATGACTATCATCCTTTAAATTCAGATTTACATGCCCAAAAATGGAAGAAGATTCACTTACATATCACGGACTATGTGAACACTGCAAAAACGTATAAGCAGGGGTCGTAGAATGACTCTGCAAGAGCCGATCTATTTCTTCTTCTGTTAAAAGAGGAGGTGGTTTGTGCATTTTCTGAATAAAAAAACTATTGTTTTCTTCTTCTTCTGTAGATTGATCATGATGATGGATGTATTCTTCATTTGTATACAAAGGAGTAGATGAATCATCATTTGTTTCTGAATAGATATCATGGGAATCTACTATCATTTCTTCATTGATTTTATCTACAGCTAGCTTCTCTTGATCATCATGGCCATGGACTTGCGAAGAAAAATGATAAAATATTTCATACATGTCTTCATCATTCATACCTTCCATATCTTCATCAATACTTTCGAGGTACTGTATGAAACCCTCAAACTGATCACAACAATCTTCCACTAAAGACAAAGCTAGAAAAATCTTCTGTATAATGCTTATAAAATGCTATGTGAAAATCTCTTAAAGAAAACAAGTTGCCAGGTCTTAAACTTTCATACCAATCCCTTGCTTTTCCTTCTAAAGAAGCCATGCACATCTTCATAAGACAATCCTCATGAAACCTAATCTTCAGCTTGTGTACATGTATATGAAATCTCATTAAATGTAAAACAACATTATCATTGTTTTCATCTCTGAATTTAGGCAAATAAGACTGCCAATCAATTTTAGGAATTTGATTCGGAAAACCAGGAATATGAGACCTGCTCATAGGAGCATACCTTCTTAATAACGAAGCCATCTCGAAATATTGGAGCTGTACATTCTGATTTGAGAATTGAGGAGACTAGCCTGTGAACCAATGCAAAACTAGATTTCTTTAATGTGGAGTCGCCAGGTGAAAGATGCACAACCTGCTTGATATCTGACCATTGTTTACCATCAAGCATTAGAGATGGAAACTTTGTCGTTCATACCCAGGGAAAATGAAACCCTTGCTCCCCGGCAATGGCTCCTAAATGTTATCACTCGGATTTTCCTTGGGCTGTATCAAAGAAACCCCGAGGTAACCTATTTCAAACCAATCTTTAGACTGAAATTTGGCCTCTTTCAGACAGAGAGGGACCTCTCAGCAAATCTGCCATCCAATCTCACCACGACAACAATTTGACAATGAAACTCAAGGGCCAATTTGTAAAATAATAAAAAACTTAGGAATTTTTGATGAGGTGGTTAGATCAACAGGAAAAGGATACCATTGGGTAATGGAGTCAAGAAACAGAAAAAAAATAGATCAGCAACCAAACAAATGTTTCATACAAAGGCAAGATAGCTGTTTTATTACAGTCCATAAGATTTTGCAGGTGACAAGGAAAAGAAATAAAGACAATCCATTAACAACGGGCATCGATTTTCAGATGAATCCACTGTTAACTTTGGAGAAATAAGTGGATACTTAGATGTGAATAAATCGAGGCATATGACATGAATCTCAATCTATATAAACGTTCATCTAAGCATAGAAGAAAATGACACAATGAAAGGCATAACAAAGAAGGTAACATGCACATGTAAAGAAAGGGAAAGTACGGACTGTAATTTTAAAACAACACATGAATCTTTGATTAAATCTGCTCAACTTTGAAATCTTTATTAGTTTCTGGAATAAACCTCAAAAACCCATAACGGGAATTCTTTCTCTCTGAAAATCCCCCCTCTTTTTACATTGCAAAATGCCTTATTTATACAGAAAATCTTCATAGTAAACCCTAACCACTCGAAATTTCTAGACTTTGTTTATAATAATTAGTTACAAGAACGTAATAAGAACTGTAACGAAAATGCTAACTTCTAGGAACAAGACTTTAACAAGAAGATCGATGTAAACTAAATCTGGAAACTGCTTGTTCAAATTTTTGAAGGGTTGCTGGAGTTCATTTCTTTTGAAATCGAGAAATGCCCTTTTCGACGTATGCCCATCTGTTCTTCGGCGTCCTGAGAAATCACAGTCTCATTTATGTTTGAAATGCTCCACGCTGTAGTGGTTTGCTTTGAAAGACACGGCTGCACTGAATGTTTTGTTGGTATCGGACCCTAACCGTCCAATGTATTTTATCGGGTTCCTCATCCCTTTTAACCATCAAGCCAATAAAAACGATACATTATTTAATCTAATAAATAACTTTCGGAAAAGGTCTTTTCGCATGTGCAAAGGGTGGTTTCCGCATGGCCAGAAGGCAGTTTATAATACCACCCTCGCCTTGATGCGGATAAATAACAACGCGCCATGTGCTCTCGTGGTATTTCGTCCGCAACCACTTACAATACATTGCGATCGTGCCTTTTGGTGATGCGGGATCTCGTGACGACCGTTGATCCATGCGTGTAACATCTCCACTGTCGGATCTTAGCTGGAGTTTAACCCTTTTAATATTTATCATCGGACTATAGCATTTGTGGGTTTTTGTTTGTCGATTTTATTATAATTCTTATACACTTAGAAATCTTTCTTCTAAGTCATTTTCACTTGGGAAAAATTTTGACACATCTTTAGGCCTTCCTTCGGATTTTTGAAACATAGTGTCAACAACTTGAGGGAAAAAAAATTTTCTCGGTCAAGATTGAAGACTTCACCAAAAAAAAAAAAATGCTTTATTTTTGCATTGTCAACTCTACCAGAAGAAATTTAAGCACAAAAGTTTATGGAGTGCTACCAACTGGCTCCTACTGGGGATGCTGTCCTCCCAGTGAGGCAGCAAAGAACACCATAGACCATGTGCCTGACCATTGGTCGGCTCCCAACCTTGACAACTGCAACCTGTAACCTGTATCCTGTAATCAATCTTTCATCCAAAAAACTGTAGTTGAAAACCAGTTTAACTGTAGAAACTAAAAACTTACATGTTGAAACTGAATTGAAAACAACATTGTACATACTGAAGACTGCTTGCCTGGTAAACTTATTTCTCCTACCTACCCTACCTTTAGAATCTCAAAGACTTTCCATCAATCAAGTAATTCGGAAACACCAATAAAGCCAATCCATTAGGTGTTAAAAGAATCTAACTCTTTCACTGTTCAAATAAGTCACTAACAGAAAATATGACAACACCGACAACCAATGATATTCTTTATTCTCATAGTAAAATTTTTGCTGCAAATTTAAAATGAGAAATCTCTCCATATACTCAACTATCGGATCAAAGAAGATATATTTTACTTGAAGTACCTTCGGATTTTCTGCAATTTGATGGGGGAGCTGAAATGTTCTTTCTTCCTTAACATTCTTTTCTAGAAAGGAATGATTAACCTCATACTCTAAAGCATCTTCAAACAACAAACACTCTGTAAGATCATTAAACATGACAGCTCTATCTTCTTGATGAAAGAACAGGGGGTCTGATAGCTGATTTTCTTGTGGAGAATCATCATCACAAATGGTTTTCTTCAAAATATCCTCATGACTGTCATCATTTAAATTCAGATTTACATGACCAAAAATGGAAGAAGATTCACTTACATATCCCGGACTATGTGAACACTGCAAATCTATATAAGCAGGGGTCGTAGCATCACTCTGCAAGAGCCGATCTATTTCTTCTTCTGTTAAAAGAGGAGGTGGTTTGTGCATTTTCTGAATCAAAAAACTATTGTTTTCTTCTTCTTCTGTAGATTGATCAGGATGATGGAGGTATTCTTCATTTGTATACAAAGGAGTAGATGAATCATCATTTGTTTATGAATAGAGATCATGGCAATCTACTATCATTTCTTCATTGATTTTATCTACAGCTAGCTTCTCTTGATCATCATGGCCATGGACTTGCGAAGAAAAATGATAAAATATTTCAGACATGTCTTCATCATTCATACCTTCCAGATCTTCATCAATACTTTCGAGGTACTGTATGAAACCCTCAAACTGATCACAGCAATCTTCCACTAAAGACAAAGCTGGAAAATCTTCTGTATAATGCTTATAAAATGCTATGTGAAAATCTTTTAAAGAAAACAAGTTTCCAGGTCTTAAACTTTCATACCAATCCCTTGCTTTTCCTTCTAAAGAAGCCACGAACATCTTCATAAGACAATCCTCATGAAACCTAATCTTCAGCTTGTGCACATGTATGTGAAATCTCATTAAATGTAAAACAAAATTATCATTGTTTTTATCTCTGAATTTAGGCAAATAAGACTGCCAATCAATTTTAGGAATTTGATTTGGAAAACCAGGAATATGAGACCTGCTCATAGGAGCATACCTTCTTAATAACGAAGCCATCTCGAAATACTGGAGCTGTAGATTTTGATTTGAAAATTGAGGAGACTAGCCTTTGAACCAATGCAAAACTAGATTTCTTTAATGTGGAGTCGCCAGGTGAAAGATGCACAACCTGCTTGATATCTGACTGTTGTTCACCATAAACCATCAAAGCTGGAAACTTTGTCATTCATACCCAAGGAAAATGAAACCTTCGTTCCCCGACAACGGCGCCAAAATGTTATCACTCGGATTTTCCTTGGGTTGTATCAAAGAAACCCCGAGGTAACCTATTTCAAACCAATCTTTAGACTGAAAGTTGGCTTCTTTCAGCCAGAGATGGCTCTCTCAGCAAATCTGCCATCCAATGTCACCACGACAGCAGTTTGACAATGAAACTCAAGGGCCCATTTGTAAAATAATAAAAAACTTAGGAATTTTTGATGAGGTGGTTAGATCAACAGGAAAAGGATACCATTGGGTAATGGATTCAGGAAATAGAAAAAATAATAGATCAGCAGCGAAACAAATGTTTCACACAAAGGCAAGATAGTTGTTTTATTACAGCCAATAAGATTTTGCAGGTGACAAGGAAAATAAATAAAGACAGTCCATTACCAACGGGCATCGATTTTCAAATGAATCCACTGTTAACTTTGGAGAAATAAGTGGATACTTAGATGCGAATAAATCGAGGCATATGACATGAATCTCAATCTATATAAACGTTCATCTAAGCAGAGAAGAAAATGACACAATGAAAGGCATAACAAAGAAGGTAGCATGCACATGTAAAGAAAGGGAAAGTACGGACTGTAATTTTAAAACAACACATGAATCTTTGATTAAATCTGCTCAACTCGGAAATCTTTATTAATTTCTAGAATAAACCTCAAGAACCCAGAACGGGAATTCTTTCTCTCTGAAAATCCCCCCCCTTTTTACATTGAAAAATGCCTCATTTATAGAAAAAATCTTCATAGTAAACCCTAACCACTCGAAATTTCTAGACTTTGTTTATAATAATTAGTTACAAGAACATAATAATAACTGTAACGAAAATGCTAACTTCTAGGAACAGGACTTTAACAAGAAGATCGATGTTAACTAAATCTCGAAACTGCTTGTTCAAATTTTTTAAGGGTTGCTGGAGTTCATTTCTTTTGAAATCGAGAAATGCCCTTTTCGACGTATTCCCATCTGTTCTTCGGCGTCCTGAGAAATCACATTCTCATTTATGTTTGAAATGCTCCACAATGGAGTGGTTTGCTTTGAAAGACACGACTGCACTGAATTTTTTGTTGGTATCGGACCCTAACCATCCAATGTATTTTATCGCGTTCCTCATCCCTTTTAACCATCGAGCCAATAAAAATGATACATTATTTAATCTAATAAATAATTTTCGGAAAAGGTCTTTTCGCACATGCAAAGGGTGGTTTCCGCATGGCCAAAAGGCGGTTTATAATACCAGCCTCGCGTTGATGCGGATAAATAACAACGTTCCACGTGCTCTCGTGGTATTTCGTCCGCAACCACTTAAGATACATTGCGATCGTGCCTTTTGGTGATGCGGGATCTCGTGACGACCGTTGATCCTTGTGTGTAACATGTCCGCCGTCCGATCTTAGCTGGAGTTTAACCCTTTTAATATTTATCATCGGACTATAGCATTTGTGGGTTTTTGTTTGTCGCTTTTATTATAATTCTTATACACTTAGCAATCTTTCTTCTATTTACTTTTCACTTGGGAAAACTTTTGACACATCTTTAGGCCTTCCTTTGGATTTTTGAAACATAGTGTCAACAACTTGAGGGAAAAAACATTTTCTCGGTCAAGATTGAAGACTTCACCAAAAAAAAAAAATGCTTTATTTTTGCACTGTAAACGCTACCAGAAGAAATTTAAGCACACAAGTTTATGGAGTGCTAACAACTAGCTCCTACTGGGGATGCTGTCCTCCCAATGAGGCAGCAAAGAACACTGTAGACCATGTTCCTGACCATTGGGCGACTCCAAACCTTGACAACTGCAACCTGTAACCTGTATCCTGTAATCAATCTTTCAAACAAAAACTGTAGCTGAAAACAAGTTTAACTGTAGAAAACTGAAAACTTACATGTTGAAACTGAACTGAAAACAACACTGTACATATTGAAGACTGCTTGCCTGGCAAACTTATTTCTCCTACCTACCCTACCTTTAGAATGTCATCAATCAAGTAATTCAGAAACGCCAATAAAGCCAATCCATTAGGTGTTCAAAGAATCTGACTCTTTCACTGTTGAAATAAGTCACGAACAGAAAATATGACAGCACCGGCAACCAATAATATTCTTTATTCTCATAGTAAAAATTTTGCTGCAAATTTAAAATGAGAAATCTCTCCATATACACAACTATCGGATCAAAGAAGATATATTTTACTTGAAGTACCTTCGGATTTTCTGCAATTTGACGGGAGAGATGAAATGTTCTTTCTTCCTTAACATTTTTTTCCGGAAAGGAATGATTAACCTCGTACTCTAAAGCATCTTCAAACAACAAACACTCTACAAGATCATTAAACATGACAGCTCTATCTTCTTGATGAAAGAACAGGGGGTCTGATAGCTGATTTTCTTCTGGAGAATCATCATCACAAATGGTTTTCTTCAAAATATCCTCATGACTATCATCATTTAAATTCAGATTTACATGCCCAAAAATGGAAGAAGATTCACTTACATATCACGGACTATGTGAACACTGCAAATCTGTATAAGCAGGGGTCGTAGAATGACTCTGCAAGAACCGATCTATTTCTTCTTCTGTTAAAAGAGGAGGTGGTTTGTGCATTTTCTGAATAAAAAAACTATTGTTTTCTTCTTCTTCTGTAGATTGATCATGATGATGGATGTATTCTTCATTTGTATACAAAGGAGTAGATGAATCATCATTTGTTTCTGAATAGAGATCATGGGAATCTACTATCATTTCTTCATTGATTTTATCTACAGCTAGCTTCTCTTGATCATCATGGCCATGGACTTGCGAAGAAAAATGATAAAATATTTCATACATGTCTTCATCATTCATACCTTCCATATCTTCATCAATACTTTCGAGGTACTGTATGAAACCCTCAAACCGATCACAGCAATCTTCCACTAAAGACAAAGCTGGAAAATCTTCTGTATAATGCTTATAAAATGCTATGTGGAAATCTTTTAAAGAAAACAAGTTGCCAGGTCTTAAACTTTCATACCAATCCCTTGCTTTTCCTTCTAAAGAAGCCATGAACATCTTCATAAGACAATCCTCATGAAACCTAATCTTCAGCTTGTGTACATGTATATGAAATCTCATTAAATGTAAAACAACATTATCATTGTTTTCATCTCTGAATTTAGGCAAATAAGACTGCCAATCAATTTTAGGAATTTGATTCGGAAAACCAGGAATATGAGACCTGCTCATAGGAGCATACCTTCTTAATAACGAAGCCATCTTGAAATATTGGAGCTGTACAATCTGATTTGAGAATTGAGGAGACTAGCCTGTGAACCAATGCAAAAATGGATTTATTTAATGTGGAGTCGCCAGGTGAAAGATGCACAACCTGCTTGATATCTTACCATTGTTTACCATCAAGCATCAGAGCTGGAAACTTTGTCGTTCATACCCAGGGAAAATGAAACCGTTGTTCCCCGGCAACGGCGCCTAAATGTTATCACTCGGATTTTCCTTGGGCTGTATCAAAGAAACCCCGAGGTAACCTATTTAAAACCAATCTTTAGACTGAAATTTGGCCTCTTTCAGCCAGAGAGGGCTCTCTCAGCAAATCTGCCATCCAATCTCACCACGACAACAATTTGACAATGAAACTCAAGGGCCAATTTGTAAAATAATAAAAAACTTAGGAATTTTTGATGAGGTGGTTAAATCAACAGGAAAAGGATACCATTGGGTAATGGAGTCAAGAAACAGAAAAAATAATAGATCAGCAGCCAAACAAATGTTTCATACAAAGGCAAGATAGTTGTTTTATTACAGTCAATAAGATTTTGCAGGTGACAAGGAAAAGAAATAAAGACAGTCCATTAACAACGGGCATCGATTTTCAGATGAATCCACTGTTAACTTTGGAGAAATAAGTGGATACTTAGATGCGAATAAATCGAGGCATATGACATGAATCTCAATCTATATAAACGTTCATCTAAGCATAGAAGAAAATGACACAATGAAAGGCATAACAAAGAAGGTAACATGCACATGTAAAGAAAGGGAAAGTATGGACTGTAATTTTAAAACAACACATGAATCTTTGATTAAATCTGCTCAACTCTGAAATCTTTACTAGTTTCTAGAATAAACCTCAAAAACCCATAACGGGAATTCTTTCTCTTTGAAAATCCCCCCCCTTTTTACATTGCAAAATGCCTCATTTATACAGAAAATCTTCATACTAAACCCTAACCACTCGAAATTTCTAGACTTTGTTTAAAATAATTAGTTACAAGAACGTAATAATAACTGTAACAAAAATGCTAACTTCTAGGAATAAGACTTTAACAAGAAGATCGATGTAAACTAAATCTGGAAACTGCTTGTTCAAATTTTTGAAGGGTTGCTGGAGTTCATTTCTTTTGAAATCGAGAAATGCCCTTTTCGACGTATGCCCATCTGTTCTTCGGCGTCCTGAGAAATCACAGTCTCATTTATGTTTGAAATGCTCCACGATGGAGTGGTTTGCTTTGAAAGACACGGCTGCACTGAATGTTTTGTTGGTATCGGACCCCAACCGTCCAATGTATTTTATCGCGTTCCTCATCGCTTTTAACCATCAAGCCAATAAAAACGATACATTATTTAATCTAATAAATAACTTTCGGAAAAGGTCTTTTCGCACGTGCAAAGGGTGGTTTCCACATGGCCAGAAGGCAGTTTATAATACCACCCTCGCCTTGATGCGGATAAATAGCAACGTGCCATGTGCTCTCGTGGTATTTCGTCCGCAACAACTTACAATACATTGCGATCATGCCTTTTGGTGATGCCGGATCTCGTGACGACCGTTGATCCTTGCGTGTAACATCTCCACCGTCGGATCTTAGCTGGAGTTTAACCCTTTTAACATTTATCATCGGACTATAGCATTTGTGGGTTTTTGTTTGTCGATTTTATTATAATTCTTATACACTTAGCAATCTTTCTTCTAAGTCCTTTTCACTTGGAAAAAATTTTGACACATCTTTAGGCCTTCCTTTGGATTTTTGAAACATAGTGTCAAGAACTTGAGGGAAAAAACATTTTGTCGATCAAGATTGAAGACTTCACCAAAAAAAAAAAATGCTTTATTTTTGCACTGTCAACTCTACCAGAAGAAATTTAAGCACAAAAGTTTATGGAGTGCTAACAACTGGATCCTACTGGGGATGCTGTCCTCCCAGCGAGGAAGCAAAGAACACCATAGACCATGTGCCTGACCATTGGGAGGCTCCCAACCGTAACAACTGCAACCTGTAACCTATATCCTGTAATCAATCTTTCATCCAAAAACTGTAGTTGGAAACCACTTTAACTGTAGAAACTGAAATCTTACATGCTGAAACTGAATTGAAAACAACACTGTACATACTGAAGACTGCTTTCCTGGTAAACTTATTTCTCCTACCTACCCTACCTTTAGAATCTCAAAGACTTTCCATCAATCAAGTAATTCGGAAACACCAATAAAGCCAATCCATTAGGTGTTAAAAGAATCTAACTCTTTCACTGTTCAAATAAGTCACTAACAGAAAATATGACAACACCGGCAACCAATGATATTCTGTATTCTCATAGTAAAATTTTTGCTGCAAATTTAAAATGAGAAATCTCTCCATATACTCAACTATCGGATCAAAGAAGATATATTTTACTTGAAGTACCTTCGGATTTTTTGCAATTTGACGGGGGAGCTGAAATGTTCTTTCTTCCTTAACATTCTTTTCTAGAAAGGAATGATTAACCTCATACTCTAAAGCATCTTCAAACAACAAACACTCTGCAAGATCATTAAACATGACAGCTCTATCTTCTTGATGAAAGAACAGGGGGTATTATAGCTTATTTTCTTGTGGAGAATCATCATCACAAATGGTTTTCTTCAAAATATCCTCATGACTGTCATCATTTAAATTCAGATTTACATGCCCAAAAATGGAAGAAGATTCAATTACATATCCCGGACTATGTGAACACTGCAAATCTGTATAAGCAGGGGTCGTAGTATCACTCTGCAAGAGCCGATCTATTTCTTTTTCTGTTAAAAGAGGAGGTGGTTTGTGCATTTTCTGAATCAAAAAACTATTGTTTTCTTCTTCTTCTATAGATTGATCAGGATGATGGAGGTATTGTTCATTTGTATACAAAGGAGTAGATGAATCATCATTTGTTTATGAATAGAGATCATGGCAATCTACTATCATTTCTTCATTGATTTTATCTACAGCTAGCTTCTCTTGATTATCATGGCCATGGACTTGCGAAGAAAAATGATAAAATATTTCATACATGTCTTCATCATTCATACCTTCCAGATCTTCATCAATACTTTCAAGGTACTATATGAAACCCTCAAACTGATCACAGCAATCTTCCACTAAAGACAAAGCTGGAAAATCTTCTGTATAATGCTTATAAAATGCTATGTGAAAATCTTTTAAAGAAAACAAGTTTCCAGGTCTTAAAATTTCATACCAATCCCTTGCTTTTCCTTCTAAAGAAGCCACGAACATCTTCATAAGACAATCCTCATGAAATGTAATCTTCAGCTTGTGCACATGTATGTGAAATCTCATTAAATGTAAAACAACATTATCATTGTTTTTATCTCTGAATTTAGGCAAATAAGACTGCCAATAAATTTTAGGAATTTGATTTGGAAAACCAGGAATATGAGACCTGCTCATAGGAGCATACCTTCTTAATAACGAAGCCATTTCGAAATACTGGAGCTGTAGATTCTGATTTGAAAATTGAGGAGACTAGCCTTTGAACCAATGCAAAACTAGATTTCTTTAATGTGCAGTCGCCAGGTGAAAGATGCACAACCTGCTTGATATCTGACTGTTGTTCACCATAAACCATCAGAGCTGGAAACTTTGTCATTCATACCCAGGGAAAATGAAACCTTCGTTCCCCGGAAACAGCGCCAAAATGTTATCACTCGGATTTTCCTTGGGTTGTATCAAAGAAACCCCGAGGTAACCTATTTCAAACCAATCTTTAGACTGAAAGTTGGCTTCTTTCAGCCAGAGAGGGCTCTCTCAGCAAATCTGCCATCCAATGTCACCACGACAGCAGTTTGACAATGAAACTCAAGGGCCGATTTGTAAAATAATAGAAAACTTAGGAATTTTTGATGAGGTGGTAAGATCAACAGGAAAAGGATACCATTGGGTAATGGATTCAGGAAATAGAAAAAATAATAGATCAGCAGCGAAACAAATGTTTCACACAAAGGCAAGATAGTTGTTTTATTACAGTCAATAAGATTTTGCAGGTGACAAGGAAAAGAAATAAAGACAGTCCATTAACAATGGGCATCGATTTTCAGATGAATCCACTGTTAACTTTGGAGAAATAAGTGGATACTTAGATGCGAATAAATCGAGGCATATAACATGAATCTAAATCTATATAAACGTTCATCTAAGCAGAGAAGAAAATGACACAATGAAAGGCATAACAAAGAAGGTAGCATGCACATGTAAAGAAAGGGAAAGTACGGACTGTAATTTTAAAACAACACATGAATCTTTGATTAAATCTGCTCAACTCGGAAATCTTTATTAATTTCTAGAATAAACCTAGGGAACCCAGAACGGGAATTCTTTCTCTCTGAAAATCCCCCCCCTTTTTACATTGCAAAATGCCTCATTTATACAGAAAATATTCATAGTTAACCCTAGCCACTCGAAATTTCTAGACTTTGTTTATAATAATTAGTTACAAGAACGTAATAATAACTGTAATGAAAATGCTAACTGCTAGGAACAAGACTTTAACAAGAAGATCGATGTTAACTAAATCTAGAAACTGCTTGTTCAAATTTTTGAAGGGTTGCTGGAGTTCATTTCTTTTGAAATCGAGAACTGCCCTTTTCGACGTATTCCCACCTGTTCTTCGGCGTCCTGAGAAATCACATTCTCATTTATGTTTGAAATGCTCAACGATGGAGTGGTTTGCTTAGAAAGACACGGCTGCACTGAATTTTTTGTTGGTATCGGACCCTAATCGTCCAATGTATTTTATCGCGTTCCTCATCCCTTTTAACCATCGAGCCAATAAAAACGATACATTATTTAATCTAATAAATAACTTTCGGAAAAGGTCTTTTCGCACGTGCAAAGGGTGGTTTCCGCATGGCCAAAAGGCGGTTTATAATACCACCCTCGCGTTGATGCGGATAAATAACAACGCGTCACGTGATCTCGTGGTATTTCATCCGCAACCACTTACAATACATTGCGATTGTGCCTTTTGGTGATGCGGGATCGCGTGATGACCGTTGATCCTTGCGTGTAACATCTTCGCCGTCGGATCTTAGCTAGAGTTTAACCCTTTTAATATTTATCATCGGACTATAGCATTTGTGGGTTTTTGTTTTTCGATTTTATTATAATTCTTATACACTTAGCAATCTTTCTTCCAAGTCCTCTTCACTTGGCAAAAATTTTGACACATCTTTAGGCCTTCCTTTGGATTTTTGAAACATAGTGTCAACAACTTGAGGGAAAAAACATTTTCTCGGTCAAGGTTGAAGACTTCACCAAAAAAAAAAATGCTTTATTTTTGCACTGTCAACTCTACCAGAAGAAATTTAAGCACAAATGTTTATGGAGTGCTAAAAACTAACTCCTATTGGGGATGTTGTCCTCCCAGCGAGGCAGCAAATAACACCATAGACCATGTGCCTGACCATTGGGTGGCTCCCAACCTTGACAACTGCAACCTGTAACTTGTATCCTGTAATCAATCTTTCATCCAAAAATTGTAGCTGAAAACCACTTTAACTGTAGAAAACTGAAAACTTACATGCTGAAACTTAACTGAAAACAACATTGTACATACTGAAGGCTACTTTCCTGGCAAACTTATTTCTCCTACCTACCCAACCTTTAGAATGTCAGAGACTTTCCATCAATCAAGTATTTCGGAAACACCAATAAATCCAATCCATTAGGTGTTCAAATAATCTAACTCTTTCACTGTTGAAATAAGTCACTAACAGAAAATATGACAGCATCGGCAACCAATGATATTCTTTATTCTCATAGTAAAAATTTTGCTGCAAATTTAAAATGAGAAATCTCTCCATATACTCAACTATGGGATCAAAGAAGATATATTTTATTTGAAGTACCTTCGGATTTTCTGCAATTTGACGGGAGAGATGAAATGTTCTTTCTTCCTTAACATTCTTTTCCAGACAGGAATGATTAACCTCATACTCTAAAGCATCTTCAAACAACAAACACTCTGCAAGATCATTAAACATGACAGCTCTATCTTCTTGATGACAGAACAGGGGGTCTGATAGCTGATTTTCTTCTGGAGAATCATCATCACAAATGGTTTTCTTCAAAATATCCTCATGACTGTCCTCATTTAAATTCAGATTTACATGCCCAAAAATGGAAGAAGATTCACTTACATATCCCGGACTATGTGAACACTGCAAATCTGTATAAGCAGGGGTCGTAGCATGACTCTGCAAGAGCCGATCTATTTCTTCTTATGTTAAAAGAGGAAGTGGTTTGTGCATTTTTTGAATAAAAAAACTATTTTTTTCTTCTTCTTCTGTAGATTGATCATGATGATGGATGTATTCTTCATTTGTATACAAAGGAGTAGATGAATCATCATTTGTTTCTGAATAGAGCTCATGGGAATCTACTATAATTTCTTCATTGATTTTATCTACAGCTAGGTTCTCTTGATCATCATGGCCATGGACTTGCGAAGAAAAATGATAAAATATTTCAGACATATCTTCATCATTCATACCTTCCATATCTTCATCATTACTTTCGAGGTACTATATGAAACCCTCAAACTGATCACAACAATCTTCCACTAAAGACAAAGCTAGAAAATCTTCTGTATAATGCTTATAAAATGCTATGTGAAAATATTTTAAAGAAAACAAGTTGCCAGGTCTTAAACTTTCATACCAATCCCTTGCTTTTCCTTCTAAAGAAGCCATGAACATCTTCATAAGACAATCCTCATGAAACCTAATCTTCAGCTTGTGCACATGTATGTGAAATCTCATTAAACGTAAAACAACATTATCATTGTTTTCATCTCTGAATTTAGGCAAATAAGATTGCCAATCAATTTTAGGAACTTGATTCGGAAAACCAGGAATATGAGACCTGCTCATAGGAGCATACCTTCTTAATAACGAAGCCATCTCGAAATACTAGAGCTGTAGATTCTGATTTGAAAATTGAGGAGACTAGCCTGTGAACCAATGTAAAACTAGATTTCTTTAATGTGGACTCTCCAGGTGAAAGATGCACAGCCTGCTTGATATCTGACTGTTGTTCACCATCAACCATTAGAGATGGAAACTTTGTCATTCATACCCAAGGAAAATGAAACCCTCATTCTCCGGCAACGGCGCCAAAATGTTATCACTTGGATTTTCCTTGGGCTGTATCAAAGAAACCCCGAGGTAACCTATTTCAAACCAATCTTTAGACTGAAAGTTGGCCTCTTTCAGCCAGAGAGGGATCTCTCAGCAAATCTGCCATCCAATGTCACCACGACAACAGTTTGACAATGAAACTCAAGGTCCAATTTGTAAAATAATAAAAAACTTAGGAATTTTTGATGAGGTGGTTAGATCAACAGGAAAAGGATACCATTGGGTAATGGAGTCAAGAAACAGAAAAAATAATAGATCAGCAGCCAAACAAATGTTTCATACAAAGGCAAGATAGCTGTTTTATTACAGTCAATAAGATTTTGCAGGTGACAAGGAAAAGAAATAAAGACAGTCCATTAACAACGGGCATCGATTTTCAGATGAATCCACTGTTAACTTTGGAGAAATAAGTCTATACTTAGATGCGAATAAATCGAGGCATATGACATGAATCTCAATCTATATAAACGTTCATCTAAGCATAGAAGAAAATGACACAATGAAAGGCATAACAAAGAAGGTAACATGCACATGTAAAGAAAGGGAAAGTACGGACTGTAATTTTAAAACAACGCATGAATCTTTGATTAAATCTGCTCAACTCTGAAATCTTTATTAATTTCTAGAATAAACCTCAAAAACCCAGAACGGGAATTCTTTCTCTCTGAAAATCCCCCCCCTTTTTACATTGCAAAATGCCTCATTTATACAGAAAATCTTCATACTAAACCCTAACCACTCGAAATTTCTAGACTTTGTTTATAATAATTAGTTACAAGAACGTAATAATAACTATAACGAAAATGCTAACTTCTAGGAACAAGACTTTAACAAGAAGATCGATGTTAACTAAATCTAGAAACTGCTTGTTCAAATTTTTGAAGGGTTGCTGGAGTTCATTTCTTTTGAAATCGAGAAATGCCCTTTTCGACTTATGCCCATCTGTTCTTCGGCGTCCTAAGAAATCACATTCTCATTTATGTTTGAAATGCTCCACGATGGAGTGGTTTGCTTTGAAAGACATGGCTGCACTGAATTTTTTGTTGGTATCAGACCCTAACCGTCCAATGTATTTTAACGCGTTCCTCATCCCTTTTAACCATCGAGCCAATAAAAATGATACATTATTTAATCTAATAAATAACTTCTGGAAAAGGTCTTTTCGCACGTGCAAAGGGTGGTTTCGGCATCGCCATAAGGCGGTTTATAACACCACCCTTGCGTTGATGCGGATAAATAACAACCCGCCAAGTGCTCTCGTGGTATTTCGTCCGCAACCACTTACAATACATTGCGATCGTGCCTTTTGGTGATGCGAGATCTCTTGACGACCGTTGATCCTTGCGTGTAACATCTCCGCCGTCGGATCTTAGCTGGAGTTTAACCCTTTTAATATTTATCATCGGACTATAGCATTTGTGGGTTTTTGTTTGTCGATTTTATTATAATTCTTATACACTTAGCAATCTTTCTTCTAAGTCCTTTTCACTTGGGAAAAATTTTGACACATCTTTAGGCCTTCCTTTTGGATTTTTGAAATATAGTGTCAACAACTTGAGGGAAAAAACATTTTCTCGGTCAAGATTGAAGACTTCACCAAAAAAAAAAAATGCTTTATTTTTGCACTGTCAACTCTACCAGAAGAAATTTAAGCACAAAATTTTATGGAGTGCTAACAACTGGCTCCTACTGGGGATGTTGACCTCCCAGCGAGGCAGCAAAGAACACCGTAGACCATGTGCCTGACCATTGGGTGGCTCCGAACCTTGACAACTGCAACCTGTAACCTGTATCCTATAATCAATCTTTCATCCAAAAACTGTAGCTGAAAACCACTTTAACTGTAGAAAACTGAAAACTTACATGTTGAAACTGAACTGAAAACAACACTGTACATACTGAAGACTACTTGCCTGGAAAACTTATTTCTCCTACCTACCCTACCTTTAGAATGTCAAAGACTTTCCATCAATCAAGTAATTCGGAAACACCAATAAAGCCAATCCATTAGGTGTTTAAAGAATCTGACTCTTTCACCGTTGAAATAAGTCACTAACAGAAAATATGATAGCACCGACAACCAATGATATTCTTTATTCTCATAGTAAAAATTTTGCTTCAAATTTAAAATGAGAAATCTCTCCATATACTCAACTATCAGATCAAAGAAGATATATTTTATTTGAAGTACCTTCGAATTTTCTGCAATTTGACGGGAGAGCTGAAATGTTCTTTCTTCCTTAACATTCTTTTCCAAAAAGGAATGATTAACCTCATACTCTAAAGCATCTTCAAACAACAAACACTCTGCAAGATCATTAAAAATAACAGCTCTATCTTCTTGATGAAAGAACAGGGGGTCTGATAGCTGATTTTCTTGTGGAGAATCATCATCACAAATGGATTTCTTCAAAATATCCTCATGACTGTCATCATTTAAATTCAGATTTACATGCCCAAAAATGGAATAAGATTCACTTACATATCCCGGACTATGTGAACACTGCAAATCTGTATAAGCAGGGGTCGTAGCATGACTCTGCAAGAGCTGATCTATTTCTTCTTCTGTTAAAAGAGGAGGTGGTTTGTGCATTTTCTGAATAAAAAAACTATTGTTTTCTTCTTCTTATGTAGATTGATCATGATGATGGATGTATTCTTCATTTGTATACAAAGGAGTAGATGAATCATCATTTGTTTCTAAATATAGCTCATGGGAATCTACTATCATTTCTTCATTGATTTTATCTACAGCTAGCTTCTCTTGATCATCATGGCCATGGACTTGCGAAGAAAAATGATAAAATATTTCATACATGTCTTCATCATTCATACCTTCCAGATCTTCATCAATACTTTCGAGGTACTGTATGAAACCCTCAAACTGATCATAGCAATCTTCCACTAAAGACAAAGCTAGAAAATATTCTGTATATTGCTTATAAAATGCTATGTGAAAATATTTTAAAGAAAACAAGTTGCCAGGTATTAAACTTTCATACCAATCCCTTGCTTTTCCTTCTAAAGAAGCCATGAACATCTTCATAAGACAATCCTCATGAAACATAATCTTCAGCTTGCGCACATGTATGTGAAATCTCATTAAATGTAAAATAACATTATCATTGTTTTCATCTCTGAATTTAGGCAAATAAGACTGCCAATCAATTTTAGGAATTTGATTCGGAAAAACAGGAATATGAGACCTGCTCATAGGAGCATACCTTCTTAATAACGAAGCCATCTCGAAATACTGGAGCTGTAGATTCTGATTTGAAAATTGAGGAGACTAGCCTGTGAACCAATGCAAAACTGGATTTCTTTAATGTGGAGTCTCCACGTGAAAGATACACAGCCTACTTGATATCTGACCGTTGTTCACCATCAACCATCAGAGCTGGAAACTTTGTTGTTCATACCCAGGGAAAATGAAACCTTCGTTCCCCGGCAACGGTGCCAAAATGTTATCACTCGGATTTTCCTTGGGCTGTATCAAAGAAACCCCGAGGTAACCTATTTCAAAGCAATCTTTAGACTGAAAGTTGGCCTCTTTCAACCAAAGAGGGCTCTCTCAGCAAATCTGCCATCCAATGTCACCACGACAATAGTTTGACAATGAAACTCAAGGGCCAATTTGTAAAATAATAAAAAACTTAGGAATTTTTGATGAGGTGGTTAGATCAACAGGAAAAGGATACCATTGGGTAATGGATTCAAGAAACAGAAAAAATAATAGATCAGCAGCGAAACAAATGTTTCATACAAAGGCAAGATAGTTGTTTTATTATAGTCAATAAGATTTTGTAGGTGACAAGGAAAAGAAAGAAAGACAGTCCATTAACAACGGGTATCGATTTTCAGATGAATCCACTGTTAACTTTGGAGAAATAAGTGGATACTTAGATGCGAATAAATCGAGGCATATGACATGAATCTCAATCTATATAAATGTTCATCTAAGCATAGAATAAAATGACACAATGAAAGGCATAACAAAGAAGGTAACATGCACATGTAAAGAAAGGGAAAGTACGGACTGTAATTTTAAAACAACACATGAATCTTTGATTAAATCTGCTCAACCCTGAAATCTTTATTAATTTCTGGAATAAACCTCAAACACTTAGAACGGGAATTCTTTCTCTCTGAAAATCCCCCCCCTTTTTACATTGCAAAATGCCTCATTTATACATAAAATCTTCATAGTAAACCCTAACCACTCGAAATTTCTAGACTTTGTTTATAATAATTAGTTACAAGAACGTAATAATAACTGTAACGAAAATGCTAACTTCTAGGAACAAGACTTTAACAAGAAGATCGATGTTAACTAAATCTGGAAACTGCTTGTTCAAATTTTTGAAGGGTTGTTGGAGTTGATTTCGTTTGAAATCGAGAAATGCCCTTTTCGACGTATGCCCATCTGTTCTTCGGCATCTTGAGAAATCACATTCTCATTTATGTTTGAAATGCTCCATGATGGAGTGGTTTGCTTTGAAAGACACGGCTGCACTGAATTTTTTGTTGGTATTGGACACTAACCGTCCAATGTATTTTATCGCATTCCTCATCCCTTTTAACCATCGAGCCAATAAAAACGATACATTATTTAATCTAATAAATAACATTCGGAAAAGGTCTTTTCGCACGTGCAAAGGGTGGTTTCCGCATGGCCAGAAGGCGGTTTATAATACCACCCTCGTGTTGATGCGGATAAATAACAACGCGCCACGTGCTCTCGTGGTATTTCGTCGGCAACCACTTACAATACATTGCGATCATGCCTTTTGGTGATGCGGGATCTCGTGACGACCGTGGATCCTTGCGTGTAACATCTCCGCTGTCGGATCTTAGCTGGAGTTTAACCCTTTTAATATTTATCATCGGACTATAGCATTTGTGGGTTTTTGTTTGTCGATTTTATTATAATTCTTATACACTTAGCAATCTTTCTTCGAAGTCCTTTTCACTTGGGAAAAATTTTGACACATCTTTAGGCTATCCTTTGGATTTTTGAAACATAGTGTCAACAACTTGAGGGAAAAACATTTGCTCGGTCAAGATTGAAGACTTCACCAAAAAAACAAAAAATGCTTTATTTTTGCACTGTCAACTCTACCAGAAGAAATTTAAGCACAAACGTTTATGGAGTGCTAACATACTGCTCTATTCTTCTTCTATTATTCCTAAATTATTTCATTGTGAGGTTTACATCATCTCTTGGATATACTGTGAGCATTTTCACACCCTCAAAACAGAAAGTTCACATCTTGGTTTGCACATATTACATGACCAAATGGGTAGAAGTTGTAGCCTTTGTTAAGGCTAATGATCAAGCTATGATTGATTTCCTGTATGAAGAAATTTTTACTCAGTTTGGAGTACCCAAGGAAATATTCATAGATGGTGGACCGCAGTTTGTGTCTCACAAGTTGGAAGCGCTGTTACAAAATTTTCATATTCAGCACAGAATAACCTCGCCATATCATCCACAGGCGAATGGCCAAGTGGAGAGTTCAAACAAGGTTATTGAGGCTATTTTGACAAAAACAGTGAAAAGCCATCGTAAATATTGGGCTGAGCACTTCCAGAGGCACTATGGGCCTATCGCACTACATGGCGTAACACCACTGGTTTTTCCCCATATGAGTTAGTGTATAGTAAGAATGTTGTTTTCCTAATTGAATTTGAAATCAGGACTTTGAAAACAACTGTAGAAGCAAATATGGATTTATCAGAAGCACAGAGGAACCGACTGAATAAACTTAATGAATTGGATGAAAAGCGCACAACAGCAGTAAATCATACAACTTTAACCCAACAGCAACGCTCTAAGTGGCATGACAGATTCATAAAGAAGCAAGTCTTCCAGGAAGGAGACTGGGCTCTGTTATATGATTCATGGTTTAAGAGGGATTTCAAAGGCAAGATACGCACTCCTTGGTTGGGACCTTATCAAATAGATCGTGTATTTGACAATGGAACAGTTCGGTTGATCACCATTGATGAAAAAAAGACACCATTATTCGCAAATGGTCATCGGCTGCGACTGTATCACAAACCGATCTCAAGGGATGCTTTCGTTTCACAGGTTGCAGCAGATCCAAATTATCAGTTAACGCCAGGGCAGGGAGTTTTCTCAACCCCTGTGAATTTTTAGAACTGCAATATCCACATCATTTGTACATAAATAATTTATTTTTCATTTTGTATTTTATCTATTTTTCATTTTGCACTTGATCGGTTTGTTTTGAAGATTTGTGTCCAGGGATTAATTGGAGGAACAACAGTCATGACTGGGCCAGACGATTGCAGGCACCTTACAGTGTTTCCTGATTTAATAAAGCTCTTTGAAGAAGATGGATGTTTCGTTAGTTTTTCAGTAGCCAGCTGAAGTTCCGCCTATTACTCATTTTTGCACAGCTGCGACTCCTTACCTTGCTCATTCTTCCTATTCCCGTAGTTGTAACTCCACCATTTTTTTTCCATTCACTTCATTTTTGCTAGCAGTTGTGGCTCCACCATTCTTGCTTATTCCGCTAAGTCTAGCAGCTGCGACTCCGCTATTCCCACTTCATTTTTGCCTTCTGCCAGCAAATACAACTCCGCCATTCTTTCCTATTCCGCTAGTCTAGCAGTTGCGACTCCGCTATTTCCATTTCATTTTCTCTTTTTGTCAGCACCTACGACTCCGCTTTTATTGATTATTCCACTAAGTCTAGCAGCTGCGACTCTGCTATTCTCACTTCATTTTTGCCTTTTTCCAAGCAGCTGCGACTCCACTACTTTTTCCTATTCTGCCAAGTCTAGCAGCTGTTATTCCGCTATTTTTGCCTTTTCTCTGATTTTTTGCAACTGGAACTCCTCCATATGTCACCGAACTTTTCTCAATCCTCTTATTCATCATCTGCAACTTTGCTAGATTGTCTGTCTTTTGGAATAGTCTCACTGTCAATGATCTGACCTGGCTCGAATTTGAATGATTACTCCACAGCTCGAATCGTCGTTTACCAAGAAACCTGTCAGCATGAATGCACATATTAATTTGATTGGCAGTGTCCAACTCATCTTGGCACATGCGTATTCTACCAGAGATGCGACTGTGAATATCATGCCATGGCAGAATGGCGGCTTGAGCATTCAATTTTGAAGGTACGGATTCTAACTATAATCATGATTAAGCACCAAATTAATTTTGACAATTATGAGCATATCTTGTGTTTTGTCACCATCAGCATTTTGTACACACTTAATCATCAAAGAATGTGTCGGAGTAACAACCTGACCGTCATTTTACCCGACTCGTACCAAAATTTCTCAATTTTGCCATTTTTCCTTAAACTGTCTCATCTATCGTAAAGTGGAAAACTGCAGCATCTTTCCTAAAATACCAAGTTTCAAATCCTGACTATTCCTATGAATGTTCGAAGGATGCAACTTCCACGTCTGAATTGATAAGGGCTGTATCTATTATTTGAATTGAAAGGAGGTTGATATGGGTAAACCAGTTAGGCATGAACCTGAAAATACGGAAGCTCTGCGTGCCAATGCAGAAGTGTTTTCCATTTTTGCAGCAGCAGGGTGGATTGAATATTTCCAACGTCTAAATATTTTCCACACTGAAACAGTATTACAGTTCATTTTTAACTTGACTGATACTCATTCTGAAGTCAAGGGGGTACGCATTGAGGTTACATAATCCATTATATCTGAGGTTACTGGCTTACCCCAGGTTGGGAAGAAACTGTTTGGATGGAAGGTGCCGAATTCGACTGCAATAAGGGAATTTATCATAGTTGGGGAGAATGTTTGGCCAAAAGGCCATGGATTTGCAATGAAGTCATTACCTTGTCCATGGGATCAAGTGGCAGTTTTTATGAAGAAGTATATCTCTTGTGAAGGTAGGTACCAGACTGTTTATCTTTCTGAATTCCCTCTGTTATCTCATCTGCGCCATGGCAATCTAGTTAACATGTTGTTTTATCTTTTTAAGACCCTATAAAGTATGGTTAGTTATGCAAGAATGACCCGACACCCAACTTCCTCCCTCACTAATCATGGCCTAATTAAATTACTTATATTGAGGGCCATTGCATGTCAAAATTTGACCTGGGCTCAATTTCTTGCTAGAGCTGGGTTAATTAGAGAACTTATACTGGAATCGGGGGGTATTGCAGAAGAAGAAGACGACCGGAGTTCCTCAAATCCAGTTGGGGGGGGGATGAAAACCTAAATGAAAGGGAATAAGAAGTGTACATAGGGGAAGCCGCGACAATAGCGAACCCTGTCATCGAGGACATAGTGATGGCTGGAATTGGAACAATTGTTGAAGCTGCAAAAGTAGAAGCTGTAACTGTGGAAGGAGGTATGCAAGAAGGAAAGCACCAGGAAGAGGCAGTAGAGGAAGGAAATATAGAGGTATTGGACATTGCATCCTCCTCAGAAGTCAAGGGAACTATCATGGAAAATGAGGAATTTGATTCTCCCTCTAGAAATTTGGAGACCCCTATATCACAGAAGAAAAGAAGAAGAACATGGAACAAGGGCCAGACAGCTACTTCAACAAGGAAGAGAAGATCTAGAGCTACTTCAGTGGTAGGAAGCAGTGTTGATCAGCCATCAGAAGGGGTGAAAAGAATAAGGACTAGATCTATGGCAATAGCCGAGACAGTAGGAGAAATTGAGGAAAATAGTGAAGTACCTTTGGCAGAAGCAGAGTGTGTAAGTGGGACAGGCTTAGGAATCCCTATCTTAAACCCCAAAACACCTGCTGACATATAGGAACCTGTTGTGAACGAATCTCAGATTAAAAATATCATGTATAGAAATGAACTATTAAAAGAAGAAATGCAAGCACTTCAGAATGATTTGGAGAAATGGAAGGAAATAAGCAGGAAACAAGCAAAGAGGAGTTTGGATATATTAGTAGAGGCTGCAGATCAAGTGGAAAACTCATCTCCTGATTTGAGTTATGAAGAGCATGGAAAAGTGATATGCCCAGAATGTGGACACGTATATAAAATGGCAGGGCATAAATTCATACTGGTGGATCTTGTTGCACAATCACCTGAACGAGCAACGCAAGAAGGAGAAGTGAAAACAGTTGAGTTGATGAGGGAAGACGAACTAGGAATGGACTTAATCCCAGATTTGGTATAAGAAGAAGAAGGAGATATACAAACTCAACCATCCAGAGATACAAAACTACTCATAGAAAAGTCTCATTGCTCAGCAGACATTGAGATAGTCCAGGAACCTTTTCAGCAACTTGGATAAATTAGGGAAAAGGACGTTGTTACACAAGAACCAACGTCCTTGGAAATTCTTATTGAAGTTGCAACTCGGACTGAAGTTGTTGAAGGGAAAATCCAAGAAGAGAATGCTACTACATAAGAACCAGTGTCTTCAAAAATGTTTGTTGAGATTGTAACTCAAACTGATGTTGCTGAGGTGGAATTGGAAGGGAAGTATGTTGTCACACAAGAACCAGTACCCCCAAAAGAAACCACTGAGATTGCAACTCAAATTGATGTTGCTGAGTTAGAACTGGAGGGACAAGATGCTTTTACACAAGAACCAGTATCCCCAAAACCAGCCACTAAAACTTCAACACAAGCAGAGGTCACTACAACACCAATGGAAGATGGGGCTGTTGCACATTTAATCCACGAAGTGGAAGTTGGAACATCTGGTGATGAGGTAAGAATGCTACCTTCTCAAGGCATCATTTATTTAGATTCTAATGATGAAAAGGATGTGGAGAATGGGAGAATTCAATGATTAGAGAAGAAGATTCTCCGACTGAATCTTGAGTTAGACAAATGGAAGAAATTCATTGCTCAGTGCAGGACAGGGATGATATCTCTCCATGAACATAGAAATATCATCGGGGAGTTGAGATAAAAATAGGCTGAGGAGCTATTTTTCCAGAAAATCCGGTGGGAAAAACTTCAAGAAAGGTTGGAAGAATTGAAGAAACTCAAAACCCCGCAACAAGAAAAAGACCAAATGTATACTCTTTCCCTAGAATTACTAAGTTGCAGGGTTCCATCCTCCTCTTACCCTGTCTTTCTTGATGGACAAACCACTTTATTTAAATTGAGGGCTCTAAAGAAAGGAAGATCATTTGATCTAGCAACAACTAGCCAGTTTCTAGAAACTTTTCTGAAGAGTGATTTTGAGGATCAACATTTGTTATGTGAATTATATTTACATAATCGAGCGTGTTACATTGACTCTCCCTCCAATCCTTTGCCTCGTTTGGGGGATGTTCAGCTGAGTGTGTTTTCCTCTGTTTTCATCAACCATGTAGAATGGAAAAATGCTTTCCAAACTATCACAAAGAATGAAGAAAATTCTAATCTCTGGATTAGGGACGAGCCTCAGGATCCAAAAGAACTCATAGAAAATCATGCTGGATCTCTCAGGGTTCGTGCAATTTTCCAATACTTTGAAATTTTGTGAGATAAAATCCTCACTACCTGTGTCCCGATGATTTTTAATATGCAACAGAGTGCTCTGGAAGGTAGTGAATACAGATGCCTATATTCTTCTTCATCTCTGAGGGAAGGGGACCCATACTACTTTGAAAATTTTAAGCAAGCCCTGAAAAGGATTCTGGGGTATGTGCAGTGCATGAAAACATGTGGACCTTGGTGGATTGGATTGAGATTCAGATTTCCCCTCATATGGCTACCTGTGAGCCCTTTTAGGAACAACTATGTTTTAACTAAGGAAGAGGAGGATATGTGTTGGGATAAATGGACAACCTACTATGGATTTGTGCCTTATGGGGAACCGCCAGAACCTACCTACAGTCTCACCAATCTTCACAGATACAACGTGGACTTAGATTTGGATTAGTGAGGTTGTTGCATGAGGACATGCAAATGGATAGTTGGGGGCGATGTTGGGCCCTGGAAATTCCCATTTTTTACCATATCTATTACACCATTTTTCCAGTTACACTCTACTTTCATAAATCATATACATGCCGTTTTCCAGATTAATCAACAATCCTGACAAGGTATACATCATTATTGTTTCAATTAATTAAATTCTTAAGATTGTTATCGTTATGAATTATGGCCTTTGATTTATGCTAACTTGTGTGATTTCATTAAGATAAGATCAAAGCACAGGTGTCTCAGTCGCCATGCCTTGGGGAAAGAATCATACGTGGGACAACTATTACTCTTCTAACTCCATTCCTCATATTTTCAAGGGATAGCGCATCTCTCCACGTGAGCTGTAATAGGTCGCTAAACAGAGCATAGCTGCAACAGACAGGACACCTCCCGATTGGTTGAACCATTGATCCATTGACTGCAAGTGTAACAACATCCTTCATGCCTAACGGCCTCATTCATTATGGCTGTAACAGTTAGCTATAACTCTGCAGCATGAAGATCGTAGATCTTCATTGCTACATGAAATTAGTGGATCACGAACTGTATTCCTCATGTATAAATTTGGGAAGGATTTCCAAGTCTGGGGTTGGATAATTATTATTTTGTACGGGCTATAACAAAGAACTGAGACTGTGAATTACCATTTTGAATGAAGAGCAGAGTTACTTCCATTTCTTTGTCTTAATTCGGGGTAGTTCACAGCGTCTGTTAGAATGCCAGGGCCCGCCTTCTCACATAGATTTCCGAGTTAAGTAGGTAGTTAGATTTATTCATTTCCTGTTGTGTGTTGTGGAATTGCATTAGGTAAATTTCTTATAGCTGCAACAAAGAGTTATGATTGCATTCTTTATTGGTAGTTTATTTCCTGCATGTGAATAGCTGTAACTGTGTGGTGTGACAGTCGACCGTGTAGGTTAGTTTGATTAATGCATGTGTGTTCAATGGTTGTTACATCCAAGCTCATCTCCATTCCTTCCAGTCATTTATGCTTTCTAGGATTTCTAATGGTTATCAATTTATAGTTCAAGTTTTTTTCTTAATTCTGGTTGTTGTTGTATCTTTCATTGAGTTCATAGATTAGGAAGATCATGGTTGAGTTACAGTAGTTACTGGATGGATACTTTTGGTAAAGACTGAGTACTGTAGTTTGATAATTATATGATTTAACTTCTTGCAAAAGTAATCTAGTTCAATTTTTCATTCTCAGCTCAATAACTCCTAGGTTGATTTCTGTAGGAAGGTAGTTGCACTTTGAATTCCTAGATGTATGAGTTAGATTAGTTTTCTTTCTGGAATGAGTTTGGCTGAGCAGATAGGTAGGATTATCATCTTTATTTATTCAATCAACTGCTAGAGATGTTTATGCATAGATTGTGCTTATTGCCACTGAAATAAAAGACCTCCCTGGGTTTGACAATTTATCTTGACCATCCTGTGTGTTAGTTTTAATTAATTGACATATAGGGTGACCAACAAGTTGTTTCCCCATTGTTAATATGTAAATAATATACTCTCCCCCCAACCTAGATAGGTAGGAAATCGAAGCGAGAGAAGTAGGTATACAATCGAATGATGGTTCGTTTCCCTAGAAGTGCAAGTCGCTCAACAAAAAACTAGAAAAATGCCATCTACATATTTTCACTCCAGAATTCCATCTACATATTTGACTACAAACTCAGTAACCAGCTCTCTAAACTGCAACTTGGAAAAATCGTTAATGTTTTTCTTCTGTAAAAAACATCGAAATGATGTAATCACGCATCAAGCTACATTTGTGCTAACGTCAAAATGTTTACAAGATTTTTTCTCCTAAGTTCATGTGATACATGACCAAATACTCCAGTCCCAATAGGATCTCCTTGTTTATTCGCAAGAACAACAATGCCATTAAACCTAATCTCACTTCCATCACATCTCTATCGCTGCATAGCAACATGTACAATAACACAATATACTACTTTACCCTTCTTAACTTTCCCACGAGGATGTGCTTCCTTCTTAAGCCTTGACACCACCAAAAATAAAGTTATAATATAAATACAAATCATAGTTGAAATACATAATACCCCAAAACCATAATAAAAAATATGAGGAAGACATGTCGTAAACACTAACCACACAATTTCATGCCCTAGATAGTAGAAATCCTCACAAAACCGAAGAATTCAAGCCCAGTATCATCGAGACGAGGAATCTAAGAAAATATCTACTGCTAAAATATCAAAATTCCATAGATTTCATTCAATATTGGGGTCAACGATTAAAAAATAATTAATTTCTAAGAAACCCAATCAATTAATCCCTTGTGAAATGGCGAATTCCAGGGTTACAACCCATGAAAAGATAAATCAAAATCCAAACTAAATTTTTGGAACTATTCAAAGAAAAAACAAGAGAAATTGAAGTCTTACCTTTCTATGTTTGTCGTTGAGTTCCTTCATGACAGGGGCTTTGTCATTTAAATCCATTTCCAACAAAAAAATGGTGAAGACATGGAGTCCATACTCAGAAATCGATAGTAAGTGAAGTAGCTTCGTCCAAACCCCTAACAAAAACCCTCCTTTCTCCTCACCAGAGATCCCCCTACATATTACCAAATGAGCCCCAAAAACACAAAATGTAATTAAGTTCAATGGGAAACCTAAAATCCATTCCTATTTTCATTTATTTTTCCCCATTTCCCCCCATTTTTTTTCTTTCTAATTTACCCTTTTTTTCCCGCTCATTTGTCATCTTTTTAGTATGCTTCCCTTTATTTATTTTGTATTTATATTCTTTTTCTCTTTTTAATTTGTTAATGTTAATATCAATACATTAAATATATTAATATATTGAAGATATATAATAACTATGTAATATATTAATATATTAAATATATATAATAACTATATTATATTAATATTACATATTCTATAGTATATTAATATATCAATACATTAACTATATAGCAATGACTATATATATAATGTTTCATCAATTGGCTTAATTTCAATAAATTTTTTATCCTAAAAGGTTGTTGCACACCAAATGGTGTGTATATAGATTCACACATTGTATGGTGGTGCTTCTTGAATTTAACATGCCCAAACTAGAGGAAACATTATTTTAGTGACGACCCAACTATGCTGGTGGTAACACTGCTAGAAGATATCATTGAATTGTTCACAAATGAACCAACACGTGGTGGTGGCAGAAAAGCCATATTCACCAAGTTAAGCATTACCATTGATTCGTAATATGTGCCACATTGATTTACCCTTAACTCCTATGGTGGAATAGACAAATATTTAATATTTAGAACATCGACTTATATTATTAATATACTTATTAACTTAGACTATCTCGACATGTTTTTTTATTCCATGACTAAATTAGTCATTTATAGTTGTGATCACTCAAAATTGCTCAAATTTGGTCATATTTCACTTAAAAACATAGTGGTGACCAAATGTTTTTGTGGTTTAGTCATTTATTTCACTTCGTTACCAACTCTTTTGGTTGTCTAGTCACTTATCACTCATTTTTATACTAGTGATAATTGATTATAGTTCTTTCATAATCATAATTATGTGCATGTCGAAACTATGCTGTAGATTTTTTGTATATTTTTTAATCAACCTAAAACCTTAAAATACTAAAAAATCACGAGATTCATTAAAAATGTGACCATAATATTTTATCAAATTCTAACAAAAATGAAATAAAATGGGACTTTTAAGAGTAAGTTATCAATCGTCCAAGATTTAAGATTTATAGTTTCACCCCCTAACCTCTATTCCCACCATTACCCTCCATTGGATCCATAATGCGTAACCTTGAAATCCTCATGGTTATGACATGCTTTCCTTGTGAAGACTTTGAAATTTTCATGATTCCCACCTCAAAACTTTGAAAACCTCATAGTTTCCCTCTCCTACATAGCCATGAAAATCCCAGAAGTTCATGGAAGAGATCATCCTCATGAGAGATAGGGTTTCGGTCCAACTACATGAATCCCAATGACCACACCCTCGATGGGTTTAATAAGTGGTATGAGAACATCGAGTAGAGGTCATCCATCAAAATTCAAGCCTTGTCCTGATCTCTTATAGTAGGCACTCTAAGCTTTCTATCTCCATCAAAATTAAAGCCTCGACTTGATCTCTTATAGCAGGCACTCCAAGCTTTATGTCCGGGCCTAATTGTTCCATTCCATGGGAGGAAATCTACCACTCAAAATCAAAATAGAACATAAATTCCTCCATTCAACATCTAAGGATTCACTTATCAAGCCTTTTTCCAAAAATCATTAGTGATGCATATGGTGTCATAGGGCTTTCTCTGCAATGTTGTCCAAAACAACATGTTATGTCTAATTTTTAAGTATTCTTATTATCCATTTTCAAACTCATTGTACTTTATTGTTGGGGAATGTTAGTGTTTTCCAATACATCCAATTATTGTTAGTTGTAAGCTAACGTAGGCATCCTTATATTCCCATCTATTCTTAGCTACTGTTGGGCCTCTTCCATTGGTATAAATGGAAGATATGCTCTTGTAAAGAATGCAATATCATAATATACATATTCCTTTTATGTTTTATTATGAGGCTTATTCACGATCTGGTTTGATCTGAGATTTGTACATGGTATCAGAGCATGTGTTTCCTTACCTATTGTTTTATGAGTGAAAATCTCTCAATTTTTCATCTACCTAGTTTTGGAATTGAATATTTTTTTACTTGATTCTTTTTTTCTATCCCACAGCGTTTTGTGCTGTGAATCATGTCTCTTATCCAAATCATTCTCTCTATGGGTACCTCTCCATTGAGTGATGGTTTGTGGCCTCTGATCTAGATTATTGTAGATCAACCTCTCCATAAGACTACAACCTCCCCTACTTTTTTGATTTTGAGATTAGAGAAGAATTGATACACACAAGAGAGTCATATATCAACTTTCTACAAATGCCGAGGTAGTGTGGTGGTATTCAAGGGCACTGTGGATCTCACTAGAATATGATTTGACTGTACAATCCTCTCTTGTAGAGAATGATTTTAGATCTAAACATCGCAACCTTCCTTATTCATGGTCCTATTTCCTCGTATTGTTATATTCCGTCATCATATTTGGAATATTTTTTAGTGCTCTATGGGTGATTTGTGGCTTGGAAGCTCATGAACCCTACTTCAAATTGTAGGTTGTGTTGATCTAAAGGGTTGAGACAACTAAGATCATGCCTCCCCTATGATTGTGCACATCTACTTGGATTTATACATGGATGAGAGTTAAAGCCTCTATCAAGCACACCCTCTTTTTAGATTTATGTGTAAACCAAGAGGATTTGAGCACCAATTAGATCATAGAATTGTCCACCACTCCAGATCAAGGGAATCATAGTTTTGTTGATCATAGCCTACACGTGGCCCCTCGGTATTAGATCATCCTTCTTAGTAGATTGTGGGTGGGCCTGTTTGAGTGAGGTACCCTCCTCCACTATCAACCCTTTCATGGATCACTTGTTTGTTGCCATGGGTAGATCACCACATTTTCTTCCCATTTTTGTACGGTCGTTCTGATCATGGGGATTTTTGTTCTCTATGATTACATGATCCATGGGTATTCTATTCATGTACGTTATTAGCAAGTTTAGAAATCATTTTTTTTCTCCACTTTATTGTGCTGAGAAGGCGCATTTCTACAGCCAAGTGTGGGGGAGTGTCCATCTATCCCATAAAAAATAAAAATAATAATAATAACAAGTAAAAATAAAAAATAAGAATGCATGCATTAATTTTTTGTAGTTTAGTGGTGAAAGGTTTGCAGATTTGATCCCTCTAGGTGCTTTGTATAACCAGAGTTAGATGGGTTTATATTGGTATAATGATCTACTACTCAATTTGTGATTTGTGGGTGATCCACCCCTCCTTTCATCACCATTGGGTGGAGTATTGGCACCTCCCTTATTTAGGAGCCCACATATTTCACTTTGGTTGGCCTTTATAGAACTTGTTCGCTTGAATCTGTATATGCACTACCTAATTAAGTAATTGCACTACCTTTGTATTGTCTCCTCTACGATGTGGGTGATCTATTAGAAGTCATCAATTACGATTTGTGTAGATTTTTTTTTCACTCAGAACAAGTGACATTCAATGTTGTTGCGGGCATCTCTCTTTCCCTCTTAGTAGATCGTTGCCTTCATTCCAGATAATGGCTCTTGGGTAGTTTGTGGCCTTTGGGAAAGACAAATAATCTAGCGAGTGCATTAGTCTAGCATTCATTCATACCTAGCAAAGGATGGGAAAGATAAGGGATAAAATCTAGTAGGTAGGGGAGATTCAATGATCTATACAACATCAGAAATGTTAAATTGGTTCAATCATAAGGGTGGGGGTATGTGCATTTATAAATAATGCGCAACATGAAAATAAGAATTATGAACAATGGTCATAACATCTAAGATGCGGAACTAATTTCTTTCCATGGCATATAAATACCAAACTCATTATATAAATATAATCGAAGCAATATACAAATACATGGCCAATTAAAATTAAGTATGTATATTACAATAACTTTTTTAATAAACCTTCCAACAGGTAGGGGAGATTTATGGTCATAACATCTAAGTTGCGAAACTACTTTCTTTCTATGGAATATGAATAACAAAGTCAATATATAAATATAGTAGAAGCAATATGCAAATGCATCACCAATCAAAATGAATTATGTGTATTGTACTAGCTTTCTAATAAACATGTCTATGCAAGAAGATTATGTTGATGCATAAGCATAAAAATATCAAATATAGCTTGAAAGAACAATGCCCAAAACATAAGCATATGATCATGTATAAACTATCAAACATAAGAACAAAAAATGATGTAAACCTTGCATAGAAAATACAAGCTAGACATTAACTTCCCAGCATGTGTGTGATGCAAAGGAGGATAAGGCATATAAATATGAACAAGCCTACGATAATCCAGAGAGCTAGGCATGTTATTCTCCTCCAAAGTATTCAAAACAAAACTGGAACCATCAAAGACTATCACAAGTGTATGATGGATAAAACAACAGTTTGAAGTAGGTGGAACTAAGCTCATGTATGATCACAAATATATTATAGAACACAGGCTTCCAACATGACAATAAGTGGAAGAAAAAATGAAAGCCATGCAAGCTATTTACATTGGCCAAACAAATCTACAATTAATAGACTAGTCATGGATAGAGGCCAAACCCTTTTAATACGGTTTGAGCAGAATAACCAGAAAGATAACCAAGTTTAGCGTTCATATGTGGGGGAAAAAGCATTGCATATCCAGAACTGAAATACAGGCCCAAGGCATGTTTCAACCATTGGGATGATGGAACCAAGCAATACAATAAAAAACCGTAGAAATTTGTAGGTTGGGTCAACAAAAAAAGGGTTCACCACTCACCAAACTTGAATGATATAGCAAAATAAAGCAAGACCAAACTTCTTGGGAAACAATGAGGCTAAGCAACTAGCTATCCAAGTGGAGCCAAGAGATGCTACAAAATTTTTCATAGCCATAAGATAAGATGCAATGAGTCAAGCAGGAGAGTGAAGGTAAAGCTCAATGATATCTAAACCAAAGATTTGGCTATGGGTTAGGATTGTCTCTATATTTTCCTTCTATTCTTTTCAATTGTACAGTACTCACAACAGGAAACGGAAAGGAAGTAGCCATGAACAACAAGTCTACTTTGATCCTTGAAAACTATCCATCACAGAAGAATGTCCATGACCTATGAAGATTTATCAGAATGAAAAACAATCTCAAGAAATTTATTGCGCATATTTTCCCATATCCCATACCCTCTCAATGCACTAAACTGTGGCTAAGATAATTTCAATAAGGAATCTATGCAACATAAAGAGTACAAAGAAAATCTCTAGGCACATACACAACAATTCGTGGGCCAACAAATGCCAATCAACAACGGCCACATTCACGGGTCGCCGTGCCATTCTTTTCTTTTCAATTGAACAATACTCACAATAGGAAATGGAAATGAAGTAGACATGAAAAACAATTCTACATATGATCCCTTTTCAACTAGCCATTATAGAAGAATGTCCATGACCTATGAATATTTATCGGAATGACAAACAATCTCAAGGAATTTATTGCAAAATTTTTCCCATATCCCATACCCTCACAATGCACTAAATTGTGGCTAGGATAATTTCAATAAGGAATCTATGCAACATGAAGAGTACAAAGCAAAGCTCCAAGCACAGACACAAGAATTCACGAGCCAACAAACCCCAATCAATGAAGGCCACATTTGCAAGCCGGCATGCCCTTCTTTTCTTTTCAATTGAACAATACTCACAAAAGGCACTGGAAATGAAGTATCCATAAACAACAAGTCTACATTTTATCCCTTGCCAACTACTCATCAGAGAATAATTTCCATGACCTATGAAGATTTATCAGAAAGCTCACTTGAAAGCTCTATTGCAATATTTTACACACTTGAAATCCACATTAGCAATGGAAAAAAGTATTAGCAATGGTTGGAGGGAAAAATAGAGGTCATAATAAAGAATTGGTTCAATAGGTGGCTATATAATGGTAAAAGATTGGTCTTAGTTAAATTAATTTTAGAGGTCAGATTTCGTATTTTGTTATACTTTACCATTTATTTCAAAAAAAAAATTGGTTTTAGTTAAATTAATTTTTGAGGTCAGATTTCGTATTTTGTCATACTTTAGCATTTATTTCAAAAGGGGTTCTCAAAGGGGTACTTGAGAACATTAAAATAAAGGTTTTAAAATTTGTGTGGTTTGTAAAAAATTAAAATGGAAAGTGGTTTCTCAACCAGAAGATGAAGGAGGGTGGATGTTAAAAAACATTCACTAGTCTGGGAAAGGAAACAAAGAGACTATGAAGAGTATCACTAAGAATGTACATGGAAAGAGATAATTGTGCATAAATATATTATCTTTTTTATTGAATAGATTGAGAATACGAGGAACTTAATAAGCCATATTTCCACTCACTTGAAAGCTCTAATGCAATCTCTTACATTAATATAAAAATGGATAGCATGGGAAATAGGCAACGAGAACTCATGTGGATAGGGATAGATCCATGGACCGTGCACTTTAAATATAATTATAGAAGGGCAGAGAGACCAATAGAATTATTGTGGGACATGGATATTTTCACCCTTAATTAGGTAGTGGATCATGACTCTAGTAGTGTTCGGAAACAAGGATGACAGATAGTAGTTTTTATAGGATTGGAAAGGGAATATGAAAATGTGTGGAATTCGTATGTTGAGAAGCTTGAAAAGAAGTCATGTAATAATAAACAAGGGAATTGATTATATAACATGGTTAAAAGCAAGGTTTTTATTAAACTAGAATGGGTTACTGATTTTTTTTTCTTCTAATTCAAAGAATAGAAATCCTACGGGTCATTGTCAGAAGGCCTATGGAAGGTTAGGACCCCAAAGAAATCAAAGATATTCATGTTGACTCCACCTAAGATCCCCGATCTAATTCTTTTATGGTAGGTAGAACTTTCTTATGAGTTCCCTGGTCCAACATGGAAGGCTCATAGAGTTTTAGATTTTCCACATTCACTACTACGTAAATTCACATATATGGGGTTATAATGAGTCTATCGCCATTATCACCCACCTTCTCGAATACATGAAAAGGATCATACAACATAGTCTTAATCTTTTTAACAAGACCTTACACCTCTCATTTCTTAGATGCAACCAACATTTGTCTCCCACCTTGTATGTTTTCTCAATTTTCTGTTAATCATGTCAATCCTTGTACTTTTCATGTGACTTCTTCAATTTCTCTTGAACTTGCAAATGTATTTGTGTTATCTTATCAATTGAATTTTAATCCTTCAATGTTTATCTTGCAGTTGCTTCACTCAATCCTTTTTACTATCCATATACAACATCTAAGGATGAAGGTGGAAAATACCCAAATCAAGTTTCAAAAGGGGACTTAATGGTAGACGTGTGGGTTTCTCTATTACAAGAGTGTTCAATATAAATCAAATTTTCATTCCAGGTCCTTCGATTCCTATAATTAAAAACCCTCAAAATTTGAACCATCATGATTGACCATCATGTCTAAAGTATTTCTTAGAACAAAAGATTGTCATCACCAAAGCGGCATAAGTGGGTCACTAAGATGTTGGGGTATGACAATGAAATTATATATAAGAAGGGTAAAGTAAACATGGTGGTTAATGCTTTGTCCAGTTAGTTTGAGGGGTATGGATCCTTGTTCACATTATTCTTACCTACATCCTAGGTTGGCAAGAGGAAAATCGTCAAGAATGGATACCAAATGATACTATAGTGCAACTTATTCAATGGATTAAAGAATACCCAAACCTCCCTAAAGAGTATGCATTTTACCAAGATACACTATGGTATTGTAACATCCCAAAATTTCATAAAAATTAAAAACTTTTAAAAACAACATTAAATGTTAATAACTACAATTGCAGAAATAATAAATGCTTGATAAGACGACAATGATTAAAGAAGTCATTAATACTAAACATAACTTAATTACTGAGTTAAAAACATTTTAAATGACAGCGACACATCATACTTATGAAAACATGCTTACGACAATAATTGCCCAAGTTAACTGAAAAGTTGGAAATATGATGCAGTCAGGTTTCTTTTCGACAAGATATTGATGGTTTGTTTTTTTTTAATGTCAAAGGGTGTCCTACGAGGTACCCTGGAGTTTACTTAGCTGCAAAAGCTAAGGCAATTGAAATGTTTCTATGTGTAGACAGCAGGTAAGAAGTTCTACAACCACATGATTTAAGAGTACGTGTGTCTTTCAATTCAACGTCGATGTAATAATAAAATGCTAAGTACTCCTTTGTGAAACAAGTTACTTGCAGGTATGAATACTTAGTTCTAATACTAACTCAAGTGCTAACTTGCAAACTCTTCCATCTTTTATGAAAAAGCGTCGTCTAATTAATTCTTATGATGCTAAGTTTATTATCATGACTATTGTCATTAATGTTGAATGACTTTACCAACGTCTTAAGGTAATTCTATTTGTATGTTGTAGATATAGTATTTGTACTACTAGTTTATCAAAAACTTTGCAATATAAAACTATTGCATGAAGTATATAGAATGATCATAGTGTTTATGCTATTAATTGGCATTAGATAGCTTGAGAACAAAACACAAATCCTACCCTTTTCAATTGTTTGCAATTTAAAACAATATATGAAAAATATAAAGAATATATTGTTTATATTTTTACCTAGCTTTAAAATTTTTATAAATAGAAATCCTAACTACCTATAATCTCCAATTATCAAAGGTTGACAAGGGTTGGCTAATATACAAATGTATAAGCCTTACCCTAAATGACTTAAACACCACAAACGAAATGCGATACGAACATTATAAGGTGACATGGCATAACTCTAAGGTTACAAAGCAAAAGCACTAAACTTTGAAACTATACCAAATGTAAATATCGAAACTAACATAATGCATAAATGCTAAATTTTAAAACTATACAAACAAAAATATATATATTGCAAACTAATTTCGTATTGAATTCGACTTTGACAGCGGTTTAATGCCCGGTACTCGACATGCTTTGCAACCTGGAAAAGATGGCGTTTCGTCCATGCATTAATGGCTCAAACCAACTACGTAAAGGAAGCTGTTTTTGGCACTCCACGTAATACCATCCACATGAACTGGGTGGATACAATAACTGTGAATCTTGATGTGCATGGTTTCCACGTCTACTCTCCTCTGAGATGGATACCGTAATGACCCTCGGTATGCAACGTGGCACTGTTGTGGTTGTTGTAATTTATGAAGCAATAAATACGATGGTTTCCCGACCTCCAAGGTATTTCTCTAGCACCTTCTTGCTCGTTGATTGTATTAGATGTGGGTCGTTGAATTTGTAACCCTAGAATCTCGTTGTATGTGGTGATGGAGAGTTCTCGGTCTTCATTGTTACGCTGGTTTTTGAGTGGTGAGGCCGACAGGCTGCAGGAAACTAGGGTTGGAATAATGTAGCCCGAAGGTTTCGATCTTATGACCTGTAGGTGGTGATTTTAATAGTTTGCAGGTTCTCCCTCGGTGCCATGGTGATAGGATACAGTTAGAGGTTGTAGTGCTTGGTTTTACTTCTATCAACTGAGGAATTTGTAGTTCGGCTCTTCTGTAAATAACCCGTGGTTTCAGTCAAGCCAATAAGCTTTGTCGTCTTTACTGGTTGATGTACAAAGGCTTAGATCTTTTGAGTTTAAAGGTAAGCACTCACCCATAATACGTATTGCTGTGTTTTTAAGCTTTCATACTTACTTTTTCTTGTTTTAAACTTCTTGACTATGTTTTTGGCAGGAACCGGTTTTGTATGAGGTTGTTTGGCAAAGGTTTTGGAATGGAATGCATGTATCCAATTCCTGGTAAGATTCGGTGGTCCTCAAACCCTCGTAGGTGCCTTTGGACTTGGTTTTGATGATGAATAATGTTGCTGAGAGTCGAAACTGTTCGACCTTGCTTTTCGGTGATGGCCAACTGTTGAGTTTTTAAGGTCTTAAGATGACATAAAAATGTACAGAGGGTAACCCTCGGATGTTTAAGTTGCTACTTGGCCTTTTTTATGCCTGGCTGCGTCGTTGATAAGAGCTTAGCACTTGTTTTCGTAATGCTAAATGTCAAGGGTATAACTCTGAGTAGTTTGTGGATAAAATCATCTCGTTTGAAGTTTGTTGATAAGGTTTAAACTTCTGCGTACTGTTTGGAACCTTGATAGGTCCGAATGTGAACTCTATTGAGTTTTTGGTTAATTCTGTTGAGTATGGAACTAAGAGACGAGGGCTCATTTACCTTTGTAAACCATGGCTCGTTTTGTGTAGAAAGTTTTGTTTTAAAATGGAAAAATAAATAAATGAGAAGATAATGTTTCAAAAACTGTTAACAGTTATTCCTGTACAATGTTATCGTTATTGATGTTTATATTTTGGAATGACTTATGCTACTGTGATCTATTTCGATTCACGAAATAACCCTATCTGAAACTTTTGGTAAGGTGTTTGCTTTTATGCTAGGGTTATGAACTATTTTATATAGTAATACTAAATGATGTTTAAAGTCATGTTAGTAGTCTCGTTACGTTTCAAAGATGGTATGGTGATGGAAAGGTTAGTTAGGGTTTGTAATAACATAGGGTTTTGACACTATTGTGCAAGTGTTGTATTTAATAATAAAAAGTGATAGACGATGAAGAAATAATGTGTTGTGCACTTATGACAATTCTGTAAAGAACATAGTTTTTGTAGCTGCTATATTCCTTAAAAATATAATTGCTTGAAAATATGACATGTATAATATTGAATGCATTTGTTTACTATCTACACTAGATAGAGTTAGAAAAGATAAATAAAGGACTGTATAGAAACAAAATATGATTTTCTTTAATACAAAGAAATCATATAAATTTTATGCAGCTGTTTATACTATACTGCAATGTTCACTGTGTTTATAATTATGTAGGAATTTAACAAGAACACTATTGCATTCATCTATTCAATCAATGGCATTCTGCCTATCACTTATCTTCCTTAAATCACTTCTCTATACTGGAGTATGATGCAAATAACAACATGTGGAAAAATATAGAGATGGTTATCTAATCAGATCATTAACAAAGCTTTATCATTCAGAAATTAAACATAGAACATAAAATAAAATAAATTCTTTTACAAAACAGAGTTTGATAATTCTACTAAATAGAAACATTGAACTGTAAACAAAATAGGAATAGCAAAACCTGGATAACTGTAGGGACACAAACATCCCAAGGATCCTATTCCACCCAACCAATTCCTGAAGACAACCAAGTTACTTGGCTTAGGACCCCCAAGCCTGTTCACTAAACCACCAGGAGGAAGAAACTTAGAAGCTTAGGACCTCAACTTGCAGTAGCAATAGTTATCCAGTCTTTAAGACTTAGTGGTAAAAGGGACTTGCACTAGCACCTCTGGTTCTCCTTCTCAAAATAATTTGCAGGCTTACAGTTGCGCTCTCACATAGCCTCCCTATTCGAATCTCTCACTAATCAGCTAATGCACTTGAGGAATATTTCTGTAGAAAATATTGTGTAAGATCTTATTACTCAATTCGAATTTGCCTTATGTAGGCTGCCTAGGCCTTTCAGTTGTTAACAGGTCATTAAATGAGCTTCCTGCTCACTCCCACCACCTGGGGGATAATGCCACATTTTTAGGGGTAGTTGTCCCATAACCAATAGCTAGTGGTGAAGTGCAATTGCTGCCATTTGTCCCATGCCTTCTAACAACTTCCATTCCTCCTAGTGGGTCAGTGAACACTCATTTAATAGTTCCCTTGGGTGTTTGTCTGCTACTTTAATTTATTAAATAATAATAATCAGTAATTACATTCATCCTCGACCAAACTTGGTCATAATTACAAAACTTTGTAATTAAAACTTAACATAAAGTATTTTTCCAATAAAATAATATTTTCAGAATTTGGGTAGGTGACAGGTATAAAGATTTCATTTTTTCTAGTGCATTTAACTCTACCTTAAAATAAAGGATCCTAGAGGAAAGATGCATTCATCATCTACAATGGGTCACTTGAGTTTTCATAAAATATATGAAATAAATAAGTGCTCATTCTTTTGGTAAGGCATGGAAACAACCATCTAGAATTATGTGGTGACTTGTGACACTTGCCAAAGAAGCAAGGGTGACATAGTGAAGCCATGAAGGAAATTGAAACCACTACCAATCCTAAGACATATATGGACTAAGATGTAATATCCTATGGAATGTCTACCAAGAATATTAACTGGATCCCAAATTTCCTTTTAACTCCACTAGCCAATTTTCTGGTTAATTCTGCAAATGGTGCAGGATGTAACTGAGGTTTACTGGCTAAGGACTGAAGATGGTGGGATGAAAGTTCAAATCTGGAATTTATATGGGTTTTTGTGTAGCAGCAGGTCAAAGTGAATATTTGAGGTTTCCTATGCACAAGGTACCAGTACCTTTCACTTTTCAGCAAAGGAATTAATCCCTTGCCTACTTCGAGGCTTCCTGGGTAGCTGGCATATGCATACTAGACGGGTAGGGGTTCAGGGAGTTTGCAGTAGTGTAAATATCAGTAAAATAATGTCTGGATGTGTTCAGGAGGATTCTGGAGCAGATTGGACAAGGTTTGGAAAGATTGGGGTGACAGATGCTTAACTGGGATTGCCGGGCTAGGAATTTTGCTGGCTTTCCAAACACAAGGCAAAAGCTTCCAGATTTTCATTTTAAAGGATGATATGGTCAATATATTAAGTTTTGAACATACTGCAACAAACAGGAAATGAAATGGATTCACAAATTGTATTTTATGAAGCAAACAGTGAAACTAGTCAAATAAAACCACTCAATGAGCTAGTCTCTAAATCTAACTTGATAACTGACCTCCATTAATTGATTTTTCTGTTATGAATGAATATCCATCTCTGATACAATAATAAAAACAGTAATAAATTGTAATAGATATGACAGAATCCTTCTTTTCTTATTCAATATCTCCCTTCTCAAAATGGTGCCTCACAGGCTATGATTTTACATTACAATAGTGGAGAAATACATAAGACAAGAGAGAAGTTACTTCAGATCTGTAATGGAGATTATTATCAGTCCATATAATGTCTAGATGGCTAAACTTTCTGCATTCTGAACATGCTGGTCTTCAATGGTTGCAATCTTCAACTAATTCCCCCCTGTGGGGAAATCACCTCCAAAACTAGTTGTCGGAGAAGTAGAGGTAGGAGAAGAGAGGAGAATGGTTCTGATATTCGATCTATGGAATTTAGCAGCCTTAAATCTCTGCATCATCAGCTCATAGAACTCACTAGAGGTCCTGGGAAGATCTCTCCATAATTATCTCCATCCTCTAGTGCTCTTTCTTCAAATCTAGCTGCAAATCTCCTTCAATGGTGGCCTCCTCTTCAGTCTGGCATTAGATCTTCATGGATGCACTATACTGGACATCACTGGCTATAATATTACTTGCTGGACCTGCACAACACTCTTGGATAACTCACATTGTCTTGGGGCACATCACCCAAGTGAAATGATTGAGGCACAACACTCAACTAGAGAAGCATCAGAGCTCTCATGAGAAGACATAAATGATCAAAAGTTCTTTATTGGAGTTGGTTGGATTCTTTTATAAACTTTATGATGACTTGCTGAGTAAGTTTCTTAGCTTTGGTGACATGTGAGAGTAGGTTACCCACTTTCCCATTCTACTCCAAATCCATGAGGGTGCCTTTCTTGAGGAGAATAGCAACTTCTGAGCTTTCAAAAATTTCTTTCCTTCACCTCCTTCACTGAATTTGGGCAAGTGCGCTTTAGGTAGCTTTTTTGGTTGTTGCTATTTTATTTTAGAAAGCTTTTCTGAATCTTTCCACTTTCTTTATGATGGGTCCATTTTTCAGGTATTTTGATAACCCTTTTTCCACAGTCTAGCTCAAGCAATGGTAACGAAACACACTCAATTGTGGGAAATGTGTTTTACTTTAATTATTTAATGAAATTGTTTTTATTATTAATATTGTATGTTAGAATGCGTATCAATTAAACTGATTATATGGAAACCAAGCATGATTGAGCAGGTTCAGGTTTATTAAAGGAAGGATGTGTAGAAGACTAAAGGATCACCAAGCTCGGCGCCCTGTTTCCTGATTTATAGGGGATACACTCCCACTTTCAAGATGAATCGACACTTTGACAATCAGTTAGGATTAGAGTTAAATCATATAAATATGGACCTCTCGGGTAGCGAGAGGCCCCTGCTGTTATTTTTGAGAAAGACATTATTCTTAACGTTTTCTGCACTATTGAGATACTGAAGTACAAACTTCTATTTTGACATGGATTTTACATATTAATGAAAGATTGATGATTAATTCCAGCAAGCATTTATGACTTTTTATTCTCTCCTGAGTATGGGTTGGGGAGGACCCCTCCAACACGTAGGTCAGGAGATTCCTATTTGCAGGTATTTTTCCAAGTATGCATTTTACATTGATGAACAGTTCTATGATATATGGTAGCGTTGAATGATTCATTGTTTTCTGTAGTAATTTAGAATGCATTCCGTAGTATAGTAAAACGATTTCAGCAGTCCTGTAGGTTCTTTCTTGCAACGCATATTTTTATCAACGATTTCAGCAGTCCTGTAGGTGCTTTCAATGTCATGGTTTAGATCTAGAGTTCACTGCAGTTTCTTATCGTGATTAGTTTTTTTTAACTTCTTAGTAATAGATGGGTAAGCATAGAATGATCGTATTTCAATTCTAGATTGATAAGTTAGATCAAGACTCTAATTTCGTGCGCAGATAGTAGTTACATATTTCGTTTCCCCAATAGTAGAATAGCTCTATTCTGGTATCTTCATTCTCAGCATTTAGTTATTTCAGCCATTTAATCATTTCAAATAGATTTATTGGTTTCTTTGTATCCTCACATCTTAGAACAGATCAACATCTAATTACTTCAGCATTTTAAATACTTAGAATAGATTCCCTACTTTATTTCTCAGAACATATTTACTGCTTTCAACACTTTAATTCTTTTAATCAGATTCATTGATTTCCAGTATTCAATTTCATAGCATAATCAATTTTCACACTAAGGAGACAATCTTCACATTTAGTAGACAATCTTTAGAACATCGATACCACCCTTTAACTGTGACAAGAGATTATCCTATAAAGAGCACAGATAGTGCATGCATCTCTCAAGTTTGTACGTTCCCTGGGTTGACATTTAAAGTAGGCTCTTGGTATAGCTGCCCTCATTAGGCATCCATATAAGAAGCTCACCACTTTTTGGCACCGTTTCTAGGGAGGTGCTAAATCTTTTAGGAGACATCAACTAAAAACCACAAAAAGAAAACAAAAATTACATAAAACAAAAACATAAATATCTTCTACCAATGAATGCCTCGTCGGCAAAGGGATAGGTTTGGTCGCTTTCTGCCCAAGCATTCCATGAGAAACAACGATAATAATAGTTCTAACCATTCTCAGTTTGAATTTCTACACTCTGAAAATGAGACTGACTCCACATACGATCCAAACAGAAGCAACTTCACTACCAGTTCCAGCTCAAACACCTCAATGGCAAATGAAGAGAAAGAACCTAGGGAGTTTTTCACTTTTCCCATTAGCATACCTCTCGGAGATGCCAAAATGAAGAACATCAATCCTAATAATCTACCAAAATTTCGTGGGTTGAATTCAGAAGATCCTGACACATTCCTGTTTAAATTTGAGGTAGTTTGCAAATCATTTGATTACACTACTAATGCACAAAAGCTTAGGCTTTTTACTTCCACACTGAAAGACCTATCACTTCAATGGTTCATGAGCCTTGAAGGAAATAGTATCTTTATCTAGGATCAAATGAAACAGTCATTCTTAGAAAAATATAGGGACTACTACAAGGCCAAAGATACTAAGGATGAAATCTTTAGGATGCAACAAGAAGATAGAGAGTCATTAGAAGACTATGCCCAAAGATTTCAACTCAGCTACAAACGAGCCAGCCATTGCACATTGGATCCCGAATCACTAAAGCTTGTCCTTCTTAGAGGTGTAAAAGAGGAGAATTTTGAAGTCTTAAATCTCCTTGGAGATCGAGACATATTCCAAAAATATTTCAACCAGATCCTGCAAATCTTCAAAAATTACTCAAGATCTAGGAAAACTAAGAATGGGACAAGGGATACACATACAACCACTAATGGATCATCATCCTCAACACCAACACTTACAAAATATGATTTAAGAAACCTGCTGGATGATATGAAAACTGACATCCTGCAATCCCTAGCCATGCAACTTGATGCTCTTCAAATAAAAAAGAAACAGGATGAAATTAACCAAGCCTTGGTAGTATTTTGTCCTCGTTGTAGGAAGAAGCATGAGAAGGGGCAGTGCACCTTGAACACAATAGAAGTATGTGGTCTCTGCACCGATCACCATTCCACTGATAAATGTCCCCTCTTACCCTCATGTAAGGCAGCCAATCAAGACCCAGCAGCTGAAGGAACTGTAGAACAGCTCTGTTTTATAAATCAGAGGAGGAATAATTTTGTTAGGCCATATCAGCAGAACAATCAAAATTACTATAATCAAGGACAACCAAATTGGAACTCTGCACCAACTCCATTGCAAGCACAACCAAATCAAAACCAATGGCAACAAAACCAGCAAGCATATCAACCATCCTATCAACAACCATATTATCCACCGTCTTATCCTCAATACCCCCCACCGTTTCCATCCACCACAAACTATGCAAACCAGTACCCACATCCATCAAATTGGAGGGCGCCATTATAATAGCCACTCATTATGCCACCCCCACAAAATCAACCGCCCCCCAGACCTCCACCTATCCTAGCCCAACCAATTCCAAATCCTAATAATAACAGGCCCCCACAACAGCAGCAGGCTTATAACACTGATATTACACAATTCCCAACTTATGTTGTAGACACCATAGAAATGAATGAAATAAACCTACGATTTGGAAAAACATTGCAGAATACACCTCCACACAACATCCAACAACCTGTACCTAAAGCTTAGGACCACACATCTGAACCCTATGTTCGGCATCCTTATGAACCAGAACCTCCTGAGGAAGAAATTATACCACTCGCACGAACTAGAAACCCTCCATTTCCAGAAAAACTTGTCCGGCATACAAAAGAAGAGGAAGAGAATATAATATTAAATGAATTCAAACACTTAAACATCCAAATCCCAATCTTACAAGCCATAAGGGATGTGCCCATCTGCAACAAATTCATTAGAGAGAATTGCCTAAAGAAGCCAGGAAGGAGGAAGCGTGACCCGCCAACTATTAATGTAGTGGGGCAATTGGCCGATTTGATGCTAGGTGTCATAATAAATCCTAAATATCTTGATCTTGGTAGTCCTGTAGTAAGCGTCACCATAAATAACGAGCAAATAAATAAAAGCTTAATCGATCTAGGAGCTACGATCAATGTCATGACTAAAGAAACCATGCTATACCTAGGACTCCAATCAATGGTAAGACCAACCACAACAGTGCTCCAACTAGTAGACACGTCCACTGTGAAGCCCAAAGGAATGCTAGAAGACATTATGATCAATATCGAGTCCTGGGAATACCCAACTGATTTTATAATAATTGAAATCAAAAGCAAACTTAGTGGCTATCCAATTATCCTGGGTAGACCTTGGTTAGCAACTGCGGATGCTTACATAGGTTGCCGATCAGGAAATATGACAATCACCAGTGGACATACCAGGAAGAAGATAACAATCTACCCACTAGCAATGAGATCCTCAGAGTTAGAATATCAAAATTGGACTGATGATTACCAAAACACGCCAAATCAAAACCTCCGACCTATACTAACAATTGATGCTGCAATATCTTTAAAAGCAATAGATGAAGATGGCCATATAGATAGATTTATACAAAATATATCTCCTAACAATCATGTTATTCAAGAATTTTTTTCTACAGAAACAGGTGAAAGTTCAAAACAGAACATGGATGACTTATGGACAGAAGTACTGCCAGAACAGATTGAGAAAGTAAAGGTTGTGGAAATTAACCCTGGAAAAACAGTCAACATAAATTCCAATTTAAAACTAGAGCAAGAGGAGAAATTGATGAAGATACTAACACAACAAAGTAAAGCATTTGCTTGGACATATACAGATATGAAAGGAAGACATCCTGATATCTGCAAACACTACATTTACATCAAGGAAGGTTCTACTCCCATCAAGCAACCACAAAGAAGGTTGAACCCTGCACTAAAAGACATAGTCAAAGTGGAATTACAAAAGTTATTAGATGCAGGGTTCATCTATCCAATATCTGATAGTCAGTGGGTCTCACCACTAGTCATAGTGCCCAAAAAAGGAGGCAAATGAAGAATTTTTGTGGAATATAGGGAGCTGAATAAAGCAACAAAGAAGGATCATTTTCCACTTCCATTTATAGACCAGGTGCTGGATACATTGTTTGGAAACAAGTACTTTTCATTCCTAGATGGTTTCAGTGGTTACAACGAAATTTTAATACACCCAGCTGATCAAGATAAGACGACCTTCACATGCCCATGGGGAACTTATGCCTATAGGGTCCTACCCTTTGGTCTATGTAATGCCCCAGCAACATTTCAAAGAGCCATACTGAGTATTTTCTCCGATTTTCTAAATAACAAAATGGAAGTATTCATGGATGATTTCACACCTTATGGACAGAGCTTTGAGCAGGCATTGGAAAATCTTGAATTAATATTAAAAAAATGTATTGAGATGAGCTTGTGCCTAAGCAATGACAAATGCAGGATGTTAATGGAAGAAGGAATTGTTCTCGGACATCATATATCGCAGGGAGGTATAGAAGTGGATCAAGCCAAAGTATCAGTAATCAAGACACTACCCCCACCTGTCAAACAAAGAGATGTGAGAAGCTTCCTTAGAAAGACAGGGTACTACAAGAGGTTTATTAAGAATTATAGCAGAATTGTTGCCCCCATGTTTGCACTTCTCACAAAAGACAATGAGTTCATATGGATGAGCAACTGCATGTCAGCCTTTGAAAGTCTTAAACAGAAAACCATCACAGCACCGATACTTCAAGGTCCAAATTGGGAAATTCCATTTCACATTCACACCGATGCATCGGATAAAGCAATCGGATCTGTGCTTGGGTAAGAACAAGACAAGAAACCCTATGCCATATACTATATAAGCAAAAATTTGGCTGGGGCAGAACTCAACTACACAGTCACATAGAAGGAATTTCTAGCAGTCATACATGCAATCAACAAATTCAGGCATTACATTACAGGATACCAAAGTTTTATCCATACTGACCACTCAACGATCAGATATCTTATGAACAAGCCTAATACCAATGCAAGAATTATTCGATGGATGTTACTTCTACAGGAATTCAACATCACTATAATAGATAAACTAGGCAAGCATAATGTCATAGCAGACTTTTTGTCAAGAGTAACACATGGGACAGATAATGAATTGGTCCAAGATAACTTCCCTGATGAGCACCTTTTTGCCATATCAATAAAAAGTCCATGGTTTGCTGACATAGCAAACTATTTGGTATCAAGGAAGTTTCCAGAACATTACAGTTATGAAGAAAGGACAAAAGTAATAAGACAAAGTGCCACATATACATGGATAGAGGGCATGCTTTTTAAACAGGGACCAGATCAAGTACTTAGAAGGTGCATTAGAGAAGATGAGGTACATGACATAATGCATGCCACCCACAATGAACCCTGTGGAGGACACTACACTGCAAAAAGGACAGCCTACAAGATCTTGCAAACAGGGTATTATTGGCCAACACTCCACAGCGATGCTTATGAGTATGTGTCCCATTGTGACGATTGCCAAAGAATGGGAAAGCCAACAAAAAAACAATAAATGCTACTTCATCCACAAATCTCTTTAGAGGCATTCGATGAGTAAGGATTCGATTTTGTTGGTCCATGAAACTCACAGTCCAATCAGAAGAGCTACATCCTTGTATGCACTGATTACCTTACAAAATGGATAGATGTAGCAGCACTGGCTGCTGCAAATGAAACCAGTGTGGCCAAATTCTTTACTGAGCAGATCTTTCACAAATTTGGGGTTCCAAGAGAAGTAGTTTCGGATCAAGGACCACAATTCACATCAAATTTAATTGAAGACTTGATGAAAAGAAACAATGTAAAGCACAGACAGTCATCCTCCTACCACCCTCAAGGAAATGGTCAAGCTGAGGTAACCAACAGGGAATTAGAGAGAATCTTAACAAAAACTATCCAACTTCACAAAAGAGATTGGGCCGATAGACTTAGTGAAGCAGTCTGGGCTTACAATACTACATGGAAAACAACAACAGGATTCACACCTTATGAACTGGTCTATGGGAAAAAGTTCATGCTACCAATCGAGTTTGAGGTAAAAATGTTAAGAATTGCAGCCGATCTAAATATGAACCTATCAGACATTCAAAAAGAACGGATGCTACAGCTAAATCAACTGGATGAACACTGCCAACAAGCGCTTACACATACTGAAATAATCCAACAACAAAGAAAGAAATGGCATGACCAACATTTGAAGGATAAGAAATTCAAAGAGGGTGATTGGGCACTACTCTACGACTCCAGATTTCACACATTCAAAGGGAAGCTAACCACTAGATGGCTTGGACCTTACAGTATACAGAAAATTTATGACAATGGAGCTGTGAGAATTATTACAATTGATGATGATGAGTTCCCCATGATCGTGAATGGGCATTGCCTAAAACTCTACAAACAACCAAAATCCAAAGAAGAATTTACACAAGTACTCTACCAGCAACAATTGATGCTGATAGAGCATGCTCCAAAACAGTAAGCTTCAACACATTTCATGAAAAAAAACACAAAAAAAGAAAAAAAAAGAGAACAAAGGGATAACAGAAAGTACAGGGCATCAACCTATTCAAGCGAGCCTGCACAATAATTCAAGCGAGGCTTCCATCAATTCAGGAGAGCCTGCAAAAGATATCAAGCGAGGCTGCCAATAATTCAAGCGAGGCTGCCATCAATTCATCCAAGAAACAATTTATATCACGAGGCTTCCATCAATTTAAGCGAGCCTGAAAAATAAATCAAACGAGGCTGCCATATATTCAAGTGAGGCTGAAATCAATTCACGCGAGCCAGCCCCGTCTACATGCAAAAGAAGTCTTCATCTACTATAGAATTCATCGAGGACACACCCTGCCAACCTTTTTCAAACATATTCAAGAGAGCCTGCAAAGTTATTCAAGGAGCCAATCAGATCCAACCATGCAATCATCCAAATAAAAAGCACAATTGCCTAAGTCGTATCACCAACTGGCACAATTTTCAAAAGCACATAATCAGAAAATTCAAAACGCACAAAACAGAAAAAGCACCCTACGCACGTAACTACTGACATGCAGAAATCAACTACAGACACTGCCAAGATTACTACAAAATCCACCGTGCATGAAAAATGGACCAGCTCATCAATGCAGGTACGCATACATACCAAGGTAATCTCTAAACGATTTTATTTGATTTTTACGGTAAAACACTTTCCCACAATACAGTCGTTTCTAGTCAGATGAGGACAGCTTCTATTTCAAATCGGCGGCATGGTGGAATGACCTTCATAACTCATGATTGCTACCAAAGTCCCGTCACCCTCAGCAAATCATGATCGCAACCTTCACCACATGAAGTATAGAGGTCGATCATAAGAAGGCAGAGGTCGATCATGAAAGATAGGGGATTAGAAGTGGCAAGTACAAGTATGATGAAAAGAATAGGTGCAGAAAGGCAATGAATTAGGGTGCAGCATATTTCACGATTTCTGCATATAAGTAACCACCCGGAACTCTCGAGAAGCAGCCACCATTGTATTCCTTGAGCCCGTAGGCAGAACCCGACCAAGTTGAAAATATAAAACTACATCCCAAAGCCCTGGTTTGTCTAGTTATAGAGAAGATTCTAAAAATGATGAAGCGTTTTAAAAAGAGTGAATCGGAAGATCACAGTGCCATTTATCAAAGCCCGAGAGTCCTGCAAATCATTCGCAACTAAGGCTGGATGCCATTTATCCTTAGACTGAGAGAATACCATATAGGGGTATCCCAGGAGTTTGTAAGAAACTTCAAGCATATAAAAGATGAATAGTACGTCACCTGGGTGAGTGGGTTACGCATAAAAGTGGATGAGGACATGATAGCCAAACACACTGGTCTTCCAATGGGCCTGCATTGGAGCAGCAATGACCGGGAGGCAAACCACACAGCAAAATCAACATTATTTGAGCGTGGAGAACTTTATGATGAGGACAAAAATGGAGTCAAGAGACCCTACATGCCAGCACCATGGGATGAAATGGCCGCAATTGTCCTAAGGTATACTACATGCACTGGAAGATTAAGCTATGTTCCCATTTTCCATTTTCGTATTTTAGAGCTTCTCAAGCACAGAATTCACATTTCATCAAACAACAATATTACCATTCCATTTTTCCTGCTCCAATCCCTAGCATAGATGAGCAAGAAGGTGGCTAATGTTAAAATTCAATATGCTAAGACAGAAAATAGCAGCATTACATTCCATTTCACAATAATAGCATATACAGGATCACTGAAGAAACAACAAGCACAACATAAACACAAGAGACAGAGATTTATCCTGGGAAACCCTCATGGGGTAGAAAACCCAGCAAAGCTTCCTCAATATAGATGACCAGCAATATACAAAGATGAAACCCTGAGACATGATCTCCTCCTCCACAATAGCAGACCTCTCCTCCACAAGTGCGTTATCCTCAAATGTGTGAGTGTGTATCAAATGAGGAACACACCTCCTCTATTTATACACTACTCTGATATGTATTTTACACAAGTACATGTAGGCTCGTATTTAACCATTAGGTTAAGTACCCCATTATAACTGACTGGGCCGACCCCCACATGGTGGGTCTAATAACCCTGGTTACCACACCCAACTCGGAGGAATAAACATCTCCGGATTTATAGTATAATCACATCGGAGGTATGGAACATCTCCGAAATAAATAATATACAAATATAATATTCTTTGAAGTTACAATATTTCAACACTCCCCCTTAATGAGAAGGATATTATAACAGTATCTGCACGAGCAAGGAGTCATCAACATCATACATGATACATCTATAAATCATTGGAAGCTTTCTCAACATCATCAGTAACTTAGGCAGTTACTGGAACATCTTCAATACTGGAACATCAACATCTTCAGTACTGAGTCTTTATCTTCTATAGCACTCAAACAGCTACAGCAACATCAATATCGGAATCCTCACGATCGTCAGCATCGTCATCACACGATCATCAGCATCGTCACACACGATCATCAGCATCGTCATCACACGATCATCAACATCATCATCACACGATCATCAACATCATCATCAATACAAGTATACACATCATCCATACAAGTATTCACACAATACAAGTATATCATCAATAGCATGTATTCTCACTAATACATCTATCATCAAAAGCATGTATTCTCACTAATACATCTATCATAAAAAATCATGTATTCTCACTAATACATCTATCATCAAAAATCATGTATTCTCACTAATACATCTAAAAGCATGTATTCTCACTAATACATCTAAAAGCATGTATTCTCACTAATACATAGCAGCATATCTTGCAACACACATGATCATATTACAGGATGATCAATCCCGCTCTCTTTAGGACATAGGTCCATGGATGATACAATCCAGATCAAGTTCCAGGATGATCAATCCTTATCACTTTAAGACAAGTCTCATGTCTAGGGACGATGCAATCCCATCATGTGCATTTTGAACCCAGTTCATGGACGATGCAGTCCTCTCACGTACATTTTGAACCGAGGTCCAGGGACGATGCAGTCCTATCTTCAACTCTCGGAGACATCAATCTATGGATCAATTCTGGGACCTCAGTCCGGGGACGATGCAATCCCCTGCCTGTTCATTCAGGACTTCATTATCGGAGACCCAGTCTACGGCTCTATTCTGGGACTTCAGTCCGGGGACGATGCAATCCCCTGCCTGTTCATTCAGGACTTCATTATCGGAGACCCAGTCTACGGCTCTATTCTGGGACCTCAGTCCAGGGACGATGCAATCCCCTGCCTGTTCATTTAGGAATTCATTATCGGAGACCCAGTCTACGGCTCTATTATGGGACCTCAGTCCGGGGATGATGCAATCCCCTGCCTGTTCATTCAGGACTTCATTATCAGAGACCCAGTCTACGGCTCTATTCTGGGACATTAGTCCGGGGATGATGCAATCCCCTACCTGTTAATTCAGGATTTCATTTATCGGAGACATCATGTCTACGGCTCTATTCTGGGACATCATTCCGGGGACGATGCAATCCCCTACCTGTTAATTCAGGATTTCATTTATCGGAGACATCATGTCTACGACTCTATTCTGGGACATCAGTCCGGGGACGATGCAATCCCCTGCCTGTTCATTCAGGACTTCATTATCGGAGACCTCACGTCTACGGCTCTCTTTAGGACTGAAAGTCGAGGGATGATCCAATCCCCTCAACTGTCCACTAAGGACTTCATTCTCGGAGACCTCACGTCTACGGCTCTCTTTAGGACTGAAAGTCCAGGGATGATCCAATCCCCTCAACTGTCCACTAAGGACTTCATTCTCGGAGACCTCATGTCTACGGCTCTCTTTAGGACTGAAAGTCCAGGGATGATCCAATCCCCTAAACTGTCCACTAAGGACTTCATTCTCGGAGACCTCACGTCTACGGCTCTCTTTAGGACTGAAAGTCCAGGGATGATCCAATCCCCTCAACTGTCCACTAAGGACTTCATTCTCGGAGACATACGTCTACGGCTCTCTTGAGGATGATGCAATCCCATCATGTCCACTTTAGACCCTGTCTAAGGACCATCCACCAACCTCTCTGTTGGCATCACCAATATAGGTATTCACATCATTTCCCTCACTGTCAATGCATGCAATCTCATCATAAGTGATTACATCACTCCCCCTTTCGAGGAGGATCCTTCTATATTAAGTTTGTCTCGGAAAACTTTACTTGAGGTAGAGGTTTGGTTAGTACATCGGATCGGTAGGGGTTTGGTTAGTACATTGGTAACTTGTTACAAATTCGAACCTTAATTCCTATCTGCTCCATATCTCGTATATAGAAATGCCAGATCTCTATGTGCTTTTGACTTATCATGGAACACTGGATTCTTTGCCATTTTGATACAACTCTATTTATCACATAGGATCACAGTTGGTTCTATCTCTAATTCAAACAATCTTGAAGCCAAACTTCTTCACAGCTAGCAGAGCAAGCAACCATATATTCCGCTTGTGCTGAGAGCCACACTAGACTGCTTCCAGCTAAACCATGAGATCATGGCTAATCCCAGACAATAACATCCTCTCGATGTGTTCTTCCTGTCAGCATCTGAGTAGCCATATGAAGTCATGATCTTCAAGATAGCATAGATCAAATTCTATTGTATCCTTTAGGTACCTGGTCACATGCTTTGCAACTAATAGGTGAGCACATCTAGTTTCCACTAGATACTGACTTAAGGTATTCACAACAAAGCATATATTTGACCTAGTATTTAATAGATACATCAATGACCCAATAATTTGTCTGTACAGAGTTATATACACTAACTCTGATGATTCATTCACCAACAGCTTCAAGTTGGAATCCATGAGAGTGGACATTCCAACATATCAAGTCCTTTTAATATTTCTTGGCATACTTACCCTGGTTGAGAAAGATTCCTTCTAAGCCTTTCCATACTTCCAGACTTAGGAAGTAATGCATCAATCTGAGATCTTTCATTTTTCATTTCTGCAGCCATCTTCTTCTTTCTTTTCGTGATCTGTTTCTCATTCCCTATAAGAAGGATATCATAATAGTATGATCCATAGCCTTAAGGTAAAGGTTAGGAACAACTTTACTTTTGGTAAAGCCCAAGCTTATCAAGAAACTGTCAATTCTCCCTTTGTGACTGAACATCATTCACACTCTGCATTGAATGATTTTCTGCATATCTATCTGTGCCATCTCTCGATAGATGGGTCTACTGATATAAGCCTCAATATTATTCGAACTCTGTGGTGAGTTCCTTCTTGCATCCATGTTATCTGTGTATAAAAACCATATTCAACCTTGTAGCAAAGGTTGAGATCCACATCACCCGTGGTGATCATTAAGCTCATCAATTGATTATCGATCCTGGGTACCCATACAAAACCTGAATCACACTTCTTCTTTAATTACACCATTAAGAGAATGGTTTTATCTATCCACTTGGAACAAACATCTCATCATGATTCTCTTTCTCTTTTCTAAGAGAATCTTCTGGCCACAAGCCTTCTATAGTGTGTTTGATTTGTAAATCCTTTTGTTGAACATCCATCGCTTGTTCATCATTCATCATGATTTTTCCTACAAATCAAAATTAGGTACATGATTAGCAATACTTCATAATCATCAAATCATATTGACATGATAACCTATTATGCATACAGATATCATTTACATAGTTATGCAACTATCTTGACCAATACTTTGGCACAACACTTTCCCATATCCTGTATGCATACAGTGGCTATCTAGATGCCTTCCATCTCTACCAGAACATACTATTGAGAGTATGCACAACTCTTATCATGTCAGCAAAGAGGTTTCATTCTAGACAAGCAACAATGGAATGTTTGTCCAACTTACCAATCATATGCATATTAGTAGTATACTGTTCAATGTTCTATGAATATTTACACTTAGCATGATATATTATAGGAATACAAATATGCATACAACCTATTACAGGCAATATCATTTACTATTTCAAATAACAACTCAAATACTTATCTTTTATGTTTGTGTGGTTGCCTCCCGTTTGATCTTCTGTATGTCTTTTGAAATTCTATTCATTCGGTACCACTGTGCATGCTCAAGAGTCATCCTCATGATCTCATAAACAAACATACACTCATTAGTATATTCTAAATGCTATCAAAACATTATAGTACTAAATAATCTTGAAAATGTATAGTCATGATTATAGTTAATAAACATTAGTATTCAAGATTTCAGGGAAGTCTTCTTTTACTCATGCATATCATCAATCAAGATAAAAGATATAATATGCATAATCCCTTGATTACTAACTTTATGAATAAGCATAACCAATCATTCCAAGTATACTTATATAAGGGATCCTAACACAAGGTAAGATTCATGGGAAACATACCTGGATTAGTATACCTACTTGGTTATGTACAACATACCTAAACAATCTCTTCAATGATTTAGAGATCCTGAGCTAGAACCTGCATGTCTCATAGGTTAAGCATAATATAACAAAGTCATACATACCTCGTAAGTAGAACAAATATTATGGATGAGTCTTTGTCTTCATGTTTTCATGGTCATGGAGCCTGATTTGTCTTTTGTGATGTACCTGTATCTTGTTAGCAGACAACATCAACCTCACACAACATCATAATGCATTAGTACAATCATAAGTGTCAACACCCTAACCAATGAATATCTTCTATCATGCATTCATAATTTTGTTAAGGTGATACAACAAATCTAAAATCAAGATTGTACTAACCGTAATAACATGAAGACAAACATACCATAAACTTAATCATGAACAAATCTCAAAACATACCTCGATGAGACATACCTATCGAGATCGCTTGTAATCTCCTTATGTAAAGCCTTAGCCTCATCTCCCTCTGAAACAGGAACTCCTTCACTTATGCAGGTGACCAATCCATCTTCTTCTAGGATTAACCCTATCCACTTGATTTGCAAGAACTGGACCTGGAGCTGGATATGGGTTTGACAGAGAAACCCCAAAAATTCAAACTTTGAATTTCAAACTTCCGAAAGGATAGAAATATGCGCCTTGATGAGCTGATCAAACTGATATATTCAGAATTTGAAAACTGCAAAGTTTCACTCCTCAATTTTGCCTTTGAAACTTCCGGATTCACTGGACGTGACCCTGAACTGGGGTTTGGTGAATCCCACTCTTCTGCCCAATCAAAATGTTTGATCCAAAGCTCTAAGCTTCTATTTTTCTTAGGAGCTTCCAGCCATGGTCACAGATTTCAAAAATTCTCATTTTTACAGAAGCCCTAATTTTCCAATTTTTCTGATCAAAGTCCCGAACTAGGGTTTCATCAAGCCCGGCCTTCTTCCCAACCAAAAAATCTGATCTTGGTCTCTAAATTTCTGTTTTGATGAGTAGCATTCAGCCGTGGTCTCCGCTTACAAAAATTCCAACTTTCTTCAAAGCCCTAAATTCCGGAAGCCATGAATGAAGGTACTCAAAAATAATTCTGTTTTGACAGAAATATGTACCTGATTGTTTCTGGTGTAACTCCAAACTTTTCAATCCACAGGGTCTGAAATTTTTTTCTGAGATATCCTGACCTGTTTTCGTTCCATCCTGACAGGTCTGACCTCAATTGGATTCTCTGAGAGAGAGTTATGTCAAATGTCGCAACGTGACCTGTTTTGGGATAAAACATAAGAGCGAACTTGTAGGACGTGCCACGTGTCACTGTTTGAACTTCGGCCTCTGAAAAACTTTCCTGAGGTATCTCGGCCTGTTATATTTCCATCCTGACAGGTCTGAGCTCAATTGGAATCTCTGAGAGAGAGTTATGCCAAGTGTCGCAACATGACCTGTTTATGGGATAATACAGGAGGGCGAACTTGTACGGAGTGCCACGTGTCACTGGTTCAACTTCGGCCTCTGAAAATTTTTTTTGAGATAGTACAGACTGTGTACTACCTGTCACGTTTTACGAAATTTCATTTGGAGCTTCCTAGCCCAAGATATGACCTTTTTCCCAAGGTCACCTGATTTTGACTCAGATCTGGAAGAGGCAGAAACCCTATATTGTACAGATCATAAATCACAAAGTACAACGAATTAGAGGTTTTCCTTTGGACACAAGGTACCTGGAGATTTAATATTCGTCTTGTAACAATTTCAGATCCTAAAACTTCGCCAAAACGGATTTATAGCGAAAGTGATACGATGACTAGTTTTTGCTATGTAAAACCCTAACCTTCAAATTGTCGTAAGTAAAGGAAGTGTCGTTAGTGCCATACCTTGTCTTCCTTCAGGTTAGCTCTGATACCATGTTAAAATTCAATATGATAAGACAGAAAATAGCAGCATTAAATTCCATTTCACAATAATAGCATATACAGTATCACTGAAGAAACAACAAGCACAGCATAAACACAAGAGACAGAGATTTATCCTGGGAAACCCTCATGGGGTAGAAAACCCAGCAAAGCTTCCTCAATATAGATGACCAGCAATATACAAAGATGAAACCCTGAGACATGATCTCCTCCTCCACAATAGCAGACCTCTCCTCTACAAGTGTGCTATCCTCAAATGTGTGAGTGTGTATCAAATGAGGAACACACCTCCTCTATTTATACACTACTCTGATATGTATTTTACACAAGTACATGTAGGCTCGTATTTAACCATTAGGTTAAATACCTTATTATAACTGACTGGGCCGACCCCCACATGGTAGGTCTAATAACCCTGGTTACCACACCCAACTCGGAGGAATAAACATCTCCGGATTTATAGTATAATCACATCGGAGGTATGGAACATCTCCGGAATAAATAATATACAAATATAATATTCTTTGAAGTTACAATATTTCAACAGCTAAGGGAAAAGACGATGCTTTGGCCCATCATGGGCTGATCAAACTAATAGTTGGTGAGGAGCTAAAAGCTCAGATTCCAGAGCTCTCTTGGGAGGAGTTCATTGTGGTATTTGCTGAGGACATTCAGAGAATGAGGACTACACCCTTGCCACCTGAATAAAAAAGTAAGACCACCTATATATCAGGGGCAAAAAGAAAAATCAACTTGGACAGTGTGGCCGACACCTTGGTCAAAATAAAACACTCCAAAGAGGACTCCCCCAAATCAGACCCGGATATTCCTACCAGTAGTCAGGGGTCGAAGAGGCACAACAAGAGATTCACACAGGTATCTAAAATCCGAGTCTCCAAGGAGAAAGAAAGGGAACCCAGCCCCCTGATTACCAATGTGTCTGATGATGACATTGATTGTTTTATAGATCAAAAGGATCCCACTACAGATGAAGAAGAGGACGAAGAAGAAAAAGAAGAAGAGGATGAAGAAGAGAAAGGGAATGAAGAGGAAAAACAGGATATGGAAGAAGAGATGGATAAAGGAGAAGGGCAGAACTTACAGGAGCAAGGTAACTTTCAGGAAAACCCTCCAGAATGTAATGAAGACCCCGAGGTCATTTCCCAGCTCACTGAAGCATGAGCAGAATTGGAAAGGCTCAGAAATGAGTTGGCAACATTAAGAATTCGGCCGGGAAGCCAGGCCACACCTCCCCCATTCTCAGCTGAGAAGACACACATCATAAAGATGCACCATGCAGAAGATCTCTGGCTGGCCGAACAGAAGAATTTAGCGCTGCAAGAAAAGTTGGCAGAAGCACAGAGCGAATTAGCAAGGAAGGACCAAGAAATTATCAAAATTAAGGATGTTTTTGCCACTACTATCAGCATATATGCGAGAATGCGTGACCTCAGACCACCATCTGCGATCTATGCAGTTTATTTACAAGAGAAATGGGGCAAATTCCAGCTACAGAGTTTGAAGAAAGATCTCCCGATTGAGGTAAGCACTCCTAAAGAATTTATTGATGCATCATTGAACTCCATAGAGCTAGAGAAGGACCGATTGAGTGAGTTATTCTTGCACAATTTTGTAGTTTCTGGCTTGCCCAACTGGTCACCAAACCCATATGTGGGTGATTTCCAGTTAAGAGCATTGTGTTCGTGGATGAACCACGAAATTGGGCGATCCAAGGACTATCATCTCTATGTGGCATCCAAATGGAAAACTCCGTTAATGATCAGACCTGAGCCAACTCACCCTAAGGGAATAATTTATAATCATAGGATCCTCACTCAGGACGAGGAGATGATACCCATTCTCCTCGCAAAACAACAGGAGGCAGTGAGTCACTTTGACATTACACTCCATAGCATGCAAAAGGAAGTTGATGAGTCCATCAGGGAAAGGTGGAGCAGGGTGGCAAATGATCTAAAACGAAGAGAAATCCACTCTCCCCTCAGGCTTAAGGATGCTCTCTTCAAAACCATACTATATAAAGAATCCCTGGCAAGAAACCAACTAAGGTGGATTGGGATGAGATTGAATCCTCCATTCTTTCTTTCCCAAGTCCTCAAAGAACAGATTAATGAAGAGGAGGAGAGGAAGGCATGGGCCAAGGAGGATCATAATTTTGGGTATCTCAGACAGGTAGGGGCACCTAAGGTGGTAGCATGGGATATCAAGGAGGTCATCGACGAAAGGAATAGGTTACCCAAGGATGGGTGAATCCTTCAAGTAGGGGAGAGAATGATGGGTCCATTTTTCAGATATTTTGATAACCCTTTTTCCACAGTCCAGCTCAAGCAATGGTAACGAAACGCACTCAATTGTGGGAAAAGTGTTTTACTTTAATGATTTAATGAAATTGTTTTTATGATTAATCTTGTATGTTAGAATGCGTATCAATTAAACTGATTATATGGAAACCAAGCGTGATTGAGCACGTTCAGATTTATTAAAGGAAGGACGTGTAGAAGACTAAATGATCACCAAGCTCGACGCCCTGTTTCCTGATTTACAGGGGACACACTCCCACTTTCAAGATGAATCAACACTTTGACAATTAGTTAGGATTAGAGTTAAATCGTATAAATATGGACCTCTCGAGTAGCGAGAGGCCCCTGCTGTTATTTTTGAGAAAGACATTATTCTTAACGTTTTCTGCACTATTGAGATACTGAAGTACAGACTTCTATTTTGACATGGATTTCACATATTAATGAAAAATTGATGATTAATTCCAGCAAGCGTTTCTGAGTTTTTATTATCTCTTGAGTACGGGTTGGGGAGGGCCCCTCCAACACGTAGGTCAGGAGATTCCTATTTGCAGGTATTTTTCCAAGTATGCATTTTACATTGATGAATAGTTCTATGATATATGGTAGCATTGAATGATTCATTGTTTTCTGTAGTAATTTAGAATGCATTTCGTCGTATAGTAAAACAATTTTAGTAGTCCTGTAAGTTCTTTCTTGCAACACATATTTTTATCCATGATTTCATGTGTAATAGCTTTGCTTTCAATGTCATGGTTTAGATCTGGAGTTCACTGCAGTTTCTCATCGTGATTAGTTTCTTTTAACTTCTTAGTAATAGATGGGTAAGCATAGAATGATTGTATTTCAATTCTAGATTGATAAGTTAGATCAAAACTCCAATTTTGTGCGTAGATAGTAGTTACAGATTTCGTTTCCCCAATAGTAGAATAGCTCTGTGCTAGTATCTTCATTCTCAACATTTAGTTATTTCAGCCATTGAATCATTTGAAATAGATTTACTATTTTCTTTGTATCTTCATTTCTTAGAACAGATCGGCATCTAATTACTTCAGCATTTTAAATACTTAGAATAGTTTCACTGCTTTCAGCACTTTAATTCTTTTAATCAAATTCACTGCTTTCCAGTATTCAATTTCATAGCATAATCAGTTTTCACATTAAGTAGACAATCTTCACATTTAGTAGACAATCTTTAGAACATCGATACCACCCTTTAACCGTGACAAGAGATTATCCTATAAAGAACAAAGATAGTGCATGCATCTCTCAAGTTTGTACGTTCCCCAGGTTGACATTTAAAGTAGGCTCTTGGTATAGCTGCCCTCATTAGGCATCCATATATGGAGCTCACCACTTTACTTTCCTCTTTCCTACTTTTGTCTGATTTTGCCAGCTTTTGTCAGTTTCCTTTCTGGGTTCATCTTGCCAACTTGTCTCCACTAGATTCCTTAGCTTTTTTAAGACTTTACCACTTAGGAAAGTTTGGCTCACTTACCAATTCGAATCTCCTAGCCATATTATAACCACTTGCCAATATTTATTAGCAATATTTATTAATAAAAATATTCCAACTCATAATTAATTCCAAATTCAACATTTAAGCATATAATTAATAATTAATTAATTCCTGTGGTATAATTTCCTCAAAATTAACCCCTACTCCATTTTGGCAACATCTTCCACATGGGTGCCCTCTTGGCCTAGTTTCTCATTATCCATTAATTTTATTTATCAAAATTACCTTTAATAAATAAACTTGCCAACTTGGGAGACTTAGGCCAAAATTAATTCTAAGAAAATAGAACTAATACCATTTAATTCCCTTAGGGGTTGATTTTGTCCCCTTTCACCCATGGTACTGGATGAACCAAAATTGGGGACATGACAGTCCTCCCTTCACAAGATTGCTTGTCCTCAAGCAATGTTAGGATTCCACCAAGCTTCTGCTGCACCACTCTGATTTTATTTGTGCCCATCCACTGTACAGTCTGAAAATTAAACTTGGGCCTTCAAAAAAATGAAGAAAAACTGCACTGTAATTTATATCTACAATTTATCCAGCAATGAAAAAAATTTACAACCCAATTAGGATAACTTGAGTAGAATTCTTGGATCCCACTATTTCTCCTGCACGGACCAAAACTGTTCTATCACCTTTGGCAATCTGTCACTCCCATGAATGCCCGGATCCCAAAGTATCAATTGCATTTTCCCAGTCATCAAAATCAATTCAGTGGATCTGTCATCAAACATGTGCCTTTTCATACGAGGGATAACTGAAAGGATATTACTGACAACTAAACCAAGTGGATAGAAAAAAGTTTCTTTTAGTGAAAACATCTAATGGCTCAACTCTCTGCCATTGGAGAAAAACTTCAAACATCCCTCCCAGCATGTGGATTCCCTCCACATAGGCCAACTTCTGCAAGTAAAATGTTCCATTAATTTTTCTTGGCAACTTGCTCGCCTAGCAGCCTTCCCTTGACCATGAGCATAAAAAATTTTGCAAGGAGGTTTCATGCTTGTCAAGTAATCTTTCACCCAATCCATATGTGGATGAATGACATCAAATGGCTGCAAAATATACCTTTGTTGCTGCTCACAATTCAAGACAATGTCAGTTATAATAACAGATTTATTGCAAGAACAAGAAAACATTTTACCTTTGAGATTTTCTTCTTTAGTGATTCCACTATCCATCCATCCAATGGATGAATCAGACATCTTGCTTGCTGATTCACATGGGCTGAAATCAGCCATCTCTGCTGCAATAAGATCTATCTTCCATAGGGGAAGATCATGATCCACCTGTGGTATATGTGGCATCAACAAGAAAAAGTTCTTCACCCACTGTTCATTCCCCATTGTTGTTGTTGAATCCATGACATGTGGGGAAGGAATGTGAACCTTCTTTGTATGTCTGCGACCTTCAGTGATCAAACTTATGGCTGCAACTTCTTCCTTATTGGCTGGCCCAAATTGGGCCCTCTCCTCCCACTTTTCCATGGGAGAGTGGTTGTTTCCAAGGAACAGCTCAAGTTCCCTTAGGAAATGATCAGGTGCTTGGTTTTTATCAAACTGTTCTGCACACTCCTTAAGCACATGTAAAGATAAATGATCCTCATGACCCACCATCTCATGAGGTTCCTCCATATGATCATGAATGCTTTCACCCCAATGAAATTGACTTAATGGTGTGTAGGAGGGTAGGGAGTATCTTTGCAACTTTTCATGAAGTAGCAACATCTCTGTTTTGGATTCTTGGAGGGCACTTTGAGTGCTTCTCAAAGAATCTTGGGTGGCCATCAATTCATCATTAAGCTTATAGTTCTCTTTTTCATATCTGCAAATACTTTCTTCATCATGCCATGATGCATCCCGCAACAATTCCACAAGCTCAAACATGTAATTTTTATTTGAAAGCAACTGTGAGAAATTACCTTTGATTGTGGACATTGCTTTCTGGATATTCTCCATGGCTGCAAAGAAATATTGATCTTCTCTTAAAAAAGCTTCACAACACAACCTCGACACTGAAGAATGAGTGTCATGGAGAATTTTCAGGGGCTCTTGGATCTTCTGTTCATCCATCTTCAATGTCCCTGCAAGAAGATGAGGTTATTGCTGATGTTCCTCCTCTTCCTTTTCCATCCCCGGGTTGATTTTATGCAGTGCACTCAAAGTTTGGAAATCTGATCCATATATTGCTATTGCAATATATTCATCTCTTAGGTCCTCAACAACATAATTTGGGCTGCAAATTAATTTCTCATTCATCCTGGGTATACCAGAAAGATCTTCTCTCAAAATTCCAACCTTCACATTGCATTCCTTTTTCACATCAGAATTCCGAACCTCATCACTAGGGAGCTCAACCACTTTGAAATTTTCACTATAAGTGGCTGCCATATCAGATTGAAATAATGACACATAAAAATCAGAATTTAATAACTCAGTAGGTGTCATGTTATCGTCCTTATGTGGTGGAGTGTTGGTGGTTTGGCCTTCCATCAATTTCTCATTTTTAGTCTCTATTGTTACCATAACTTCTTCTTTCCCCATGGATGTTGCACCCACAACACCTTCATCAATGGGGATCTCCATGTACCCGACATATATGTGAGAGTACACATCTTTAGATGCTTTCTCACACTTAAAACATTCCTTAGTAGATTCTCTTCCGACCGTGTAGGCATCCTGCAAACACCCTTCTAGCAATTCAGCTTGGTCACTACATTCACCCTTATCACCAAGGACCTGAAACTCAACATCCAGGGAATCCCTTATGCAATAATTGTCTTCTGATGTGGATGCCACATCATCATGACACAAATTAGTACAAAAATATGAAAGTGGTCCATACCTTTGCATCATGCTTCTCTCTTCAATGGGTGGGGTTATGGTGCCTTGTTCTACCGCTGATTCTACTAGTTCACATCTAACTGATGTGTGGTCAATTTCTACTTCCTTGTGAAGCTCATTTGGTGTCTGTTAGCTCTCCAAGAAACTACTTAGTGGTTATGGCTAAGTATGCTTGGTAACTTAAGAATTCAATACCCTTTTCAGTAAATGGATCGATGGGATACCACAATAGCTCAATGGAAAGGTTGCTTATCAAATAGTTAAATGAGCCAGTGCTCTTAGAAACTGTAAATCAGATGATAAATAACAGAAATGGTATGTAGAATATTGTTGAGACAACCAAGTATATTAACATGCAGGGTTTATGCAACCAAATACATGCATAACATCGGGTCACACACAGCAATAGGAAGTTCCTCAATCCAAATCATGAGCACAGGCTAAGCTAATTTGAAAAGAGTGCAGAACAATGGTGGATGAAAATATCTGATCACAACAACAAGAGGAAACTGTGATTTTTTATTATAACAAGCAACCAAAACATATGGCAAAGTCTCTCCAAGCTCGAACCGTAACCTCAGGATGCTCAGGTTAAAGTTGAAGGAATTGGAGGGGACAAAGGTACAACCAGTAGTCACAGGAGCACAACCATCTGGTCTAAACACGTTGGCTGAGGTGGCCACGATCCCTGAGGAAGAAACACCTATGGAAGCTCAGCAAGAACAGCCTGTGGAAGCTCAGCAAGAACAGCCTATGGAAACTCAGCAAGAATAGCCTGTGAAAGTTCAGCAAAGACAGACTAAACAAGTGACTAGAGGGAAAAGAGCAGTTTCAAAGAAGTACTAGCGACTGGTCACGAGCATACAGGAAAGCGGCGTTTTGAGTTTTAATTTTTGAAACAGTTACAGCTTTCGGCAGCTTAGGCGAGCCCCACAGAGCTCATTAGCTGCCGAAAGGTCTGACTTCCGGCGGCTAAGGCACGAAATCAGCAGAAAGCAGCGTTTTGGGTTTTAATTTTTGAAACAGTTACAGCTTTCGGCAGCTTAGGCGAGCCCCACAGAGCTCATTAGCTGCCTAAAGGTCTGACTTCCGGCGGCTAAGGCACGAAATCAGCAGAATAGTTAGCTGCCAAAAGCCTGTTTTTTGCAAAGGTTCTCTAATTCCGCCCAAAAATCAGTTTTGATTCGTTGAACTGACAGAAATGAATGGATTATAAAGTATTTTATCTATATCTCAGAGGTTTTGAGCGAGTTTTGAACCGGTGGGTACTTTTGATTAAGTTTCAAACCTTGTTTGGAGGAGCATCTCTATAAGCCAACTACCACATCATGAAAATCAAATCTGTGGCGTGTCCAACTCAGTTCACCGAGCCTTGGAAGGCTGCTTCATTTCACCAACCATCGAGTCGTTGAAGGAGATCTCCATATCAGAATTTCCTTGATTTTAGGGATTAGTCCCTATATTTTTGCTTTTTACTATCAGTTAGTGTTTTAATTAATTAAACAGATCCATGCTTTTAGGATCTGGGAACTACTTTGTAAAGGCTATAAAGCCTAAAAACTGAGACTGAAAAAAGGTTCGATTTTGGATGCAGTAGTCTGCTATTGTACTCAGCTTTCTTATGCTAATACAAATCACAGGTTTCTTTCAGCTTTGGTATCAGCTTTCCATCTTCCTTTCACTATTATCTATGTTATCTAGCTTTGAATGGTCTCTTTCCATTGTTTAGCTCATAGCTTGATGTTAGTTTCTTGAATGTCTCTCGAGCCCTACTCTGTACTGGTTTGGTCACATTCCTTTTCTTCATCCATTTTTCAAAGTATTTGCTGATTAATCAATTCTTGAGAGCACTGTTTTATTTGTTTACCATGATGAATGTCTGAATGCTATACTCGGATTGAGTCATCCCATTGATCCATCCCTTACAAAAAACATTGAATTCTTAAGTTACCAGGCATACCTAGCTTATAACCCTAGGTAGTTTCCTGGAGTGTTAACAGTGTCTTTGGATCTAATTTATGTCCTACTTTTAGATCTGATCTGAAGTTTGGATCAACACCCCTAATAGTACCAATCTCATCCGAGGTGATCTTGAGATTCTCATCATAGAATCTTGCAGTAGATTCTTCTTCCATTTTGTCAACAATCTCATGATTGGTTTTTGGGTCTTGTTTCTCCTTGGTTGTCTTAGGATGAAGATTATTGGAGGATCTTCTTGAAGAGGATCCAAAAATTCTTGTGTAGTCACATACATCCAATAAAGTTTTCATATCTTTGTAGCTAGGGTTTTACCCCTAGCTTGTGCAAATGAGCACCTACTAAGGAGAATGTACTCCTTAGTAGCAGTTCAGTAAATGTAAATAATTAAGCTAAAACAGAAATTAAATTACTTCTAAAACATGCATGAAACATAAACAACAAATTTAAAGAATGGCTTTTTGTATTGATATTGCCTTCAATGTGAAGGTTTGATGAAGCTCTTTGCAATGTCCAAGAGGATGCTCCAAGCTCCAATATGCTCCTTCTCTTTCTCCAATGGTGGGAATGGGCCAAAGGTGGCTCTCAAGGTGAAAGTAGTTCAATGGTGAAGTAGGGTTTCGAGAGAGATTTTGGCAGAGTAAGGGTGCTTGTGATTGTGGATATGGAATAAGGGATCTCCATCACCTATTTATAGTTTTTTGGTGGTGGAGTGCTGACCCATGGTTTTGGGAAACACATGGTTTTATGTAGCTTTATAGGGTTTTTTCCTCCTTTTCCTCATTATTTTATATTTTTTATTCCCTTTTTAGGGGATTTTTGCTATTTTTGGAGGAAAAGGGGGTTTTTTAGCCTTTTTTAGGATATTTTGAGGGTTTTGTGGCCTTTTGGAGGCATTTTAGGCCTTTTGGAGGCTTTTAAATGGGATTTTTTGGGATTTTAAGGGAAATATGGTAGGAAAATGGACAAATGAGCCATATAATGTGGTAGATGAGGTAGTGAACACTTTTTGGGTGTTAACAGATTGCCCCCTGATGTGCGAGGGCAGGAGCTCATCGTATGGCCAATGGACATCATAAGTCATGAATGGTTTTCCTGGGTGTGGAGAGAAGAGAAGAAACAAACTGAAGCCCGGAACAACGATCTCGAACAACTGCAAGAACTAAAAGTACATAACCTCAATAATGGATGAGGAATCATCTGATCATATGGACGAGGCGGGCATTCCCATGCTCGTATCAGGATATAACATAACATAAAAAATGGGGTCCAAAAAGGGGACCTGAAATAGACATGACCTCAAATACTGACTGAGGAAGAATCTCAATATATGGACGAGGCGGGCATACCCATGCTCGTATCAAGATACATAAAAATAACTGTGAGGCCCGAAAAGGGGGACCTGTAAGATACATAGATATCCACTGTGTACATCATAAGTGTCCAGAGGAGACACAAAATCTGGGACATTCTACTGGGTGGACCATGTCTGAGCTGAAAAATTGATACACTGGAATAATCAACAGTGCTACTGAGTGTGGTACCAAAGGGGCTGATGAGCTGCTGGATCAGAGTGACAAGGGGTACACTCGTAATGGTACACTGAACTGGAACTGATCTGGGACTGAAACTGGGTACTCAGGGAAGCATATAACTGGATGGCTTCCGAATACAAACGCCAACGCAGCCCGGACATCCACGGGAACATATAACTGGTCGTTCCGAAGTGACTCACCAATGTGCTAGAGTCAGGGGAAATCCGGGGTCTTCGACTAAAAATTGATGGGATATAATCGTACGCGATCCTCAACGATGCGATCAAGGTGCTGAAGTCAAGCATGTGAGGAATAACCACGCGGAGAGGCAATGATGTCTCCTCTCAGAATGGTCCGTAGGCACTTACCACAGATGGTGATAAGTCCAAGGCGTAGGGACCTCTGGGCCTATCCTATGGAATAGAGGGGCTGTCGTCGACAGAGGGAGACCTGCAACTATCAAGGCAATGATGTTTCCTTGATAGGAGCGCAAGGTGAAGAACCGAAATGTGATAGTACTGAGGGCAGGACTGACAAACTGGTGGTGACAACTGGGCAAGTAGAGTGGGTGGACTCAAACTTCCTTTGTTCAGAGTATGATAATGGGAATGATCTGGCAGCATATGAAACTGACTGAGGGGAAAGGGATCACAGCTGTAATGGATCTGGGAGGGTAACTGGGCTGAGGGAGACTCAAGCTGGTGTAAAATGGCAGGGGTCTGCAGAATACTCTGAACAAAGGCGACCTGATTGGGGGTGCTGCCGAGATGATCGATCATAGTGCCAGGAGGCACGGGAGGGTACTTCTTCATGGGTGAAGGAAATAGAAGAAGTGTGTGTAAAATGATACTGTCGTGTGGATTTTACGAGCCCAAGACAGTTCATGCTCGTGGTTGCTTTCAATTTTAAGGAGTCTGAAAGCGATAAGAAGACTCTGAAGTGATGGAATGGTACTGTCGTGTGGATTTTACGAGCCCAGGACAGTTCATGCTCATGGTTGCTTTCAATTTTAGAGAGTCGGGAAGCAAATAAGAAGACTCCAGGGGTTTGCTTTTTCGTAGATTTAGTCTCCAAGGCCCAAAGAAGCATAAAAGGATGCAATGAAGAACTCTTCTAGCCGGTGTGACTAGAGTATTCCTTTTTCGTAATTAGTCTACCAGGTCCGGAAAAGGGTTAAACTTATACCAGATAGACGCCCTTTCAGGTACTTTAACGAGCATGAAAGGAAGCAAGATTGCTCGGCGATATTTTCATTCTTTTAGGAGTCAGAAAAGAGCTTAACGGAAACTCCCTAAGTGCCTTTTTCGTAAAGGTCTTGTCCGGCCTGAAAAAGGGATAAAACTATACCGAACAAAAGGAATGGCCAGGCAAGGAGGAAGTGTTCAATCAAGGATCAGTAATGATGATCAAGAACGAGAGTAGTGGGGAACACTGGTGGGCCTCCTTGCGGGGTAGATGAAATGGTGGCAAAATAACGAAACATTTGCAGTATGACAGGAGTGAATGGCTCATGTAAAAATGTGGAACAATCCGATGGCGGCCGATGTGGCACGCAAACCGAGGCAGCAAGGTGTTTGGGACACAATGTGGAAATTGTACCAAGTGAAAGCGAGAAATTATCTCAAGCATCATCACGAGCTTGGAAAAATGAATCCGGCGATATAAAGGGTGTCAAAAACGGGCAACGGCCGATGTGGAACGCACACCGAGGTGACGAGGGCGTTTTGGAAAAAATACTCGAAAAATCTGGGGGTGAGAGCGAGAAATGATCTCAAGCATCATCACCAGCTCGGAAAAATGAATCCGATGATATAAAACGTGTGAAAAACGGAGAACGGTCGATGTGGCATGCAAACCGAGGCCACTAGTGGCGTCTGAAAAAATGGGTAAAAAATGATGGGGTAAAAATAATGCAACGAGGTGACCATCATGACGGTCTCGGCGTGCTGATTCCAGTGGTGAAAAATATTTGTAAAACAAAAACAACAAGAAAGTACACTGTACAACGCAGACCAATGAGGCCGTAGGTTTCTTTTTAGGGGTAAAAGCGCTTGAGATACAACCCATTACGAGGGTTGCGCAAAGGACGGCCTTCGGAGTCAGCTAATATGTATGCCCCTTTGCCGAGGCAGGTCTGCACGACGTAAGGGCCTTGCCACATAGATTCAAACTTCCCTTTACTGGTTTTGTCATGGGCTTGGTCGTAGGCGAGGATGAGGTCCCCTTCATGGAAAGTTCGAGGGTGAACATGTTTGTCATAACCAGCTTTGGAGCGGTTTTTGGCAGCTTCGATGTTCTGGAGAGTGGTACGACGGTCTTCATCAGCTTGTTCGAGTTGCAGCAAACGTTGCTCGAGGGGGGAGGTGTCAGGGAGAAGCTCAACAGCGATCTGTAAGGCAGGAATCTGACACTCGATGGGGAGAACAGACTCTACACCGTGAACTAGATGAAATTGTGTAAAACCAGTGGCGGTCTTAGTGGATGTGCGGTAAGCCCACAAGGCAGGGAACAACATGTGATGCCAATTGGACTTATGCTTGTCAACTGTTCGTTGGAGGATAGTTTTTAGGATTTTATTGATGGCCTCTACTTGGCCGTTCCCTTGGGGGTAGTAAGCAGAGGAAAATTGGTGCTCATACTTAAGGAGGGTGGATAACTCACGCCAGATGGCATCTTCGAAGTGTGAACCATGGTCAGAGACTAACTGCTTAGGAACCCCGAATCGAGCGATGACATGGTTGAAAAAGAAGCGGGCCGCAGTGTCAGCGGTACAATTGAAGGTAGGCATGGCTTCCGCCCATTTGGTGAAGTAATCAACAGCGACAATAATATATTTATGGCCGTTGGCAGACTGGGGTCTACATTCCATGAAGTATATGGCCCACTTACAAAAGGGACCAACGGTGACGACTGGGTGTAACGGAGCAGGAGGTGTCCGGGCCTTGGGGGAAAAAAGTTGGCAGTTATGGCAATGTTTGACCGCAGTGATGCAGTCAGTGAAAAGTGTGGGCCAGAAGTATCCGGCGCGGACGACCTTTTGGGCGGTGGCCATCCCGGAGAAATGGCCGCCGCAGGCACCGCTATGACAGTCATTAAGGACGTGTTCAGCTTCCTCGTGTGTAAGGCAACGACGAAGAATTGTGTCAACGCTGCGCCGGTAGAGAACATCGCCTAAGAGGAGATATCGGGAGGCCTGGTGATGGATGCGACGGCGTCCATTACGGGTAACTTTGGATCTGAACTTCTGTGTGCGCAGGTATAACAAGATATCACCGTACCATGGGTCATCGGACGAGATAGTGAACAGGTGATTGTCAGGTAACTCATCGGAGATTGGTTTGGCCGGGAGAAGGGAAGGGAGATCAGTAATGAGTTGGGAAAGCACGAGGGCTTTAGTGCTCTTAGGTGTTTTGAAGGTAAGGTCATATTCCTAGAGGATAATGACCCATTTAGCAACACGACCTTGCAGGAGCCGCCGGTTCAGAAGGTATACCATAGGGTTAGAGTCGGCGACGACTGTGGTATGACTCATTAAGATATAGTGTCGCAATTTTTGGACGGAAAAGACCACTGCTAGGGCAAGTCTCTCCTAATATGGGTAACGTAGGGGTGGACCAGACAAGGTCTGGCTGACGTAGTAAATGACATGCTCCTGGTGAGATGCGTCTTCTTGAACCAAGACTCCAGACACGGCATGCTCGGAGGCCGAGATGTATAGGATGAAGTCCTGGGTGAAATCCGGAGGGGAGATCAGAGGGGCTTGTGTGAGAGCCTTCTTGAGGGCTTCGAATGCAGCTTTTGCTTGCTCATCCCAGACGAAGGGCATGTGGGTACGGAGCAGGCGCAAGAAACCATGAACGGTGGTGGCGTAATCAGGAACGAAGCGTCGAAGGAAGTTGGATCGCCCCTGCAGACTTTGAAGTTGCCGGAGCGTGCGAGGAGAGGGAAGGTCTAAGATGGCTTGGACCTTTAGAGGGTCAACAGTAATTCCTTTCTTGGAAACAATAAAACCCAACAATCGGCCTGTCGGAACGCAAAAGACACACTTGTGTGGGTTCAAGCGGATTTGGTATTTGTGACAACGCAGAAAAACATGCCGAAGGTCGTTAAGGTGGTCTGATCGTTTCGGGGAACGAGCTGTAAGGTCATCAAGGTAGACTAACAGGATATGGACCAAGTCGTGAAAGCAATAGGTCATGGCCCGCTGGAACGTGGCACCAGCATTTTTGAGGCCGAAAGGCATGACGCGATAGGAAAAGGTGCCCCATAAGGTAGTAAAGGCAGTTTTGTACTGGTCTTCCTTACGGATCTAAATCTGGTTGTATCCGGAAAAACCATCCATGAAGGAGAGGACTTCATGCCCCGCACACGCATCGATGAGCTGGTCAATAAATGGCGTGGGGAAATTGTCCTTGGGACAAGCGCGGTTTAAATCGCGGAAGTCAGTGCATACTCGAATGGTGCCTTGTTTTTTGTTAACGGGAACAGGGTTTGAAACCCACGTGGTATAGGCAATAGGATAAATGAACCCTGCCTTGCGCAGTTTCTCAATCTTGGCCTTGACAGCGGGTAGCTTTGAGGGATGAATGGGACGCTGTTTTTGACGAACGGGGGGTACATCAGGCCATGTGTCAATGTGGTGCTCTATAATGGCGAGGTCAAGACCAGGCATTTCGGTATAGGACCAGGCAAAGACATCACGGAATTCTCTGAAAAGGTTTATATAGTCCTCAATCTCTTGTTTACTGCAGAATGCTCCTAAAGTGATGAGTTCAGGGGCACGTCCTGGGGCAGCGATATCAATTTGGATGACAGGTGAGATGTTGGCCATGTTACCTTCCTCGAAGGCATCAGGAGCAGGAATAGGGTCCTTGAACCAGTCGACCTTAGTGGGGAGGAAGTCTTTGGACTCAACCGTGAATTGGGTAGCTGTGCTAGAGGAGGATTCTTCTGGGATGAAATAGGAACGGTGGTGCATATCATCCCAGGGATAATCCGGGGCGGTAAGGGCCTCAAGAATCTCCTCATCGGTACGGAAATTTTGCGTCGTCAAATCGGTTGACGAGGGGGTAGTGGTTGAAGAGATCATATAGATGATATTAACCTCTCCAGAAGGGGGAGAAACCGGGGGGTAGATTTCCTCAATGGTGGGTGGTGCCGTCTCAAGATCCAGATTGTTCATCTCATAGAGAGCTGCTCTGTAATCCGGGAGATCGGGACAATGATGGGAGTAATGCCCGTAAATACCGCATATGGCACAGGGGTGGTTAGTGCGTAGGGACTTATCTTTAGGCTTGGGAGTGGGGTTAAGTTCGACAGTTGGGATGTTGGGGTCATCATCGAGCATTTGCATGTGCTTCTGTAATGCTGGTAACTGTGGGCATTGGTGGGTTGCATGGCCCAACTCGTCACACAGCGAGCATTTGGGAGGAGCACGAAATACTGGGGGGTTTTTGACTGTCTTGGGAGGTGGTACAGCAGAGTAAGGTTGTGGACCTCTGTCCCCAGTGGGTTTGGGAGTAGGAGGAGGAGTCGTGGAGGACGGAGGGGTAGAGACACCGGGAGGTGGCTGAGTGGTAGTAGCCATGGGTTGCACCGGTTGGAGGACGACGTCTAGTGTCGGCGGGCGAACGGGAGGCGAAAGATACCATACAGGTAATCCCAAAGTTAACCCAGGGAGGCTAAGGGTAGCCATGACCGAGGCGCTGACTACTCCTGATGGAGGGACTAAGAAGGGGATCGTATGGATGGGTGTAACACCAATGTGGCTAGGTACCAATGGTGGTTTAGGCAACAAAAGTGGTTGATTGTTAGGTGGTGGATTATCATGGGACAAGGTACATAAGTCAGACACGTCCGTGGGGGCCGAGGGAGGCGGAATAGATTGGAAGGTGGAAGTCATCGGCGCGTCTGAGTAGACTCCAGGCCCCGTAGAGGAAACAAACGAGGTGGTGGCACGAGAAACAGGTTGTTCAACCATGGGGAGAACATTTTCAGGTGCCGCGGGAGCACTGGGATCGTAGTAAGTAAGTTGGTCGATCTTGACCACGCGTCCATCATGGGGGAACATCATGGTACGAAAGACAGAGGAAGCGACCACCCGCATAGCATACATGTAGCTGCGACCGAGTAAGAGGTTGTAATCAAGCTGGGCATTGATGACCTCGATATCGATGAGGACGGTTTTACCACCTAACTGGACAGGGACATTGGCTAGGAGACCTTGGGGTTGAGTCGAACGTCCGTCGTAGGCGCGTAACGCAGTGGTGGACTGCTGGAGTGTAGGGGATCCCAACTTCTGCCATACGAATGTAGACATAACGCATGTGGAGGCACCCTCATCGATGATGCATCGATGGATGACAAGATTCCGAACGGAAATAGAAACTTGGAATGCTAAGGTGGAAGGCAGGCGTGGTTCGGACTGGTCCAAATCAAATGCCATCAAATTTGAATCATTTGGGTCAATCCCCCCAATGGCGGAGAGTAAAGTCTTGCGCTGGGAAGGGCAGTTCTTCAAGACTTCTAACACAGACATGGCTGCGGGATATTGGGCTAGGTCGTCTACAATGTTGTAGTTTGACGCAGCGCGCGCATTGGGGTTGTTGTTGATACGGCGAAGTGGGAAACGAGCTGCTTTGGAAGCGCCATCGACCGGCGGGGGAGGGATACGTAACGCTTGATCAGTGGGATGAGAATTAGCGGTTTTATCAGCGGGAAGGGCTTCAGAGGTGGAGCCATATTGGTTCCGACGGGTCTGTAGGTTGACATCATTGGAAGACATCATCAACAAGTGATGGGTACCTGAGTCAAACATGGGTTGATCAGGAGCGGCGTATGTGATCTGTTGTTGTTGGGGTTGCGCGTTAGCTTGAGGGGCCAACGGCTGAGTGTTCACCACGCCTTGGGTTGGTAAGGGGTTTTGCAGCACCAAGGGGGGTTGCTGAGGTTGGGGGGGGTTGGGCGGTGCTTGGGGAGCCGCATGCCCTTGGCGATGGGCCTCATCAACCCAGAGTTTTCGAGCTCGCTCCAAGTGTGGGCAAGCATGTGTGTAGTGGCCATAGACCCCGCAGATAGAACAAGGATGGTTTGTTCTCAAATTAGGTTTTTTAGCCTACTTGGGCGGGCGATCAGGGTTTTGGTTAGCGGGGGCCGCGTTGTTGTTTTCGGGGGGATTAGCCGGTTGACCAGCTTGGTTTGCAGGTTGGTTGTTCCCATGATTACGGCCTTTGCCGCGGTTCTATTGGCCCTGGTTGCGTTGGTTGTTCTGGTTCTGCTGCGGATTTTGTTGGGCGTAGACTTGCCCTTGAGCAGCAGGTGGGTTTTGAGGTTGTGCAGGAGCGGGAGCAGGCTGCGGTGGATGGTATGTAGGTGGAGGCTGCGCAGGTGCGGCACCTTGAGGAGGTTGCTGATATGTCTGCGGAGCAGGTTGTAGATTTGCCGCAGGGGCTTCCTGTGGCGGGTAATAAGCTAGTTGGGCTTGTGAAGGTGCAGGAGCTGGGGCAGCCTGCTGATAGTAGTAGGGATGAGGTGCGACTGGGGGTCATAAGCGGGAGTCGCATGACCAAAGCATTGAGGAGGACATGAGGGTCCGTGGGAATGGTGATGGGTCATGGGAGCATATGAGTTGGTTGCTCCAGACTGTGAGGTAGCCCGCGAAAGGTCGGGGCCAGAGGTAGGACGTGCAATAGAAAATGGTTGAGGATGCGAAGAAACACGACCGATGATGTCGTCTGCGGCGTGGGATGCCCCCGGCGCATCGTGATGGGAGGAATCGCCGCGAGGGGCGTCAGGTATAATGGTATAAAGGTAACCCGATTGGGCGTAAATGAGGTCGAACTGCTGTGCCTTAAGGATGGCCTCTTCTTCAGACTGGGGTCTTTCTGAAGCTACATCCTTAGCAATAACAGGGAGAAGGGATTTGAGGAACCAATCTAGGAAGATACGGTCGTCTAGTTTGATCTTGCATAAGCTACGGCGTCGACGCCACTCATGGATGTGGTCTGTGATATGGGTAGTCGTGTTTTGTCTGCAGGATAGGAGGATCTCAACGCTCGCGTCATAGCGGACAGGCAGCTGGAAGAACTGCAGGAAGGTTGAGGCAAGGGAAGCGAAGTTGGCGTGGGTCCCATGAGGTTGCTCGATATACCACTTGGCTGCAGAGCCAGTGAAGGTGCGCTGTAAGAGACGGAGGCGAACAGAGTCATCCACTATGGAGTTAGAGGAACACCATAGGTGGAAAGACATGATATGGTTTTGTGGGTCCTCACCAGCGATGTCAGAGGGGAGTTTGGTAGGCATATGAGGCCACGTAGGGTCGTGTCGAATAGGGTCGTTGGTCAATCTGGCCAGGTCAGGTAGGTTGAGGCTAGCCATGAATGGCAAACTGGAAGAAGGATGTGACACAGTAGTGGGTTGGACCAAGTTGGGGCCAATGCCCCCAAGTGGAGGGGCAGGATTTGGGATGGTGCCCCCAAGTGGGGGAACTAAGGTGGTGGAGGATGGTCCAGCACCACCATGGGTAGTGTGAACCACTGATGTAGTGGTGGTATGTAGGCCAGCTACGGGAATAGGAATGGTAACCGGGATGGTGGATGTGGCCCCCATTGAGGGTATTCCTAGAGCAGGTGTGGTAACTGGTGTAGTGGTGGATGTGCCACCAATGGTCCCTATAGCGAAAGGAGTGGAAGTCGCACCAGCCATGGGGCTAGTAGGGGCAGTGTAAATAGGGTTCTCAGACTCTTCTTCAGAATCATAGGTAAAGTAAGGAGCGTCAATATCTGGTGACGGAGTCCTATGTCGCTGACGAGTGGAGTCAAGTGACAAGGCTCTAGATCTGTGATGAGTGGTATCAACGGATGATGATCGGAATATATGACGTGTGGTGTCAAGAGAACCGTGCTGTGGGGGCTCGCCCATGAGGCACCGAGAATGTCTCAGGGACTCAATGGTGACGGATGGTGTCAAATCTCTGTGGGTTGAGGTGAGTAGAAAAACAGCTCAAAAAAAAAGCCTAATGCAACCGAGTGTGCAGAAGGAGAGCTCAAAAACAAGGCACTCAGGCCAACAACCAACTCAAAACACCCACTGCAACAGCTGTGCTACAATAGGTGGAGTGTCAACAAAGATGGTCAGAATACCAACAAGCAGCAGGTTTCCTAAAAAGAAAAAATGGTGGACTCACTAGACCAAAGGGACGTAAAGGAGCATGCAAACACCTAACTAAAAGTATTCTGACTCAACTAAACATATCCTCTGCAAGGTGATAAAATCCAAGTCAGACAATATGAGTAGGAAAGCCAAGTGGCTATGATATCCCCCTACCGGGAGGGATACCGGGTAGTCAATCCTAGAAGAATGGCAACTAAGATACCCCATTCATGACACGTCCAGAAAGGTGAATCTGCCGTTTAGTTCGTTGACCGCAATACCCCTATACAGGGTTATCCCGCGAACCGCGAAAGGTAGCCCTTCGGTTACTGAATGGAGTGCGGTATTCCACTCAGGCCTCCGGAACCAGTCTCCCGACTTCAACCCTCCTAAGGGAGAGGCCCTCTGATAAACTGGTCGTGACCGTGCCAAAAAGTACTAGGGGATTTTGGTTCCCTATTTGGACAACAACTATGTCTCAAGTGAAAGTAACCGAGGGGTGTTATTGGAAGCCTATCCCCCCGATCCTACCGAACTACAATGATTCTTTTGTGTTCCCCAAGTGGGGTTAGAATGTTGGTTCAGTTAGGTACTTTTTAAGGCTCACTTGATTTATGTGACAGAGTGTGTGCTTGTGAGGTTATGAACCCAAAATAGAAGTGCCACAAGGGGGGCAACTTCTAACTATCAATAATGCTGAAATTGAAACTTTAACTTGCAAAATTTTCTGAATTAAAAATACTGAAATTTTAAAAAGATTCTGTAAAGGGAACAGAAATTATGTTGCAGAAAGGCTGTAAGGAAGTGAGCTGCAGGTAGGACAGGGGGCTGTTCAGATGCAGAAAATATTGCAGCAAAAGGGGCTGGGCTCAAAATAGGAAAAATGCAGAAATCAGACCGCGGGTCTGTGGCGAAACAGAACAGGCAGACCGTGGGTTTGAGGGAAACAGTGGCGGTCAGGTCGCGGCTTTCGGGCCAACAGACGCAGTCGGGACGCAGAAAATAGGGAAAAAGACGCAGTCGGGTCGCGGTAAAAGGGCTAACAGACGCAGTCGGGACGCACGAAAGAGGCAGAGAGCCGCAGTCGGGACGCGAGAAAATGGCCGACAGGCACAGTCAAATCGCAGCAAACAGGCGGATTAGCCGCGGCCGGATCGCAGGTAACAGACTTGAATCCGCTGGTAGGGCGTCGAAAACTGTCTGAGAGCCGCGGTCGGGTCGCAGGTAAAGGCCGGAAAGACGCGGTCGGGACGCGACTGCAGAGGGAAAAAATGCGGTGTGCGGCGGCCGAAAGGGACAGCCGAAAAGAAAAAATTATAAACGAAACCAGAAATTCAAAATCTAGGGGAGTCGCCAAAACTGTAGCTAGGGTTTTACCCCTAGCTTGTGCAAATGAGCACCTACTAAGGAGAATGGACTCCTTAGTAGCAGTTCAGTAAATGTAAATAATTAAGCTAAAACAAAAATTAAATTACTTCTAAAACATGCATGAAACATAAACAACAAATTTAAAGAATGGCTTTTTGTATTGATATTACCTTCAATGTGAAGGTTTGATGAAGCTCTTTGCAATGTCCAAGAGGATGCTCCAAGCTCCAATATGCTCCTTCTCTTTCTCCAATGGTGGGAATGGGCCAAAGGTGGCTCTCAAGGTGAAAGTAGTTCAATGGTGAACTAGGGTTTCGAGAGAGATTTTGGCAGAGTAAGGGTGCTTGTGATTGTGGATATGGAATAAGGGATCTCCATCACCTATTTATAGTTTTTTGGTGGTGGAGTGCTGACCCATGGTTTTGGGAAACACATGGTTTTATGCAGCTGTATAGGGTTTTTTCCTCCTTTTCCTCATTATTTTATATTTTTTATTCCCTTTTTAGGGGATTTTTGCTATTTTTGGAGGAAAAGGGGGTTTTTTAGCCTTTTTTAGGCTATTTTGAGGGTTTTGTGGCCTTTTGGAGGCTTTTAAATGGGATTTTTTGTGATTTTAAGGGAAATATGGTAGGAAAATGGACAAATGAGCCATATAATGTGGTAGATGAGGTAGTGAACACTTTTTGGGTGTTAACAATCTTTTATTAACTCTTCATAGGAGGTTGACTTTTGACTGTGGAACATGCAATTTTTTTTCTGCATGGGGCTATCAAAATAATCATAGTCTCTTCTTCCAATCATGATATCATGGGAGATGCTTGTGGAAGGGACTTCTTGGGAATTCGCTTCCTCAAACTGTCTATAGTATTCTTCATGCTGCTCATCATAATTATCATACTCTTCATAAAAATAATCCTCCTCCTCATACAATTCAAAGTCTGAATCTTTCATGACATGGAACTAATACTACAACTCTAACTTGAATATTGTGCTGTTAATTTCTCAATGAGGGTTAATTTCCACAAGATGAGCCAAGGAAATTGCTTTGATACCACTGTAATATCCTATGGATTGTCTACCAAGAATATTAACTGGATCCCAAAGTTCCTTTTAACTCCACTAGTCAATTTTCTGCTTAATTCTTCAAATGGTGCAGGATGTAAGTGAGGTTTACTGGCTAAGGACTGAAGATGGTGGGATGAAAGTTCAATTCTGGAATTTATATGGGTTTTGGTGCAGAAGCAGGTCAAAGTGCAGATATGAGGTGTCCTATGCACAAGGTACTAGTACCTTTCACTTTTCAGTAAAGGAATTAATCCCTTTCCTACTTCGAGGCTTCCTAGCTAGCTAGCATATGCATAATAGACGGGTAGGGGTTTAGGGAGTTTGCAGCATTGTAAATATCAATCAAATAATGGATGTATGTGTTCAGGAGGATTCTGAAGCATATTGGACAAGGTTTGGAAAGATTGGGGTGACAGATGCTTAACTGGGATTGTTGGGCTAGGAATTTTGCTGGCTTTCAAAACACAAGGCATAAGCTTCCAGATTTCTATTTTAAAGGATGATATGGTCAATATATTAAGTTATGAACCTACTGCAACAAATGAGAAATGAAATGGATTGACAGATTGTATTTTATGAAGCAAACAGTGAAACTAGTTAAATAAAACCACTCAATGAGCTAGTCTCCGAATCTAACTTGATAGCTAACCTCCATTAATTGATTTTTCTATTATGAATGAATATGAAGCTCTAATACAGTAATAAAAACAATAATAACTTGCAATAGATATGACAGAATCCTTCTTTTCTTATTCAATAACTCCCTTCTCAAAATGGTGCCTCACAGGCTATGATTTTACATTACAATAGTGGAGAAATAGATAAGAGAAGAGAGAAGTTAATTCGGATCTATAATGGAGATTATTATCAGTCCATATAATTTCTAGATGTCTGAACTTGCTGCATTCTGAACATTCTGGTCTTCAATGGTTGCAATCTTCAACTAATTCCTCCTTGTGGGGAAATCACCTCCAAAATTGGCTGTGGGAGAAGTAGAGGTAGGATAAGAGAGGAGAATGGTTCTGATATTCGATCTCTGGAATTTAGCAGTCTTAAATCTCTACATCATCAGCTCATAGAACTCACTGGAGGTCCTGGGCACATCTCTCCATAATTATCTCCATCCTCTAGTGCTCTTTCTTCAAATCTAGCTGCAAATCTCCTTCAATGGTGGCCTCCTCTTCAGTCTGGAATTAGATCTTCATGGTTGTGCTATACTGGACATTAATGGCTGTAAGATTACTTTCTGGACCAGCACAACACTCCTAGATAACTCACACAGTCTTGGGGCACATCACCCAAGTGAAATGGTTGAGGCACAACACTCAACTAGAGAAGCATCAAAGCTCTCATGAGAAAACATAAATGATCAAAAGTTCTTTATTGGAGTTGGTTGGATTCTTTTATAAACTTTATGATGACCTGCTATGTAAGTTACTTAGCTTTGGTGACCTGTGAGAGTAGGTTACTCACTTTCCCATTCTACTCCAAATCCATGAGGGCACCTTTCTTGAGCAGAATAACAACTTCTGAGCTTTCAAAACTTTCTTTCCTTCACCTCCTTCACTGAATTTGGACAAGTGTGCTTTAGGTAGCTTTTCTGGTTGTTGCTATTTTATTTTAGAAAGCTTTTCTGAATCTTTCCACTTTCTTTACTTTCCTCTTTCTTGCTTTTGTTTGATTTTGCCAGCTTTTGTCAGTTTCCTTTCTGGGTTCATCTTGCCAACTTGTCTCCACTAGATTCCTTAGCTTTTCTGAGACTTTACCACTTAGGAAAGTTTGGCTCACTTACCAATTCGAATTTCCTAGCCATATTATCACCACTTGCCAATATTTATTAATAAAAATATTCCAACTCATAATTAATTCCAAATTCAACATGTAAGCAATTAATTAATAATTAATTAATTCCTGTGGTATAATTGCCTCAAAATTAACCCCTACTCCATTTTGGCAACATCTTCCACATGGGTTCCTTCTTGGCCCACTTGCTCATTATCCATTGATTTTATTTATCAAAATTACCTTTAATAAATAAATTTGCCAACTTGGGAGACTTAGGCCAAAATTAATTCTAAGCAAATAGAACTAATACCATTTAATTCCCTTAGGGGTTGATTTTGTCCCCTTTCACTCATGGTACTGGATAAACCAAAATTGGGGACATGACATAAGATCCCAATGGATTTCATTGTAGGACTCCCCAAAGTGTGTAGAAAATTTATCATTATGGTAGTAATAGGTCTCCTTTCAAAGCATGGTCATTTTGGTGCCTTGTCACACCCTTTTACCCCATCATTAATTCCCCAAGTATTCATGGATCCAATTTTCAAGTTACGTAGCATTATAAATTTCATTGTCTTAGTTTGAGAGCCCACATTTATTAAATATTGTTAAGAGTTGTTTAAACTTCAAGGTAACCAATTGAAACTTACTATGGCATATCAGCCCCAGAAATTTGGTCAAACAAAAATGGTTAATAAGTTCTTCGATACTTATTTGCAATGACTTTCTTCAGAAGAGTTTCCCTAATGAGCACAATGGATTCCTCTTCCACACTGGTGGCATAATATAACTTATCATACAGCTACCAATATATAACACCATATGAAGCAATTTATGGCCCAAACCCCTTTCCCATGGCCTCCTATTCAGAAGTCAACTCCAAGGTTAATGCAATAGACAACACACTTGGTACCAAGGAAGCCATCCTCTATAGGGTTGAGGACAATTTGGTTATGGATCAAAATAGAATGAAACAACAAGATGAATAGCATCGCTCAAAGCCCTCTATTGAGAAAAGAGATGAGTTGTTTCTTCACCTTCAACCTTATAAACAAACATCACTCAAAGATAAAGTCCACTAGAAAGGGGTATCATATTTTCATGGACTCTACAAGATTATCTAGTGCATTGGACATGTGGACTACAAGCTAGCTCTTCTATACCACTCCAAGATTCATATAGTATTTCATGTATTACCTCAAGAAGGTTGCAGGATCTAATTTCAAAGTGCACATCAACTTACCAAAATTTTATGGAGAGGCCTCTATTTGGCTCAAGCGTGAATCCATGAAGATGGGTAACAATTCTTGGCATGGTGGGTAGACGGAGTGGAGTTTTAGAGATGCTCGATCAAGCTATTTTATGATCTCGATCGAGCAATTTTGGAAGAAAATCCAAACCCTCAATCAATGCTTTGGTCAGGTTAACAAAATTCTCAATTAAACTATTCAACTTGATTGAGCTATATATATATATATAATGGAACAAGTTTCGATTTGGCTAATAGAAACCTTCAACCAAGCATATGTTTGGACATAGAGAACCATTGATAGAGATGAGAAGTGACCTCACCATCCTCCATTCGAAACCATCGACCCAATGACATCCAACCTAAGAGGTTCGTTCTTTTTTTATTTTAATAAATTATAAATTAATTTTTAATTAGTTTTTTAGAAAAAAAATGTTCCTTGGTAATGAAATTCTTGGTGAGTTCCATAAGTATCATCAAGTTGTCCATATGGAGGCATTTGTTTTAGCCTCCATCCTCGTCTTCATTGTGGGAAGACAAATCATACTTCAAAAAATCATAAAAAGAAGAAGAGTGTTAAAAATCAAATAGTTCATTATGGTTGGATCAACTCTTGGTGATGGAATTTAGAAGATAATAGTTTGCATAAGTCTTATCATCCAGTTTAGGAAAAGGTAAAGACATATTTTCATGGAGAAGTTACAAAATTAAATGGATTTCAATCAATTGTTAAAGATGATATTTGAGGGCATGACTAAGACCCAATTATAAAAAAATTAAAATTAAGTCAATGACTCCAAAATGGTACTCCCTTGCACATTAACCAAGGGGGAGTACAAAATTTAAATGCAAAAGGTACTATCGTGAACCTTAAGGGGGAGAGTACATTAACGATTAGTGGTCAACCAAAACCACTAGATACAATGATGAAATGGTTAATCGTAACCCAAAAGAAAACACTCGTTGTTTCACCTTTTAGCTAACAAGTAAGGAATATTAATGTTGATTTATAGACTCAATTTTTTCCAAACAACATTGCAAAGATTTCAACACTTGTGATAAAATTTTGATTGGGATGTTGATTGCCACTATTTATGTGCCATTTTTAGAGAAATATTGTGAACATTTTGTTCTCTTGGATGGTCATTGGATCTAAGCATTGTTGATTGGCATTTGATTAAGGTTTTAGTCATTTTTAGAGAAGAGTCGGACCTAAGGTTGATTCATTTGTCATAATTTTCTCTCATATCAAATATTGGATTTCACATCAATGGAAAAATCATTGATATTGGAGATCATGTGTTCATTTAGTGTTGTTTTGTAGATTCTCAACATCTAGATTTAGAGTTTTACAGGCACATCTTCATTGAAGATAAAGTTTTAGATTGAATATTGAGATGATACCTATATATGCAGTAGTTCTTGTTTCCTTGTTGGTATAATTCTTTGAAATTTTATTTGGACTTATGATTGAGGGGGTACCATTAGCCTATGAGTCCCTAGACAATCACAAAGTCCTAGATGACCTCTACATCAATTTTCATCCTTATCTCTTGATGAGGTTTTATTTTTGTCCACTAATGAGTTGTCAACATGAGAGAATATCTAGATGTAGAGGTGGTTACAATATCCATGTACTATATATTTGTATCCTTCATGTTGGTTGTGGATCCTGATCTTCCAGTCTCATAGATGATGTTGTTTCAGCCGTGTTGTACCCTAGGTTTGATTATGATCCCGACACGTTCCCCAGGGGGTCTGGGGGAGTGGTTGCACTCCCCCGGTTGGGGAGCGTAGGGGCCAGTGGGCCCCCATTGGGGGTCCGGAAGTAGCACCCCCAATGTATCCTTTGAAGGAAATTTTTGGGTTGTTTTCACCAACAGATTACAAGCCCATGGTTTTGGGTTACCCGTGGTATTTTCCCATTGTATTTCCCCTTTATAAGAAAGACATTGTAATACGGCTAGGGTTGATGTATTAGGTATTATGCATTGTAAAGATATCTAAGATCATGAAGAGAGACTATGAGACAGTGAAGAGGAAGTGTAGCAGATGTGCTGCAGGTTGTATCCCTTCATTTGTTGGATGGTATACTAATAAGGACTAGTAATTTCAGTGTGGACGTAGCCCATCTCGGGTGAACCATGATATATTGGTGTCTCTCTTGTAATGTGTTTGTGTGATTATATTTGCATTTCTGTTTATTGTTATTGCTCTGCGATCCTATTTTTCTAACACTTGGAATGAATATATAATTGAGAATGGATTAAGACCTTTCCATTAGTTCTTGTGTCATGTTACTTGCTCTATTCTTTAACATGACCAAGGTGGGTTTGAGAATAGAAAATGTTAGTGGAGTTAGTAAAGCAAGTGATATATATCTCTCATCCTTCAATGTCATCAAGTCAAATCCAAAAATATTTCCATAGCCTTGATTGTTCTTGAATTGATGAAAGGATTAGTTTGATTTAGCACAACCCTTGATTTCCTAATTTTTATGATAGGGCTCAATTATCTGATTGGAATAGTTGTCTCTATACTGAAAGAGGAAGAGAGTTGGGTTGGAGAGCCATGTTTTATAACCAATGGTTCTTGGAATGATATGGAATGATAAGTTGTTTTCTTGTAAATGGAAATTGGGTGGAAGTGACACAACCACTTGAATGCTTATTAGGGTGGTTGTGTCATCGACAACCTTGATGTCCAATATTACAATAATCTTATCGCAAATAAAGTATATAGAAAAGGGTAAAGGAGAGTAGGTGCATGTGGAAGTAGAATGTTGTTAAATAAAAATGAGAGGGGTGGGAATAAATCACATGGAATGTTTAATCAATCCACAACAAGTTGTATAATTAAGCTTGTTCAAAGTAAACTCATTGCAACATGTTTGTTGAACTTCACTAGCAACACAATGTGTTGCATGTGTGTCTAAGAAAACATAGATTTGCACGGATGGAAATGCTCAGATTTTTTTTCTATACACTGTTCACTGTGATTCCTAATCACGTAATCAGGTGTGTAGGACAATAAACCATACATAAGTAAACCAAACATGCCTTAGTGCATTTGCTTACATTTCTCATTTTCCATTTATGACATGTACAAGACTTATGGCCGTAGAGACCCAGAATTCAAACGTGCGCTTCTAGAGAAGAAACTATTTCGATTTTGAAGATGCTGTTATATCTTTTGGATTCTAATATATAATTTTTAATTGGATTTTGATATGATGGTCGCTGATGTGGTCTAGATTTTTTTTTCAACCGAAAAAAAAACCGTACTATTGCTATTCATAGAATCAAATAGTATAAATATAGATCAACCTTGTAAGACTGAAGGTTTTAATCACCATATTCTTGGCTGCAAACCAGTGAATTCAAAATCCCCTATCAATTCAAAATTACATTACAAAATATACTAGACAGTCCAGTATTCCCTTCTCAAAAAACTATCTACAGAAGAAAGTCTGTTGTAGCTTAACTATAGAAAAAAACATCTCCCATATCCAGCATAGTGGAGTTCATCCACTCTTCCCAAAGCAGGTGGCCTTCTGAACCTTGGAGTACTTGTTTTGAAAGATTATCTGCCATATCATTGTGCTCCCTATAAATATGATTGAAAGATATGTACTCATGCTTATCAATATCATCCCTAATGCGCATACAACAATGTCTTAGAGCCAATACATTTAGCTCATACTCACCAGCTTCCCATTTTATAGTAACACGTGAGTCTCCAAAAACCTTCAAATTTAATAAGCCAAAAATGTTAGCACATTTCAATACACACCACAAAGCTAGAAGCTCTACCTTCATGTTGATTCCCAAGTTGCAATTAAGACGTAGGGTGAAATAATGATTCTCATTCAAATATATCACACCACCAGCTGCACAGATACCATGTTGAGCCACCCCATCAAAAAAGAGAATAGGTTGCTCAACTTTAAAGGAAAACTGACCATTACTTCTAACACCATAAAATTCATTCTCAAATTTAAACTGCTGAGCTAATTTTAAAGCAATGATCCCGCATGCCTTGGTCTCCGGATCTGTCCCTTGGAAAGTAGCACAGTTTCTAACATACCGAAGAGCCCAAGATACAAATATGGGAAGCAGTAAAAGTTCCTTTGAATTTATATACCAATTAAGGAGAGACTGTCCAAAATCACCCACCTCCCACACATTGTATACTTTCAACTCTGCACAACATAAATTCCAAACTCTCTTTCCAAATGAGCAATAAACAAGCAGATGACTAATATTTTTTGAGTTTTCCTTACACATTATGCACCAGTTTGGGCCGCACCATCCACGCTTCACTAGATTATCCCATGTTTTCAGAGTACCCTAAAGTGCATGCCATAAAAAACATTTGATTTTTAAAGGAAACTCCCACTTCCAACTCTTCTTATACCACCAATTTTGAGGAAAATATATATTTTTCCTGCAAAATTCTTGCATATGTTGTTTTTGCAGTAGCTATCCCCGCTTTTCCATTCCCACTCCAAACCACTTTATCAGCTTGAGTAGACAAATTACAACCTGCAGATGCAAGAGATTTTACATAACTGTCCCATACAAAAGCATCATTCCCAACCAAACCCAGATCTGTAGACCTAAGCCAGTAAGTTCCACCAGCATGATTTTTGATACTATTTAAAGTAGTCATCCCATATATCCTTAAATAATCCAGCAATCTGTCAAGAAGATAACAGGTATCCTCCATACCCAGAATTTTATCCATGCCAATTCTAATATCCTCACCATTCCCAACCTGCCACTTCAGGTCACCTGTAATCCATCCAGAGACTTTTAACAGACCACGCCACATAGGTGAAATACCTCCTCCATTATGCACCGGATTTCTTATCTAGGATATCACATTCATTTCTATATACTTAACACTAATAACCCTGGACCAGAGTGTGCTATTAAATAAACCCCTCCACAAACTCTTGGTTCTAAGTTCCATGCTAAAGGTATTAAGATATTTTATCCCCCATGCCCCAAATTTTTTAGGCCTTGAAAGAGTCTCCCACCCTGTCATTACCATATTAGTTCGACCAGAACCACCAGTCCACAAAAAATTGAAAATTAACTTTCTTATGACATTAATAATGAAGGTTGGTACCTCCAGCAGTGACATCCAATAGACCGGTATCCCCAATAAAAAAACTTTAACCAGGATAAGTTTCCCACCAACTGAAAGCAACTTGTAAGCCCAATGTGCAATACGAGCTTCGACCTTTCGAATAAGCCAACACCAGTCTTTTATCAGGTAATTGTTAGGTCTTAAAAAAAACCCTAAATATTTAAGTCCATCATCTAAAGGACAACAAATATAAGGCAGAAAACTTGTGATTTCTCTCCTTCTATCTAAGTCCACATTATAATAATGGAAACTAGATTTTGTGGAGCTTACCTTCATCCCAGAAACACTGCAAAAGGAGTTAATGATGTTCCTAAAAACCATCCATTCTGCAACTGTTGCTAAGCCCGCCAACAACACATCATCAACAAAAATCAGATGAGATAAAACACAACCAGTTCCCATCTCAATACCTTTAATCAAACCTTCATTCTTGGAAAAATTCACCATCCTGCTGAGAACGTCAATAACTAACAAGAACAATAACGGAGATAATGTGAAACCTTGATGAAGTCCCCTGGAGCACTGAAAAAAAGATGAGGGAGAACCATTAACCAAAACAACAATACTGGCCATTGAGACACAGGCCATAATCCAATTAAGTACCAATGGAGGAACCCCTATCTGAATCAATATAAGTCTTTAAAAAGTCCAATTGACCTGGTCATAGGCCTTTTCCAGGTCCATTTTAAGCAACATTGCCTGGTGTTTCCGATCTTTGATGGTATGTAACAGTTCCTGAGATACCCCAATGGCATCATGGATTTGGCGGTTATGCAAGAAGCTGAATTGTTCTTCAGTAATGTGCAAAGAGAGAGTAGACTTGATTCTTTGAGCAATGATTTTGGATATTAATTTATAAGCTAAATTGCAGAGCGCAATAGGCTTGAAGTCTCCAAAGGTAGCAGGTTTATTTCTTTTTGGTATCAAAGTAACAAAAGTAGAATTCAGAGCTCCAGAAGAAAAACCATGCAACCTAGTATATTCAACCATTCTCAGAATATCCAAACCCATTATATCAAAAAAATGAGTGTAAATCTCTGCTGGCCAACCATCCAGTCCAAGACATTTTTCAGTAGCAAAAAGTTTCAATGTTTTCTCCACCTCCTCAAGTGTAACTTCTTTCCCTAGCTCTGTAGCCTCTTGTTCATCAAAGAACCTAGGGAAAAGTCCTGCCACTCTAATCTGATCCAAAAGTTCACTATTGCCCTCATCCTTGTAGATTTTGCTGAAATAATTGACAGCTTTCTTGTCAGTGAATCACCACTAGAGATTTGATTCCCCCCCACATCTTCCAATTCCCAAATATAATTTAAATTACGGCGTGCCGAAGCAAAGGAATGGAAAAACTTTGTATTACGGTCACCATGCTAAATCCACAGTGCCCTACTCTTCAATCTCCATTCCATTTCCTCCTGAAGAAGGATCTCCTCTTTTTTCTTCTCAAACTTCTTAACTACCTCAAAGCCTTCCTCATTCAACCCTCCAAAAACAATTTCCAAGTGATTCTTCTAAATTTCCGCTTCCAACTGAGCCAACTCTTTTTTATCAGCTTCTTTCCAAGCCTTTATCCAACCAACAACCTCCCTCTTAAGCATTCTCATTTTGTTACAAAACAAATCTAAAGGGTTGTCTCCTTCAGCATTCGCAGATTGCCAGAAATCTTTAACCAATTTGCAGAAATCCTCCTGTAACAACCAGGAACTGTTAAACTTAAAAGGAACTTGAATTTTTGACCCATATTCTGCCAATTGAAAGACAATTGGCCAATGATCGGAAAATTTGGTTTCATGCACCCATGATCTATATTTCTGAATTTTTCTCAATAATGAAACCTTTACCAAAAATCTATATATCCTTTTATGAACTCCCTCTTCACCACTTCTGCCATTTGTCTAGGAGGGGAGCATCTTAACTGGTAAAACATCAACCAGTTCATTATCCATCGGCAACTTTGAGAAATAATCTGCCAATGGATCCAATCTAGCTCTTTGTCCCCAAATTTCAAAAGGTGACTTGGTGAAATTTAAGTCACCTGCAAAATTAGATTCTCAGATCTTAAAATCCTTGAACAATTTAGAGAATCCCAAAATCTTTGTCTGTTTGAATAGGGAGCATAACAATTAAAAACATATAGCTTTAAATTTAAACCAATACAAAGACCATCCATTAAAATCCCCCAATCTGTTCTAAAAACTTTGAAAGAGAACAGCAATGGGTTCCACGCAACAACCAGCCCTCCAGATAACCCAAAAGAACTCGTGGTCGTAACCTTCCAGCATGGCAGAATACCCCCAATTTTTGAAATAGCATCACAACTGGAACACATGGTTTCTTGAAATAAAATAATTCCCGGGAAAGTAGTTTGGATGAGGTTGGTTAGGGCACTAGCCCGAGAAGCCCTACCCAACCCACGAACATTTAGGGAGAGAAACAACATCAAGAACCATCCCCCACGGTAATATTTGCTCTAAGGCCCAACTCAGAAAAATCATCAACATTTACCCTTTCGACAACAGTCAAACCCTCATCTGCCGAAGTGTCAGGATCAGGAGCAAGCTTCTTCTTCCTACCCTTGCGAATTGTGACATTTTGGAATTTTGGAGTAAGGATAGGCAAAACGGTCGAATCCATGGATGGATTTTTGGAAAAAATAGGAAGAGGCGAGAAAACATTAACATCCTTTGACCCATTAACACACAAGCTTAATGATTCAACGACTTCAGCCTCAACCTCTCTCGGAGCAATTTCTAACTCCAGGGGAGTCTCCACAGGGGCAAGTTTAAGAAATGAAGTAGGGTTAGAAACAATTGGTAACCCCGAACTAGAAATAACAGAAGGAAGAGGTTCAGGACACATCCCTAGAGAACTGACAACCAAACCCTCCTTCGCAAGCTCACTATCCAGACATCTAACAACCGGTGGGGGCCCAGAATCTAAATCTAAGGAGGACGACAAGTCCTTGGGTTTGTTAGATAAACCATGCCTCAACTGAACTTCTCCTGTAGAAATCCTCCTATCTAAATCCAATTCCCAATTAGAAATATAGTTTAATTCAGCTTTTGATAGAACATAATAAGCAGATTCCGGAGGGATTTTTGTCTTACCTTTTATAGAAGAAATCGGAGCATCATGTCCAAGAGTAGGAGGAATGTACTCCTTCACGCATCCAGTAGACTCCTTTCTGGACAGTAGAGAAGGAAATTTAGCTTGAATATGTCCAATATCACGGCAATGAAAACACCTGAAAGGGGTTGTAAAAAAATCCATCCATTGATGCCATGTTCTGTCCCCCCAGACAATTTCTATGACAGCAGGGAGCCCCAGGCTTAGATCCAGCTCCACCATCACCTTAGCATATCTTCTGTCAATGCCATAAATGGAACTATTATCCACACAAATGAACTTCCCCACCGAGTTTTCCAGACCCACCATGATTTCTTCTGTCCATAATTCAATGGGAAGTCTGGGAATTATCATCCAAAGGTGCCGAATGCCTTTCCGTTCATGAATAGGGTCAAATGAGACATGCCAGCACTTAAGAATCAAATACCCTTCTTTGAATAACCAGGTTCCACCCAAAATCCGAGCCAAAGACTCCTGATTTGGGAAAATGAATAATATCCAACGGTTAACTAACAGATTTATTCGAGGAGTATTACCTAGATTTACATTTAAACTTGGGAGAAAATTATTAATATAAATATTAAAACTATCCATTCAAAGAAGTTAAAAAAAATATTTCAATTGTAAACCAATGATTTGGTACTTTGTTAGGTGTAAAAGGGACATGAGATTTATCTCCATTTAATTATAGAAAAATGATTTGGTACTCTCGTAGGTGTAAAAGGGATGAGATTTATCTATTTTCAATTGTAGAAAAATGACTTGGTACTTTGGTAGGTGTAAATGGGAAGATGTGGTTGATCTCTATATATTAGTCCCTGCCGTAGGGAGAGACTATATGTTCCACCTATTTGTATTAATCACCTTTAACATTTATTTGCTTCTAAAGATCAATAAAAGCCAGTGATAATTTGTGATTTAATTGTATTTAAAAAAAGAAACTTCTACATATTTGTTAACTTGGTATTGGACAGAATGACTTGAAATGACTAATTTTATCATTGGTAGCTATTAAAAAAAACAAGAAAAAAAAACACATACTTTAGTCATGGTATGTTGCCATCGTAATATTTCTGACGGAAGTAAATGCTTGCAGCAACACTTTCTTATTTTTTAGTAAGTTTGGCGTATTTTTTTTTTTGTTGCTAACACTTTCTTCCCATCTGTCATAACCTGCGCCCATATTTCATAACCTGTGCAACAAGTAAAGGATCCGTCTGGCATGGCATAACCTGGAATAACTTGTGCTGCAAGTAAATGACGTTCTCTTTTACACTGCATTTTACAACTGGTAAAGGAGGAGGAGCAAGCTCTAGGGTTCCACATGAAGGGTTAGGGTTTATTTTGCAGTGGCTTATCATGCTCAAGTACTTTCATGGGTTTAGAAATTGTGAGTTTTCTATTGTTCCATGAGAAAGAAGAAAATAAGATTAGTGGTGTATAAGAATATTGGTTGTGTATACTTGGTCATCTTGTGATTTATCCATGACAATAGGTTTGCAAGAAAAATCCTTTCTTTTACCATACCCAAGTGAGGTTTACTTTTATGTCGAATGCACATTAATTTGTTGGATTTAACCTGACTCATTTTATTAACTTTTGCTATAATATAGACTATTGTTAGGAACCCGTGTCAACCCTTCTCTTTAATTTGTTAGTATATTGTTGTTGGATGCATATGCTTTGTAAGTCGTCCCGTAGTATTTGTTGATCCATAGTTTGTATTAGCCCACATTATTGATCCATAATATTTGACACATATGCTTTATAAGTCGTCCCGTATTATTATATGTTCCATCGTATTGACCCATAGTATTGGCACCTAGACTTAGTATATAAGTTTGTGTTGAGGCCAATAAAGGCACTGTGAAGTTATTTGTTGATCTTGCTCACAGGAGGTTGTTGGAATATTCTCACCATCATTTTTGTATTTTGCATGCCTGCATGAGATTTTGCATGCATCCAGTCATCTGCATGCATTTGCATGTAAATGCATGCATCCAGTCATCATATTGTTGGTCTCCGTAGCACCTAGATCATATTTTCAGCTCCCTAGAGCCTGTCTTCAGCCCCCAGTAGCTCTCCTACCTACCTGATGTGCCTTGTTTTCCTCACCTGGCTCACATGTCTGCCTTATCTCACCTACCAGAAGTTTAACAGACAATTAGAGCATTTATTATCCAGTTGGTGCATTTATTGCCCAGTTTAACTACCTATAGCTCCCAGTTGTCTATTTTGGAGTTCCACTTGACCTTCTGACAGCCTCATGCACTCTCCTTTGAGTCTCCATCCCCTGATTTGTGCTCTCATGGTTCAGTTAGACCCGGTTAGACTCATTTGACTAACTATTGACCATTTATGACTGCCACTACTGATTGGATAATGTCTCCAATGTTATCCAAGCCACACACTGAGGATGACTCAAATGACCTCTTGGCTAATTCGAATTCTCTTAACAGTTATTGTATTGTATTCAGTTATTATTCATTATTCAAAGTGCCAGCTTACAGCTGATGTAAGATATTGCAGTTTCTCTCCATTTTCTGTGTAATGAGTGTTAATTGATTTAGTGTTTCTTCTTCTTCTTTCTGCACTACATGAGTAAATTCTAGTGATTTCTACTATTGTTGAGTGATCCTACTTATGAAATATTACATGGTATCAGAGATGACAACAACTATTCGAATTGCAGCAGCAGCAATTCCTTGAGCATTTGTCTTTCATTGAGCACCAGAAGCCTCTACGTTTCCACAGCAAATCCTGGTGCTATTGCCTTGAATTCACTAGAGAAATCTAGTGAGGTCTAGCGATGTGTGAAGGACTTAGTCACATGTTCTCAGTGTCCTAAGGCAGTGCTCAATTCGAATTGCAGCAGATCTTCTTTTCATAATTCTCAATTGTTTTGCAGGAATGTCCCTCTCACAGCTTCGAATTCTTCAGTATCATGGATCTCAAGTTGAACTCATTCAACTACTTCGAATGGAAGGCTAAAATGGACATATTATTGAAGTCGAAGAGTCTTTCCATAGTGGTGAATGGCTCAACAGTTGAGCCAATTGGTGCAGTAGAGAAATCCAAGTACTTAGACAAGCTTGATGAAACAGTAGGACTGTTGCTACTCAGCATTTCTGAAGATTTGCACTTTCAAGTTATCCATTTGAAGACTCCAAAGGAGGTTTGGGACAAGCTCTAATCCCTCCTTGGACAAAAATATGATTTGAAAAGGCAAAAACTAGAAAATGAGCTCATCTCCATGAGTCCAAGCAGTTTCGAAACTATCACTGAGTTTCTCAACAAATTCAAGAACTTGATTTCACAGTTGAAGAGGTATGGTGTTGAGAAGGAATAAAAACAACTCATCCTTGCCATCCTATTGAAGCTAGGCCCTGATTATTCAGTGTTTGTTTCGACCTTCCAGTTAGCAAGATTTTCCATTCCAAAATGGAAATTCCCTTCGCTTAAATACTTCATTCAATATCTCACACTTGAGGAGGAGAAGCTAGTACACATGGGAGTGATAAAAACCAAGTTGGATTTAGCTCTTGCAACCACTGAGATGAGAAGAGCGAATGGAAAAGGGAAACAAAAAAATTATGATAGAAAGTCGAATGATACAAAGTATAAGGAGGCTCCCATACGGTCAGACGGAGCCTCGAATCCTAAGAAGGACAATCACACTTAGAAGGGAAAATACAAGTGCACATACTGTAATCAAGGATATCACCCTAAGAGCTCATGTATGAAGAATATCATAGATCTCATGGCCTCACTCCTTTAGAAGAATATCCTAGTACCTGCATGTTCTAGGAAAAAAGAGAGTGAACCATCTGGATCTAAGAACAAAGAGAGATGCCATTCCCTCATGGCAGGTGCATCAACTCAATCCTCCTTCATCATAGATTCTAGAGCATCTAGGCATATGTCTTTCTCCAATAATATCTTCACTGGATTCGAAGCTACTGTTGGACCATCCATTATGTTGGGGGATGATTCTGAGATATCCTATGAGGGGATTGGAAGAATCAAACTAGATCATGGATACTTCTTGGATGCACTCTATGTACCCACTCTCACTGCTAATCTACTTTCTGTATATCAGATGACCCACACTGGAGAGCCCAAGAGGGTGATCTTATCTCCAAATGAGGTCGAGATCCAAGACATGGTATCAGGATATACCATTGAAAAAGGAGTTGCAAATCATAAGTCAAAACTATATGAATTCTACCACTTCTTACCTCTCTCAAAGCAATCTTCTCTCCACACTCATGCCAATGAAGAGAGTAGATTGTGGCATGAAATATTTGGGAATCTTAACTATCAATACTTGCAATACATGCATACTAAAGAGATGGTTGAAGGGCTGCCCAAGATCAAGTTTGCCAAGGGAAACTGTCATGGTTGTTTGATTGGAAAGCATCTTGAGAGGAAATTTGAGAAGGGGAAGGCTAGGAGAGCCTCTCATCCTCTAGATCTGATTCATAGTGATGTTGCAGGGCCATTTCCAGATCTATCTTTGAACAAGGAAAGGTATATAATCACTTTTATTGATGATTATTCCAGATTTACATGGGTATATTTTCTTAGATTGAAGTCAGAAGTATTTGGATTCTTTAAGTTTTTCAAGTCTTCTGTAGAAAATTTTCAAATAGAAATATCAAGGCCATTCGCACTGACAATGTAGGTGAGTACATCAAGGGTGATTTTCAAACCTTTTGTGCTGAAGAGGGCATTGAGATGCAACATATTGTTCCCTATACAACACAATAGAATGGTGTTGCTGAAAGGAAGAACAGAACATTGAATGAAATGGCCACCTGCATGCTAAAGTCGAAAGGGTTGCACCCTAGTCTTTGGGAAGAAGCCATTAACTGTGCCTCCTATCTTCATAACATAGCTCCTCACAAAGGACTCAAAGACATGAATCCTTTCAAAGAATAGATGGGATACAAACCCGATGTGTCTCATCTTAGATTATTTGGATCCAAAGCATGGGAAAGGATTCTTGATGAGAAAAGGAGAGCCCTAGATCGACAAAGCAGAGAGTGTATCATGGTGGGTTATGCATTGAATGCAAGGGCCTACAAGCTTCTTGATCCTTCTACTATGACTACATTTCTTGATAGGAGTGTACAGTTTGAGGAAGGGCCGCTTCATGATGTTCATACAGTTGAACAAGAGAGCTTTCCTAGAACACATCCACTTCTTGATGAGCTCCAAGAGAGAAAATCTTCATCACATGATAGTTCAGATTCAGAGTATGAGAGTGATGATGATGAAGAGCGAATGCTAGATCCAGATCCACAAGAACCTGAAGATCTAGAAACTGATTCAGAAGATGAGCGAATGGGAGATCCAGTTCCACAAGAACCCAATGATATATCAACTGATGATCCTCCTCTTTCGAGATGGGAAGCCACTACTCTCAGATATGTTGGAGATCTTGTTGTTGATCCATTTGATCAATGGAGAACCAGATCAAATTATTAGAATGGAAGGTTTCATCCTTCTCACATTGCTGATCCATTTCAGATCGACCGATACTTCTTTGGAAAATAAGAACACTTGCCTCCTTCTGGGGTGAGTGATGATATGTTACATTATCATCCTTCAATTTATTTTGAGGGAGGGATTTCTTCCCACTTGATTTTCCCTCTTTCCTCTTTTATTATTTAGATTGTTGTACGGGGTGACCTTTGTTCTCAGTCACCAGGGCCCTACTTTACCATTTCAGTTACTACCTCATAGTATAGCTTGCAGGGGGGTGTTGGAATATTCTCACCATCATTTTTGTATTTTGCATGCCTGCATGCAATTTTGCATGCATCCAGTCATCTGCATGCATCCAGTCATCATATTGCTGGTCTCCCCAACACCTGGAGCCTATTTTCAGCTCCCTAGATCCTGTCTTTAGCCCCTAGTAGCCCTCCTACCTACCTGATGCGCCTTTTTTTCCTCACCTAGATCACATGTGCACCTTATCTCACCTACCAGGAGTTTAACAGTGAGTTAGAGCATTTATTATCCAGTTGGTGCATTTATTGCTTAGTTTAACTACCTGTAGCTCCCAATTGTCTATTTTGGAGTGCCACTTGACCTTCTGACAGCCTCATGTGCCCTCCTTGGAGCCTCCATCCCCTGATTTGTGCTCTCATGGTTTAGTTAGACTCATTTGACTGACTATTGACCATTTATGATCGCCACTAATGATTGGATGATGTCTCCAATGTTATCTGAGCTACACATTGAGGATGATTCAAATGACCTCTTGGCTAATTTGAATTCTCATAATAGTTATTGTATTGTATTCAGTTATTATTCATTATTTAGAGTTCCATCTTACAGCTGATGTATGATACAACAGTTTCTCTCCATTTTCTGTGTAATGAGTGTTAATTGATTCAATGTTTCTTCTTCTTCTTTCTGCACTACATGAGTAAATTCTAGTGAGGTCTGCTACTGCTGAGTGATCCTATTTCTGAAATATTACAGAGGTTTCCCCCTCGAAGTGGACCGCGATCAATAAAATATCCCATGATCTAATATATCATGCATTTTATCAATTAATTGTGGCAGGTTCCTCACATCTAGTATCAGAGCACTTTCTTGAGCTCGTTGGGTGGAATTTCTGCCAATTTTTTTTCGCATTTGTTGCAGGTTTGGATTCGGGAATAATCCCTATCCTCTTAACTATGGGAATTAATTGGGAATAATCCCTACAACTCATTGTGAGGAGTACCACAGGAACCCCAAAGTAGCTGTCCCATTGAGAGGACCTGCTAGCGAAAAGGGCAACGACCCCTACTTGATTGACTAGTTCCCATCTGTGAGGTAAACCATGAGCTGTCATTTGTGGCAAAGTGGTTATTAGTTTTACTTGAGCTGTGGAGTGAGGGCTACTGCCCCAATACACAAGCCATCAGACATCATTAGTGGTCAAGTGAATCCCCTACATCGTTAGGAAGCTGAACATACCTGGGGTCCATATCTATTTCCAGATGGTAAATCGCAGATTACATCTGTCCAAAGCTGTTGCAGATCAATTTCGAGTTGTTTCAGATCCATTCCGAAAGCGGTTTAGATCCCGTCGTTTTAGATCCATTCCGAGTCGTTTCAGATCCATTATGAGCCATATCTTCCTTGTTTTAACTTTGTTTCCCTTGAAACTTCACTGACACCTATGCAATCCCATTCTGCATATTTCATTCCTAAGGACCCTATTCCAAATTCCACTTCCCATAGCTCGAAATCCAACATTTGTCTATTTTTAGGGTTTTCCACAACTTCTTTGATTTTCACCCAATCACCCTCAAATTTTGCCACAGTGTTCATTTCCTATTTCTGCTTCTTTGTCCCCATCTGACAAATTTTCTCACTCTTTTACCCCACTTCTGAAATCCTTATTTTTTGCTTCCCTGTCCATCAGAAAGTGTCCAAAACCTAGTCAAACACCAATTACTCATCATATTTTTTCCCAAATCCAAATTTTCCTTTACTAAAGAAGCTTCTTTTTTTATTTTTCTACCCATTCACTAAAAAAAAGAAAAAAAGAAAAAAAAACTCCTAGTTATGGTTGTCACCCGCACAAGAGCACACATCATGGATGAAGAACTTGTAGCCCTCAAAACCAAAATCCAAGATCTGGATGAAACATTTCTCAGCCTCCATCTTTAGCATTCATCCATGAACAATAAACGTCAGTCAAAATATTTTGCAGCCATTGGGTTCTCTTCTTCCAACAATTTTCGTGGGTCGAAGCTTGATTTTCCTCCCTTCAATGGTACTGATCTGACTGGATGGATATACCGGGAAGAACAATATTTCAGTCTGCATAATACTTTTGATTTCCAAAAATTTCCACTTGCATCCTTTCATTTGGAACAGGAATCCCTGCAATGGTACCGTTTGTACATCAAAGCTCATGACGAGCCAAACTGGACAGATTTTTGCCAACTCATTTTGCAACAATTTGGTCCTAGTGCTTTTGATCACTTCAGAGGAGAACTCACTAAACTTCGCCAAATCGGCACTATGAGAGAGTATCAGAAAGAATTTGAGAAACTGGCCAATCACACAGAAGGATTGTTTGCTGAATTCTATAGGAGTTGTTTTATCAGTGGTCTCAAGGATGAAATCCGCTCAGAGGTTAAAATGTTCTGTCCCAACACAATGATGAAAGTCCTAGGGTTGGCTAAGTTGGCAGAGGACAAGATCACAGTCCAACAGTGCTACAAATCCACTTTTGTTCCATTCAGAAATATGGTTTCCCAATGACCTCCCATCATGTCTGTTCCTCAACCAAATCCTATCAAGAATTTATCTGAAGCAGAGATGCGGGCACATAGAGAAAAAGGGATTTGTTATAATTGTGATGAGAAATTCACTTGGGGACATACATGTGTTGAGAAACAGCTCTATATCTTGGATGTGGATTCTCCGCCTTCCTCTGAACTTGGTGAAGAAGCTCCCGATATGCTAGATGATAAGGTCGACATTCAGCAATCGCTCGCTAACCCTCCATCTCCGGATGACCACCTAGAGATATCTCTCCATACTTTAGCCAGATTCACTACCCCACAAACAATGCGAGTCAGGGGTTACTTCAAGAATCTCCCTCTTACAATACTCATTGATTCTGGTAGCACTCATAACTTCATTGACCCTTGGATCTCCAAACAGGATGATTGTTTTGTCCATCCTTGCTCCAACTTTGAAGTCATGATTGCCAATGGAGGCACCTTACCTTGCAAGGGGAAGTATTGCAATGTATGTATCTCTATGGAAGACTATAACTTGTGCTCTAACATGTTTTCCTTGTCCTTAGGCAGATTTGATGTGGTTTTGGGTGCTCAATGGTTATGCACACTTGGCCCCATCTTATGGGATTTCGATGAACTTTGGATACAGTTTTTAGTTAATGGGAAAAACACACATTTACGAGCTTGCAACCAGGGTCTCTCCGCATCATCAGTTCACATCACCTGGAAAATATCCTTAAGAAGAATTCACATGGTGTCATCGCTCAGTTCCATTCCATTCAGATGTACCCATCAATGTTCTCCACTATTCCCTTGGATAGATATACAGGTGTCTTTGTTGAACCAGTGGGATTTCCTCCTTCAAGGGACCTTTCCGGTAAGAATTTAGCCGCCTCTACATCTGAGAAGGAAATGATGGCTATTTTTCATTCAGTATAGAAGTGGTAGCCATACCATTAGGGAATTATTTTTGCATCAAGACTGGTCACCAGAGTCTGAAAATTTTCCTGGATTAATGGCTCTCCTCCCTAGCACACATGAAATGGGTTAGAAAACGCATGGGTTATGCCTATGATATCACTTACAAGAAGGGTAAGGAAAATCTGGTGGCAGATGCTCTTTCTCGCACATTTGATGAACTGGTTTCTCTTTCAGCTATTTCTATGCTTGTTCCAGATTGGTTGCAATCTATTCAACAAGGATATGTCTTAACAAGGGTGAAATGATACTCCTTTCGGGATTGCTCGAACCCTTGCCCATCCCTACATGGATTTGGCTAGATATTTCTATGGATTTCCTTGAAGGGATCCGGTGGTACAATAAGAAGCAATCTATGGTCAGGAACCGCCAGTTCTTCTTCCATACACCCTCAGAAGTTCACCATTTCAAAAAATTGACTCGGTTCTTCGAAACCATGATCAAATTCTTCTTATTTTACAAGACAGTTTTCAAATGGAAAGAATTCAAATGAAACAACAAGCCGATTAACACCATTCTGAGTGCACTTTTTAAGTAGGTGATATGGTTCTTTTTCGTCTAAAGCCTTCCAAGCAATCCTCCCTGAAACTCAAAAGGCATCAGCTTCTCTCTCGATCTATCACAAAGGTATTAATTAAATGGCGCATAATGCAACCAAAGGATGCTACATGGGAACCAATCCTTCAGATTCCGCATCGATTTCCACATCTAAATATTTGAGGACAAATATTTTTCTAAGGGAGAGGGGATGTTAGGAACCCATGTTAACCCTTCTCTTTACTTTGTTAGTATATTGTTGTTGGACGCATATGCTTTGTAAGTCGTCTCATAGTATTTTTTGATCCATAGTTTGTATTAGCCCATAGTATTGATCCATAGTATTGGATGCATATGCTTTGTAAGTCGTCCTGTAGTATTATATGTTCCATGGTATTGACCCATAGTATTGCCGCATAGACTTAGTATATGAGTTTGAGTTGAGCCCAATGAAGGCACCGTCATGTTATTTGTATTGAGCTTGCTCAAAGGAGGTTTCCCCCTCAAAGTGGCTCGCTATCAATAAAAATATTATGTGATCTAATATATCATGCATTTTATCAATTAATTGTTGCAGGTTCCTCATAATCGTGAGACGAGGAAGATATCCTATACTGCTACACTATTGTACAGGTGTATTCTGTAGCTAAGGTTTTACCCCTAGCTTGTGCAAATGAGCACCTACTAAGGAGAATGGACTCCTTAGTAGCAGTTCAGTAAATGTTAATTATTAAGCTAAAACAGAAATGTAAACTAATCTAAAACATGTGCATGAAACATAAACAACAAGATGTAAATAATGGTTTTTGTATTAATATTACCTTCAATGTGAAGGTTGGTGAAGCTCTTGCAATGTCTAAGAGGGTTGCTCCAAGCTCCAATGTGTTCCTTCTCTTTCTCCAATGGTGGAAATGGGCCAAAAGGGGCTCTCAAGGTGAAAGTGGCTCAATGGTGAGCTAGGGTTTCAAGAGAGATTTTGGCAGAGTAAGGGTATACTTGATTGTGGATGTGGAATAAGGGGTCTCCATCACCTATTTATAGTTTTTTGGTGGTGGAGTGTTGGCCCATGGTTTTGGGAACCATATGGTTTAGGGCAGCTGTATAGGGTTTTTTCCTCCTTTTCCTCATTATTTTATATTTTTTATTCCCTTTTTAGAGGGATTTTGCTATTTTAGAGGAATTTTGGATATTTTTGGAGGAAAAGGGGGTTTTTTAGCCTTTTCAAGGCTTTTTTGATGGTTTTGTGGCCTTTTGGAGGCTTTTTAGTGGGATTTTTAGGGTTTTGAAGGGAAATATGGTAGGAAAATGGACAAATGAGCCATGTAATGAGGTAGATGAGGTAGTGAACACTTTTTGGGTGTTAACAGATTGCCCCCTGATGTGCGAGGGCAGGAGCTCATCGTATGGCCGATGGACATCATAAGTCATATATGGTTTTCCTGGGGTGTGGAGAAGAGAAGAAACAAACTGAAGCCCAGAACAACGATCCCGAACAACTGCAAGAACTAAAAGTACATAACCTCAATAATGGATGAGGAATCATCTGATCATATGGACGAGGCGGGCATTCCCATGCTCGTATCAGGATATAACATAATAATAACAATGGGGTCCAAAATAGGGGGACCTGAAATATACATGGCCTCAAAAACTGAATGAGGCAGAATCTCAATATATGGACGAGGCGGGCATACCCATGCTCGTATCAAGATACATAAAAAGAACTATGAGGCCCAAAAAAGAGGAACCTGAAAGATACATAGAGAACCACGGTGTACATCATAAGGGTCCAGAGGGGACACAAATATGGGACATACTGCTGGGTTGACCATGTCTGAGATGAAGAACTGATACACTGGAATAATCAACAGTGCTACTGAGTGTGGTACCAAAGGAACTGATGAGCTGCTGGATCAGAGTGACAAGGGGTACACTCGCAATGGTACACTGAACTGGAACTGATCTGGGACTGAACTGGGACTGAACTGGGTACTCAAGGAAGCATATAACTGGATGGCTTCCGAATACAATCGCCAATGCAGCCTGGACATCCACAGGAACATACAACTGGGTGTTCCGCAGTGACTCACCAATGTGCTAGAGTCGGGGGAAATCCGGGGTCTTCGACAAATAATGATAGGAATGTAAATCCTGCGCGATTCTCAGCGATGGAATCAAGGTGCTGAAGTCGAGCATGTGTGAAATAACCATTCGGAGAGGCAATGATGACTCCTCCCAAAATGGTCCGTAGGCACTCACCACAGATGGTGATGGGTCCAAGGCGCAGGGGCCTCTGAGTCTATCCTCTGGAATAGAGGGGCTGTCATCGACAGAGGGAGACCTGCAACTATCAAGGCAATGATGTTTCCTTGACAGGAGCACGAGGCAGAGAACCGAAATGTGATAGTACTGATGGCAGGACTGACAAACTGGGGGGAATAACTAGGCAAGTAGAGTGGGTGGACTCAAACTTCCTTTGTTCAGAGTATGATAACGGGGATGATCGGGCAGCATATGAAACTGACTAATGGGAAAGGGATCATCGCTATATTGGATCTGGGAGGGGGACTGGGCTGAGGGAGACTCAAGCTGGGGTAAAATGGCAGGAGACTGCAGAATACTCTGAACAAAGGCGACCTGATTGGGGGTGCTACCGAGATGATCGATCATAGTGCCTGAAGGCACGGAATGACTTCTTCATGGGTTAAGGAACTAGAAGAAGTAAGTGTAAAATGGTACTGTCGTGTGGATTTATACGAGCCTAGGACAGTTCATGCTCGTGATTGCTTTCAATTTTAAGGAGTCTGAAAGCGATAAGAAGACTCTGAAATGATGGAATGGTACTATCGTGTGGATTTTATGAGCCCAGGACAGTTCGTGCTTGTGGTTGCTTTCAATTTTAGAGAGTCTGAAAGCAAATAAGAAGACTCCAGGGGGTTGCTTTTTCGTATGTTTAGTCTCCAAGGCCCAAAGAAGCATAAAAGGATGCAATGAAGAACTCTTCTAGCCGGTGTGACTAGAGTATTCCTTTTTCGTAATTAGTCTACCAGGTCCGGAAAAGGGGTAAACTTATACCAGATAAATGCCCTTTCAGGTACTTTAACGAGCATGAAAGGAAGCAAGATTGCTCGGCGATCTTTTCATTCTTTTAGGAGGCAGAAAAGAGCTTAACAGAAACTCCCTAAGTGCCTTTTTCGTAAAGGACTTGTCCTGCCCGAAAAAGGGATAAAATTATACCGAACAAAAGGAATGGCCAGGCAAGGAGGAAGTGTTCAATCAAGGAACATGTATGATGACCAAGAACAAGGGTGGGGGGGAACACTGGTGGGCCTCCTTGCGGGGTGAATGAAATGGTGGCAAAATAACGAAACATTTGCAGTATGACAGGAGTGGATGGCTCATGTAAAAGTGTGGAACAATCCGATGGCGGCCGATGTGGCACGCGAACTGAGGCATCAAGGTGTCGAGACACAATGTTGAAACTGTACTAGGTGAGAGAGAGAAATGATCTCAAGCATCATCACGAGCTCGGAAAAATGAATCCGGCGATATAAAGAGTGTCAAAAATGGACAATGGCCGATGTGGCACGCAAACCGAGGTGACTGGGGGTGTTTTGGAAAAAGACCCAAAAAATCTAGGGATGAGAGCGAGAAATGATCTCAAGCATCATCACCAGCTCGGAAAAATGAATCCGATGATATAAAATATGCTAAAAATGGAGAATGACCGATGTGGCACGCAAACCGAGGTGACTAGTGGCGTTTGAAAAATGTGTAAAAAATAACGGGGACAAAATAATGCAACGAGGTGACTATCAGGATGGTCTCGTCATGCTAATTCCAATGGTGGAAACGGTGCGAAAAACAGACTCCGTATGGGTTCAGAAGGGACAAAACAAGAAAAAGTCAACTGACTATAAATAGTGTGTGGGTCCAACATGACAAGTGTCATTTGTACTATTTGACTTTGACTAGTGATCAGAGTGGACCAGAGGTGAGGTGGCGTTTCTGGACGATCTGACCGGCCGATTTCAGATCCGGGAGATACAGGTATTCCGTCAAACTCATACCTTCACATTTTTTGGGTTCGGGGGGTGGGTAGTGGGTCCCAGGGTTTACTTGTACGGTCCACGTGGGGTGGACCGCGGGTTTTTTAGGGTGAGCCGCGGTCGGAGACCACGGGTTCCACGGCGAATGATGCGCATGGAGACCGTGGGGTTCAATGCGGAACACACGGTCTGTGACCGGGTGTTTCGAGGCTGAACACGCGGTTTGGGACCGCATGTTCGGGACCGACATTCGCGGTTGTGGACCGCGACTGTGAGCCAAACAGCCATGGTCGGAAACCGCGGCAAGGGGGCCTAAAGCCGCAATTTGGATCGAGCTGTTAGGACTTCCCGGGGGGCAAGGTTTATTTCTTTGACATGAGTCTGATGAGTTTGCCTTGCGTGTTTGTCAGGATGGCGCTGGTACTATGGAGAGAGCGGGAGATCCCAGATGGGATAGTGGATTACATCCGGGATGATGGTCATGTGCGGGCGGTGTTAGGGATGTGCGGACTGCTAAAGTTCGCACAGGTTCCCATGATGCGTTCAGCAGGGTTGCTGCTGAACCGGCTAGTGAGTTTCTGGGAGCCAGACATACAGGATTTCATGGTGCAGGGTGAGAGGGTGGACCTTACCCTGACTGATGTGTACTTCCTGACAGGGTTGCCCTGTCTGGGTAGAGTGGCGGATACACAGCCGAGAGTATCCACCAATGTGTATATGGAGGACATGCTGGAGAGATACTGTTCTCCAGAGGCTAGGGTGCATAGGAATGCACTGCGGGTGTTAGACCTACAGGAGCCAGCGATACAGGCGATTGCAGCATGCGTGGTACGTGTGTTGGGGTCCCAGTCACCGGAGAAGGTGTCTGGTGCCCAGATGCATCTTGTGGAGCGTGTACTGGACGGGGTCTACTATGCGTGGGGACAGATGTTCCTCACCTGTGTGCAGCGACAGCTTACAGCGGTGAAGGAATCTGGGAAGGGGTTTTGCTATGGTTCCTTCCTATGTGCATTTTTCATGGAGAGGGTACCCACCCTACGGCCGCAGGTACCGATCAGGGCAGGAGGTTTGAGGGAGCCGCGGATGGTGCGGTGGGGCGAGATGATGCACCGCAGGGGTGTCGGGGAGGTGGGTAGGTACTTTACCCATGAGTTATACCTGTAGTGGCTACAGATGCCACTGCCACTGGACGACTATCCGTATAGGGATATAAACTACACGGGAGACCCAGAGGCACCGCGAGCACTAGGACAGGCATGGGGACCAGACGGTACGTATTGGTTTACTTGCATGTTATGGATGTCAAGTTTTATATATGATGTGTGGTATGATATATACTGTTATTGACTGATGTGTGATCTACAGATGTGGGTCCGAGACTGCCGCCAGGACATGTGGCACATAGGGGACATGTGGCGGCACCAGCCTTACCTGACCGAGGCGAGTTGCGTCGGAGGGACGCGGAGGGGACTTTGGAGTCCGTTCGAGTGTTGCTGGATCGGTTACTAGTTGGAGTAACCGGCGAGGGATGGCAGAATGTGGATCCCGATGTAGTTCAGGATTGCATGAGAGCACCCCGAGAGTTCAGATCTATTGCGATCCGGGTAGCTATCTTGGCGGACAGGGCACGGGCACAGGAGCCCGCAGGGGATGAGGACTTGCCAGAGGAGGAGCGGGGGGAGGACTCAGAGGCAGCCGATGCAGGTAGTGATGCAGGGTACGACTCTCATTAGGGAGCGCAGGGGACTCCCCCCGAGTTTTGTAGCGACGGCATGTATTTTATGAGGCTTTAGGGATGTATAGCCATTTTTTGTATAGCTGAGTACAGGGGTACTCAGGACATGTATAGCACTGAATAGGTATTTTTTGATATATATATATATATGCACGTGGATGCACCTTCTTGTGATATTGGTTTAGTTGTACGCACGTGGATGCGCTTTATGATTTGTGATCTGTTTTACATTGCACGTGGATGCAAGTAGTATAGGATGTTGGGCACATGGATGCCCCTTGTGTATGTTATGTGATGTATTGCATATGGATGCAACACTATGTATGTAGGACTAGGCACGTGGATGCCCCTATATATGAATGTGTTTGTATTTTTTATTGCACATGGATGCAAATGTTTATGTGATGATAGGCACGTGGATGCCCCTTGTAATCTTTTTGGGTTTTTTGATATATTTTTATGAGATGCTATGAGATGATAATGCATGATGGAGGTTTATACATGGTGTGATTGATGTGCCAATCCAGAATGTTGTTGGCCATTTGATCTGCGACACTATTTTGAGCTCTTGGGACATGGGTGAATGTTATGGATTCAAACTGTCGGCTGAGTTGTTTTGTGCGCAAGAATTTTCTAAAGAGGCAGGGATCACGCACCTGGTAGTAGTTGTTGAGCTGGGAGACAAGCAGCTGGGAGTCAAGGAACACATGGAGGTGACGTATGCCCATCTGGAGGGAAATAGTTAGTAGACCGGTCACAGCATCATACTCCGCCTGGTTATTGGTAGCAGCGCCTATACAAATTCCGTCAAGGTGAATCATTTCATGGGAAGGGGAATATAGGACCCACGCTGTAGAAGCTAGGTTGGGAGACCAGTGGCTTGCTCCATCGGCAAAGCCAGTATAATGAGTTGGAAGATGGTCCATCTGTGGTCATGCAAAAAATGAGGAATGTAAGATCGTGGTAAAAAAGGTGAAAAACAAAAAAGAGAGCAAACTGTACAATGCGGACCAATGAGGCCGCGTGTGATTTAGGGATAAAAGCGTTTGAGGTACAACCCATTACGAGGGTTGCGCAAAGGGTGACCTTCAGAGTCAACTAAAATGTATGCCCCCTTGCCGAGACAAGTCTACATGATGTAAGGGCCTTGCCACATGGATTCGAACTTCCCTTTGCCGGTTTTGTCATGGGCTTGGTCATAGGCGAGGACGAGGTCCCCTTCGCGGAAAGTTCGAGGGTGTACGTGTTTGTCGTAACCAGCTTTGGAGCAGTTCTTGGCAGCTTCAATGGTTTGGAGAGCGGCACGACGGTGATGAAATCCTCTGCAAGGTGATGAAATCCAAGTCAGACATATCCTAGACATATCCCTTGCAAGGTGATGAAATCCAAGTCAGACAATATGAATAGGAAATCCAAGTGGCTAAGATGTCCCCCTACCGGGAGGGACACCGAGTAGTCAATCCTAGAAGAATGGCAACTAAGATACCCCGTTCATGACATGTCTAGAATGGAAAATCTGTCGTTTGGTCTTTTTACCGCAATACCCCAATACAGGGATATCCCGAGAACTGCGAAAGGTAGCCCTTCGGTTACTGAATGGAGTGCGGTATTCCACTCAGGCCTCCGGAACCAGTCTCGTGAATTCAACCCTCCTAGGGGAGAGGCCCTCTGGTAAACTGGTTGTGACCATGCCAAAAAGTACTAGGGTATTTTGGTTCCCTGATTAGACAACAACTATGTCTCAAGTGTAAGTAATCGAGGGGTGTTATTGGAAGCCTATCCCCCTGATCCTACCTAACTACAAAAATTCTTTTGTGTTCCCCAAGTGGGGTTAAAATATTGGTTGAGTTAGATAGTTTTTTCAGGCTCAATTATGTGACAGAGTGTGTGCTCGTGAGATGATGATGAACCCAAGTAGAAAGTGCCACTAGGGAGGGCAACTTTCTATCTAGAAATAACAATACAGAAATGAACTTTTAAAATGCACAATTTTCTTTTTCCAATGTAAAGTGTTGAAAATGTAAAAACGATTCTGTAAATGAAACAGAAATAAAAACTGCAGAAAAATGCTGTAAGGAAGGGTGGTTGCAGGTAGGACAGAGGGATGCGCTGGTACAGAAAATAGTGCAGCAAAGTTCTGGGTTCAAAACAGGGAAAAATTTACAGAAAATCAGACCGCGAGTTTTGGGCAAATCTGGGCGGTCGGACCGCGGAAAACAGATGAACAGTCGCAGGCGGGTTGCAGGTTCTGGGCTGAAAAACGCAGTTGGGACGCAGGAAAGACGCCGAAAGGCGCCGACGGGTTGCGGGAAACTAGCCGAAAGCTGCAGGCGGGATGCAGGAAAGACGCCAAAAGGCGCCGGCGGGTTGCGGGAAACTGGCCGAAAGCCGCAGGCGGGACGCCGAAAACAGGGAAATAGCCGCAGTTAGACTGGATCAAACAGGCTAATAGCCACGGCCGAATCGCAGGTAACAGACTGAAAGCGGCCGGCAGGTCACTGGAAACAGTCTGAGAGCTGCGGTTGGGTTGCAGGTAAGTTCCTGAAAGACGCGGTCGGATAGCGACTGTTGGGGGAAAAAACGCGGTATACGGCGGCCGAAAGGGACAGCCGAACAGAAAAAAGATTTAAAAATTGTAACTAGAAATTCAAACTTAGGGGAGTCGCCAAAACTGTAGCTAAGGTTTTACCCCTAGCTTGTGCAAATGAGCACCTACTAAGGAGAATGGACTCCTTAGTAGCAGTTCAGTAAATGTAAATTATTAAGCTAAAACAGAAATGTAAACTAATCTAAAACATGTGCATGAAACATAAACAACAAGATGTAAATAATGGGTTTTGTATTAATATTACCTTCAATGTGAAGGTTGGTGAAGCTCTTGCAATGTCCAAGAGGGTTGCTCCAAGCTCCAATGTGTTCCTTCTCTTTCTCCAATGGTGGAAATGGGCCAAAAGGGGCTCTCAAGGTGAAAGTGGCTCAATGGTGAGCTAAAGTTTCAAGAGAGATTTTGGCAGAGTAAGGGTATACTTGATTGTGGATGTGGAATAAGGGGTCTCCATCACCTATTTATAGTTTTTTAGTGGTGGAGTGCTGGCCCATGGTTTTGGGAACCATATGGTTTAGGGCAGCTGTATAGGGTTTTTTCCTCCTTTTCCTCATTATTTTATATTTTTCATTCCCTTTTTAGAGGGATTTTGCTATTTTAGAGGAATTTTGGATATTTTTGGAGGAAAAAGGGGTTTTTTAGCCTTTTCGAGGCTTTTTTTATGGTTTTGTGGCCTTTTGGAGGCATTTTAGGCCTTTTGGAGGCTTTTTAGTGGGATTTTTAGGGTTTTGAAGGGAAATATGGTAGGAAAATGGACAAATGAGCCATGTAATGAGGTAGATGAGGTAGTGAACGCTTTTTGGGTGTTAACATATTCTGTGAAACTTTCCATGGTTAAACTTTTATTTGTTTTATTTGAAGTTCGATACCCAACAATAAACCAGCTAGGGTTATTGTAATAGCATAAACTCTTTTTAAGTACTAAGAGAGATTAAATATATCAAATCTCTTGCTCATAGCTATAAATTATAATCCCCTATCAAGCTGATTGTGGGAAATTAACTCTGAAGTTGTGTGTTTACAAGTAATGGGCGTAGATGGGTTTTCCTTTATTCCTTAGGTTAACCTATTTCCTTTATTAATTTATTAATCACTCGTATTTCTCTAAATTTCCTTCATAGGTTTTCATAAAAAGAAAAATAGGAATTGGGTCTGCACTTGGTATTGCTCCTATGGCCCGTGCAAATCTTGGCACTTCCAACTACATTTAATTCCCTGGTTGATATATGTTTAGACCTTCAATGGTTACTTAGGATTATTGTAGATTATATACATGGAAATTTTCTTACTCTAACACTATATAATGTAATAATCATAAATTTATCTAGTTTCGACTCAAGTGATGTGGCTTTGAATGTTTTCATTTCATGTAGATTATTTACATGGACAAGATTTTAGTGTCGCACTTAGAGGTAGCAAAGTGATTTGATATAATGTAATAACCATAAATTTATCTCTAGCAGTGATGCGTCTCAGAATGTTTTCCTAGTTGGGTTCATTCTCTGTCCGACCATGGTTTTCACCTTTTTCGATGGTATGGAAATGGCTTTACTACACCTCTGTGTAGACATATACAACCATATGGCTGAGTAGGTTTTGTGTATGTGTGTGATTTTATTGTAAAATATATGAAGGAATTTATAGCTGCATGCAAAGAGGTGTTGAGTAGGGTTTCCAAGTAATTTATAGCTGCATGCTAAGAGGTGTTGAGTGGGGTTTCCAAATTCTCTTCCTGAACAAAAGGAGTCACTGAGTTTGACTTCTTACGGATACAAGACTGGCACTACTACACTAAGGGGTTCTTTAAGACATATATTTAAGACGAAGCTTTTGTTTTGTCTAAAATATATATCTTCTTTTTAAAATGTCTTAAATCAAAATGTCTTTATTGAAAAGTAAAATAAAGGACCTTTTTCGAGGGAGACAACGTTCATTCAAGAGCCTTGATCGGCCACCTTCATCAACAGCGACCGCATCATCAATGTCTCACCTACTCTATAACAACTGGCATCATCGACCAGTTAATGGTTCAAGCTATGCGCAGTGTCATTCTTACTCTGTCATTTTGGAGTTGAAGCGCGAATTGAGTATATTGGATGCGTGGGAGGTGAAAATTTTCACAGGAGAGGTATGATGCTGGAGGGAATTGAAAATAACATTTTTGCTTATGAAATATCTGTTTTATGTTTAAAATTTTTCACCAAGCATTTTCTACATTTTGCAGTATATTCAGAATTTACTAATCCATCTTTGATTGTAGTAAGATCCATCGCCTTTGTTTAATCATGTGACATATTGTTTTCTTTTATGGGTTAGATGCTTTCTTGTATCATGGGTTTTTTTTATCTAGAACTGTGCCAACACCTCTGTTTAAATCATTTTCTATGGTTTTATGTTTTAGATTAAAACCCTTGAAGCTCATGGCATTCAAAATGATCTGAAGGATATTGCAATTAGCAGCGACGGCTAGTCCATCAAAGAGGTAAATAAATTTCTTTATGGATACCCATAAAGACCAATTTGGATGAATGGGTTTCTTTGAGTTTGTAGTTTTGCTGAAATTTGATTATGATCATAAAGTTCTCCCTCAAATTTTAGATAATAGCAGCAGGTGGAACTGAGCATTTATCATAAGATTGCAATTGGGCCTAGCTGGGTTTTATTTGAATAGGTTTATTTTATAAGCATGGGAAATAGGTTACAAATTAGATTATTTGGTAACCGGTTGATGAGAGAACTGAGGTCTGTTGGGACTTGGGCATGATGATACCAGTAGGATCCATCCACATTGTAGGCCGTAAGCCAGAGAAAAGCAGCATGATTCTAAACTGTGTGATGAGAGACTAGGGTAATTAGAGAACCAACCATGAGCATTGAGTGTTTTCTCCAATGATGATCACTTGCAAGCGCGGAAGTGCTAGCGGAACAAAACTGGTGTTTTCTCCTTATAAGTCGAGGGTTTTATATATTGCTCTGTCACCATGCCCTACGTTAGACGCCCAATTCCATTAAACGAATAATCATAGTAGATCGAACTACAAAATATTGGGCCTTTGGACATATATAGGGTTGGCTAGGTGCCTGGATTGCCCTAATTAGTGCCCTTTTTCTACACATTTTACATGCCTGCAAATAAATTGGTATCTTCTGAATAAATCAAATTATTGGCCTTACGTGAGGCAAGAAGGAGGGAAGTTAATGAAGATAAATTATTAGACTAAGTTTTTGTTTAAAGTAAAAAATGATTTTAGTCACTAGCCAGGGCCAGGGAGATAAGAAGTGCATAATGCTCTAGTCAGGATGCTTATGGCCTATACGCTATTTGGTTGATACACTCTTTCTCTTTCTCTGGCTTACGCTAGTGAATCCAGGTGCTAGTCGATACTTCTTAAAAAGGAGGACCTGCTTATGCTTACTGGATAAATGCCAGTTCGACCTACTACTACCAACAACCTTGACTGTTAACCACCCAACCTTCTATACTTACGTGATTGGATGCGTTGAGTAGGAACTTAGACCAGGACTATTACCTTTTGCTCACGATCTGGTTGATCACACAGATTTCCATACTTCCTATTTTCACAGGCCAGTCTTTGCTCCCCTTTTTATATATTACCACCCAACCACGGGGCCCCTTGAAAATAGAGGACAATTTATTTATTGCGAATGCAGATTTTAAAATTCTTGATAAATCCTATCTCTTTCTTGTGGGGAAAGTAGCCAACATTGAAGGCTAGTCCTCCTAGGATTGTATCATTCTTTATATTCTATTTTTATATATCTATTAATATTGTTGTTCAAGATTTTAACCTTATAGTGAGGATATGGACACTACCAACTAGGCGGGGTTGACAGGTAAATACATTTATTATATTGCAACTAGTTCTTACAAATGATAGAGATCGGGATATCGAAAGACATACCTTTACTCGATGGATGGTCCTAGCTTTCACTTGATCTCCCACTTGATGAACCTGCAATACAAAAGAGACCTTCCTCAATGTATCTTGACTATATATAAATATGATGGAATCAGAAAGTAATTTAACATCAAATATAATTAGATATTAAGCCAAATAGACATACAATTTAATAGACATCTGATTTGGGACAGGAAAGGTATTTTGACCTTTTTATTGTCAAAGAAACATGAATCAGTACAATATAGCTGACGTGTCGAGGTGTTTCTGCAATCGAGTCCTGGGATCCTCCTCTTCACAATGACTTGAGACTTTCCTCCAGCGTAACAACCCTTAATGCATTCTTTCTAGTTCCCTCTCTCATAGATCTTCCTTGTATTTATGGGACAAGGTAGGCAGTTGTAATCGAGAGGTTGTTGGATTGGGAGGTTGGAGAAGTTGCAGAACCAACTTCAAGTAATCCCAATTCGTCAAATTAATATATTTTTGATTTCATCTTAAGATGTGTGCGAGTTTCCTCAAGGCATAGTAGCGCACATGATGCAACTTTAGTGTTTTACAACAAGCGCCTGCAGCTTTTCCAAGGTGTGCGCTAGTTTTAGTTGAGAAAAGTAGGGCATACTAGTAGATGTGCGCTGGTTTACTTCCCACATAGTAGCACACATGTCAAAAGATCAAGGAAACCAGGGAAATTCCCAGCTAAAGAGAATAGGTTCATTCCATACATCATCCAAAGCAATCTAGCTCTTCAATCCATGGTGTCCTTTTGTGTGCTCGACAGCATAATGAGATCATGGATGGAGAAGTGAAAATTTGACCTATAACAGATGCCCCCTAATGTGTGAGATCAGAGGGAAACAATGGCCGAAATACATTAAAATTCCAAGTCAGAGGAGGAGCAAGAAACCACAGAACCAAGTCACAAAAACACTTGAAACAACAATCAAGTTCAACGAGCAACTACAATCTTGACATCATATAGATCTGTAGTATGATCTCTGATAAATAACTAGGAGATGTATATATAGAGCATGGCCACTAAAATACAAGCATGGATCCATGTCAGAATCAGATATCATAGCCATAACAACAAGCTGGATCTATGTCTCATGAAGAGACAAAATGAGTGAGGCTCAGTCTTGCGCAACTTGGTTGATAACATAAACAAGGTGATGCTATCATAGTCCCAAGGTATTCATCCAAACAACCCAAGGTACAAACCCTAACCATGTGAATAAATGAGTTGAAGTCGAACATGGGGGGTATCGTTTGAATACCGGTCATTGATGTATACCATTAACAAATGCAAAGACTTCCATCGATAATGATAATGGGGTCCAAGGTACCTAGTATGATCCATCAAGTGTGAATAAGAGGACTTGAAGTCGAACACTTGAGGAACCTGTTGAATAAGAGACATCGATGTATTCCCATTTATTCAACAGTGAGGGAAACTGCCACTGATGACTGCAATCCCCAAGGTACTAACCGAAACTCTAAACTTCATTCCTAGAGCATAATGAGTTGATGTCGATGGGAAGAAGTCCGTTGGAAGGGAGGCCTTAATGCATCCTCCATCATCCAACACGAGGAACACTCACAAGTATGAGCTGATGTGGAGTAGGACAAGTAACAAGATGAAACAAACTGACACTAGGATGGCCGACACATGAAGTCAAGGTAAACTGCAGAATGGTCGACACAGGCTTTATCCTTGAATAGTGAGCATGACACATAGTGACTTAGGCAGTTTTCAACATAAAGAGGAAGTGATATAAGCCTGCAATGTAGGAGACATTGACAGAACCTCCATATAGTTGGAAGAATCACCAACTAGGGGAGTAAAAACTCGGAGATTAGGTACACCTTAAGGCCAAAAACTAAAACCCAACTGACGTGAAAGACTCAAGTAGGTGTTGTGTTCAAGGATATGACTGAATTAACTACCTTTGAAACTGAAAAAAGATGTGATATACCCTTCTTATCCCTTATTCTTTTTGGTAAAAGAATGTCCTTCTTGTTGTTTTAATGAGTCCAAGAAAGATAGAAAACTCAATAAGCCCAACCATGTAAAAGTTTAACGAGCCCATAGGATGAAGACACGGGACCTTCTTCATTGTTTACAGAGTTCGAAGAAGAGATAGAAGAATATTCTATAGTACTGATCTCTAGATTTTAGTATCGAGCCGAGATCTATTCTTGCTCGACGATGTTTTCAATTTTAAGGAGTTTGAAAAACTTAAACAATAACTCCATACACCTACTCATGGATTTCACATCGAGCCCGAGTAGGTGAGTGCTCGCTTGGTGTTTTCATGTTTCGAGAGCCTGAAAACCCTAAAGAAGGCTCCAAAAGGTCATTTTTCGTATAGCTAGTCTCCTCCCCCAAAAAAGTTTAAAATAATGAGAGAAGAACTCTTCTAGCCACATATGACTAGAGTATTCCTTTTTCGTAAGTAATCCGCAAAGGTACCGAAAAGGGTTAAACTTATACCTAAGCGGATGGACCTTCAATTCCTTTAACAAGCTTGAAGAGAGCAAGTCTGCTGGACAATCTTGTTTAGTTGTTCATAGTCAAAACAAGAGCTTAAAACGACTTAAAAGACAGCTTTTAGGATCATAAGTTCATGACGTGCCAAAAAAATGGATCTCAACAATCGCATTAGTAATTATCAAAAAAAAATTCTTAGTGACATAATAATACTAATATGGTACCTATACTAGTTTATCAATAAGAAAATAAGTCATTTCTGGTTTAATACTAGTGAAAATTTGAGATATTTAGGTTAAATTTACCTCACCAAAGTGTCAAAGTATGAGTGATTAAATAGAACATTTTATGTACAACTTGAAACTATACACTTTTGAAAAAAGTGGGTAAAAATTAAAATCAATTTTATATAACTAATTTCAAATTGAGAACTCAAATATCACATTTGGAAATTGTAGGGCAAATTTGGATTAAACCCTTAATCTTCTTCCACTCGCTGCGATCAAACCGGAGTACCAATCGACCTTCTACCTCCACCAAGTAACTTATTTTTGCCAATACTTGCAATTTCATGCATTTTTTGTCAATTTTTATGGTTAAAAAACATTTTTTAGCAATGTAGAACTCATGTTTTGCATTTGCGCTACTGTGTATGAAGAAAAGTAGGGCATACTAGTAGTGTGCGCTATTTTCCCTCAAGGACAGTAGCGCTCAAACATGCCTGTCTAGCCTAAACAATAACACACACCCCTGAAGATTGGGTAAAAAATCTCAAGGGATAAAAAATTGACCTTTTCTTCGAAGGATGGTTCTTGTTTGGAGAGAAAGAGAGCATGAGGAGATGGATCAGATAGCAATGAAAGATCCAGTGACTCTTCATACGCTCCGAAGAAGTGGATTATTGAAATTCTATAGAACAATTAACATGCGGGCACAAAACCGCTTACTTCAGAGGCTTATCCGTTATTGGGATGTCGATGCCATGGTGTTTGATATCTGGGAAGAGACACTAGAACTCACCATAGATGACATTTACTTTATCACGGGTCTCTCTCAAAGGGGAGACTTGGTGAGCCTGAAAGGGTCCTCACGCAATGTGGGTGCCTTGTCTGTACAAGAATATGTGAATTCTTACTGCCTACCAGGAACAGAGAGATCCAGTAGTCAAGTTCTCATCTCGACTATTGCAAGCTTCCCTCTCAAAGTTATTATGAGTATACTGAATTGGATGGGAGGGAGTGCTACACAACATCTAGCCTCGAGACACTATATGCATATTGGTATTGAATGCTTGCAGGGGCATGTATATGACTGGTGTACAAGCCTTTTGGAAAACATGAAACTTCGACTCTAGGATGTAAGACCGGGAGAATGAATAATTTTGGATATGGGAGCATACTTTGCACTTTCATTTTTGAGAGAGTGCCTACTATCATTTTGGGCATGCCTTTGCCTCCAGTCAACCCTCGTGAGCCAAGGCTAGCTCGTTGGGGTGAAATCTTTCTCCACCAAGGTGGTGGTGAGAGAAACTTATGTTACCACGGGGATGAATTCTGGGGTTGGTGGGAAAGATAGGTGCCAGCACTTGAGCAGTTTCCATATGCTGGTATGGACTTCCACGGCGATCTTGAGTTGATCTTCCTCAGGTGCAGCATGGGGAGATATAGGTATGTTTATGTTTTTTAGAATTTATTTAAATTTTCAAATTTTTGTATATATGATTTATATGGTGAGTTTGAAGTACTGAAACAAAATGTCAAATGCAGATGTTGGACCAGTGCCCCCTTAGGGACACCCATATACTTTCGTGAGACCAGTAGAAGTGGTTGTAGCTGATGCCATGCTGGGAACTATAGAGAGGAAGATGAGTCGTTTGACTCATGACATTCCTACATGTCGGATTGAGCGAATGACGGTTAATATGCAGGAGGATGTAGTTGGTGTGCCCCTAGCCTAGATTAGGTTACTGTGGAAAGTAGCTAGGTTGGTCATTTGCTACCGAGAGGCAACAGAAGCAGATGAGGCCCCACCTTCTCCATAGGAGAAGGATATTCTATGTATATTTTTTAGGCCATCGAGCCCAATTTTGTATCTTATGACATGACTCTGTGACAGACTTATGATCCAAACTCATATTATTTTTTGATATAGTATCGGATATATATACAGTATCAGTTATATTTACATGTGTGTTGTGTGTTTTATGCATGAATTACTATGTGTGTGAATGATGCAAATGCCAATCTAAAACATAGTTTGCAAATGAATCAACTAATGCATTCAAGTTCCTTGGAATATGTTGATACATGATATACTCAAATTGTGTCTCAAGTAACTTAACGCGCAGAAACTGACGTAGAAAAGTAGGATCTCTAACCTGATAAACACCCATTAACTGAAAAACAACTAGCTGTGAGTCGAGCTGTACCTTCAAATGTGAAATGCCATGAAACAGGGCATCTCGGAGTAGCTCTATGACTGCACTGTATTCAGCCACGTTGTTCGTTGTGGGACGTAAACAAGCCCCTCCCGAAGACACCAGTTGACCAGTTGGTGAGTAAATAACCCAAGCAGTTGCAGCCAACTGACGGGTGTGGCAGCTAGATCCATCCACAAATCCTATGAAGTGTTTAGTTGACATCTGAAACACAAAGCAATAAATGCATAAGATGTAACTACAGCCGTAAACAAAGCTAACTTTACAAAATGTATAGCTAAAAATACATCAAAAAGAACAGATGCCTAAGCGTAGTACTTCTTCAAGTAGGGTCAATGCTTGGGATCTCATCATGAGACTGGGGAAAAATGTCACGGAAATCGTTAAAAAGATTGGTATACGGAATGATCTGATCAAGATAACAGTCCGCTCCAATAAAAATGTTTTCCATAAATCCAGGTTTAGTGGAAATGTTGATCGGGATGGTTCTCGCTGTACTCGTCCTATTCCCTTCAGCAAAAATAGCTTGTGAAGTGGAAGGGATAGAGGACCAATCAACATTCTCACTAGGTCTCCGAGAGAACTCACCTCTCTCTATCAAGTTTAGAATGGGAAGTAAATAGGACCTGCGGTGTATGCTTTCTCGAGGATGGTCCAGGCCTATCATGGCTTCCAAAAATGTTTCATCGAAAGGAAAAACCGTGTCTAAAAAATCAAAAGAGTGGGTAGAGTCCACTGACCATGTAGGAGCACAGTCCATATCTGACTCAGTAGAGACCAACGGAGTCAAAATATATTCTGTTGCAGTTTGTTGTGAATACAAGTAGGTTACCTCTACAACAGGTACAGGCACAATTGGTTCTGATTTAGTAGGGAGAATCTGTGGATCTGTCGTTGAACTGACCGTGGAAGTCTCAGGCGAGAAACATTCTTTAGAACCAATAAAATTAACCGGAGCAGGTAGGAAAAAAGTGCCTATTAATGACCCATAGAGACCTACTCCCAAACTCTTAGTGACTGGGCTAGACTGATCAATCAATGAGATAGTTGAACCCGATGAAGTCTGGTTGGTCTTCCAGGAAAACAAAATTTGATCGACTGTGACGATCTTCCCTATGTAAGGGAACATTATAACCCGGAAAACAGCTGGCGGCACTGCCTGCATGGCATATGTCCATATCCTACCAAAAAAAAGTTATAATCGAGTGGAGCATCCAGAACTTCAACCTCTACCGATACTAGCTTTCCCGCAAGTTCAACATCAAAAGATGGTAAGACTCCGTGTGGACGGAAAGATATTCTATCAAATGCCGTGAGTACCGTATTAGAGGGAGCTAACTCAGTTTCGCCCAAATATTTCTAGCAAGAGATAGAAATTATGCACGTAGATGTGCCCTCATCTACAACAACTCGTCGGATGGTCATGGTACCATGGACGACCTCTATCTGGAGAGCGACATGATACGGCAACCGGTACTTGATATCTATCATATCAAAACGCGAAAGCATGGCAGATGAATCAACACTCCCAATCGCTGCGAGGAGTGCACTGTGTTGCAATGGGAAACTTTGCAGTACCTCCAAAGTAGACATGGCACAGGGGGTTTTGGCTAAATCCTCCACAATATTGTAGTTAGGGATAGCTCGCGCATTGGGGTTGTGCACAGCCCATTTGAAGACACCTTTTGGTATCTTTGGCAGCGTCTCCAATGGAATGTGAAGAGGAGTAGAGGATTTAGGAGCATCTTTATGCTGTGGATCCGGGGTATAATTCGTTGCTCGAGTTTTCAATAGAGCATCTTAGTTAACCATGTCAACGGATGACTGATCAACAGAGGTGGCACGAGTGGTGCCCCCAGCACTAAAGCTGCCAGAAGCTGAACTCTGTCCGTGAGGAAAAGGGTCTTTAAAACAACTAGTTTCTTCTCATGGATGAGCTTCTGGGCTTCTTCCATTAGAGGGAATTGATGGGTAAGGTGGTCCTCTTGAAATAACTTGCAAGGGAACTTAGCCTTCCTTTTCTCCTTTTTTCCCTCATAATTTTGTGTGTTTCTGGGATTTTGTTGGTTTCCCTCCCCTTTCTTGCCCTTTATTTTGGGCTTCCGAGAGCCCTTTTGGTTTGTCTGCACCTACTATACAAATTCTGTAGTAGAAGGGGAGGATGCAACAGAAGTTGCTTCTGCAGCAGACTATTTGACTGATAAGGTGTGAACCTGCTTTGTTAATGCATCAAACGCTGCAAAATCAACTGAACCCACTATGCCATCAGCATGTGGTCTAGGTTTAGGTTTACCTAAGTCTATATTAGACCTCGGCAGATCAGGAATGATTTCATATAAAATCCTAGACTGAGCATATAACAAGTCCAACTGTTGGGTTCTCAAAATGACTTCCTCTTCGAAGGACACCCCTGAAGTGGCACCTTCCTTAGAAATATAAGGAAGAAGAGACTTGAGATACTATTCTAATAAGAATGTTGGGGGGATGTCGGCTTCGATGAGCCTCTTTCGCCTTCGCCACTCCTGAATATGATCAGATAGATGAGTGGCTTTGTTTTGTCGAAAAGTCGACAAAAGGTCAGTGCCGACATCGTACCGGACTGGAAGTTGACAGTGGTTCAAGAAAACAATAGCAAGATCCTGAAAGGTGTCGTAGGTAGCTGCAGGCAATTTGATATACCACTTGGCTGCAACACTTGTCAAGGTTCTTTGGAAGAGCCTTAACCTTATGGAATCATCATTCAGCAAATTGGAGGAGTACCAAAGATGAAATGTGGTAACATGGTCACCGGGGTCCTCACCAGTCGTGCCTTCAAACACTGGTATGTCTGAGGGAAAATTAGTGGGAACGGGTGGCCATGCAAAGTCATGACGCACGGGTTCGTTCGTAAGCTTTGAAAGATATGGCAAGTTCAAAGTTTCCAGTAAAGGTAAACGAGGTTGATCCGATGGAATCTAGTAGACATGAACTTGGTATTAGGAACCACTCATCGCGTGGTTCATGTACTGTTGGTTGGGGTTGCCCCCAACCATCGTTTGTGAAACGAAAGGATTGAAATTACTCCAGCCAAAAGAAAGCAGATTAAAACCCTGTGTGTTTGTCCACTGTGGTTGGGTGTTAGCCCCACCATACTACTAGTTAAACATATTACCCCCTCCTCCAGCAAACAAAGAGAAAGGGACACTCCCTGCAGGTATGTTCAATGGAATCACATTGTAGCATGCATAGGGGTTGAAACCAAGTGTGGTTGTAGTGGACGGCGCAGTCATGGTACCCATGATAGGCATAGAAGTAGATGGAATTGAACCTATAGTGGAAGTGGAAGCGGAAGCAACAACTTGTGTTACACCCTGAACCTGTTGTGTGGCAAAAGATAGAGTGAAGTTCACTGCGGGTATCCCTGACAAAGGGACATTGTTTGGTCCAAAAGTTGGGGTAGAAGCTGAGGCATATGTCGAAGCTAATGAGCTTAGCATGCATAGAGTACCAGCGTTAAAAATGAAGGATGGAGTTGAGGCAAAAGCAGTTTGCGATGAACTTAGGGTAGCAGTGTTTGTGAAGGAAGGATTAACAATCCTTACATCCATAGAAGTTGTGGGAGTTTGTGGACCTCCCTGCTCATCTCCTGGGCTAGTCATAGTATAACCTCGTGTAAAAAGGTAAGCACTATACTCAGGTTGTTGGTGTTAAATTTTCAGAATTTACTTCAATTTGATCTAGGATCTTAACTGAGAGAACAACATGTACAACATATCTACAGCATATCAATCATGGAGACAATAATGCAAGCACACAAGAGACACAAAGATTTACTTGGGGAAAACCATAAAGGTGAAAAACCCCAATAACTTCCTCACAGATAGATAGAGCAATGATACAACCCAACCATAAGAGATAGACATATACTAGTAGTAGATCCTCCTCCTCCATAAGTGCGCCACTCCTCCTTGAGTGCATCAGTGAGAAGTGAGTGATCAAATAGAGTGCCTCCCGCACTCTATTTATACTTGACTCGACTTGCGTTTTACATAAATCATGTAGGCTCGAACTTAACCACATAACATAATGCTGACTGGGCCAACCCCCAATAGGGTGGTCTAATAACCCTTCAACCCACATGGCCGACCCCCAATAGGGTGGTCTAATAACCCTTTGACCCACATGACTTATACAGGGTCGACCCCAACAAGGTGGTCTAATAACCCATCAAGTATAAGTTACGACACTTTCGTATAGAGGAATAATACCATCTCTATAGGAGAACATACAACATACATGTATGAAATACATTCCAAAGTTACATATACATCAACACTCCCTCTTAACTATGAAGGTATTTCTCAGCACAGGTCTTCTAGCACAAGTCTTCTTCTCTGGATCATCATCATTGCTGCTGCTATCTCAATCAATCTCTGAATCTACTCGTCATAGGAATTTCTACAGAGCCAGTCCTTTTTCATACTGGATGTAGGCCCACCACCTACAAGTCTTCATCATCACTGGCCATACTGTGGAATCCTCAGGACTGATTACGTGCGTCACAAAACCTCAAAAGAGCATCTGCCAGATATCCCAGGGCACGAATTACATGCCATAGGAAAAACCTCGAAAGACTATCTGCAGATCTCCCAGGGCCATATTATATGTGACCTCACCACAAAACCTCGCAAGAGCATCCCAGGATGTTACGAGCACACAGCTCTACCTATAGGATCTCCCAGGGCACAAATTACATGTGGCCACCACAAAACCTCGCAAGAGCATCCTAGGTTGTTACGAGCACACAGCTCTACCTATAGGATATCCCAGGGCACGAATTACATGTGGTCATGGCAAAACCTCGCAAGAGAATCCTAGGACTAATTACGGGCACACAACCCAACCTATAGGATCTCCCAGGGACAGATTATATGCCATAGGACAAAACCTCGAAAGAGCATCTACCAGATATCCTAGGGCAATGAATTACATGCCATAGGAAAAACCTCGAAAGACTATCTGCAGATCTCCCAGGGCCAAATTATATGTCCTCCCAGAGCAAAACCTCGAAAGAGCATTTGCCAGATATCCCAGGGCAACGAATTACATGCCATAGGAAAAACCTCGAAAGACTATCTGCAAATCTCCTAGGGCCAAATTATATGCTCATCTGCACAACCTGATCCACGGCCATAGAGTATTAACCTGATACTCACCATACATCATCCTGATGTACACATGATCATCCTGATCATCATCAATGCAACATCCTGCTGCATGTCATCTGGAGCAACATCCTGAAGCTCGTCATCCATGATCATCCTGATCATACAATGCATCTACCTGATGCATACCAAGTATCTGCTTGATACATATCATCATACATGATCCACCTGATCATTCAATGTATCCACCTGATACAAATACAAATACATGATACATATCACCATACATGATCCACATGATCATACAATCTATCCACCTGATACATATACATATACATGGTCCAAGCATCCAACATGATGCATATACAAAAATACATACACATGATCCGACCGATCATATCCAACATCCAACATGATGCGTACATACATATAAATGATCCAACTGATCATATCCAGCATCCAACATGATGCATACATACATACATAAAAATGATCCAACTGATCATATCCAGCATCCAACATGATGCATACATACATACATAAAAATGATCCAACTGATCATGTCCAGCAGAAACCAAAACATCATCCTGATGCTCATCATCCATCGATTACATCCACAGCGATGTGAAGGATCCTCCTTCCAACATGCTTAGAATGGCTTCAGCAGATGTGTCCATCACTTCTTCCTCGAAGTGTCCTCGATCTGAAGAACGCCAAGCCTCTCTCTGAAGTACTCGAACTTCACCCTGGCTAGTGGCTTCGTCAACACATCTGCAATCTGCTCGTCTGTCGCAACATACAGGAGCTTCACAGCTCCTCTCTGCACCATATCCCTAATATAGTGATATTTGATCTCTATGTGTTTTGACCTGTCATGAAACACTGGATTCTCGGACAGCTTCACTCAACTCTGGTTATCATAGAAGATACCAGTAGCATCCAACAAGCTATCAAATAACTCAAACAGTAGCTTCCATAGCCATACTGCCTCACAACTAGCTGAACAGGCTGCAACATACTCTGCCTCAGCTGTACTCAGTGCTACGCAGGATTGCTTCCTGCTAAACCAAGAGATCACACCTGATCCCATACTGAAGCAGCACCCAGATGTGCTATTCCTATCTGTAGCACTGCCAGCCCAATCTGAATCAACATAACCCTGCAGGTTAAACTTTTGATTTACCTCATACTTGAGCCCATAATCCACTGTACCCTTCAGGTACCTCAGAATATTCTTTACAACAACCAGGTGAACACTCCTCGAATCCATCAGGAACTGGCTCAATGTGTTCACCGCAAAGCAAATATCTGGTCTTGTGTTCGTCAGGTACATCAAGGACCCAATCATCTGACGATACATAGTGATATCAACCGGCTCAGAAACATCACACAGAAGCTTCAGGTTTGATGCCATAGGTGTGGCCATAGCCTTGCAGTCCATCATCCCGAACCTCTTCAGAATCTCTACTGCATACTTCCCTTGTCCAAGGAATATTCCATCACTCTGCCACACCTCCATGCCAAAAAAAAATAGTGCATCATCCCCAAGTTCCTCAACTCGAACTCGGCAGCAAGCTTCCGCTATGTGTCGGCAATCAATCTATCCTCACGTGATACAAACAGGTCATCCACATAGTAGTATCACTGGATTTCCTTCCTCAACCTTGTAGTAAAGGTTGGAACCCGCTTTACTCTTGGTAAAGACCAAACTGGATAGAAAGCTGCCTATCCTACCATACCAAGTTCTGCACATATATGATTTCTTGTCATGTGTCTCAGAACCAAGTGGATGCTCCACATACACTTCTTCTTCAACTACACCATTCAAGAAAGTTGTCTTGAAATCCATCTGGTGTATCTTCTATTTCATCACTTTTATATTTCTCTATGCTGCCATCTGCAACATGCTTGATCTTGATAGATCCATATGGAAGTCATAACAAACTTCCCTTCAGGTCTTGGGATTACATCCCAAACATCATTCTTCATGATTGACGGATCATGGCATTCTTCCCATATCCTGGGAACTTCAATATCTTCAATAGATAATTTTGTTGCTGAACAAATGTTGTAGTTCTTCTTTTGTAGGTGATGGCATACGATCTTTCCTACACAACAAGTTAAATTGCATGATTAGAAAACATCCCATGGTTTTCAGAACAAATTCTTACACATAAAGAAATATGTCATACAGTCATGCAATTATCTTAGCCAATGCTTCAATACAACATTTATCCATATCCTGTAACTTTCTAGATGCCTTCTAATCTCTACCAGAACATTGTTAAGAGTGTGCACAACTCCCAACATGTCAGCAAAGATGTTTCATTCTAGATAAGTAGCAATGGAATGTTGTACAGTGCCACAGGCCACTTACCCATGCATATTAGTAGTATACTGTTCATCAATGCAACTATTCTAATATGCATAATACACAACCTAATTCTAGGAACATCAGTATATACATTTTTGACAGTATTATTTAAACAATAAAATATGCAAGTAATGACAATTCAAATACTTATCTTTGTTTGTTTGTTGGGTTGACTCCCTCTCAGTCTTTGCTTCTTTTCTGCAACTCCATTCTTATTTGGATTGTGAGAAGTGGTCAACTCCCTCTGAATATCTACATCCTTGCAGAAACTACTGAAGTGTTCTCCTTTGCTTTCTTGCAGGAACAACTGGAGTGTGCTCCCTCTTGATCTTTGCTTCCAAAATTACTGTTAGGAACCCATGTCTTTAATTTGTTAGTATGTTGTTGTTGGATGCATATGCTTTGTAAGTCGTCCCGTAGTATTTGTTGATCAATATTTTTTGTTATTGTTGTTGGCGCATATGCTTTGTAAGTCGCCCGTAGTATTGTTGATCCATAGTTTGTAACAGCCCATGGTTTCGACCCATAGTATTGGCACCTAGAATTAGTATATAAGTGTGTGTTGAGACCTATGAAGGCACCGTGAAGTTATTTGTATTGAGCTTGCTCATAGGAGGTTTCCCCCTCGAAGTGGCCTGTGATCAATATAAAAGTGATTCTGAGTTCTGTCATTTCTGCTATTTCGCATATTCGTATTAATTAATTGTTGCAGGTGCCTCACATCTGGTATCAGAGCACTTTCTTGGGCTCGCTGCGTGAAATTTCTGCCAATTTTTTTTTTCGCATCTGTTGCAGGTTCGGATTTGGGAATAATCCCTATCCGCTTAATTGTGGGAAGTACTTGGGCATAAGCCCTAAAACTCATTGTGAGGATTACCACAGGAACCCCGAAGTAGCTGGCCCATTGAGAGGACCTGCCAGTGAAAAGGGCAACGACCCCTACCTGATTGACTAGTTCCCACCCATGAGGTAAACCAAGAGCTGTCGTTTGTGGCAAAGCGGTTATCAGTTTTACCTGAGCCGTGGAGTGAGGGGTACTTCCCCAATACGCAAGCCATCAGACAACATTGGTGGCCGAGTGAAATCCTTGAATTGTTAGGAAGCCGCACATACTTGGGGTCCATATCTATTTTCAGCTGAACTGTTGTCGATCATTACTACGCCGTTTTAGATCCAGTCGTTTAGATCCATTTTGCATGCCGTTCCAGATCCAGCCGTTTTCAATGCATTTGGCGCCGTTTCAGATCCCTTCCGAGCCGTAGCTGATCCATTTCTGAAAAAAAAATAAAAATAAAAAAATAAAAAAAAATCAGTTTTTTGTCCATATCTCCCTTGTTTTTACTCTGTTTCCCTTGAAATTTTCGGGGAACCCCTGTCATCCCATTCTGCATATTTCATTCCTGAGGACCCTATCCCCAATTCCCCTTCCCAAAGCCCAAAATCCCACATTTGTCTATTTGTAGGGTTTGCCATAACTTCCTCAGATTTCACCCAATCACCTTCAAATTTTACCACAGAGTTCCTTTTTGAATTCTGCTTCTTTGTCCCCCTCTGCCAAATTTTCCCATTCTTTCACCCCGCTTCTGAAATCCTCATTTTTGCTTCCCTGTCTAGTCAACAGTGTCCAAAACCTAGTCAAACCCCAATTACCCTTCATATTTTTTCCCTAGTCCAGGTTTTCCCTTACTGAAGTAGTTTCTGTTTTTGTTTTCCTACCCAGTCAACCGAAAATATAAATTAAAAAAGAAAAAAAAATCTTGGTTATGGTTGTCACCCGTGCAGGAGCAAAAACCATGGAGGAAGCACTTGCAGCCATCCAAACCAAACTCCAGGATCTGGATGAAAAATTTCTCGGCCTCCATCTTGAACATTCAGCTATGAACAACAAACGGCAGTCCGAGTCTTCATCAGACAATGGGTTGTCCTCTTCCATCAATTTCCGTGGTCCGAAGCTTGATTTTCCTCGCTTCAATGGTACTGATCCAACTGGATGGATCTATTGTGCAGAACAGTATTTCAGTCTGCATAATACTTTTGATGTCAACAAAGTTCCGCTGGCATCCTTTCACTTGGAACAGGAAGCTCTTCAATGGTACCGTTGGTACATCAAGGCTCATCCAGAGCCCAAATGGCCAGACTTTTTCCAACTCCTTTTGCAACGATTTGGTCCTAGTGCTTTTGATGACTTCACAGGAGCCCTCACTAAACTTCGCCAAATTGGCACGGTGAGAGAGTATCAAACCGAATTTGAGAATCTAGCCAACCACACCGAAGGATTGTCTGATGACTTTTACTAGAGTTGTTTTATCAGTGGTCTAAAGGATGCCATCCGCTCTGAGGTCAAAATGTTCTGTCCCAACACAATGATGGAAGCCCTCGGGTTGGCTAAGTTGGCAGAAGACAAGATTGCAACCCAACAACGCTCCAAGCCCACTTTTGTTCCCTTCTGAAATATGGGTTCTCAGCGACCACCTATACCGCAGGCTCCTCGACCGACTCCTATCAAGCGTTTGTCTGAAACAGAGATGCAAGCACGCAGAGAAAAGGGGCTTTGCTATAATTGTGATGAGAAATTCACTCAGGGACATAGATGTGTTCAGCAAAAGCTCTATCTCTTGGATGTGGAGTCTCCGCCTGCCTCTGAAATTGGTGACGAAGATCCAGAAACACTAGATGCTCCGGTCGACATTCAGGAACTGCCTATTGACCCTCCTTCTCAAGATGACCAGCCAGAGATATCTCTCCATGCGTTATCTAGAATCACCACCCCCCAAACAATGTGGGTTAGGGGTTACTTCAAGAAGCTTCCTCTTACAATACTCATTGATTCTGGTAGCACTCATAATTTCATTGACCCTCGGATCACCAAACAAGCTGATTGTTTTATCCATCCTTGCTCCAACTTTAAAGTCATGGTTTCCAATGGGGGCACCTTACCTTGCAAAGGGAAGTGTTGAAATGTGTGTATCTCTATGGGAGATTATACCTTGCGCTCTGACATGTTTTCCTTTCCCTTAGGCGGATGTGATGTGGTTTTGGGCGCTCAATGGCTACGCACACTTGGCCCTATCTTATGGGATTTTGCTGAACTTTGGATGCAGTTTTCCCTCAATGGACAAAAACACACATTGACAGGATTACAACCAGGTTCTCTCAGCATCATCAGTTCACATCGCATGGAAAAACTCCTCAAGAAGAATTCACATGGTGTCATCGCTCAGATCCATTCCATCCAGATGCAACCATCAGCGGTCTCCACTACTCCTTTGGATCTACAACAAATTCTGGATCGATATACAGGTGTCTTTGCTGAACCAGTGGGATTACCACCTTCTAGGCCAGAAGACCATCGTATTCAGCTCCTTCCTGGCAGCGTTCCTCCCAACATCAGGCCCTATCGCTACCCATTTCACCAAAAAAAGGAGATTGAAATGCTCGTTCGGGACTTATTGAAGCAAGGTATTATTCGCCCAAGCACTAGTTCCTTTTCTTCTCCAGTTATTCTTGTCCGCAAAAAAGATGGGTCATGGCGCCTCTACATTGACTTCCGAGCACTTAATCACCTCACCATCAAGGATAAGTTTCCAATTCCTGTTGTTGATGAGCTTCATGGGGCTCACTTTTTCTCCAAGTTGGATCTTCATTCTGGGTACCATCAAATTCGGGTTCATGAGGATGATATTCCTAAAACATCTTTCCGCACACATGATGGCCAATATTAGTTTTTGGTCATTCCCTTTGGCCTCACTAATGCTCCTTCCACATTCTAGGCCTTAATGAATAAAATATTTCGACCCTACTTGCGGAAATTCATTCTGGTCTTCTTTGATGATATCCTCATCTATAGTAAAACATGGGATGAACATCTCCAACATCTGGATCTTGTCATGCAACTTTTCTCGGACCATCATCTCCATGCCAAGCAGTCTAAATGTGTTTTTGGACAGAAGGAAGTTGAGTATCTCGGCCACATTATCTCAGCACAAGGGGTTCGCGTGGATCCTGCCAAAATCGATGCCATGAACAATTGGCCACGTTCTCAGACACTCAAGAGTCTTCAGTTTTTTGGGGTTGACTGGCTACTACCGCAAGTTTGTCAAGGATTATGGGAAGATTGCAGCTCCATTAACTGCTCTATCGAAAAAGGATGCTTTTACATGGACACCTGCTGCTCAGTGTGCATTTGACAAACTAAAACAAGCTATGTGTACTACACCTGTGCTAGCTATGCCTGATTTTTCCAAGCCCTTCACTATTGAGAGTGATGCTTGCGGCAATGGACTTGGTGCTGTTCTCCTTCAAGATGAACATCCCATTGCGTTCACCAGCAAATCCCTTTCAGGTAAGAATTTAGCTGCCTCTACCTATGAGAAGGAAATGATGGCTATTTTGCATGCAGTACAGAAGTGGCGCCCATACCTATTAGGGAATCATTTCTGCATCAAGACTGATCACTAGAGTCTGAAATATTTCTTGGACCAGCGTGTCTCCTCCCCGGCACAACAGAAATGGGTTAGCAAACTCATGGGTTATGATTATGAGATCACTTACAAGAAGGGTAAAGACAATATTGTGGTAGATGCTCTTTCTCGCACATTTGATGCCCAAGGTTCTCTTTCAGCTATTTCTATGCCTGTTCCAAATTGGTTGCAATCTGTTCAACAGGGTTATGTCAATGACTCTTCCTTATCTCAAATCATCCAACGCTTGACCAACAACCCTTCTGCTATACCACATTACTCTTGGGATGGTGCTTCTCTGCGATACAAGGGTCGTCTGGTGCTTCTCCAAAGCACAGATCTTCAACAGGCTGTCTTCTATGAATTCCATGCTTCTCCATCGGCAGGGCACTCTGGGTTCCTCAAAACATATGAACGAGCACGGCGTAACTTCTTTTGGCAGGGCATGAAAAGGACAATTCAACAAATGGTGGCCGAATGTGATACCTGCCAGCGCAATAAGGGTGAAACAACACTCCTTCCAGGATTGCTTGAACCCTTGCCCATACCTACACTGATTTGGATAGATATTTCTATGGATTTCATTGAAGGGCTCCCAAAATCTGGAGGGAAGACAGTGATTCTTGTTGTGGTTGATTGCCTCTCCAAATATAGTCATTTTTGTGCTCTCAGCCATCCCTATACAACCTCCTCCGTCGCTCAAATTTGTCTGGAACAGATATTTCATCTTCATGGCATCCCTTCTTCCATTGTCTCAGATCGTGATGCGACTTTCACCAGTCATTTTTGGATAGAACTATTTCGCCACACTGGCACCAAACCGAAGATGAGTTCAGGGTATCACCCACAAACAGATGGTCAGACTGAAATTGTCAATAAATGCTTGGAAACTTATCTTCGTTGCTTCACCTCGGAACAACAACATCAGTGGGCAAAGTGGCTCCCTCTTGCTGAATGGTGGTACAATACCTCTTACCACACTGCCTCTAAAATGACCCCATATGAAGTAGTCTATGGTCAGGCACCTCCAGCTCTTCTTCCATACACCCCCACCAGTTCACCAGTTCAGGAAGTTGACACGGTCCTTCACAACCGCGATCAAATTCTTCACATTTTGCGGGACAATCTTCACATGGCAAGAAATCGCATGAAGCAACAAGCTGATTAGCACCGTTCGGAGCGCACTTTTCAAGTCAGCGATATGGTTTTTCTTCTTTTCCAGCCGTACAAACAATTCTCCTTGAAACTCAAAGGGCGTCATAAGCTCGCTCCAAAGTTCTATGGGCCATATCGGATTCTTCAAAAGATTGGGTCCATTTCTTATAAATTGGAACTTCCTCCTTCTTCCCGCATTCATCCAGTCTTTCATGTCTCTTGTCTGAAGAAAGTTCTTGGCACCAACATCAGCGGACAAACAATTTTACCTGAACTGGATAATGAAGGATCCATCCTTTTGGAGCCAGAGGCCATCCTCAATCGGCGCATGCGTCAGCTTCGTTCTCGCTCTATCACAGAGGTCTTAATTCAGTGGCACGACATGCAACCAGAGGATGCTACATGGGAACCACTCCTTCAGATTCAACAACAATTTCCACATTTAAAGATTTGAGGACAAAGATTTTTTTAAGGGGGAGGGGATGTTAGGAACCCATGTCTTTACTTTGTTAGTATGTTGTTGTTGGACGCATATGCTTTGTAAGTCGTCCCGTAGTATTTGTTGATCAATAGTTTGTGTTATTGTTGTTGGCGCATATGCTTTGTAAGTCGTCCGTAGTATTGTTGATCCATAGTTTGTAATGGCCCTTGGTTTCGACCCATAGTATTGGCGCCTAGAATTAGTATATAAGTGTTTGTTGAGACCTATGAAGGCACTGTGAAGTTATTTGTATTGAGCTTGCTCATAGGAGGTTGCCCCCTCGAAGTGGCCTGTGATCAATATAAAAGTGATTCTGAGTTCTGTCATTTCTGCTATTTCGCATATTCGTATTAATTAATTGTTGCAGGTGCCTCACAATTACCTGTTCTTGAACTCATATTCATCCTTGGTCCCTATGCATGCTTATTAGTATCATGATTGTGTTATCCTTGTGATCTCATATAAAATCACACATTCATTAGTATACTATTAAAACACAATAATCTCAAGCATGTATAGTCATGATCATTTCAAACAGAAATAATAAGCATTAGCATTCAAGGTTTATGTAGGATTCTTATGGTTAGTCAAATCATAAGAAACATAACATGTCTAAACCTATAATTACTCAAACCTATGACTCTTCGGGTTAGTCATATCATTAATTAAGGTAAGACACATAATATGCATATACCCATGATTATTCAAACTTATGACTTCATGAATAATCATTATCAACAACACAACAGTATAAGATCCTAACCCAAGGTAGGATTCTAGCTTGATATAGGAAAAACATACCTGGATTAGCATGCTAGCTAGTTATGTCTAACATACCCGTATAATGTCTTTTGGTTCTCTTCAGTGACTTGTGCTAGTAACCTGCATGTCTCATAAGTTAACCATTGTAGAAACAAGTTATACATACCTCAAAAGTAGATCTTCTATGTGATCCATGACAATGGATGAATCCTTGTCTTCATGTCACCATGATCATACGTTCTTGAAGTAGAACATGATTTGTCTTTCTTGGTGTACCTTTTATGTTAGCAGACAACATAAACCTCATACAACACCATAATGCATTAGTACAATCATAAGTGTCAACACCCTAACCAATGAATATCTTCTATCATGCATTCATAATTTTGTTAAGGTGATACGACAAATCTAAAATCAAGATTGTACTAACCGTAATAACATGAAGACAAACATACCATAAACTTAATCATGAACAAATATCGAAACATACCTCGATGAGTCATACCTGTCGAGATCGCTTGTAATATTCTTATGTAAGGCCTTAGCCTCATCTCCCTCTGAAACAGGAACTTCTTCACTTATGCAGGTGACCAATCCATCTTCTTCTAGGATTAACCCAATCCACTTGATTTGTAAGAACTGGAACTGGAGCTGGATATGGGTTTGTCAGAGAAACCCCAAAAATTCAAACTTTCAAAGGATAGAAATATGCGCCTTGATGAGCTGATCAAGCTGGTATATTAAGAATTTGAAAACTGCAAACTTTCACTCCTCAATTTTTCCTTTGAAACTTCTGGATTCATTGGACGTGACCCTGAACTGGGGTTTGATGAAGCCCACTCTTCTGCCCAATCAAAAGGTTTGATCCAAATCTCTAAGCTTCTATTTTTCTGAGGAGCTTCTAGCCGTGGTCACAGATTTCAAAAATTCCCATTTTTACAAAAGCCCTAATTTTCCACTTTTCTGATCAACGTCCCGAACTAGGGTCTGATCAAGCCTGGCCTTCTTACCAACCAAAAATTCTGATCTTGGTCTCTAAATTTCGATTTTGATGAGGAGCATCCATCTGTGGTCTCCGATTACAAAAATTCCAACTTTCTCCGAAGCCCTAAATTTCGGAAGCCATGAATGAAGGTACTAAAAAATAATTATGTTTTGACATAAATATGTACCTGATTGTTTCTGGTGTACCTCTGAACTTTTTGATCCACAGGGTCTGAAATTTTTTCCTGAGATAGCCCAACCTGTTGTCTTTCCATCCTGACAGGTCTGACCCCAATTGGATTCTCTGAGAGAGAGTTATGCCAAGTGTCGCAACGTGACCTGTTTATGGGATAATACAGGAGAGCGAACTTGTACGGAATGCCACATGTCACTGTTTTAACTTCGGCCTCTGAACAATTTTCTTGAGATAGCCTGACCTGTTATCTTTCCATCCTGATAGGTCTGACCTCAATTGGATTCTCTGAGAGAGAGTTATGCCAAGTGTCGTAACGTGACCTGTTTATGGGATAATACAGGAGAGCAAACTTGTACGGCGTGCCACGTGTCACTGGTTCAACTTCGGCCTCTAAATATTTTTTATGAGATAGTACCATCTATGTACTACCTGTCACTTTTTATGAAATTTCATTTGGATCTTCCTAGCCCAAGTTATGACCTTTTTCCCAAGGTCACCTGATTTTGACTCAGATCTGGAAGAGGCATAAACCCTATATTGTACAGATCATAAATCACAAAGTACAACGAACTAGAGGTTTTCCTTTGGATACAAGGTACATGAAGATTTAATATTCGACCTGTAAAGGTTTCAGATCAAAAACATTTTCCAAAACGGATTTATAGCGAAAGTGCTACGATGACTGTTTTTTTCTATATCAAGCCCTAGCATCATAATTGCAACAAGTGTCATACATGCCATATCATGCCTTCTTTCAGGCTAGCTCTGATACCATGTTAAATTTTCAGAATTTACTTCAATATGATCTAGGATCTTAACTGAGAGAACAACATGTACAACATATCTACAGCATATCAATCATGGATACAATAATGCAAGCACACAAGAGACACAAAGATTTACTTGGGGAAAACCATAAAGGTGAAAAACCACAATAACTTCCTCACAGATAGATAGAGCAATGATACAACCCAACCATAAGAGATAGACATATCCTAGTAGTAGATCCTCCTCCTCCATAAGTGCACCACTCCTCCCTGAGTGCATCAGTGAGAAGTGAGTGATCAAATAGAGTGCCTCCCGCACTCTATTTATACTTGACTTGACTTGCCTTTTACATAAATCATGTAGGGTCAAACTTAACCACATAACATAATGCTGACTGGGCCAACCCCCAATAGGGTGGTCTAATAACCCTTCGACCCACATGGCCAACCCCCAATAGGGTGGTCTAATAACCCTTTGACCCACATGACTTATACAGGGCCGCCCCCAACAAGGTGGTCTAATAACCCATCAAGTATAAGTTATGACACTTACAATATAAATGACGACACTTCTGTATAGAGGAATAATACCATATCTATAGGAGTACATACAACATACATGTATGAAATACATTCCGAAATTACATATACATCAACAGTTGGAGACCAACAAGTACCAGAAGTGGATCGTTTGGTCCTGTAAGAGGAGGGTTAAAATGAGTATTAAACTCTGTAGCAATTAAATCCTCGACCTCGACAGTATCAAAGACTTGTCGATCCGGTGTTCTAGGTTGTGGTTCTCCAAGAACCTCTGTGTCACCCATAAGTTCAAAAGAACCATGGGAATTTGTTCTCCTACATCGTGGTGGTGATGGAGGCTCCACTATGAGTGGGGGGAGGTTTTTCAACCTCTGAGACTGATGAAGACGTTGGTCTTCCACAACTATAACAAAATAAAACTAAGTAAAAACCTGGTGGCCACTACAACTAAGGGGCAAACAACATACCACTAAAAAAATTCTTAAGTAGTCAAACCAGGCAAAGAATGGCAAATACTCTCGGAAGCAAGTCTAGGATGATTATGTCCTGGAACAGACTAACATAGTATCGACGGTTAGCTACGTGGCGTCCTCCGGAGGTCCACTGGGTGCAAGCGCTTGAATCACCAAACCGCTTTCCCGAGATTACTGCCAGAGGGTTACCTTCCACGTCTATTCGAGGTGAAGTGGGAATAACTGCCCACTCTACCTATGTAGAATCCTAAAGGTATGATACTAAGGCTACCATCAATACGAAATAACCTGGAGGGAGATTCGTCATCCTAGTTGAAACAAATGGGCAGGGTAGCAAAGTTCGAAGTCCGAAAGGACCCTCGTATGCAACTCAACTCTGGTTTATGGTTGAGAGGAAAGTGAGGGGATATCCTCAACAGTTCCAATCGCCCACAGCCTTGTGCTTAGCTCTAGTTTAAGTAGAGTTTCCCAGGACTATTTGATATATATGGATTTACCTAAATGAAAGTCGTACTATGATTGTTGAGTAATGAAGCCAGTTCCGAGCAGTTTAAGGTGATTTAAGCTCAAAACTCTAGCCTAAGCTAGTTGATGTCATGTATACCTAAAAAGAAAAATGTTGCTAGTAAATTTTTCTAATAGTTTCTTTTTAAGGGCTACATGTTACTCAAGGGTTGTAGTGCGGTGTGTGGAATGGTTTGTTATGAAAGTAAAGTGCATGTAAAGTAATGCTTTCAAATTCACAAAAAATTTCTCTTTCCGTTTATATTCTTTCAAAAATTGAAAACTAGGCAATCCTAATCATCCTAGACTATTCACAAAAATTTTATGCTACCTCAAAATAATGCAAGACCTTACTACTAAGCTATTTGAACAATTTTTTGTCTTTTCTGATAACTGTAAAAGAAAGAGAACTTGTATAAAAGCAAGCAAGATATAAATGTAAAGTGTGCGTAAGACAAACATCTAAATGGCTCAAAGCAAACGAATCAAGAGACTCGATGAAGACTTGACTTACCAAGGCTTTACAAAATAAAAACTTGAGGCTTGGAAACAGAATGTAAAAGAAGTAGGGAAAATAGATGCTCGTGATGGAATGAAAAACCTAAACAGGTTGCTCTTGAGCATCAAAACCCTATGAAAACACTAAGCCATGCAAAAAGTAAGCAAGGGAACCAAGAATGACTTTAACAACACAAAGACTCAACAGAAAAAAAACTTGAAAGACTTGACTTACTTGGACTGAACTAATAAGACAATCAGAAAGTACCTAAACCAAGCAACCTTTCGAAAGTAACCCTAAGGACTCAAACTTGAAGTCAGAACCTAATGGAAAGGATAAGACAAAGTGAAAGCATGCTAAAAATTGCGACAGACAACAAACATTACAAATGCAGGCCTGTATAACTACAACAACAACTAGGGTGAAAGTATGCAGCGATGTCCAAAAACGAATAGTGCACGAACTTCAAAAATGGCTAGAAAGTAGTAAAGACACATAAACAAGTACTCAAGCAACCAAAAACAAACTAAAAAGATTCAAGAGAGGTCAACAAGACTCAAGGGAGACATGGAAGGCTCAGGGGTCAGTCAAGAAGGAAAAGAAATAGGATGGAAGTGGAATCAAACCACTGGAAATCAAACCCTAACAAAAAACTAGACACTACAGGAAAATGCACTACTGTGCAATGCAGCAACCAGTGCACACTAGGACATATGCGCTACTGTGCAATGTCAAAAGCAGTGCTCATCAGGTGGTATGCGCTACTATTGGTAGATTAAACCAGCGCACAAGTCTCAAAAGGACAGAAACAAGATTTGCAACAATGGAATAAGATGAATCAAGCAGTAAGGAACAGGTAACAAAGACCTACAGACTTCTCAGAGAATAAAAAACTGAAAAAGGGGGATTGGAAGAAACCCTAAACTAGGTCTCCTAGAGTAGAATAACTACCGGTTACTCCCCAGTGGAGTCACCAGTCCGTTGTTCAAGATTTTAACCTTATAGTGAGGAGATGGACACTACCAACTGGGTGGGGTTAATAGGTAAATACATTTATTATATTGCAACTAGTTCTTACAAATGACAGAGATTGGGATATCGAAAGACATACCTTTACTCAACGGTTGGTCCTAGCTTTCACTTGATCTCCCGCTTGATGAACCTGCAATACAAAAGAGATGTTCCTTAGCGTATCTTGACTATATATAAATATGATGAAATCAGAAAGTAATTTAAAATAAAATATACTCAGATATGAAGCCAAATAGACATACAATCTAATAGACATCTGATTTGGGACAGGAAGGGATTTCGACCTTTTTATTGTCAAAGAAACATGAATCAGTACAATATACCTGACGTGTCGAGATGTTTCTACAACCGAGTCCTAGGATCCTGCTCTTCACAATGACTTGGGACTTTCCTCCAGCGTAACAACCCTTAATGCATTCTTTCCAGTTCCCTCTCTCATGGATCAGCCTTGTATTTATGGGAGAAGGTAGGCAGTTGTAATCGAGAGGTGGTTGGATTGGGAGGTTGGGAAAGTTGCAGAACCAACTTCAACTAATCCGAATTCATCAAATTAATATATTTTTGATTTCATCTTAAGATGTGCACGAGTTTCCTCAAGGCATAGTAGCACACAGGACACAACTTTAGTGTTTTACAACAAGCACCAACAACTTTTTCAAGGTGTGTGCTAGTTTCACTTGAGCAAAGTAGGGCATACTAGCAGATGTGCGCTAGTTTACTGCCCACATAGTAGCGCACATGTCAAAAGATCAAGGAAATCAGGGAAATTCCCAGCTGAAGAGAATATGTTCAGTCCATACATCATCCAGGTCAATCTAGCTCTTCAATCCATGGTGTCCTTTTGTGTCATCAACAGCATAATGTGATCACGGACGGAGAAGTGCAGATTTTACCTATAACAAAGACCAATAGAATTGGCTAGCAGTGCTTGCTGGTCCAGATTTATGCGAGCAAACGGATTGACAATGTCATTCTCCTCAGGTTTATGGAGATACCTTCCGCATAGAACTTTGCGAAGTCTCAGAATGATAAATATTCCCTAAAATAGATATGATTTCTCACTCATTTTCTGAATCTGGCTAACCACAAGTCTCTATATATTTAGATTTAAATTATTATATTTAAAGGATGTCTTTAGAGGTATTTTCTCTAAGAATTCCATGTGATGTAATGGGGGGTGGATCCTCATGAAAAGTAGCCTTACACCAGTATTTTCATAGAAAGCAAATAGCTTACAGCCAAACTGTGTGCCATAAAGAGTTGCAGCTATCCTGAATTATGCAAATGTTCCCAAGGAGATGACTTTTTCAAGAAAGTGGTGCACTAAAAAAAAGGTCAAATTTAGCTTGAAATCTTGCCCAAAAGTCCTTGGTAGATGGGAATCTCCAAAAGATACGCTCAACCATTTCTTCCCTACCATAATGCATGCATGAAATACCAACTGCTATCGAAATCCAAGCCTTGACTTCCCTAGGGAAGATTCCTAGATTTCCACGTGCTTTGTTCTACACAATTTAAGTTGATTTTTGGCATCATGATTTTCAGCATAGCATAAATATGCTGCAAGTGAACCAGATTTTTTTTATTATTTCCTATTGAAACATACTTTGATTTATTCAAATCATTAAACTTATTCTGATAGCTGGAAACATGTGTTCTATAATGCTAACATTTTGCATTGCTTGAGAACATTCTCAGTAATCTTAAGTTCTCGATAGTTGAACTGTTTTGTCTTCATTCCAAAGAGAAATGTTTGTGGAGTATTGTAAGCTCTGAAGCTACATCATATCCAAAATTTAGGTTCCTTTACATTGCATCCTTGTCTTCCAGTTCCATTTCATGATTATGTGAGCATAAAGTAGCTGGAAACATGTGTTCTACAATGCTAACGTTTTGCATTGCTTGGCAACATTCTCCATAATCTTAAGTTCTCGACAATTAAACTATTATGTCTTCATTCCAAAGTGAGTGTTTGTAGACAATTGCAAGCGTTGAAGCTACATCATATCCAAAATTTAGGTTCCTTTCCATTTCATCCTTGTCTTCCAGTTCCATTTCATGATTATGTGAGGATAAAACAGTTTCTAGATGGTTTTTTATAAAAATCTTTAAAATTATTAATTATTAATCTTTTAATACTTTTTTTTAAAGAAAAAAATCTTTGTTTTGATATTTTAGAGTTTGAAATCAAATATACATCGGCTATCCACTAAAGTACTCCATCATAAAACTGTTCATATTTAGTACTATCTACCTCATCTCCTATTCTAAATACAATATTCCTTGATCCATTTACAACATCATCTCGGTCCTAATCAGACCAAAAAGTTATAGACCTAACAAGTCTCCATACATTTCAAACAAAAAAAAATCTTATGCTCTAAACCAAGTTCAAACTAAGGAAGAATTAATATAAGTCTATTTATGTATCTGAAATGAGAGTGCCTCCCCAGAAACCATGTTTAGAAAGGGTACCCTCCTATAATAGTAATGCATCCTTAGATAAGCTATCCACTTGTAACCTGAATTCGCGATAAACATTAGTAAAGGAAATACGAACAAATAATTTTCTACCTCTTGAATTAGAATCATAATAGGGATCAGGCTTATATTGTCAATGTTGAAATGTTGATTGGTCCACTCTATTAGAAGTTTCGAATCCCTCAGAACTTGTATTTGGTTAAACTTTAACCCTTTGTCATCAACTATTTTAAGAAGTATCCAAAGTGCATAGAATTCTGCATGATTGTTTGTTCCTTTCCCAGCTACATACCTTAACAAGAAATAATGTGAAATGTAAATGAAAGCACTGCTCCAGCACCATATGTATCTGATACAGCATGACATGCTTCATCAAAGGAACCCCATGGTTTCTCCTGATCAGTACTTGACAATAATCAGTTTTTGGTCCTTTTTTCTTTAAAGGCTCGTTGTTACCCTCCAAGGTCACTCTAATATTGTGTGCCGCTTGAGCTCCCAATCTTTTAATATTAATGATTTTGTTGAACTCAATTTTGAAGAGATTCAAGTTTATGGTGAATTATATAGTTTTGATTAAATTAATATGAGATGCATGCATGAACGGAGAGAGTAAAAGGAAAATTTCAAAGCCTTATGTAAGTTTCTCATAACTTTACACACATGGTTGTTTATCAAGTCTTTAAAATTATTAATTTTCCTATTATGATTGTGATACTCAATTTTGAAGAGATTCAAGTTTATAGTGAATTAGATGGCTATGATTACATTCATTTTAGAAGCATGCACGGAGAGAGAGCAAAAGGAAAATGTCAAAGCTTTATGTAACTTTCTCATAACATTACACACATGGCTGTTATAAAATCTTTAAAATTATTAATTTTTTAATCTAATAATACTTATGACTGTGATGAACTCAATTTTGAAGAGAATCTCAATCAAGTTTATAGTGAATTATATAGTTATGTTTACATTCATTTTAGATGCATGCATGAAGAGAGAGTAAAAGGAAAATGTTAAATCTTTAGTAACTTTCTCATAATTTTTCCTTGGTTTCCTATAGCTTTTGAAGAAGACATTTTCTTGTCAAATAAAAAGCACTGCTTCACCCACAGAGCATCCCCTCCTGTCTCTATAACAGGTTAGTGCCACTAGTGACTTTTTTTTAATTTCCATTGTTGTATCTAAATATCTGAAGTACATTTGTTGTCTGATTATGAATTCGTGTTCTATTTCCATGCAATGATTGATTTTATTTGATACTTTGTAAATTTTCCGATCTTGTCTTGAAGCATTTGAAGAACAATGGATCATTTAGATAGCTCATTCATTTTTCTCCGCTATCTTCCTAAAGTTATTTTTTACATTTCATGAAAGGTTGTTGGGACTTGTTGTGCATCCTAGTCTAGCATTGAGACTTTTTACAACACTTGTTGGCATTAGGACTACGTGTGGTATGGTTCTTCCTGTTTTGTTGCATTTCTCCTCTTATAATGTGGTATATACATTTTTTAGAGTTTAGATGACTTGATACTTGCATCATGTGTTTGTGCGTTTATTTATTACTCGTGAGAGTAGCTAAAGCTAGTGTTTGGCCTAGTGACTTGTCTAATGCGAGTTGTTAAGCTTTTGTTAGCATGGAATACAAAATTATAATATTTTGCTTCTTTATTGACATAGTTTCTCACATTGGGGTTGGTGTGGCACATAATGCATTATAATGTGGAATTTTTCCTTGTTATAATTTTTCTTGGCATTACAAATTTACAACTACTTTTTGCAAGATATTTTTTTTTATTTGTTTTGTTGCAACCCATCTAATTGTGTGCCGGGTACAGAGACTAGATGGTCTGAGACTTAGGTCAAATGTTTATGTAATTTATGTTTGCCATGTTTTAGAGTAGCTAGTGTTAGTAGTTAGCTCTTGAGGTTTTGTTAGCATTGCATAAATGATGAGGCCTTCTATAAAGTTAAAAGCCGGTACACTAGTGATTAGTCACATCTGTTATAACTTGTCAAGGTTTACATATCCATTACTTAGAGCTATTCCATATGAGTATAATTCCCATAAGTGTTACATATATTGGAAACCACATAACATGCGTAAATCAATATAGAGCCGATGAGTGAGATTATTGAATTCCTTGTATCATTGCTTTCATATTTATAAGGAGTAATAAGCCATATTAATTGATTATTGTTCTATCGTACTTACAATACACTAGTTCTATAAACACTATGAACTATGATTGGTTTAAGAAATACAAGTAATGATGTAACTTGTACGGGTATAGCTCATATGTTTTGGTAGATACGTAAACATAGTTAAATAAAACACACTGAATCTCATTGCTCTTATCAAGGCTTGTAGTATGTTTGCCATGTTTTAGAGTATCTAGTGTTAGTAGTTAGCTCTTGAGGTTTTGTTAGCATTGCATAAATGATGAGGCCTTACAAAAAAATTCTTTTTCGTTTTCATATACTTTCTTAGTTGGAGGTTAAGGCATTTCTTTCTTCCTTCGTTTTGAAATAAGAAAACATTTTCATTCCCATTTTCCCGTGTGCAAAACTTATCTTTTGTTGAGTAGAATGAAAAGTTCCAACAAGTACTTATTGATGCCTCCATCATAATGGTTACATGCCCTCCATTTAATATACTATGTAGTCATCTTTGTGAATAGTTGAATTCACTCCTACTAAGGAATCTAGATACAATCCATGAAACCAAATTATGCTTGCTAGCATAATTGAGATCCTACATTCACCAAGATCTGAATAGTTGAGCCTTTGAATTCATTCTTTTTTCCAAAACATTCACTATGAACTAGATTTTTCTCAATCATTAGCATTTGAAGGTGCGGCATAACTTTTTCAAGTTTTTTTTTTATCAAAATGAGGAATTCTTTCCTTTTTAATCTTACATTGCTTTTAAGGTTGTTGTTCACTTAGAGGGAAGTGGAAGTGAGGAATTGTTGATGTTCTAAAATGAAGAATTGCTTGTCATCGGGAAAATTGCTTTAACTTGAAAAAAGATGTTTGGATTTAGAACTTACAAAATAAATCTCTTTGAATGGTGATTTTTTCTAAAGTAAGAGACTCATAAATGAATTTATTACCCTTGAAGTTGCATAAGGCTTGAATTTGTGATTTTCATCACAACACTGGTGAGTTTTTGTCACAATGATTGAGCTTGCAGGATCACATTGTTCGGTGTTTTGATGGATGGGGGGTACACTTGATTTTTGGCTTAGAGATGTTGCTTCCTTGTGGTTGATTTGACACTATGATGGTTTTCTAGGAGGTGATGAAATATGTGTACGCATGTGCTAGCGGTGCTTTAATTGGTGAATTTGGCATTGTTGGAGTTTCATGAAGGTTTTTTCTTAACATTGATGCATTCTTCTAACCTTTACTTAATGACATGGAATGGGAACTCATCAACTTAGGGTTTCCCTAAGTTTTGAGTGTTGATCATTTTCTCTTAGTAGAATAGCTAGATCAAGGGAGCTTCACCATGGTTTTGTAAGGTTATTTTATGATTGATTAATCCTTATTAAGGTGGAGTACAGTCACACATTTGATGCTAAATTTCCAACGGTTTTCTCTTTGGAAAGTTGGAAATCATTCACTTGGAGGGTGCTTAGCATAATTAATTCTAATTCACATTTGTCATGTGGTTATTGCATGACAGATAAGGTTGAAAACCTCCTAGTTGGAACGTCCTATGAGATAGAGAGGCATTCCACACATGAAACACTCTATCATGAAATATCTAACACGCCTTGAAGGAGCGCTAGTCTTGTTCACACAATTTGATGATGATTTGACTTGGTTTTCACCATTTGGAGGCCTAGTTCTAGTGTCCCATAGCTCATATCATTGTTTTCACACTTGTAAAGGGTTTAATTGCAAGATAAACTATGGTTTTCCTTGGAGCGCCCTGTCTCTTGGCACATTTGTTGAGGAAAGCATGAATTAAAATAATATTTCATGGTTTGAAAAGGGTGACACTTTTCCCTAGGATTTATCTGCTTATGTCCATGGTTTGGAGAGAAACATGTTTTCTCGCTATTAAAGTATGGTTTCCTTGGAGCGCCCTCTCTCTTGGCACATATGTTCAGGAAAGCATGCATTAAAATAATATTTCATGGCTTGAAAAGGTTGACACTTTTTCCCTAGGGTTTACCTCCTTGTCTCCATGGTTTTGAGAGAAGCATGTTGTCTTGTTATTAAAATTCATGGCTAGGAAGCTAAAATTCACAATATTTGGCCAATGGTCATTCCTTTAGGGCGAATTGGTTGTATGTTTCATGGATCTAGCCTCCTTGGTAAACCTCCATAGGGCCAACTCTTCAAATTTCTTATTGGCTTCGTCAGATGTTTAGCATTGCACTTGTTTGAAGGGCACCTCAATTGTTTTATTATTTTCCTTGTCAAAGAGGTTATTCATGCATGGTTGTCTCCTTGTTTCTCTCACACGTTTGGAGGATGTTATACATTAGAAGAGGTGATTTGAAGGAATCACATGTGCCTCAAGAAAGTTGGATATAAGTTGGTTAGAGTCACATATGTAGACTCTCTCTCTTGAAGGGTGCAATCATCAAATTAGTTATTGGCTTGGTCAAAGAGGTTGGTATTGCACATTTACCAAAGGAACCTCTGCTACTCGAAGACTATTATATTATTTTCTTGTTCAAAGGTTGTTACAAAAGTTGTTTGAATCCTCATCTCTTACATGTGTGTAAAAAGTCAATGGATGAAAGGAAATAAATATAAATAGGAAGTGATATTTTAATACATGATTAGGTTAGGAGTTGTAAATGAGAGGTAAATTTCTTACAACTAATTAGATTAAAAGTCAAATGGAGGATAGGGTATACATGAAGCCGATGTGTATAAATTAAAATAAATGAACCAAAGAGGTGGTTAATTATAAAGTCAAAGGTATAAATTATGATGTATAAATAAATAAGAATGTATAACCATAATACACACACATGCACACAATTATGATCAAAAGAATTAATAAAAGCTTAAAAGTAAGAGTTAAGATTATATATATATATATATATAATTTATTATGGCTATACATTCTTATTTATTTATACATCTTAATTTCTACCTTTGAATTTATAATTAACTACCTCCTCTTTGGTTTAGTTATCTTAATTTATACTCATCGGATCCACATTAACCCTATCCTCCTCTGTTTGAATTTTTAATCTAAGTACTTGTAAACATTTTACCTCTCATTCATGACTCCTAACCTAATTATGTATTAAAATATCACTTGCAATTTATATTTCTTTCCTTTCAACCATTGACTTTTTCCTCCAACGGCTCTTTGTTTTCATCATAACCCTAACAATTAGTCATCCTTACCCTTTATATACAACCTGCCACAATATACTCTTTTTATATATTTTGCATCTTCATTATGATGCCTTGATAATGGGTGGAGTGTCCACTTGAAACTTCGGGTGTTTCTTACACTCCAACACAGTGAAATTCCATAAGCTTTAATGCAAAGCTATACTATATTGTTTTCCTTGGAGAGAAAAGTGGATCTAGCCACTTTAAGCTATTGTTATAAAAGGTTGTTGAGCAAATTGTGGATCTAGGAAGGGAAATGATTATTTTATTGTAAAGGAAGTTGAGTTAGACTCTATATAGAGAGTAACCCTTCCTCTTTCATTTTTCATGGTTGGATTTGGGGTTGGACTCCTTGGAGCTTAATGTAATAACTATTGGATGTGTTTGGACTCTGGAGGCTTGATGAAATACTTTATGGGTGAGAATGTCTTGTAGATATTTACAATTTTTCCATTTGCTTATGTTTTCTTGACAAATGCATTATGGAGTGTGATATTGGTAACCCTATTCCCCTTTCCTTTATGCTATCTATGGAATGTAGTTTATTGATGCATTCTTTCTCTATGTTTGGTTAAATGCACATACATTTCATTCTGGGTAATCATAAGTCCATGTGTATTGGATTTTATTTGCTTTAGTAATTTCCTTGGGTACATTTCTGCAATTTCAGACATCAATGGGATGGTTTGTTGTAGCTTTTACTCTTCAAAATCAATAATTGTTCTTCCTCATTAAGATAGTCTCCCATCTAAGCCTTGACTTGACCCCACATTCCCAATGGAAAAACACTAATTTTTGGTCCACTCATCCACTTATATATTTGAAAACACATAAAACCATTTTGCTGGAATGGTCATGTTATGACTCGTGTCCACACTATTAAAATAGATCAACAACGTATTCCAGGTCAAAAGAATTAGATCAAGAACATATTCCAGGTCAAAAGAATTATCATCATGACTTGGCGGTTTGGACATGTTATGACTGGTGTCCTAACTATTAAAATAGGTCAAGAACGTATTCCAGGTCAAAAGCATTCTCGTCCATTTCATGACTGATGAATATCTCTGAAGCAAAAATTATCATCCAAAATAGTAAATTCTAGATCTGTAAAACAAAAATTAAATGAATGATTTTGAATGTTTTGAGGTGGTTGAAAGAGAGGACAAGTGCCTAGATTCCAGATTGGGAAAATGGGGTCAATGGGACAGACTTAGAGGGCAATTTTGACAATGTTACATCACAATTCAAGCTGCAGAATGCATACTACAACAAGCTTAATATGGCTGGAACTTAATGCAGAAAATTATCAAGGAACATACAAGCTGATGCATAATATTTTCCTAGTTCAAGTCAAATTAAAATGGATATATATTCTTATGAACCACTTCTTTTTTAACCATGTTTGAATTGTGTTTAGTGCTCAAGGTACCTTTAGAATAATGTTACAGAATTTTTTTTAAGATACATGTTTTCATATATTTCAACAACTATTTATGTAATGATCCTAACTAGCATTCACACACTTTCTTTGCAGATTTATTTTACGCCATTTGTTTGGTGCCTATACGAAATGGTAGACCAGGTATTTCATGAGAGGTAAGTTCATCCTAGCTTTTTGTTTGGTTTTGTTGTTGTTGTTGGCTTCTTGATATATTTTCTTGTTTTTTATGGATTCTTGTTTGGTTTTACTAATGTTGTCACCATTTCCTTTGCATGTTAAGTTGCTTTTCACTAAATAATTGCAAATAAATTTCTCATACACAAAAAGTTACTGAACAGTAATCACCCCTATAGAGAATTCATAATTCAATTCGTCCCTATCAAATAAGAGATAAATTGGCAAGGTAGCCAAGAGACCAATAATCATATTTTGAAAATTGTTGTAAAAAATAGGGTTCAGATGTTGAGACCAACAACTTATAATTGAAATAATAGGATTGGATAGGATGAATTGAGGATGGAGTTCAACATGAAAAAGGAAAGAAAGTGAAAATTTGATTAATAAGTATTGGAACTTTGGGTTATTTGTAACCTCACCTTGTCATCTAATTGGTTGTCACTTCTGAAGGAAATACGAGTGTTGTTCCTCTTTTAAACCTGTAAATTTTGCCAATAATTAATGCCAAGTCTTAAGGCTTGACTAATCATCCTATTTTCATATTAGAAATCATTCAAGGAAAAAACGACATTAGTCTTTCGAAATCCTCATCATTTTTAGTACTCCCTTACCATCCTTCATTTTCAAGAATCACAACTAAATAACATGATATCCAGCTAAATAAGATGTGTACAAATGTTGGATTGTCAGATATGAATTTCACTCTAAATGCTTGATCTCCTGCAAAGAAACATAACCTCGTTGCATTAATCCTCTAAACCATCTAAAAAATAATATCCAACACATACTCCTCAATAGTTCACCTCTTGCAAATTTCTTAAGCTATAACATATCATACACCTAAGAGTCATATTCTTTTGGGAAAGATGTAATACTTGTGTTAAAAGTTGCACTCTTATTTTTTATAATACATGGTGCATTCAAGGAATTAACACATCATCATCTGCATATTTAGATGAACAAGCACCAATACCTACTCCAAGGACAGATGAATACTTCAATGAAATGATATATTGCACTTGCAAAAGGTGCCAAAAAAGGAAACTAAAGAAGCGACGACTAGTTGGTATCCATAGATTGAACTATGGAGTTTATATAGAAGAGGTACACTATAGAATTAACAAATTTGTATTCTTATAATAAATAAATATGCACATTATTATTGATCATTTCAAATGATTTTTTGATCAAAAGCCACTTTTAGTTCCCAATGTTCCTGGAGAACCGACAGATATCATCGATGATTGCCACTCTCAAGATGAAGAACAAGATGCATTTATGGATGAAACTACTTTGCAGATAAATGAGGCTGGTGTTAATGAATTTATCCAAGATTTTTACACATCTTCTGAAAAAGTTAATGATTCACCCATAGCTCATTTGGCTAGGACGCCTCTTTTCCCAAATGCAGATACTTCTATATTGGCGACACTTATGTTGTTGTTTAATTTGAAGGTTACACATGGATTGACAAACACATGCTTTACCGATATATTAAGGTAGGATTTGATATTCCTATAAATTAATGATCTAAATGTCTTAAAAAAATTTAATATCGTGTATACTTATGTTATAAAATCATTTGTTGCATCATGTAGACTTTTGGGTAACAAGATACTTCCAAAGGACAATAAGTTGCCTCATTCTCATAGAGAAGTATCTTCGGTAATGAAAGACATTGGAATGGAGTACAATACATATGATGCATGTCCAAATGACCATATATTGTACTATGGAAAGAATGCAAATTTTCAACAATGCCCAGTGTGTCACACAGATAGGTATCGTAAAGATCAAGTATCCAAGAAGGTTCCTTATAAAGTACTACGACACATTCCACTAAATCCAAGGTTTGAGAGAATGTTCAAATGCAAGGAGTTGGAAAAATATATGGATTATCATGCACAAGGGAGGAGCCAAGATGGTTTCATGCATATGGCCGCGGATAGAAATTATTGGAAAGATATTGAGGAAAAATGGCCACATTTAAGAAATGAGCCAAGGAATGCAAGAATTTCTCTAGCAATGGATGGTGTCAATCTGTTTGGAGATCTTAGAACAACATATTCTTTTTGGCTAGTTTTAATTATTAACACCAATCTCCCCCCTTGGATGGAAATGAAAAAGGAGCATGCAATGTTAACTCTCATCATACCAGGTATTAGAAAATATTATTGCAATGCTTTCTTGAAGATTATATACAAAAAAATTCAACTCAATTAAACCCTGATACAAAACTTTTTGTTTACTTAGGGAAGTATCAGGTAAAGGATATGGATGTATACATGGAGCCCCTCATTGATGGGATTCATGAATTATGGGATGGTGTAAATATGTATGATGTATCAAGACTTATCAATGATAGAAACTTCCTCTTTCATGCAATCCTTATCTGGACAATTCATGATGCCCCGGGACTCTCTATTTGTTGTGGTAATATATTATAAATTACATTTGTAATTATTTTGTTCATTTTACCATTTACTCAATATGCGTTCCATACTTATTTCAGGGCTACAAACAAAGGGGAAACATGGTTTTCCATCATGTGGGCTGAAAATGTTGTATAGGTACTCAAAGGATCTTAATAAAACTGTGTATGATGAGTATAGACAATTCTTATCACAAAATCATCGCTATCGAGTGCGTGAGAAAAATAAGTTCAATGGAAAGGAAGTGGAAATTAGGAAGCCAAGAAATATCAATCCTTCTAGGTGGAAAGCACTATATGACAAAAAAGAAGGCGCGGGATTTCCACTAGGAATGAAAAGACTCTCTATTTTCTATAAATTATAGTATTATGAGAACTTGCAAATAGCCCACCTATTTCATACTATGCACATCGGGAAAAATGTGGCAGAGTGCTTGTGGAAACATCTAAATGGAAATAACCATGAAGTGCAAATAAAGTTACGAAAGGACCTCCAAGTTGCCAATATCATGCCGAACATGTGGTTGCATGAAAACAACTCATATGTTCATGCTACGTGGGTTTTTACATCAGAGGAGAAAGCAAACATAATTGATACAATGAAAAGCATAATATTTCCTTCTGGTTTTGGTACAACATTAAAAAACGTCTTCATGAGAGATGGGTCAAAGTTTACAGGCCTAAAAACACATGATTGGCACAACTAGATAAAGGTAACTATGTAGTACATCAGATTTGTTGCAATATAATTATAAATTTGTATATCTTACTAACAATAGAAGTTCATGCATATTTTAACATGGCTATTTGTTACTGGTCATGTAGTATGTGTTTCTTGCAACAATACCACGAACTTTTGATCGTGATGTCACATTAACTATTTACAAATTATCCAAATATTTGAGGTATTTTGAATCCTTCATCCATACTCTTCGATGACACTTTCCTTTGAAGTGTATCATTGGTAATTCATTTATATTAGTTTATACATATAGTTTTGAAGAAATCATTAGTCTTTATTGTGATACATGTTAATATATATAGGTGGGTCTCATCTAAAGAGATACACGAGGATGAATTGAAGTATTGGAAAAGGAATGTTTCACTTTTGATGAGTGATATTAAAATGTACTTCCCTCCAAGCTTCTTCAATTCTCAAGAACACTACCTTGTACACCTAGTAGAAGAGATTGAACAGTGTGGTCCTATCCATATTCGAACAATGTGGCTTGTGGAGAGATATATGAAGGTTCTAAAACAATTTGTTAGGCAAAAGGCTCGACCAGAAGGGTCGATGATTGAGGGGTACATGATTTTCCAAACAATGGTTCATTTGAGTGAGTACTTACCTCAATTGCATCTTGAAGCACCGCAATTATGGGATTGTAACCAACCACAATCATTTGAAGGAAAAAAATTAGAGGGTCAAGGGACTTCAAAGAGGATAAAAGGTATATAAAATTGTTGGAAGTAGTTGTTTTTATCTTAAATTTTTCAAGACATGGCTTTAAATAATTATTAATTCATTGAACAATTCTATTTTTAATTGTAGATGCTAAGGAGTGGGAGTCATCACATTTGTATGTTGCATATAATTCTGACTTTATGTTGGAATGGATGGAGAAGTACACTTAACAAAAGAAATTAGAGGATGAAAAGGCATGGGCCAATATATATAATGGACATGGCCAAAACACTGCATGAGGACTTCCTGCAAGCCATAAAATAAAATGGCCAGAGAGATGCTCATGAAATTGGCTAAAGACCAATATTGAACATGAGGCAACAAAGGGGAGGAATAAAGTAACAAAATAACAACTGAATTTCGTTAAAGGATCTAAAAATGGAGAGGTGATACATATATATCAACATATTAGGTATTTATTAAATTGTCTTTTAAATTTTGTATCCTTGAATCTAATTAGTTAATATTTATATGAATTTAAGTAACATATTACAAAGGAATGTGGAATAATGGTCATCATTTTTGCATAAAAAAGGTTGATGACAAGCGACAAAATTATCGTTGTGGAATTTTGGCATCATTTGAGGTGGATTGTCATTCACATGCAAATGATAGACAACCAATCACAAGCACACTTTGGTATTATGGAGTGTTGGAGGATATTATAGAGCTTGATTTAATGTCTTTCAAAAAAGTTATCTTTCATGTCGAATGGTACAAGCTTATCAAAGTGGGCGAGGAAAAAACTATCTTTCTACACTTGAATGGATTCTAAATGATCAATACATCTAGTTTTGAAGCCAATTCTGAACCTTATGTGTTTCCAAATCAATGTGACCAAATATTTCTTATTCCAAATTTAAAACAACCCAGTTGGTAATTTGTTATTGATTATGATCCAAGAGGATGAATAGTAACATTTGTTCAAGATGTAGAGGAACATTATTTACTTGAAGATGCAGAATCCCCCCTTGAATACATGGCTGACCTAGATGAAGATGATGAAAACATGATTGTTGATGATGCATATGACCAATATTAATATCATGATGAGTTCAATGAAGTGCTCGAAGGACATGAGCAACCACATGAGAATCAAGTCCATGAAGATGATGAATTTATTGATTATCATTTACCTGTAATTGAAGGTGATGAAGACCATGAAAACTCTGGTATTAATTTCTTTGTGGATTTAGGGCCCATTAATGATGGTGTACTATTTATGCCATTAGATGGGGAAATTTCATGTGGAGATGATGTTGTTTGATCATCATGTTCACTTTAATATGGTTGTGAGGATTCATTACAATATAATTAAATATTTATAGGTTACATATTGTGTTTTTTAATTGTACACAATATATAATGGAAATCATATTACACTGTGTGTTATTAACTCAAGAATGTGTTATTACATTATGTAGTGGTGAATCATATGAAGTTGATGTGCATTAATGGTTGTAAGTATAATGGTAATTGTTTAAGAATTACTATATTGTTTATGTTGTCAGTAATTCGATTATAAGATATTATATTTATTATTGATATAGATAATATCATCTGGGTGCCTAATAAATCTATGGTATAAACATTCGACTACAAGCTAGTATAAGGCCTAAAGTGTGCCTAAAGGAATGTTTAATTACACATATCTTCATAGTTCAAACCTTATGGTTTCATATAATGAGCTTATTGTTATAACTGCCACTCTATATGACGTGGATAATATATATTCCTTTCATGACATTTAATTCAGATGGTTAACCCCAAGTTTATAATAAACGCATTACTAAGATAAAGTACATAATGTAAGAAAGAGGATCTCTTTGTGTTTAAACAAGAATGAGACATAATAGAATATTATAGAAGGATGTGTTCTTATGTATAACAAGAATACACTATTGGTTATAGTAGTTACCTAGAAAGTCTGTTTTATACCATGAAGTGTCGATGTTTGTTAAGATAAATTATTTTTGCCCCATATTCCAAAACAACTATTACGGATATTGGGTCGTTACATATAACTTGCAATTTTATTTTTGTTTCATTTTATTTTTTTACTTCTTGAACAATTTACTTGAAAGAATTTTTTGTGTTTGGTGGAGATAGGGGATCTACCACACTCCAATTACTTAATTGAAATGTTGAGAAGCTCTACACAATCAACACCTAGGCACTTTATGCAATCAACACCTAGGCAAGAGAAACACAATACCATAAAGATAAAATACCTTTGGAAGTTGAGCATTGTTTACGTTTTTCTTATGTATTGAAACATAATGAAAATTGTGTATGTCATTGTTTATGCGCTAGTGAATTTGATTTATGTTACTAATATCACTTGCATATGTTCTCTAATCAATGTTTGCTCATTTTACGTCATTATGTGTTTCTTTAAGAATATGTCTATGGGTTCTCTTGATCCTACAATGGGGAATCCACTGATCTTAAATTCTTTACTTGAAATGCTAAGAAACGGGCAAGGGAAAAACATTACTATGATGCTGCATGAGGTAAGCTTGAAATTGTCTTTTATAGGTTGAATTATCTTATTTTCCCTATTATATTTTGTTAATTTATGTTTGTGGAATGTAGGCCATCTCTAAATTGATTCCCACCCCTATTACACCTTTTAATACATCTAGTATTATGCCAGTGGTAATATTTAATCTAAATTCTTGTGCATTTAATTGACTTATTTCACCTTTTACCATTTTAATATTTAATTTTTTCCCTGTAGGATGTTTCAAGAATTACTCCAACAAGTGTGCAATATATTGGTATAGAGGGTCATTTCATGCCCTCTACATCTAGACAAGAAACACCAATCACAAGAGTGGAATCAAACATGGATGTTCCTAGTATGCTCGTTGAAATGGACATGCATGCCCCTGTTAGGAGTACATCACAGTTAATGAATAATCCTTCAAGCCTCCATTCAGTTAGAATTATCCCACCAACACTTGAACAAGATTCCCTACGGATTCTAATAGAATCACAATCAAGAGCACTAACGCTCCTTTCAGATACTCTTGAAAATGCTGAAATTGGGAAGGAAATACTTAAACAAATTCAGTTATCGGAGAGGGAATTGGGGCTTACTTCAGATGAACAGGTAAAATTATCTAGAGATATTATATTATTATTCTTGTAGTTCATAATTTTGTTGAGCATTATAGGCATTGTTGTGATCTCTTGATTTATTTTGATGCTTCATTGCTGCTTCCAAGAGTTTCAAATGCTCTTCAATATTTTAACATTGCATTGTTTTAAGAAGGTTTGTTTATAGAATTTGACATCATGACATTTCATGTTCTTGTTCTTTTGATACATCGACATTCTTCACACCTCATTCTTCACAAGGCTTTGCATGATACATCAATCAAGTTTCATATCATCATACATCACGTGTTCTTATTCCATAGCCTTTGACTTGAACTTCCAGCCATCCTTGGAATTTATCCAAAATATGTTCCAATGCATCATCTTTATTCTTATTCAACAATATATCATAATAATGTTCAGCACTAAAACTTACAGTCGTATATTGTGCATCATGCTAGAGTCCTTTAAATCAGCTCTTCAAGGATTCTTTGGAGACAACAAATGCAACTTTCCTAGTAATATGTTTACATCAACTCCTGTTTACAAAAAATATGAACCTAAATGATAATAGATTATGATGTTTGCATGTAGGGAGTTAGATCTGCAACATCTCAATCTATCTTACTAAGAAATGGTAAGTTCCTATGTCAGCAACATGAAAAGATTATCACAAGTTTACAAAGATCTATATTCATTAATCAAAACTCATTAAGATCTAGATTCATTTAAGAATTAAATTCATGCATGATAAGCCAAATTCAAACTCTTAGATGGTAGAAACTTGAATCCATTCATATTAAAACTAAGAAGAAGATCCTTAGCAATGATCTTGGTGTGAATCCCTCTTCCATTGTCATGAGCTTCCCTTCCTTCACCCTTCGTTTTGAAGAATTTGAGCTCCTTCTCCTCCTTCAGAATCTCTTCAGCATGCCTTTGCTCCTCTCTACAATGCCTCCCATGCCTTTCTTATATAGCATTTGGAAAGGAGCCCTCATGTTTGTCTTTTCAATGTGGGATTATCCCTTTTCATCTTTGTTTTATTATTTTAGCTCAAAACCCACTTTTCCATAGTTTTTAGGTTTTTTTGCACAACTTTAACATACTTTAAGTACAATTAATGCATTTTAATGCATTCATCTTCACTTATTGATTGGTGTAGCTTAATGTTAGACCTTTTATGAGCGGTCCAGTCACTGAACTTGGTATTCTTAGGTTCTTACTGTCTTCACCTAATCCTTCCATTTATAGGAGAAGTGATTAGATCAGAGAGGACTTGTCTCTGAATGTACTTATGTTTCTGTCTTCATGTTGCGAGCGCATGGTAAAAATGTGCTTCTTCTGTCACATGACTAGGTTGTTAATTTGATTGTTAACAGATGCCCCCTAATGTGTGAGGTCCAAAGCGGAGCTAAGGACCGAAATACATTACTGAATTTTATACTCTGTATACTGATACTCTTTATGATTCAAAGCAAGGATAAGGGAAGGAAAGCTCACGGGAGCAGGATTAAGGATCACACCTGCAAAACATAGCAATTTCTCAAATATATAATATATTTCTGAATCGAGCATACCCATGCTCAGCAGTAAACAAGCAGGGCCACGAACAATACATAGTGGATCCATGTCAAAAGAAATTTTTTCTGAAAATGTAAATATGCACTTTGATGAGTGTGAGAACAAAGTCTTTATTGAACTTCTGACATGGTAGTATAATCTTGCGTAGCTCGGGAAGTGCATCGATGAGTGATACAATTGTTTACAAACTGACAATAGTACGAGTTTATATCATGCGAATAAGTGATATAATGTCGAGCATAATAAAACACCATCTGATTACTGGTCATTGATGTATACCGTTAACAGATGCGAAAAGACCCACCGATAATGATGATGGACTCTAAGGTACTGAGTACAAACTAACAAGTGTGAATAAATGTTCTGAAGTCGAACACTTGTAGAATTAAACAATCAGGGGTCATTGATGTATACCCATTGTCATTTGCGAGGAAACCTGCCACTAATGACTGCAAGATCCAAGGTACTCTCAGGTTTCTAGATCCATTTCCTAGATGATGATTTGATGTCGATAGGAATAGATCCATTCGAAGGAGGGCATTGATGCATCCCACATCAACCCACACTAAACAAAGATCAATAGTCTGATATAATTTGGTAGAACTGTAAGATCCAACACTATATACTGACACAAGGAAGTCCAACATGATTGGTCAAGAATATTTGAGGAATGGCCAACTCGGTTTAGACTTCCTTTGAACACATAACACGACGCAGAATGGACACTTGGAAACATAGGACTTTGAGTAACCGACTTTAATGAAATCCGCTAATGCCAGATGCATTAACGAAAGCTCCATTGGTGATGGGAAGGATAACCCATCGGTGGAGATCTATTCAAAATATTGGTAAAGTTTCCTAAGGCAAATGCAAATGGTGTACTGACAGTAGGGACCAAATTATGTGCCGTGTTCAAAGGAGACAAGGACTGACTGTTGTTGTTTTCTTCAAGGATTATAATATGAATTGATTCAATTCTCTCCCTTTTTGGATTTTTCTGTTTTTTAATTTTTATGCTTTTTCATTTTTGTAAAAAAGAATAAAGAATGCTATGATACATATGAAGGAACAAGTGTTGCATGGGCATATGCCTATTTTTAAAGGGTACGGGTTAGGCCAGGGAAAAGATCCATATTGCAAACAAGGGCTAAGCTGGTTGTGAACACTCTTACAGCTATTCCTTCCCGGGGGAGTCTATCTGAAGCAGGATTATGTGTCGATGGACGGTGAAGTAATACCATGTGACTGAAGTTATCTGATTTGGGAAAATGGCTAAGTAGGAATGGTTCCATGAGGTTTACTTCAGCTTGAGTCTTGTGAAAAATGTCGAAATCATAGATCATCATGAATCATGGTCTGTATCAATACCTGAGTCAAATAGTTTGAACGGTCAAAGTCTTCAAGTCCTGAAATAAAAAACCATTTCACTAGCCAACAATTTAGTTAGACACTGGTTTAGATGTACTTTTAGTATCTAAAAAGATAGCTAAAATTGAAGAATTATGCCTCTTTCTATCATTCAAAAGGATACGGTTTGTACATGTATGAATAAAAGATAAGTAAAAATACTCATGATTTACCATATGTGTTCGTTGTGCAGCCGATGTATGAGAGGAAGCATTACCTTTCAGCTTGAATTCCTAGAAGCTATTAACCTTTAGTCTTTGATCTGCCAGTAATGAATTAGTTTCGATGTCGAACTAGAAAATTTTAAAACAGTTTCCCATGTTTTCAAGTTTTTCCAAGTTTTTCATTTTTTTTGTTTGTATGAACATTTTTTGGGTCTTATCTGTAAGAAAAAGAATAAAAAAGGGAAATAGTATTTACACTATTCTTTTTGGTGTGTGCAAAATTTACACACTTTTTGGGTTATGATGTAAGCTAGATTATTTTGGTTTCATTTATGTCTTTAACTGATGTGTTCAATTAAATTGGCCATGAAATAATGTACATGCTTGCTTTTTGGTATAATGTTAATGACTTAGATGCCAATCAAGTACATAGTTGGCCAAAGAGTCAGCCAAACTATTTAGACTTCTAGGAACGTGTATATATTTAATAAACTCGAACTGACTCTCTAAAAGACATACTCATAGAAACTTTCTAAACAGTGTAGGATGTCGAACCTGACACTGACCATTTAATTGGGATACAACTAATTATAAGTCTAGTTTGACAATTATTCGTCGAATGCCAAGGGTGATAGCCTCGACAAGAAGCTAAATGACTACGCTATATTTTGCAACATTGTTGGTTGCAGATCCGAGAAAAGTGCCTTCTGAACTAAGAACTTCATTATTAGGTGAAAAAAAAACCATGCAGCGGAAGAAACGTTTCGAGAACTACAACTAGCGCCATCCACATATCCCAAATATGTGAAAGACTCTTGTGCCATCTGCCAAATTGACAATGCCAAGCAAGATAAGTGTGTGCCCAAAATAACTAATGTACAAAATTTTATACAAAAAAGACAACATAATACAACAAATGGTGCGAGGCATCAGTGCCTATGCGAAGTATTTCTTCAGATAGAGACAATTTCTGTTCTCCGACATGGGTTCCCCATCAAAATTAACCAATTCATAAGCTCCCTTTTTTAACACAGTTTTGGCAATAAGTGGGCTAAACCATTTAGGTACAAATTTTCCTTCTCCTATTTTATCTTGGTCTTGGTCATAAACTAAAACCAGATTGCCTTCAGAAAAGACTTGAGGATGAATGGACTTGTCATATTGTGTTTTGACCCTCTTCTTATGTACTTCTATGTTTAGAGAGGCTTCTCTTCTAATTTCATCCAACGCATGGAGATGGAGAAGCCTTTCCTCTTCCGCAGAAGTGTTAGGTAGGAGTTCGACAACTATCTTTAATGATGGGATTTCACATTCAATCGGAAACACAGCTTCTTCTCCATAAACTAGTTGGAAAGGAGTGAATTCGGTTGCAGTTTTAGCAGTTGTTCGGTAGGCCCAAAGAGCAGTAAACAACATCAAGTGCCAGTTGTTCTTGTTTTTATTAATCATCCTTTGTAACATGGTTTTCAAAACCTTGTTGATGGCTTCTACTTGTCCGTTAGCTTGAGGATAATATGGTGAGGAAAAGTCCTGCCGCAATCCTAACTGGTTTGTAAGTTCATCCATACAGGAATTCCTAAAATGACTTCCATTGTCCGTAGTGATCTCTTTGGGTACACCAAACCTTGCTATCACATGATTGAATAGAAAGTATGCTGCAGTTTTACTCGTGCAATTGAATGTAGGCATTTCCTCATCCCACTTGGTGAAGTAGTCTACTGCTATAATGATGTAGGGGTGGCCATCGGCTGAAGGTGGGTTGACTGTCATATAATCAATGGCCCATTTTGAAAATGGACCCACAGTTACTACATGGTGTAAAGGAGTAGGATGTGTGTGCATTTTTCTTGTGTAAATTTGGCAAGGGTGGCACTTTTTGACAGCATTTATGCAATCTTTGAAAATTGTAGGCCAAAAGTATCTTTCATGCAAGATTTTATAAGCAGTTGCTAACCGAGAAAGATGACCACCACATGCTCCAACATGGAAATAATTCAATACTTGTTCAGCTTCTTGGTGTACTAAACAATGCCTTAATATCATGTTTATTCCTCGACGGTACAAAGTATCCCCGATGATGAGGTATCTTCGAGCTCGATGTCAAATGCGATATCGTTCAATACTAGAAAGCTGAGGATCGATCCTTTGGGTTTGAAGGTATATAATGAATGCTCCATACCGTGGATCAAAAGGTGCAATGAGGAATACATGTTCATCTGCCCAAGTTTAAACAGATATAGTACCCTCCTTCTCTATGGGTAACTCGGACATTAATTCAGCAAATGCCAACAACTTCTTAGCTTTAGCATTTTTGAATTCGAGGTCAAATTCTTGTAAAATTACTATCCATTTTGAGTATTTGCCACCAATGACATGGTGGGACAAAATGTGTCTCATGGGGTTCATTTCAGCCACTATGGTTGTTTTCTTTGGAAGTATGTAATGTCTAAGTCGTTGGACAGCATGGACTGCTGCCAAGGCCAATTTCTCGACCCGAGAATATCTCAATTCGGGACCTACAAGGCCCTTACTAAGATAGTAAACAACATGCTCTTGAGAGGATTCATCTTCTTGTGCTAAGACCATTCCAATTGTGGTAGGAGAGGTAGCCAAATATAGAAAAAAGTCTCGATTATAGTTCGGTGGACTAAGCACCGGGGCGGAGACCAAATATTTCTTTAGTTCATCGAATGAGCATTGAGCTTGGTCATCCCATGTAAATGTTGCATCTTGTTTTAAGAGATGCATGAAACCTTTAGCTTTTTCAGCAAAATTTTTGACAAATCTTCTCAAGTAGTTGGCTTTTCCTTGAAGGATTTGAAGTTGAGTGATTGTTTTTGGGGAAGGCAACTGAAGTATTGCCTCAACCTTGATGGGATCAACCATGATCCATTTTTGGGATACTACAAACTCAAGTAACCTCCCAGAGTCCACACAAAACATGCATTTATGTGGATTTAACCTAATGTTGTACTTGCGGCAATGCTCAAATATGGCTTGTAAATGTGCACCATGTTCAGCTCTCTTTTTAGATTTAGCTGCCAAATCATCAAGGTAAACTTCGACGATATCTTTAATATCGTGAAATGCGTATGACATTGCTCTTTGAAAGGTAGCCCCAACGTTTTTAAGGCCAAATGGCATTTTCCTATAAGCGAAGGTCCCCCAAGGACATATAAAAGCTATATTATGTTGGTCTTCTTTTTTTATCTGGATTTGGTTATAACCAGAGAAGCCATCCATGAATGAAAATATTTCATTCCCGGCACATTCATCGATGATCTGATCAATGAAGGGTGTGGGATAGTTATCCTTAGGACAAGCTAAGTTTAGATCTCTAAAATTGGTACAAACTTGGATAGTTCCTTCTTTTTTGTTAACCGGAATAGGGTTGGATACCCAATTAGTCAAAGGAACAGGATAAATGAATCCAGCATTCAAGAGCTTTTCGGCTTCTGCTTTAATGGCAGCTGATTTCTTAGGGTTCATTGGACGTAGTTTTTGCCGCACAAGTTTAACATTGGGATAAGTTTTGATTTCATGTTCTATGATGCTAGGATCGATGCCTGGTATTTCTACATAAGACCATGCGAATATATCACGAAATTTTTTAAATAAAGCAGTGTAAAAATTTATTTCTTCAAGAGAACAATCCGCACCTATGTTTATATACTCAACGATTCCAAGTTTGATAGATATATCAATTTGGATGGTTTTCAAAATGTTCGCCAAATTGCCTTTGGAATTCACATCGTAGATTCAGACAGGGAATTGGTACTTACGGTTGTCACCATCGAAGTAAAAAAATTTCAGGTTTAACTTTTAATGAGTCGATCTTAGGAAGAAACGAGGATTTGTGATGCATATCCTCCCAGGGTCATTCTGAGATGTTCATAACGTATAAGATGGCTTCATCCGAAGGGAAGGTTTGATCTAGGATATCATGGTTACTTTGCGAGTTCAAGGCCCAAATGGGTGAAGTATAGGGATCATACTCATCCATATTGGGAGGTTTTTGATCTGGTTCTACCGAAGCCATCTGAATAGCTTGATAAGAAAGCTCCGTGGTAGAAAAGGGAACACTACTCTCTAGTTCCTCATGGTGTGTAGAAGCATGTATCTTGCCATCATTATTTTCATCTAAGGTGTTTTCTTTGGAGGTTCCAACCGACGAGGTGGAACCGACCTCTGAAACGGAATTAGAGAAAAATATTAATGGAAAGTAGACCTCCGATGTTATGGTGAAAATTGGAGCAATGTTAGGGGTCAATATTGGTGGTGGAAGTGGGAAAGTTCCCAAAAGGGACGAGTCTTTAAACATTCCTATCCCAACATCTTGAATAACCATCGTTCCATCCCCTACATAAGGTACATTCAAATGGATATCAGTTTCAGGTGAGCAGTAATCTAGTTAATCGATTGTAACAATCTTCCCTTGGTGGGGGAATTGGACTCGGAATATGGAAGACACTATCGCTATCATCTTGTGTATCCAACTGCGTCCCAATAGAAAATTGTAGTCTATGGGTGCATCCACTACCTTAACATCTACTTAAACTGGTTTTCCCCCCCAATTCAACTGGGAAATCCAAGATGAGTCCATGAGGTGGTAACGAATGTCCATCAAATTCCTTGAGTATTATCTGGGATGGTACTAAGGTGGGTGATCCCAAATCTTTCCAACAAGCTAGGGACATGATGCAAGTGGAGGCTCCTTCATCCACAATGGTTTGAAAAATATTCTTCCCATGTGAAGTTACTTTAATTTGGAAAGCAATTTGTGAGGGAAGCCTACCTGTGGGTTGTTCTAAGTCAAATGTGATTAAATTGGTATCTGATGGATCGACAGCACCGATGGAAGACAATAGTGCTTTCTGTTAAGTGGGACAACTTTGAAACACCTCCAAGCATACATTGCACAAGGGGATTGAGCTAAATCTTCAACCACATTGTAGTTTTGAGCAGCTCGCGCATTGGGATTGTGTGTTGTTTTGTGGAGGACCCCTTTTGGAGGTCGAGGCACCATGTCTATGGTTGGTTTTTCAATATTTAAAAAACCACTAGGCTGAGATCCAGTTGCTTCAACATCTTTTGAAGGTATGTCGTAAGAATGGTCCCTAGTTTGGATATGAAAGCTATGTTCACCAATTGTGAAGATATTTTCGTTGGGTGGATTGCCCCCCTGTGGGGGGTTTTCCTGGTTTCCTCCTGTTGGAGGTGATGGCGCCGCAGCAACCATTTGTTGTTGCTGGGGGAAGGGTTGAGTTAGGACAGAAAGTTGTGGGTGTTTCCCTCCTCGTTGTGCCAACATGCGATGAATATCATCCATATGAGGACAAAGATGAGTAGGATTATCTTCTTTGCAAATTTTGCAAGGATATTTGTTTTTCCTATTTTCTTGATTGCCTCATATGGGGTTATGTTGGTTGTGGAGCCAGATCTTTTAGTCTCATAGATGATATTGTATCAGCCGTGTTTGTACCCCAGTTTTATATGATATGTAGGTGGACTGTACAGTCACCCCAGCGGGGGGGTGTGGGGGGGCATCGCCCCCCCACGGGGTTCTAGGGGGGACCATCCCCCCTGGCTAGGGGGTCCGGGGGCCAGCGGAGGTTCGGGGGTAACGCCCCCGAAGAAGCTTTTTGGGGATGTTTTCGCCAGCTATTTTGCGGGCCCATGGTTTTGGGTATCTTGTGGTATTTTCCCATTGTATTTCCCTTATAAAATAAAGACATTGTAATACGGCTAGGGATGATGATGTATTAGGTTTTATGCATTGTAAAGATCTTTGAGATCAGGAGAGAGACTGTGAAATAGAGAAGAGGAAGTGCAGCGGTTGTGCTGCAGGTTGTATCCCTTCACCTTGCTGGACAGTAATAATAATAAGGACTGGCAAATTCAGTGTGGACATAGCCCAAGTTGGGTGAACCACGATATATCTGTGTCTCTCTTGTAATGTGTATGTGTGATTATATTTGCATTTCTGTTTATTCTTATTGCTTTGCAATCCTGTTTTTCTAACAATTGGTATCAGAGCCAAAGGTCTATTTGGCAGTTAAACCCGTAGGAAGCTAGGGTTTCTGGTTTGAGTGGGAGCAATGGCAGAAGAAGGAAAGTTTAAGGTCGAGAAGTTTAACGGCCAAAACTTCGGGTTATGGAAGATGCAAATGGAGGACTATCTGTACCAGAAGGATCTATTCCTACTGTTGGGAGGAAAAGCAAAGAAGTCGACGGCTATGAAGGATGAAGAATGAGAGGTTCTTGACAGAAAGGCTCTGGGAACAATACGGTTGAGCCTGGCTTCGTCGGTGGCTTTCAATATCTCAAAAGAAGCGACAACAGAGGGTTTGATGAGTGCATTGGGTAAGCTGTATGAAAAACCCTCGGCCTCCAACAAGGTATATCTAATGAAGCATTTATTTAATATGAAGATGTCTGAAGGTGGATCTGTTACTGATCATTTAAATGAGTTTAATACGGTTACAAATCAGCTAAGTTCTGTAAGTGTGAACTTTGATGATGAGGTTAGGGCTCTTCTAATCTTGTGTTCATTACCAGAAAGCTGGAATAGATTGGTCATGGCTGTAAGTAACTCTGTCTCTGGTTCAAACACCTTGAAATTTGATGATGTTATTGGTGTTATTCTTAGCGAGGAAATGCGAAGAAAAAGCACAGGTGAGACATCAAGTAATGCGTTGACCATGGAGAGCAGGGAAAGACAAAAGGAGAGAGGAAAGAGCCAAGGTAATCGTGGAAAAGTATAAAACGGGCAGATCCAAGTCTAGATTGGGAAAGATAGAGTGTTGGAACTGTGGAAAGAAAGGACATCTGAACAAAGACTTCAAATCTCTAAAGAAGAAAGGAGATGCACAGAAGGAAACTACCCAGGAAGCAAATGTAGCAGGTGATGTGTTACAAGATGCTTTGATTCTTGCATTAGATAATACTAGTGATTATTGGGTAGTAGATTCAGGAGCTTCATGTCATGCTACACCCCATAGGAAATACTTTCATGAGTATGTTCCTGGCGACTTTGGACATGTTTTATTGGGTGATGATGAGCCATGTAAAATTGTTGGAATGGGTAAGGTATGGATAAAAGTTAAGAATGGAACTGATTGGTTGTTGAAAGAAGTTAGGCATATTCCTGCTATGAAAAGAAATCTGATCTCAACAGGGCAGTTGGGATATGGCGGCTGTCTATCTACTTTCGAAGAAAATGGTGGAAGATCACTAAAGGATCAATGGTGATAGCAAAAGGAGACAGAGTGGGTACGTTGTATTTATGTCCTCATAATACTGACCATTCTATCTCTTTAGCTTCCACAGGAACAAATACAGCATTGTGGCATCATAGGCTTGGCCACATGAGTGAGAAGGGGATGCAGATTCTCCACTCAAGGAAGTTGTTGCCAGATTTGAAGCAGGTAAGTTTGGAATTCTGTAAAAACTGTGTTTATGGAAAACAGAAGAGAGTCAGATTTCTCAGGGTTGGGAAACAGAAGAAGAATGAAAAATTAGAGCTTGTGCATACAGATGTATGGGGATCGGCTTAGGTACAATCTCTTGGTGGCTCTCATTATTATGTTACATTTATTGATGATGCAACTAGAAAAACTTGGGTTTATTGCATTAGACAGAAATCTGATGTGTTTGCTACTTTTAAGAAGTGGAAAGCTTTGGTTGAGAATGAGACAGGAAAAAGATTGAAGTGTCTCAAATATGATAATGGAGGTGAGTACTGTGGCAAGGAGTTTGATAGTTACTGTTCATACCATGGGATTCGTAGAGAGAAGACAGTCCCAGGAACACCATAGGAAAATGGTGTTTCAAAAAGGATGAATAGAACGATCATGGAGCATGCAAGGTGTATGAGACTGCATGCAGGGTTGCCCTTACAGTTTTGGGCAGATGCTGTAAATACTGTTGTTTATTTAATAAACAAAGGACCTTCAAGTGCTTTGGATGGTGGTATTCTAGAGGAAGCATGGACAGATAAAAAGGTAAACTACTCATTTCTGAGAACGTTTGGTTGTGAAGCATTTGTCCATATTGATAAAGAAAATAGAACAAAGCTTGAAGCTAAATCCAAGAAATGTACCTTTATTGGATATGGCGTTGATGAATTTGGTTATCGTTTATGGGATTATGAAAATAACAAAATCATCAGGAGTAGAGATGTGATATTCAATGAAAAGGTCATGTATAAAGATCAGTTGCAGGGAAAGAAACAGGAAAAAGAAAACACAGAGTACATAGTACTTGATGAAATTAAAGAAAATGAAGTTCCAAAGGTGCCAGAAAATCAAGAGTAGTAGCAAGTACCTGAAACTCCTGCAACTGTAAGAAGATCTACCAGGTTAAGTAGACTCCCTGAACGATACTCTCCTTCAATGTATTATTTATTGATGACTGATTCTGGTGAACCAGAATGTTATGAAGAAGCAATGCAGGTGGAAACTAGAAAGAAGTGGGAGCAAGGCATGAATGAGGAGATGGACTCATTGGTAGGAAACCAGACTTGGGATTTGGTTCAGTTGCCTGATAGTAAAAGAGCATTGCAAAACAAATGTATTTACAGGTTGAAGGAAGAAGAAGGAGGTAAGAAGCGATACAAGGCCAGACTTGTTGTAAAGGGGTTTGCACAGAAGAAAGGTATAGATTTTGATGAAATATTTTCTCCTGTTGTTAAGATGACTTCAATTAGGACTATCTTAAGTCTAGTGGCGGTAGAAGATTTGCATATTGAACAGTTAGATGTGAAAACAACCTTCCTCCATGGGGATTTGGAGGAAGAAATATATATGCAGCAGCCACAAGGGTATGAAGTCAAAGGTAAGGAGGATCTGGTATGCAGGTTGAAAAAGAGCTTGTATGGCTTGAAGCAAGCTCTAAGGCAGTGGTATCTAAAGTTTGACAGGTTTATGACAGAACAAGGTTATAGTAGATGTCATTCTGACCACTGTGTTTATTTCAAGAAGCTAGACAATGGAAGATATATTATCTTGTTATTGTATGTGGATGACATGCTTGTTGCAGGGTCTGACATGCAGGATATAAATGTACTCAAAAGGAAGCTAGCTAATTCATTTGCGATGAAGGATTTGGGTGCTGCAAAGCAAATCCTTGGTATGAGAATAACAAGAGATAGGAAAAATCACAAATTGACATTGTCTCAAAGTGAGTACATACAAAAGTTGTTGGAGAGGTTCAGAACGCAGAATGCAAAACCTATAAGTACACCTTTGGCTAGCCCTTTCAGTCTAAGTAAGGAAATGTGTCCCAAGACACAAGAAGAGACATATTACATGTCCAAGATTCCCTATCAATCAGCAGTTGGCATCTTGATGTATGCCATGGTGTGCACAAGACCGGATATTGCACATGCAGTGGGAGTTGTGAGCAGATATATGAACAATCCAGGTAAAGAACATTGGAAGGTAGTACAGTGGATTCTCAGGTATTTGAGAGGTACTACCACTGAGGCATTATGTTTTGGAGGTTCAGACACTGTTCTACAGGGATATGTTGATGCAGATATGACAGGTGACAAGGATAGCAGGAGGAGAACCACAAGGTATGTGTTTACTATAGGTGGAATAGCAGTAATCTGGATTTTGAAACTATAGAAGGTTGTTGCACTTTCAACAACAGAAGCAGAGTATGTTTCCATTACAGAGGCTAGTAAAGAGATGATTTGGTTGCACAGGTTTATGGAGGAAGTGGGTAAGAAGCAGAAGGATAGCAGATTGTATAGTGACAGCCAGAGTGCCATTCATCTTGCAAAGAACTCAGCATTCCATTCTAGTACTAAACATATACAGCTCAAGTACCATTTCATATGCTCTATTCTGGAAGATGAACTGTTGAAGCTGGAAAAGATACATACTAGCCAGAATCCTGCAGACATGTTCACAAAGGTAGTGACCAGAGAGAAACTGAGTTCGTGCTTGGTTTCAGTTGGCCTTCTAGCATGAAGGTGAAGAGGAGAAATTTTCCAAGTCCAAGTCCAGCAAGTGTAGCAGCGATGGAGTTGCTGTGATCAGTCTCCAAGTGGGAGATTGTTGGTTGTGGAGCCAGATCTTCTGGTCTCATAGATGATATTGTATCAGCCATGTTTGTACCCCAGTTTTATATGATATGTAGGTGGACTGTACAGTCACCCCAGCGGGGGGTTGTGGGGGGGCATCGCCCCCCCACAGGGTTCCAGGGGGCCAGCGGGGGTTCAGGGGCAGCGCCCCCGAAGAAGATTTTTGGGGTTGTTTTCGCCAGTTGTTTTGCGGGCCCATGGTTTTGGGTATCTCGTGGTATTTTCCAATTGTATTTCCCTTATAAAATAAAGACATTGTAATATGGCTAGGGATGATGATGTATTAGGTTTTATGCATTGTAAAGATCTCTGAGATCAGGAGAGAGACTGTGAAATAGAGAAGAGAAAGTGCAGCGATTGTGCTGCAGGTTGTATCCCTTCACCTTGTTGGACGGTAATAATAATAAGGACTGGCAAATTCAGTGTGGACGTAGCCCAAGTTGGGTGAACCACGATATATCTGTGTCTCTCTTGTAATGTGTATGTGTGATTATATTTGCATTTCTGTTTATTCTTATTGCTCCACGATCCTATTTTTTTAACAGGTTATTCACCTTAGGTGCCTCTCTTGTCCCAGGGTTTGCATTAGGTTTCTTCTTTTGATTCTTCTTTTTTCCTTTTGGGTCCACAGTTTGAAACGTAAGGACTTTAGAAGTTTGGGTAGGACTTGCAGCTTGCTGAGATGCCTAGCCAGCTGTGGGTTGCGGGTTTTGAACTGACATTTGTCCCCATTGCTGGGTAATTTGTTCAAGTTGGTTCACAGATCCAATCACACCATCAGTATCAGGTCCTTTTGGAGGCCTAGCTGGATCAAACACAGGTCTTATAGCATGGGCTATTAAATCATAAAGTGTGCCCGATTGGGAATATACTAAATCCATATGGTGAGCACTCTGAATGAGTTGTTCTTTAGTCATGGCTCCTGACATGGCTACATCTTTAGCAAGAGTAGGCAATAGTGATTTAATGAACCAATTTGCTAAGAATTGATCAGGGATTTCATCTTTTATAAGCCTCTGACGTCTCCTCCACTCATGGATATGATCCGAGATGTGAGGAGCGGTGGATTACCTAAGTGAAGTTAAAAGTTCAGTTCTTGTCTCATAGTGGATAGGTAATTGAGAATGTGTCAAAAATGCCATAGCTAAAGATGAAAATTCTGTAAATGTATTGCGGGGCAACTCAATGTACCATTTCGCAGCATTTCCGGTTAGGGTCCGCTGAAACAACCTCAACCTAGTACTATCATCAACTAGGGAATTGGATGAACACCATAAATGGAATGTCATCACATGATTTGATGGATCTTCCCCTGGTTTTCCGTCAAACTTGGGTATGTCTAAGGGTAGTTTGGTTGGTATGGTTGGCCACCCATTCAAATGTAGAATAGGTTCATTGGTCAGCCTGGATAAATCCAGTAGATTCAATGTAGCTAGAAATGGTGACTTGGATTATGACGAAGCAAATGCTTGATATCCAGGTGAAGCTTGATGGCTCCACTGTTGTGGTCCTTGGGCTTGAAAAGCATTCCAAGCAAGGTTACCTCCTTGCGGAGATTGCATCCAAAAAGGTGGGTTATTCCCTGAATATTGTCCATTCCATTGCGGGATAGGATGCATGTATGGATTGCCCCCTTGGGGAGGTATGTTCCATTGAGGATGGATACTTGGTGGAACATTGCCACCCCACTGTGGCATAGGATTAATGGGTGGATTTCCCCCTTGCGGGGGTATGTTCCATTGAGATTGGTTACTTGTTGGAACATTACCACTCCATTGTTGGTTGGGATTCATGGGTGGATTTCCCCCTTGCGGGGGTATGTTCCATTGAGATTGGTTACTTGGTAGAACATTACCACTCCCTTGAGTTTTTCCTTGGTTCGGATAAGCATTCCAAGGTTGACTACCCCCTTACGGGGGTGGTTCCCAAGAAGATTGGGTACTTCCTGGAAGTTTCCCACTCCATGGTGGAATGAACTTGGTGGATGGGTTTCCTCCGGGCGTGCTACCTATTGCGGGAATGGGATTTCCCCCATGATTTGTGCTAGGAAAGTTTGGATAAAGGTTTCCCGAGGCACTTCCACTAACTTGTGGAGTATTACCCCAATTAGCATTAGTGTTCCATGGTCCATTAAGTCCACTAGGGATGTTGAGAGTCCAAAGTGAAGAATTCCCCCCAAGGTTAGGATTTGGAAAAATGTTTGGTATGCCAATGGGATTTTGGTTGACTCCTGAATTGTTTTGACCTTGAGTAACCAAACCATATGGTAAACCCAAGTTTGGTAAGGCAAACCCTCCAGTAGGGATTCTTGTAGGTAAAGTGGATGTAATTCCGGGATTGGGACCCGAAACTGTACCAACTGGCACTGAAGTGCTAGTTGAAATTATGGTAGAAGCAGGTAAACTAACCGGTGGAGTCGTGGTAGAGGTCAAGTTGGAAATATTACTACCTCCAGCAACCATGTGCGGTTTTGATGATGTGGTCCCTTGTGCTCCTAATGAAGTCATAGGGATGTTGGGAGTGTTTGCTACCTCCAACACTTGTTTGAGATAGTGTTGATGTGGTCCCTTGTGCTCCTGATGAAGCCATGGGATTAGATGTTGAATTTAGCATGTGTACCAAGTGAGCCACAAGAGGAATGATGGTGTTCAAAGGTTCACTGATGTGGAGTACCACTAGGTCTGAAAGATTTGTCAAAGGTGGATTTACGGGATTTGCAGTGTTGTCTTCTAATGTTTCAATTGAGATTGGAGCAAGAGGATCAACAATTTATATGTTTTCCTGGGTAGGGGGTGTTGTAGTATTTGATTGATATGTCTCTGCTCTACTATTGATTATTGAAGTTATAAGTGTGTTCGTTTCAAAGTCAAAGTGTCTTGTATTTTGTAGTTGTCTCCGCAATGTAGCGGGGCCTTCAACTTCTGGTGACTCGCATCTATGCCGCCATGACTGGCGGGTTGGAAGATTAACCACTTTGAAGAATATCGATAAAAAGAAATTTGTGAAAACAGAATCAAACAATCCTATGGCTTTCTAGACTCAACAAAATAAAGTGTCCGCACAGTAAAAATTCCCTAGAGATTTCAAGCAAGCAAACTTACTTTTCCAAAGAACCAAAGCTCAGTGAAAAATTAGATTGTAGGGCCTTCCGAAACTAGTAGCTACTGAGGGATTTGATGTCCTCATACAATTTCTAGGAGCGAAGGTGTGATAAACAGTTACAATAAACTTTAATCGCCAGGGGTACAAGTGTTGGTACTTGACCACTCACCCTCCCAAGGAGTAAAAGTTCCAAAGTCTGTCTCAGGTATTGCGAGTGTGTCCCACTCACAGTAGCCTATGTGATATCCTAAGAATAGCCACTAATGTTACCACTTCACAATCGATGATTGGGTAGAAAGTTGTAAGACGCGGACAAATCTTATTACCAGAAACTCTAGAAACAGTGATGTCACCCCGAGGACTTGTCACTGGACATAGAATCCCTTCGATAAGCTCATGTCCCACTAAATAAGCAAGAAGGGGGAACCAACCTTACTTATTCACATTGACCTCGTGCTTGACGCATGTTTCAGAAGTGCTTTCCCGACAATCGTTTTTTGCGATAATGGATTTACTCTCTTTAATCAATGCTAGTTTCAAAGTTTTGCAGCCCAAGAGTGTTAACTCTCCAAACCTAATCCAGGGCACTAACCTAATCTTATTGGTGATATTAAAATCAAAAGTTTGTCAATTTTAGATTAAGCGCCAATTTTAGTGGAAGTTTGCTTAATCTTAGGAGTGGAAGTGAAACTGATGGTGTTTTGACTCGAAAACAAAATGAACCACACAATGCAAGATGCTCACGATGCTATCTTTCAGTTCGATGAATATCCTAACCGAAAGGAAGGGTTAGACGTTCATGAGCGTCTTTCAAACATGCAAAATGTCTATTAGATGTTTTATGTTCATGCACAGTTTTCCTAAAATATGGATAATAATCGTTGTGTAAATATCAATGTAATCCAAACAGATATCTCAAGTAAACATGAATCTAATTCTATTACATGGGGGATCCCTGTTTCTCATTCACAAGATCGCCCGAAAGCCCAAGTGAAGAGGATACGTAGAGCCCTTTTGGAATGCTTTTGAATTAAATCCTAAATTGTTACACGTGAGATACACTTTCTCATTCACAAGGTCATCATAAGATGCGAGTGAAGAGGATACGGTGCCTCAATATAAGATGCCTGAAAATCAGCCCCTAAACTATTACACGCGATATACACTTTCTCATTCACAAGATCATCATAAGATGCGAGTGAAGAGGATACGGTGCCTCATACAAGATGCTTGAAAATCAACCCCTAAACTATTACACGCGAGATACACTTTGTCATTCACAAGGTCATCATAAGATGCGAGTGAAGACGATACGGTGCCTCATACACAATATACCTCAAGAAAACTGAACTTTAAAGGTGCAACTCTCTCTATTTGTGCATGAAAATCATGAAAACATTCTAACTCCAAAACAAAATGCCACTAATTAAAGTTTTAATTCTGTTTTTTGGAAAGAAATTATTCTCAAATTATCTCAATCATGTGATGTTCAAGGTGTTCTTCAAATGCAAATGTGTGTGAAAGGTTCTTCAAAGTGTGTATGGTTTATGTTTAATTAATGTTTCCAATCAGCATATGGTAAAGTTCTGAAATATTGAAAGTGCTTAAGGTGTTTTGGTAAACAATTTCTTAAGTGTGATTTTGGAGACTTGCAGCCATGTAAAGAGACATTAAGGTAGGTTAATATCAGTCCTTAAACATGTTAAAACAGGGATCTATCATCTCATGAGGTTGTAAGCAAAATAGATCTACTACCAATTGAAAAAGATTGAAAATGAATTACAATTTGGAGCAGATTTTAAAGGTGTTTGGAAGTGGATTCCAATAGTGAATGTCTAGATCCAAATGTTATAAAACTTTCTTAACTTTTCGAGAGGAGTATAAGGCTGATTTAAAGCTTCACATAAGGCTCTAAACAAGTGTGTAAATTTCATACAAAACAAGCTTCAAAACAGATCAAAAGATGAAAGAGATCTCCTCCAACTAGTGTAAGATTACAAGTTTGAATTAATGTGCTTGGAAGGTGTGTAAACTTTGCAAAGAGATAAAGGAGGTTCAAATGAAGTTAAATATCAGTCATAAGTATGTCATAGCAGGGATCTAGGATCTAATATTCTCTCAAGCTACAAGATCTATTACAACTTGAAGAAAAGATTGAAAAGAGAAAGCAAATTTGGAGCGATTTTTAAAGTTTTTGGAAGGTCATTCCAATGGGAGATATCTTTGATCCAAATGATGCAAAAAAATTTCAAAGGTTCTCAAAAATATTAAGATGCTAAGTATGAGCAGCAAACTAATCTTGAGCTAAAGAACACAAGCAAAGATTTATAGATCCACCACAATTTTGACAAAGAACTTCAAATTTGGGGCAGATTTACAAGTTATTGAAAGATGAGTCCAAAGGTGAAGATCTAAGTTCAAATCATGCAAAGCATATGAACATTTTTTAAATGAGTGATAGGATTATCATGAGCAGCAAATTAAGCTTCCAAAACAGGTCTGCAAATTCGCTTATTAAGCCTCCAAAACAGATCTAAAAAAAGTTTCTCACAAACTAGGTGGATGAGCTGCAAATTGGAAACATAAAATTCAAGAAACTAGATGTAGAGTGGGATTTTGAAGCATTTGCTGCAAGAAAGGTGGAAGGAGGCCGGTTTGGAGGTCATATTGTTGGATATATGGATCTTGAACTGATTGTTAAGCTCCAAGTGAGTAGATCTAAACGATGGAGATCACCAAAAAATGAAGAAAAATCATGAAATATGCAGAAATTTCAAGCCATATGGTCGCCAATCTAATAATAGATTATGATGTTTGCATGTAGGGAGTTAGATTTGAAACATATCAATCTATCTTACTAAGAAATGGTGATTTCCTATGTCAGCAACATGAAAATATTATCACAAGTTTACAAAGATCTATATTCATTAATCAAAACTCATTAAGATCTAGATTCATTTAAGAATTAAATTCATGCATGATAAGCCAAATTCAAACTCTTAGATGGTAGAAACTTGAATCCATTCATATTAAAACTAAGAAGAAGATCCTTACCAATGATCTTGGTGTGAATCCCTCTTCCATTGTCATGAGCTTCCTTTCCTTCACCCTTGATTTTGAAGAATTTGAGCTCTTTCTCCTCCTTCAAAATCTCTTCAGCATGCCTTTGCTCCTCTCTACAATGCCTCCCATGCCTTTCTTATATAGAATTGGGAAATGAGCCCTCATGTTTCTCTTTTCAATGTGGAATTATCCCTTTTCATCTTTTTTTGATTATTTTAGCTCAAAACCCACTTTTCCATAGTTTTTAGGCTTTTTGCACAACTTTAACATACTTTAAGTACAATTAATGCACTTTAATGCATTCATCTTCACTTATTGATTGGTGTAGCTTAATTTTAGACCTTTTATGAACGGTTCAGTCACTAAACTTGGTCTTCTTAGGTTCTTATTGTCTTCACCTAATCCTTCCATTTATAGGAGAAGTGATTAGATCAAAGAGGACTTGTCTCTGAATGTACTTATGTTTCTGTCTTCATGTTGCGGGCGCATGGTAAAAATGTGCTTCTTCTATCACATGACTAGGGTGTTAATTTGATTGTTAACACTAAATCAGATTCTTGGCTGTTGGTAGTATGATCATCAAGCTACTCAAATACTTTCTTATAATGGCCCCTACAATCCTCATTAACCAAATTGATAATTTAAATACAACCTTTAACTACTTTATGCAATAGCCCTTGGCATGCAAAAATATCAGTCATTCAATCAATTCATATGGAAATCCTTACTATGTCCACATTAGCTCATCAAAATTAGGTAATGCTACCCCCAAATCAAGATGAACTTAGTCAAGGAATATGAGATTTTTGTATTCAGTTATGGGAAATTCTACTTTAAAATTTTCACATAAAACTGCTCCAAATGATGATGCCATAATGTGTTGAAAAATTATTTCCAAAAAGGAGATTACTATCCACAACTATACTCAACAAATTATGCTCAGTAGGAGTGCTTTTGACCAAACAATAAGGGCTGCTAGGCCCACTTATAGCATCCTTTTATAGTATCTAGAGATATTCTAGTATTATTCTTGTCCTTTTCATATTTTTCTTGAGTGTTATAGATTTCAGTTTTCATAGTTTTGGAGTTTTTAGTATTACTGTAGTTCAAAATGGTTTTAAGTTCTAAGTTTTATTCATTTTTTTAGTTTCGTATTTGGTGTTTATGATAATTATCTTAGAGTTGAAAATAGTTTCAAATTTCGGTTGGGTTTCTAACAATTTCACAATCTCATTGAAAATACAGGATATATATGACAGAGTGATTGATGTGCCTATCGGGGAGTCTAACTCAACCCCTAAGACTACAACAATATCCTCAGTGACTACAAAAGGAATGCAAGAAGTTACAATTTTGCTCACCTCAGAAGGAAATGTCTTGAAGGATGAAATGAGGTTGAAATTTTTTCACTTTTTTTTTCGTCATGCAGAACAATTATTTGGAAATACCATCGAAATGGATTGGAGGAAGCAAGCCAATGCTAAGAAAGAAGTAGTCTTTAAAGATTTCATAATAGCATTTGGAAATCCGGGTTTTATTAAAGAAATTATTCTAGATATTGCATGGAAATACATTCACTCTAAACAAGACAATTTAAGGTCAAAGCTGACAAAAGACTTGAGATATCCACGTCCAGCTTGGATCACAAACCAAGTGACATGGGATGAACTTATGAAAGATGCCAAGTTTAATAGGAAGACCCAGAATAATCCAAACTATAGGCTATCCTGATGAGGAGGAGCTAAAAGATGCCTTCAAGATACAACAAAAGCAACCCAAGATAGGTTGTCAAGTATTGGATCCCATAAATTAGGATCTAGTGGGTACAATAGCATTCGTGGTGACTTGGTATGTGAATATTTTCATCTACTATTTTTTTTTTTTTAAAAGAAAAATTATGTATCTTATGAGTCATTGTACCTTATAAATTTGGTTATCTTCATTTATGTAGGTTCACCAATTTCAAAAGGAAGCTTCAGAGGAGGACCTAAAGTATGCTTTATTACATGGTTCCCAAGGCCTTCGACAACATATGCTAGATCAAAGGGAGAAATTAATCACCGGTCATGAATCTGAGGTAAGTTCTTTATAATATTTTATGACTTCTGCAATAATTTAATTGGAGGTATTATGTTATTTTAATAATTTAAATTCTGTTGTGATAGGAATCCCAACAATCAAACTCATCAGGTGAAGCGTCTGGTAATGATCATGAGGAGGAGCTAGAGGCACATGATGAATTGTTTCTTGCACACAATGGCCCAATTGTCATTCATGAACCTCGACAGGAAACCATCCTTGAATTCCAACAAATAGGATACAAGAATAATGAGGAGGTTGTTCAATGTAATGAGAAATCCACACCCACAGTTAGAATTGTGCCTCGTAGAAAGACGACACAAAGGAAGATGATGGACATAAACAAATGAACAAAAGAGATATTTTCTTGCTTCTTGTACCTTTGTTCAGTTTTTATTGCTATTATAAACCTATTTTATATATCATCATACCTGTTCAATGAATAGTCATGTTTCTTGAGCAAATATAATTGTGCTGGCTTGGATCGAGGATGAGATGATTACTTACATTTTCAATGACATGACTATATTTTCAGCAAATATAAGTGTGCTCCTTGGATCAAACCAAAACACATATTTTCTTTGTGTGTTTCTATTCACTCCGTTGCTATTATTAACCTAATTTATATATCATCATACATGTTCAATGAATAGTTATGTTTCTTTATATTATGTATTGCTATTGTTCTAAATATTTTTCTAATCTGCCCAGTTCTAGAATAGCTTATGCTTCTTTCTATTTGGATTTGCAAAGTATTTCTAGCTTCAAATATGTCTAGTTCACTTAGAATCTACATATGTTTTTCAGGCATTCAAGGGAATCCCCAAGTTCACTTTTCATTTCTTTAAATTATATTTTGTTTTGTTTTATCCATTTTAGGGTAATGTTGATTTCAAGTCAATGTTCCAAGTTTTTTTTTCATAGATCAATGCATCCCTATGTTTATTATTCATTGCAACAAACTTGGGAACTATGAACTAATTGTGCATCGCCAGATGATTGGTCTGTAATCACAACAATCAATCGTTTCCGAACTGATGGAAGCCAGCAACAACCTCTTCATTTCTTGACAAAGTGAAGAGAGATCAGCTCTTTATGTGATTTATCAATTCAAAATTATGTAGAGCTCCTTCAGAATCTTTGATTCTGAAGGTGCTCTTAATCAAAGAAAAGTAATTAATGATTCTAGAGCTGATAGGGACTTGATCATCAAACTTGGCTTTTGAATGAAGGATAGATAAGTTTTGTAAATTCTCACTAAACCTATTTAAAATATCAAAATGAATTTATGTGACTTAAGAGATTTGTGCCAAGAGAAATATCATAAAACACATTGTTTAGGGTATTATTAGTCCAAAGACTGAGAGAATTTTGAAAGATAATATCATAAGGAATGCCCTATTATAAACTTTGTAAATATCATAGTTAATGTATAGATAAGATGTGTATAGGAAGCTTTTTTATACGCTATAAGATAGTATAATGTGTTAATAGCATGTATAAAGGTTTCGATTTAGTGTTGTACATATATATAGTTTGTACATATACATAAATAAACACCAAGCTGGCCATTTGATTAATACCTACTTAACCTTAAAACGCAATTTATTACTCTTCATATCACGACGTAACATCATAGAACAATGATGATCGTTTGATGAACTGGCCATGCGCTAAATCAATGGTTAAATCAATAAACATTTTGGATCGATGAGCTGGTATGGAAACGTGGCTTTCACCCCTTGACAGAGTCGACAATTGTATGCATTTGGCAAAACCATGTTGACAGTGTTAATTGCTAGCAGTCATTTCAAACTACGCCATTGTACTTATAAATTATGAACCACTGTCAATAATCAATGATCGTAATAATGGTTCTATCAGTCTTCGTATCGCCGTTTCGCAGAGTTAAGTGGTGATCACTACTGGGCATGGTCAAACGTAGATAAGTTGGCAATAGTCATGGTGTAGTATGAAAGTTGTAACATTTATCACTATCCCGCTAAAATGGTAGGTTCAGAGATTTGATATTTTATCAGATTTGAAGCATGTGAATATTTTCTAGCATGTCGTGTGTGTGGATACCTATTCCCTCTGTTTTCACTTTCCCTTTCATTCCACGACTAAGCCCAGAAAATCCTGAAGAAACCATGTCTCCTCTGAATCGTTTTGAAATCTCAGGGTATGAAATTATTGAAGCCAATCAGGAGGTTGCCCAGAAATTTGAGAAAATGGGATGGACACATTTCTTTCAAATCTTTGATGGGCATCATGTGGAGATTACCAAAATGTTTGCAATGAGTTTTAAAAATGACAGGGTGCGAATTGGGGGTTTCGAATTTGTGATCAATGAAGACAAAATTGTTGAAGCCACGAAACTTCCTCAGGTGGGAGAACGCTGGTTTAAGGGCCTTATGGTTGATAAGAAGAAGTGTTTGGCTTGTTAATGCCTTTACCAGATAAAAGGAAATTGAGGGTAGGCGTGCCTGTAAAATTTCTAAAGCCCGAGTGGAGAGCTTACTATGAAATCTTGGTAAGGTACGTAACCTGTTGTGGACGTTTTTCCCATTTGCACTTGTATCATTTACGGTTGTTGTTAGCAGTAAAGGGTTATAAAATTAATTTGCCCTTCTATCTGTGGCAAAGCCTTAAGAAAATGTCACAGTCTGTAAGGAATTTCAATAACCCTGATAATAGTCTGTGTCACCATGGATTGATTAAAATTTTACTGCAATTCCAATTATCCGCAAAAGGTCTGTCTTGGGATAAATTTCTAGTCGATTGTAAATTGGGGCCAACGCAGTATTGGCCTAATCCATCTCCTCGAGCTCGTAGAAAACGAAAAATCATAAATCCTGAGGTTAATAGCTCAGAGGATAATGAAACAAAAGCCGTAAACATGTCCATAGATGATAAAGTAAATGAAGATGCTGATAGGGTTTCAGTTCCTTGCGATTCTAGGGAAATTTTAAATGAACCAGAACCTGATAAGAATGATGGCAACCCTGTAAAATTAAAAGAGGGATCAGCCGAAGACGAAATTGTTAAACCTGCTGAATGTGATAAAAATTCTATGCATAAGCTGAACCATTTGGCTCAGGTTTGTTGTGACAAGGAAGGGTCGAAGGTTGGAAACTTATCGTTTTCACGTAGAATCACCAGAAGCATGCATAGTCTTCATTCTACTCCAAGGTATAGGTCTGATCCACAGACTTCCAAATCTACTGCTGCCGAACCTGCAGTTGTAGATATTGAGGATGATATTCCGATACCTGTACCTAACGCAATGGATGTAGGGAATTCCACTACTGCGCAGGGGAATGATGTGCAATCAGGTGAAGTCGAGGGGAATCAACCAGAAATTAATATTGACACTGTAGAACTTGAACCATTACACAATCAACATTGTGACAGTCCTCGTTCTCCTCATATAGCTAGCGAAGACGAAACCCTACAACAGGTATTAGGAAATATCTATCAGGATAAAAACGCAGAGTCTAAAGGAAAGCGCAAACAGTATACGGTCTTGTTGGAAGAAGAAAATAAAACGTTCAAGAAAGAATTGCTAGAATGGATTGACAGGTGGAAAAGGGCCAACGTGAAAAAGAATCAACTCAAGAAATCCAAGAAATCGATATTAAAAACAAATCAGCTGCTATTGGAACGAATTGAAAAACAAAATGTTAAAATTATCAGGTTGAAGGCTAAATTGGCCGAAGCTAGAAGAGTAGTCACTCTTCATAATGAGGCCTAATAGTTTTTTTTTCTTGTTGACAGGTAACGATTATTTTGATTTAGCATGTCTGTAAAATCGGAGATTTTACAAGCATGCATTTCTAATTTTGTTTTAATATTTATGTTAACTGTGTTAAATTGATTTTAATATAATGTATTTATTGAATTTAATGCAGGGGGGTTTTATCACCGCTTTCTTCCAGGAATGCAGGACATGGTGGATGCGTTGGCATGAAAATATAGCTGATCTGTTACAAGTTGGAGTTTTGTGAATGGCCAAGAATGTTCTAGGTGTCTCGACTCAGGCTAGTCGATTCTATTTTTAGTAATAGGTGTAATTAGATGCTTTTATGGTTAAATAATTTCCTATAATGTTGCATGCAACATTTATAACAAAACCGACTCTCACTAGTATATGAATGAAGATTTTTGATGAACTCAGGATGGATGGAGTGTGGAAGAAAACTTGTTGAAATATATTTTATTGCTGGTATTATATCAAACTTGAAGCTGAAGCTTTTATGTGGATAATACTGGATATCTGCGAATGATGCTGTGACTGGTATTCATTTTTGGATTTTATATATATATACATATATTTCGGTTTGTCATCTTCTGTTTATATGCAAACTCTATGTGCTGTGCCATACTGATGTTTAAATAATTTTCTCACTTTATCGTCTCAAGCTAGTTATTGAATGAATATGTCATTATGGTTTTGTTCATTAGTGTGTTCACTATAAACATTAGCTTGCATGATATACTCTCTGGTTTATTTAAAATTTCATTTGTATGTTAACGGTGAATTTTAAATAAGCATTATTTCAAATTTAAATGACTGTCTTGATAGATAAATTATTAATCAGTTTTGGAAGTGAAATTTGACTGTGTGCTTTAGGTTAAATCTCATCTCCATTTACATATAGCAGAGTTATTGTTGTTATAACTTAAATATATTTTGTTTATATCATACTTCAATTTTCTGTTACTGATTAATGATTAATCTTAGTTTCAAATTTGCTCTCAGCTGAGATAGGGTTAAATAGGGTAGATAGATTAATTAGTTTTAAAAGTTTATTTTATTAAGCATTTTTTACTCATTCCGCATATTGTAATTAAGCTTTCATACTTAGAAAATTTCCCAAAAATTGAAGTCTTTCTTTACGAAAGCAGCCTTAGGACATTTGTAAATACATAGATAGGATAAACATTGGAATAGGTTAGATTTTGCTAGTTTTAAGGTTTCCTTAAGAGACAAACTAGCTGGTAGCAGGACCATAACCTGCGAGGTCTTGTTAATTCAAACACACCGGATACTGCTTTAAGTTGATTGTGTGGATAAAACCTCTTTATTGGCTCTGATTCATAAATTCAGGCCAACAAATGGCGCTAGAAGGAGGGCCTGAATTAAGTAATGGCAGGTGAAACTAATGAAACATTTCCAACCAGCCAACAATCTTCGGAAATTAGTAGATCACCTTTTATTGAAACTGTAAGGAATATCCTTGAACGTGATCCTATTACTTCTCCATTTACTCCTGCACAAAGTGCTCAAACTCTAGAGGAATCCAGACATATCCTTACTAGACCTTACGCTAATCAGTTAGGTATTACTCCAATAGATTATGGTCTCCCTAGACAACAGCGACATAACCCACAATTGACCATAGTTACAGAAGATTTGGAAATAACTGATAATACTCCTCAACATCAAGCTGAAAGTTATCAAAGACAGATTACACAAACCAATACCACAAGGAGGTTAATTTCGGGAAGTGGTTCTGATCAGCCACCTTCTCCTCCTGAGTCACCACCCAACAGTCCAAGATCTTCTCATTCAAAGAGTTCTTCTAGTTCTCAAGGAAGTCCAATGGAAGGAAATGCAGGAGGAGGAGGTAATCCTCCACCCCCCCCACCTAATCCACAACTCCCTTGGTTAAGGGCAGCTGCTATAGCAATTCCTGGGGTACAACACCCATTACCAAAACATTCAGATAAAATTCTTCCTAAGTTTAACCCAGATGACAAAGAACCTGCAGAGGTACATATTGATAAATTCATGTTAGATGTTCAAACCTTAAATGTTCAGCATGAAGATGTTGTTTGTCGATTGTTTCCTCTCACCTTTGAGGGAAGAGCCTCTACCTGGTACTTTTCATTAGTACAAGGATCTATTACAAATTGGGAGGAATTTAATAAAGTTTTTTTTAGATAAATTCGGGGAAGATAAAACACCTTCTCTTTTAGCCCTAGAATTATCTAGAATTAAAATGGAACCCAAAGAAAGGATTAAAGACTTTAATCAAAGGTTTCTAACATTGAAAAATAAAATTCCAATTGCTTCTCAACCACCGGAAGATATAATCATCGAAAATTATACATCAGCCCTACCTAGGAATTCCGGAATGTTTGTTAAGAGAGCTGGAAAAACAACACTGATAGAAACATTTGATGAAGCAATTAAAGTAGAAAAAGATTTCATGTCTTATGAACCAGAAAGGAGTGGTAAAACTAATTCTTTTCCTCGAAAGAAAGTAGAAAAATCTAGTTCAGATAAAGATAAAGCTTTCGATGTGGAACAGCTACAGAACGCTATTCGAACGTTAACCAATGAAGTTATAGGGTTAAAAAAGACCAATTCTGAAGCTTCTCCTTCTAGAGATTACTTCAGAAACCAATTTAGACAAAACCCAAACGCAATCAATAAGAACACACCCCCAGATGTAGCTGCTAATGAAGAAATCTTTAATACAATTCGAGCTGTTCTATCTTTGTCTGAAACACCTAGTCAAGAGATAAATCAGAATAAAGAAGATGAAGAATCTGAAAATGAGGATGAATCAGAAGAACCTCAACAAATTAATGGTCACTTCTGGGATAATTTTGTGAAAAAACATGAGAACAGAAGTCCACCCTCAGGACAACACGCATTTAATACACGTAGTAAAGCAATTGCAGATACTCCTGGTGCTTCAAGCTCTACTTCAAACACTGATAATAATAACTCACAACTAAACAAACAAACTCAACCCGGCAAGCAAACTCAGTCAAATAAGGGTACCCAAACCATTCAAAACGCTCCGAAGTTGGATTTACAATATGACATAATTGAAGATTTGAAGAAGACACGTGCAAACATTAGTATGTACGATCTCCTTCAAATCTATCCAATGCCTAATAGTCCTATTATTAATCCTGCGGTAAGCACGATCGTCCCTAATACAAAGCAAAATGTTGCTGCTAACAGTTCAATCAATGATCCAACAGCAACTGATAAAGGGAAAACATCAGCTGATAAAGCTTCTTTGATAGGTAAGAACTCTAAGTCAACTACACCTCCGTTCTTACTTACCTTTGAAATTTTTAATAGAAATGTCCACAACTGCATGGTAGATTCAGGAGCATCTTCTAATGTTATGCCTTTGTCTGTGTGCAAGAAATTAAATGGCAAATTTGTTCCATCCAATGCACAAATAACTCAATTAGATAGAACAAACGTTAAGGTGGTCGGAGAGATGAAAGATGTCTTAATTAGGATTGCTTGTAATCCTTCAGTTTATCAAATCATAGACATCGTAATTGCTGATATACCTGATGCATATGGACTATTCTTAAGTAGGGATTGGTCTCAACAGCTAAATGGTTTCTTTTCCACTGATTGGTCAACCTTGTGGTTACCAAAAAATGGAAAAGCAAATCAGATAAAGATACAAAGAGAAAGGTACATGAAACATACTGTTACAGAACTACATGATCCTAGTGAACCTGTGTTATTTTCTGATTCCATTATGGGAAACTACATGTATGAGTTAGGTTTTGGAGATTTCAAAGCTGAAAACTCTCTCCTTTCTGAAAGCAGCCAGCAATCTGAGATTTGTAATGTAACAGTTATTTCTCCTAACTGTTCCCTTAAGGAGACCATTGGTGATGAAAATAATGTAAATATTGTAAATATCATAGAAAGCAAAGTAATTGCACATAATTCTATTTGGACTCTTTATTTCGATGGTGCAAAATCTAAAGAAGGAGCGGGAGCCGGTTGTTTACTAATAGATCCCCAAGGTAATAAGACTTGTATAGCCTGTAGACTAGAATTTAGTTGTACAAATAATATGGTTGAATATGAAGCTTTGATTCAAGGATTGAAAAAAGCAATCGATTTGGGCATCAAAGAGATTGTGGTCTTTGGCGATTCAGAGATCATCGTTAGAAAGGTGCGTAATTCCATTCATTGTTTATCTGAACATTTGCAAAGTTATCAGAAAGAGGTATGGAATCTTATCACATATTTTGATGCATTTAACATAAATTCTGTTCCTAGAAGTCAAAATCAAGAAGCAGACTTATTGGCAAATGTAGCTTCCAAATTGATTCCTTCAGAAAAATTTTCACCAGAATTCTTTTCTGTTGAATTAATTTTTAGGCCCTCCATACCTGATAACATTTTTAATTGGCGTGTGTTTGATAATGATACACAGGTACTGCATTTTCTGACAAATGATGGAATCTTCAAAGATTCGGCAAAAGATGAAATCACTCACGACGACAATTTACGAGATTTTTCGGTAATTAATGATTTTTGTTCAATTGAGAAAGCCTTCGAACAGGTAAAACCCGTTCCCAATTCAGTATTGAGATTAGAAAAGTTTTTTGATTTGCAGGATAAGTTTAAGTCAGTTCCTAATTGTAAAACAAATAGCTCTTGCATGAAATATGAAACTATCAATTTGGGAACGGAATCTAATCCCCAAACTATAAACCTAGGAATAGATTGTGATCCTATAGAAAGAACAGCTTTCATAAAATTATTCAAAGAGTTTAAAGATATATTTGCGTGGACATATGATGACTTAAAAACATTCAATACTCAAGTCATGCAACATATAATTCCAATTAAACAAGAATCAAAACCTTTTCAGCAGAAATTAAGAAAATATCACCCATCATTAGAACCAACAATTAAAAAAGAACTGAATAAATTACTAACTGCCAGGATCATTTTCCCTGTTAGACACACTCAGTGGGTAGCAAACTTAGTTCCAGTTAGAAAGAAAAATGGGGATATTCGATTATGTGTCGATTTTAGAAATTTAAATAAAGCTTCTGAAAAAGATAACTACCCAGTTCCACCCATGGAAGAAATTCTTCAGAAAGTATCTGGGGCTGAGATACTGTCTCTCCTTGATGGTTTCTCAGGGTACAACCAAATATTAGTCTCTCCGGATGATCAATTAAAAACAGCTTTTAGAACTCCATGGGGAACGTATGCATACCGTAAGATGCCCTTTGGGTTAATCAATGCGGGAGCAACATTTCAACGAGCAATGGATATTGCCTTTAGAGGCTTGATCAATCATTCAGTCGTTGTCTATTTGGATGACGTTACTGTCTACTCTAAAAATCACCCTGATCATCTTAACCATTTGAGAAAAGTGTTTGAACGATGTAGAAAATTTGGAATATCTTTAAATCCTAAGAAAACAATATTTGCTGTTTCAGAAGGTATCTTGTTAGGATGTGTAGTATCAAAACATGGAATCATGATTGATCCGGAAACAACACAAGCTATTTCAAAGATTACTTTCCCTTCCAGCAAGAAAGGAATGCAGTCATTCTTAGGGAAAATTAATTTTGTCAGGAGATTCATTCCTAGCTTTTCAGAGACTGTTCGTCCTTTGCAGAAAATGATTAAAAAAGATGCTGTGTTTAATTGGGGACAAACTGAAAAAGAATCCTTTCAGAAAATTTTAGAAGCTATTTCAGAAGCTCCTAGTCTTCTAAGTCCAGATTTTAACAAGGATTTTATATTATATACCTTTGCTTCTGATATTGCATATGCAGCAGTGTTAACTCAATTAAACCAACAAAATAATGAGGTTCCAATTTCGTTCATGAGTTCGAATTTCAAAGGTGCTGAACTAAACTATCATGAAGTGGATAAACAAGCTTATGCTGTTTTTAAAGCGGTAAAACATTTTCGTCCTTACTTGTTAAAATCCAAAACAAAAGTAATTGTACCTTATTCTTCAGTAAGAAATTTGTTGGTACAAAAAGATTTAGGAGAAAAAAGGGCACCGTGGATGACAGCTCTTCAAGAGTATGACTTAGAAATCAAACCATCAACGATAGTTAAAGGACAAGGGTTGTGTAAACTAGCTGCTGAAGCTGCTCATATGCCTGATGATAAAACTGAAATTGTCATTGATGAAGATTTACTTACCAGAGAAATTTATTTTTATCCACCACCTCAAGATTCCTGGTACACAGACATACGAGTACTTCTGGAAACAGGGACTGCCCCTGATTACTTAGATCCAAGGAAGAAAAGAGCACTAAGATTGAAATCTGCCCCGTACTTATTAATAGATAATGTCCTCTTTCGAAGAAATCCAGATGGGGTATACCTTCGGTGTTTAGATAAGGATGAAACAGAAACAGTTCTGAAAGAATTGCATTCTGGACCAGCGGGAGGTCATTTCGGTGGGGAGACCACAGCCCATAAAATTCTTAGGGCTGGTTATTATTGGCCTACCTTGTTTCGAGATTCTTATACTTTCGTCAGAAGGTGTCAAGAGTGTCAACTTGCCGCAGGAAAAGTTAAAAAATCTGCTTTCCCTTTACAACCTGTTTCAGCTGAAAGACCTTTTCAGCAGTGGGGTATCGATATAATAGGTCCAATAAACCCTCCCTCATCAATGTGACACAAGTATATAATAACTGCAACTGATTATTTTACTCGTTGGGCTGAGGCTGCACCATTGAAGGTTGTGAATACTAATCAAGTTATATTATTTTTGGATTTCTTTATCATAACAAGATTTGGTGTTCCTGATTCTTTGGTCTTTGATAATGCATCATATTTTTCATCAATTGAATTGAGTCAGTTTGCTTTAGAAAAAGGAATAAGAATCAGATATTCAGCTAATTACCATCCTCATGGGAATGGTCTAGCTGAGTCAACAAATAAAAATTTATTGAAAATTCTTAAAAGAACTGTTTCAGTTCACCATCGGAATTGGCATACAGAATTGGTTAATGCTCTCTGGGCAGACAGAGTAACTCCAAAAGTTGCAATAGGTAATTCACCATTTTTCTTAGTGTATGGAACTGAAGCTATTCTTCCGCCAAATTTATTTTTACCTTCATTACAGTTAGCTCAGTCTGTCCAAGAAGAAGAATGCCCAGCAATGGAGAAAAGAATTAATGCATTGTTAAAATTAGAAGAAGATAGAGAACAGTCAAAACAACATTTTAACAAACATCAACAGATTGTTAAATCATGGTTTGACCAATCATTTAGTTCTGATCGCGAATTACAGGTGGGAGACTTGGTCTTAAAATCGGATAAAGCTCATGAAGTTAAGGGTAATCATACTAAGTTTCAAAAACTTTGGTTAGGTCCCTTTGTTATTTCTGAAAAAATAGGTCCAAGTACCTTTCGATTGCAAACACTTGAAGGACAGTCCGAGACATTCCCTGTGAATGGACTGATTCTTAAGAAATATTTCTGTTAATAATTGCTGTCTAAAATGTATATACTTATTCACTGTTTGTAAATAGTTTATATTTTTGTATATACACTAGCAAACTGTATATGAGTCAAATTTCTGTCAATATCAAATATTTTAGGTTGTTAAAATTTATGTATATAACTAGTCCTCAAAACAGAAATATGTAATTAACAACTGTAACCAGTATAAATAAATAAGATCAGTTTACTCATCAGTCTTGAAAATTTTGATTTAAGCTGAAATCTTTTAACGTTGTTCGGATTGATCAAAATTTCTTGAGTTTGTAAAAATCCTTTGTTAGTTCTATTTATAAGTGTTTCCCGGATTTTCTTTCATCTGGTAATTTTCTTAAAAAGGGATAGCTTATTATATATCTTTCTCGAAGCTCGTACTTTTGAAAAATATTTATAGATTTCTATCATCGGTTTAGAAAACTTTTGTCATTTGAGAACTGTCTAGCATCTGTTCCAACTAATAAAAGCTAAAGTGAGAGACGGAAGGTCTCAGTAATGAGCCGGTCTGATCAGAATCATAAATATCACTGGTATGACATTATTAGGAAACTAATAATGGATTTTGGTCTTAAAACCAAGAGATAAGGGGTCTCATCACGAGTCAGCTGATTCATTTTCTGGTGGTATTTATGACTGACATTACCATATGGTTACCATGCTAGGTAATGATCTCTCATTTTAGTTAAAACAAAATTAATGAAAATCCCAATAAAACATAACTTTTGCCTGAAGAATCAGGAGGTCTCAGTAATGAGCCGGTCTGATCATGATCATCAGTGTTTCCTGGAATAACTTCATTTCTGATCACCAGGGTGATGGCTTTTGATTTTAAATTAAAAGACAGGAGATCTCATCACGAGTCGGCCTGCTTATTTCAGACAACTCTCGTGAATTATACTATCACATTGGGACACCAAACCCAGATAGTAGTCTTCAGACAGAATTATTATTTTAAAAGAACAGCAAAGCAAGAAACAAGAAAATTACTAAACCAAGGAACAGGTTTTAGATAGTTTTCAGAGGAAAGGTATTCGATGCTGATGGTAAGATCATCCTTACTAAGAAGTACTGGTTTCGATAAGGATATTTGTGAGCTTATCTCTAATCAAATGTTTGTTTCAAAAGATGAAGAATTTCTGGGTTATACTTATGAATCTGAATAAATAAAGGTTTGACATGAATAAAGGATTTTGATTATCTTTAACAGATTTCTAAGATTTCGTTTTGATCATCTTGTTTTAAGCAGAGATAACTGGTTCTCCCAGGTCGGCACCATTTGTTGGCAGCCAGCAACAACCTCTTCATTTCTTGACAAAGTGAAGAGAGATCAGCTCTTTATGTGATTTATCAATTCAAAATTATGTAGAGCTCCTTCAGAATCTTTGATTCTGAAGGTGCTCTTAATCAAAGAAAAGTAATTAATGATTCTAGAGCTGATAGGGACTTGATCATCAAACTTGGCTTTTGAATGAAGGATAGATAAGTTTTGTAAATTCTCACTAAACCTATTTAAAATATCAAAATGAATTTATGTGACTTAAGAGATTTGTGCCAAGAGAAATATCATAAAACACATTGTTTAGGGTATTATTAGTCCAAAGACTGAGAGAATTTTGAAAGATAATATCATAAGGAATGCCCTATTATAAACTTTGTAAATATCATAGTTAATGTATAGATAAGATGTGTATAGGAAGCTTTTTTATACGCTATAAGATAGTATAATGTGTTAATAGCATGTATAAAGGTTTCGATTTAGTGTTGTACATATATATAGTTTGTACATATACATAAATAAACACCAAGCTGGCCATTTGATTAATACCTACTTAACCTTAAAACGCAATTTATTACTCTTCATATCACGACGTAACATCATAGAACAATGATGATCGTTTGATGAACTGGCCATGCGCTAAATCAATGGTTAAATCAATAAACATTTTGGATCGATGAGCTGGTATGGAAACGTGGCTTTCACCCCTTGACAAAGTCGACAATTGTATGCATTTGGCAAAACCATGTTGACAGTGTTAATTGCTAGCAGTCATTTCAAACTACGCCATTGTACTTATAAATTATGAACCACTGTCAATAATCAATGATCGTAATAATGGTTCTATCAGTCTTCGTATCGCCATTTCGCCAAGTTAAGTGGTGATCACTACTGGGCATGGTCAAACGTAGATAAGTTGGCAATAGTCATGGTGTAGTATGAAAGTTGTAACATTTATCACTATCCCGCTAAAATGGTAGGTTCAGAGATTTGATATTTTATCAAATTTGAAGCATGTGAAGATTTTCTAGCATGTCGTGTGTGTGGATACCTATTCCCTCTGTTTTCACTTTCCCTTTCATTCCACGACTAAGCCCAAAAAATCCTGAAGAAACCATGTCTCCTCTGAATCGTTTTGAAATCTCAGGGTATGAAATTATTGAAGCCAATCAGGAGGTTGCCCAGAAATTCGAGAAAATGGGATGGACACATTTCTTTGAAAGCTTTGATGGGCATCATGTGGAGATTACCAAAATATTTGCAATGAGTTTTAAAAATGACAGGGTGCGAATTGGGGGTTTCGAATTTGTGATCAATGAAGACAAAATTGCTGAAGCCACGAAACTTCCTCAGGTGGGAGAACGCTGGTTTAAGGGCCTTATGGTTGATAAGAAGAAGTGTTTGGCTTTGTTAATGCCTTTACCAGATGAAAGTAAATTGAGGGTAGGCGTGCCTGTAAAATTTCTAAAGCCCGAGTGGAGAGCTTACTATGAAATCTTGGTAAGGTACGTAACCTGTTGTGGACGTTTTTCCCATTTGCACTTGTATCATTTACGGTTGTTGTTAGAAGTAAAGGGTTATAAAATTAATTTGCCCTTCTATCTGTGGCAAAGCCTTAAGAAAATGTCACAGTCTGTAAGGAATTTCAATAAACCTGATAATAGTCTGTGTCACCATGGATTGATTAAAATTTTACTGCAATTCCAATTATCCGCAAAAGGTCTGTCTTGGGATAAATTTCTAGTCGATTGTAAATTGGGGCCAACGCAGTATTGGCCTAATCCATCTCCTCGAGCTCGTAGAAAATGAAAAATCATAAATCCTGAGGTTAATAGCTCAGAGGATAATGAAATAGAAGCCGTAAACATGTCCATAGATGATAAAGTAAATGAAGATGCTAATAGGGTTTCAGTTCCTTGCGATTCTAGGGAAATTTTAAATGAACCAGAACCTGATAAGAATGATGGCAACCCTGTAAAATTAAAAGAGGGATCAGCCGAAGACGAAATTGTTAAACCTGCTGAATGTGATAAAAATTCTATGCATAAGCTGAACCATTTGGCTCAGGTTTGTTGTGACAAGGAAGGGTCGAAGGTTGGAAACTTATCGTTTTCACGTAGAATCACCAGAAGCATGCATAGTCTTCATTCTACTCCAAGGTATAGGTCTGATCCACAGACTTCCAAATCTACTGCTGCCGAACCTGCAGTTGTAGATATTGAGGATGATATTCCGATACCTGTACCTAACGCAATGGATGTAGGGAATTCCACTACTGCGCAGGGGAATGATGTGCAATCAGGTGAAGTCGAGGGGAATCAACCAGAAATTAATATTGACACTGTAGAACTTGAACCATTACACAATCAACATTGTGACAGTCCTCGTTCTCCTCATATAGCTAGCGAAGACGAAACCCTACAACAGGTATTAGGAAATATCTATCAGGATAAAAACGCAGAGTCTAAAGGAAAGCGCAAACAGTATACGGTCTTGTTGGAAGAAGAAAATAAAATGTTCAAGAAAGAATTGCTAGAATGGATTGACAGGTGGAAAAGTGCCAACGTGAAAAAGAATCAACTCAAGAAATCCAAGAAATCGATATTAAAAACAAATCAGCTGCTATTGGAACGAATTGAAAAACAAAATGTTAAAATTATTAGGTTGAAGGCTAAATTGGCCGAAGCTAGAAGAGTAGTCGCTCTTCATAATGAGGCCTAATAGTTTTTTTTTCTTGTTGACAGGTAACGATTATTTTGATTTAGCATGTCTGTAAAATCGGAGATTTTATAGGCATGCATTTATAATTTTGTTTTAATATTTCTGTTAACTGTGTTAAATTGATTTTAATATAATGTATTTATTGAATTTAATGCAGGGGGGTTTTATCACCGCTTTCTTCCAGGAATGCAGGACATGGTGGATGCGTTGGCATGAAAATATAGCTGATCTGTTATAAGTTGGAGTTTTGTGAATGGCCAAGAATGTTCTGAGGTGTCTCGACTCAGGCTAGTCGATTCTATTTTTAGTAATAGGTGTAATTAGATGCTTTTATGGTTAAATAATTTCCTATAATGTTGCATGCAACATTTATAACAAAACAAACTCTCACTAGTATATGAATGAATATTTTTTATGAACTCGGGATGGATGGAGTGTGGAAGAAAACTTGTTGAAATATATTTTATTGCTGGTATTATATCAAACTTGAAGCTGAAGCTTTTATGTGGATAATACTGGATATCTGCGAATGATGCTGTGACTGGTATTCATTTTTGGATTTTATATATATATACATATATTTCGGTTTTTCATCTTCTGTTTATATGCAAACTCTGTGTGCTGTGCCATACTGATGTTTAAATAATTTTCTCACTTTATCGTCTCAAGCTAGTTATTGAATGAATATGTCATTATGGTTTTGTTCATTAGTGTGTTCACTATAAACATTAGCTTGCATGATATACTCTCTGGTTTATTTAAAATTTCATTTGTATGTTAACGGTGAATTTTAAATAAGCATTATTTCAAATTTAAATGACTGTCTTGATAGATAAATTATTAATCAGTTTTGGAAGTGAAATTTGACTGTGTGCTTTAGGTTAAATCTCATCTCCATTTACATATAGCAGAGTTATTGTTGTTATAACTTAAATATGTTTTGTTTATATCATGCTTCAATTTTCTGTTACTGATTAATGATTAATCTTAGTTTCAAATTTGCTCTCAGCTGAGATAGGGTTAAATAGGGTAGATAGATTAATTAGTTTTAAAAGTTTATTTTATTAAGCATTTTTTACTCGTTCTGCATATTGTAATTAAGCTTTCATACTTAGAAAATTTCCCAAAAATTGAAGTCTTTCTTTACGAAAGCAGCCTTAGGACATTTGTAAATACATAGATAGGATAAACATTGGAATAGGTTAGATTTTGCTAGTTTTAAGGTTTCCTTAAGAGACAAACTAGCTGGTAGCAGGACCATAACCTGCGAGGTCTTGTTAATTCAAACACACCGGATACTGCTTTAATTTGATTGTGTGGATAAAACCTCTTTATTGGCTCTGATTCATAAATTCAGGCCAACACGAACACAAACTATTACTTGTGCATTTCACCTGGTTACACAGACACGAGAACGTATCAGTTGATTCCTTTTAGAGATTTTTTTTATCAATGATCCATCTCCAACAACAATGCTCCAATTTCAACGTACCTGATAGCATGATCCACAACCTTTTCCTCCTTTGAACAATCTGGACTTGCTGAAGCCACTTTTGATTCAGAAGGAAACTGTTTCACAAGATTACGATATGCGCATGCAAGAAACCCAAGAGGAACAACTTGGGTTCAATTTTTGATAGGCTCCAGCACAAATGTTAGGTGATCCTCTCTTGCTAAAGAATGAACCCTTGCATTCAAAAGAGAGAATATAGCGAAGCATACACATCTTTTGTTATCGCTGTGAACCCAAGATCCTTGAGATTATGGACAACATGGCCAACCTTAGAAATCCATATGTTATCAATGAATTTACAACATTCATTATTTGCTTCCATTCCATTTAAATCATCAACCATCCATTTCATCAATCAAACCAGAAGATCCACTTTTGACATTTTTTGTTTCATTGTCGTCGATACAATCCTTTGGGTTTCTTTCTTTCTTCTTCTTCTTCACTGCAGCTCTGAACTCTTCCAAATGTACCTTAAAATATAAATGCAACACATTTGGGAAGTGTCAAGGAAAAGTAGCGAGGAGAATTCAAGAAACCATTGACTGATACCTAGAAGGAAGGTTTATCTCGTAGCCCTTCATTTCTTCATTGTTTAAAGAGGTGCTTCTTGAAGATGACTACAAGGTATGTTTTAAGATAGCCATGTCTTTCTCCTGCTTAATTGTTTCCATACGCATCTCTTCCAGAGCTTTATATATGGTTTATTCTACCTAGCTATCAATTATCTTTTTATCTTCAGAGCTATCCAATGAGACATCAAACTTCATATACCAATCAAAATGCCTCTAAAGGAGGAGATATGCATTTTCTTAGACCTTTCCTTGAGATCTTGGAGAAAGTAATAAACCACAAGAGACACTATCCCATACTCCATCAACTCATTAAAATATCCAATAAAATCATCCTCAAAAGAACTGGTTTCTTCAAATTTAACAATATTATCTGTGGCCTTCCAGAGATTCTGCCATTTCTAGACCACATCACCAATTGCACCACCTATAGCAAATTGACAGTACAATGTTAGCTTCAATCATAAGCTCATCCCATCTCTTTCACTAACCATTCTAATAATAAAATAAACTGTGTATGTTAAATTTATCACACACTGAAGAGATTTCTAGCCATTACTTTCACTTTCGGCGCCATCTGGAGTGCCATCCTTGGAGCGCCAGGCTGCCAACCTTCCTCCTCAATTGCAACTGGATTGCGCTTGCTGACGTGCATGCCCTGAGCATATCATGAAACATGCTCTTAGGGATACCAAGTAACGCAAATAAAAGTTCCATTTCATTTTGTATGAGGTAACATACCAGATCTGTAAGCACACATGAACAGTCTCTAGTTCGACTTCTACTTGTTTCCATATCTGGGTGGGATTGAGAGTCTCTTTCTACAGTCACCTAGACCATTTGAATGTTGATATCTAATTGATTGGACTAATGTAGTTCCGCAACACTTTGTTCTAATCTATCCAGTTGCAAAAGTGATTCCTCTATGCTTATCTTGACAATGCACATCAAATCAGAGGATGACAGAGAATTTATTGTGAGTTGACCTTGTTGTACTCCCTATAGGACATTCCAGTTTAAGGGGATGCATTGGTGATTAATTTTAAATATTGGTGGGGGGATTTATTGTTACAGAGAAAAAATTCCTATGGCTTGGGACAGACCACAACAGACAGATGACTACCAGAAATAAATTCAATTCCCAATGCAATGCTATATAAATGAAAATTCTAAGATATGGATAATAAGACCAACCTTCAACCGGATGTTTGAAGTAGATCCCCATTGAGATTTCAATCTCTACACTTGACCCTGTAGATTAGTCTCAACAACAGATACAAGCAAGTGCATATAATGTATGAAATACATTAGCATAATCAATAGCATGGTCCATGATATAATAAGAAAATGTAACCCAATGTAATTTAAACAACATTTACAAGATCAATTGGACGAGAAATGAGTATTTCCATTAATAATAAAAAGAAGTACACAATACAACCTCTTGTCGGCAACCAATCTAAACCAAGAACTAGGTCCCTCCACTTGTGCCTCCACCACTTCAATCCCCCATGAAATGGAAAACTCAAACTATGAAGGAGTTTGGTAGGTGAACATAAGAGGTTCACAACAACAAGGATCAATGGATGTAGAATCAATTCATGGCAAAAACCAATAGAGTTACAGTGCGTTCTCTTTCTACCCCTTCCATGCACCATAAGGGCTCAATATATAGCCTTCCAAAGGTAGGTGAAAGGTTGAATCGAGTCATTTCAGGGGTACATGGAGGGCCAAAGGTCACCCTGAGGCCGCTTTTTGGAGTGAAAAGTGATTTTTTTATGGTTTTTACCATTTAAATTGATGTACGCTGGCTACATTGGTGCAGCCATTGTATACGCTGGCTATAGTGGAACATCCAACGTACAGGAACAAAAATAGGGAAAAATAGGTTCCTGGAGGAAAAATAATGGATCTGAGTCAATAAAATTAATACTGAAGGCCAATAAGTGATGATGCTCACAAGGTGGAAAAATATGCTATAACAAATGCCCCCTTATGTGTAAGATCAGTGAAGGTACTACGATTGCCGAAATACATTATAATCTCAGAAGTGGAGTGATGGAGACACAAATGGAAGGATTATCCCACTCGTCATAATACAATAATATCTCTGGATACATGTTGCTACAATAAGTGTTGATGCTCACAAGGTGGAAAAACACGTTGTAACATTTATCATGTGCTCGTTGGTACTACAGTATGGCCTGGTCTTGTGTTGCTTGAGTAAGGAAAGGAGTAAAGTTTGCAAGTTTCTTACATACCCGCAAGTGGTTCCTTAATGGTATACCGAACCCGAGAATAATAATTTGTTTATTTTTTTTAATAATTTTTTTCAAATCGTCTTTAAATAGACAATACTTGGAATTAAAGAAATATAGTCTCTATAGAGAAAATATGTCTTTACTCGCAGCTATTGTCTTTAAAGAGACCAAATGAAATTGTCTCTAGAGATACAATAATACTTGTGAATTATATTGTCTTTATAGAGGCGATTTTTTAAGACAATAATTTGAGACACTCGCTTAAAGACAATATTTAAGACAATACACAAGTTTATTTTTGTCTCAATTTAAGACAATTTAGTCCAAAAATGTCTTAAATATTGTCTTAAAATGCCCCCTATGTAGTAGTGTGGTTAAAGATAAAGATATAGGAATAATCATCTCGCTAGGTCAGAAGACTGGACAAATGAGTGCAATAATTTTTGTAAACTTAAACTCATCTATCTGCACCCTAATGGGATGTTTAGTCCAAAAATGTCTTAAATATTGTCTTAAAATGCCCCCTATCTAGTAGTGTGGTTAAAGATAAAGATATACGAATAATCATCTCACCAGGTCAGAAAACAGGGAAAATGAGTGCAATAATTTTTGTAAACTTAAACTCAGCTAGTTGCACCCTAATGGGAGGCTGGCGATTTCAGAAACTACTCAGTACTGATAACTTCCTTACTAATAAATCCCTTTTTTTATTTTGACTTTGTTGTTAAACGAAGGATAAGAGGAAGTGAAACAAAACTTACCATGTCCTTCTTCTCGTCTCCCTTTATAAGACTTGCATGTTGGATGTGGGTGAAATTCCATGAAATTTGGTAGCCATGAAATTTTCAAGGAGCATGTAAACTGAGAGAAAGGGTTAATGAAAAATTGCATAGAGACAAAAGAAGATAAACATAACACACATTTTCATTATATCCACAAAATACAGATTACAAATCATTTTTATAAAGCCTCAGAGGGAAAGATTCAAAAGAGGCAATAAATGCCTACTACATATTCAAAATTGGAATTTAAGAGCATCGCCCGCACAACTTTCTGCTCCCCTGCAGAATTTAGATGATTGAAAAGGGGGAAATAAATACACCCGTCAGTGGACGGAGGGAACCCATCCCTGTCCTACACAAAAACAAAAACAACAGCATGGCTGTCGTGTACCTTAAACAGATTGAGCCATGGCGTCATCAATAAGTTGCCAAGAGTCTGATACAAAACTGCTATATACCAGTACTGGGGTTGTTGGAGAAGTAATTAGCTCCAACAATCTCCCCCTTAATTAATTCTCCAACAAATATTTATTGAGAGGATGTCGCTACAATCTGCATCGTGCAAATTCCCAAGCTCTTTCTATGAAATTTAAACAAGTCACCTGCTAGAGGTTTTGTTAAAATGTCTACCAACTGCTCTTCAGACCTGCAAAACTCCATTGAGATTTCATTTGCATTAACCAATTATCTGATGAAGTTATACCTGGTGTCTATATTTTTAATCCTTTTGTGAAATACATGATTTCGTGACAAAGCTATGGCGGATTTATTGTAACACAACACTTTTGTAGGTCCTTCCTGTCCATGCAACAACTCTTGAAGAATTATCTTCATCCATAATAGCTGACAGGAAGTCCCTGTAGGTGCCACATACTCTGCTCCAGCTGAAGACAGAGTTACTATAGGTTGTTTCTTTGATTCCCATGCTACAGCCCTCGATACATAGTTAAACACATACCCAAACATGCTTTTCCTATCATCACAGCTACCATCATAATCACTGTCACAGTAACCTATCAAATTGAAATTTTAACCAGCAGCATAAAAGATACCAAACTCAGTTGTCCTTGAAACATATCTTATGATTATTTTTCCATCCTGCCAATGGTTGTTCTTGGGTGAATCCATGAACCTAGAAATCAAACTAACTGCATACATAATGTCAGGTCTAGTTGCAATCAAATATATAAGGCTACCAACTAGCCTCTTATATAGGGTTGGGTCAACACTTGAACCATTGTCAAATTTGCTAAGCTTTGTACCAATTGCAAGTGGGGTTGCAATTGGCTTGCAAGTCTCCATCCTAAACCTTTTTAATATATCTATGGCATATTTGGTTTGACAAATAAAAATACTAGCTGAAGATTGATTTACCTCAGTGCCAAGAAAATAATGCATCAGCCCCAAGTCTGTCATTTCAAACTCAGTTTTCATAGTTGATTTAAAATTATCAATGGAAAGATTACCAGTGAATATAAGATCATCCACATACAAGCATACAATTAAAATTTTACCTTCATGACTCAATTTGGTATATAGGGTAGGTTCACTTGGACTCCTACTGAATCCATTCCTAATCAAGTATTCATCAATGTGACTATACCATACCCTTGGCGCTTGCTTCAAGCCATACAAAGCTTTCTTCAGCCTGTAAACCTTGTTTTCTTGCCCATCAATCTCATATCAAGGAGGTTGTTTTATATACACATCTTCCTCCAAGAAACCATTCAAGAATTCATATTTGACATCCATCTCGTGCACACTCCAACAATTATGGGCAGCAATGGCTAAAACCATCCTCACTATGTCTAATCTAGCCACAGGTGCAAATGTTTCATTGTAGTCAATCCCAGTCCTTTGACTAAACCCCTGGACCACCAATATTGCTTTGTGTTTATCAATCTCTCCATTAGCATTCAACTTAGCATTATAAATCCACTTTACCCCAATGGATTTCTTCCCTTCATGTAACTCTACAAGTTCCCATGTTTTATTCTTTTCAATTGATGCAATCTTAGCATCCATTGCATCTACCCAAACTTCCTCATGCACTGCTTCATCAAAACTCAAGGGAGCATAAGAAAGCAAGGAAAAATTTGTAAACTGATCCACTTCATCCTCTTGCTGATATAGATCTCTTAAACTCCTAGTTTTCTGTCCTCTAATTCTATCTCTCAACGTTGTTAAAGTGGGGTTTGAATCGATACTTACCTCAGAGCTTATAGAGTGTTGTCCACCAAGATTTGATGGCTGTCCATGCTCCTGTTTTTGTTAAGATTCAATATGCTAAGATAGAAAATATCAGCATTGCATTCCATTTCACAACAATAGCATATACAAGATAACTGAAAGAACAACAAGCACAGCATAAACACAAGAGACGCAGATTTATCCTAGGAAACCCTCATGGGGTAGAAAACCTAGCAAAGCTTCCTCAATATAGATGACCAACAAATAAAAAGATGTAAACCCTAGACATGAGCTCCTTCTCTTCCATAGCATATCTCTCTCTCACTTATGCGCTAATCACAAGTGAGTGTAATGTGTGTTAAATGAGGAACACACCTCCTCTATTTATACACAAATCCGACTTGACTTTTACACTAACTAGGTCGGCCCCAACTTAATCACTTAACATAATGTGGTAGGGCCGACCCCACTAGGGTGGTCTAATAACCCCTTTAACCCACATGATTCATACAGGGCCGACCCCCACTAGGGAATTCTAATAACCCAAGTTACCACTTTCTCCACGGAGGAATAAAACATCTCCAGATATACAATAAGGTCTTCACGGAGGAATGAAACATCTCTGGAATAATAAAGTACAAATATAATATTCTTAGAAGTTACAATATCTCAACACTCCCCCTTAATGAGGAGGTTATTATAACAACATCTGCAGGAGCAAGGAGTCATCAACATCATACATGATACATCTATCAATCATTGGAATCCTTCTTTATACAACATCAGTAACTCAAACAGTTACTGGATCATCCTGATCAACAGCATTGTCATCTCACGATCAACATCATCATCATCTCACGATTAGCAGCATCGTCATCTCACGATCAACTTCATCGTCATCTCACGATCAGCAGCATCGTCATCTCACGATCAGTAGCATCATCATCATCTAGATCATCACGATCAACAACATCATCATCTAGATCATCATGATCAACAGCATCGTCATCTAGATCATCATGATCAACAACATCGCCATCTAGATCATCACGATCAACAACATCGTCATCTAGATCCTCACGATCAACAACATCGTCATCTAGATCATCACGATCAACAACATCGTCATCTAGATCATCACGATCAACAACATCATCATTTAGATCATCAGCATCGTCATCTCACGATCATCATCGTCATCACAATAGCATCAACTGGATCCTCTCGATCAACAACATAATAGCAGCATACCCTGCAACACACATGATTTATTTAAGACACCATATCATGTCTAGGGATGATGCAGTCCACTCGTCAACTTAGAAAAAGTCTAAGGACCACCTCTCGAAGACATCTATCTATGAATCCATTTAGGACTGAAGTCCATGGATGATACAATCCTCTTGTCAACTTTAGACAAATTCTAAGGACCACCTCTCGGAGACATCTGTCTGTGGATCCATTTAGGACTGAAGTCCAGGGATGATACAATCCCCTCTCGTCCACTAGGGACCACTTCTCGGAGACATCTGTCTACGGATCAATTCAGGGACTGAAGTCTCTTGATGATACAATCCCCTCTCGTCCACTAGGGACCACTTCTTGGTGACATCTATCTACGGATCAATTAACGGACCAAATTTTGGGGTTGATATAATCCCCTCTCGTCCACTAGGGACCCCTTCTCGGAGACATCTGTCTACGGATCAATTCAGGGACCAAAGTCCTGGGATGATACAAGCCCTTCTAGTCCACTAGGGACCACTTCTCGGAGACATCTGTCTATGGATCAATTCAGGGACCGAAGTCCAGGGATGATACAATCCCCTCTCGTCCAGTAGGGACCACTTCTCGGAGACATCTGTCTGCGGATCAACTTAGGGACCGAAGTCTGGGGATGACACAATCCCCATCACGTACATTTTGAACTAAGCATTCAAGGACAATGCAGTCCTATCACATCCACTGGGGACCATACACTGACCTCATCGTTAGAACAAGTAACCTCATCATCGATACAAGTATCCACATCAATACAGTATCCACATCATCGATACAATATCCTCATCAATATAGTATCCAAATCATCGACACAAGTATCCTCATCATCGATACATGTATCCATATCAACACAGGTATCCTCATCATTGACCTTACCGTCAATATAGACAATCTTATCATTGATACAGGTATCCACATCGATACCAGTATCCAAATATCATCATCGACCACATAACTCCCCCTTTTGAGGAGGGTCCTTCTGAACTACACCAAGCTTGTCTCGGAAATACTCAAACTCTTCTTGAGATAGAGGTTTGGTTAATACATCAACAACTTGTTCATCAGTGCTCACATACTCGAGCTTGATAGATCCTTTCTACACCATATCCCATATATAAAATATCATATCTCTATGTGCTTTAAATTATCATGGAACACTAGATTCTACGTCATCTTGATACAACTCTGGTTGTCACACAAGATCACAGTGGAGTCCATCTCTAAGTCAAACAATCCTGATAACAACTTCCAAATCCATACCGCTTCACAACTAGCAGAGAAAGCAGCTATATATTCCGCTTCAGCTGTGCTGAGAGCCACACTAGACTACTTCCTGCTAAAAACTGAGATGATGGCAGATCCTAGACAATAACATCCACCCGATGTGCTCTTCCTGTTTGATACACTTCCAACCCTAATCAGCATCTGTCTATCCATACAATCTGAAATCATGATCTCCAAGATAATATAGACCAAATTCTATCGTACCCTTTAGGTACCTCATCATATGCTTTGCATCTATTAAGTGAACATGTCTAGGTTCCACTAGATACTGCCTCAAGGTGTTCACAACAAAGCATATATCCAACCTAGTGTTCGTCAGATACATTAATGAACCAATAATCTGTCTATGCAGAGTTACATACACTAACTCTGATGAGTCATCAGCTAACAGCTTCAAGTTGGAACCCATGAGAGTGGCCATGGTTGTACATTCCAATATATCAAATGCTTTCCCTGGTTGAGAAAGATTCCTTCTGGGTCTTGCTATACTTCCAGAGCTAGGAAGTAATACATCAATCTGAGATCTTTCATCTCAAATTGAGTAGCTTCTTCTTGCTTTCCATGATCTGTTTCTCATTCCCTATTGGAAAGGCATCATCCACATAAAGTAATAGTATGACAGGTTCATCATCCATAACCTTAATGTAAAGGTTAGGATCAGCTTTACTTCTGGTAAATCCCAAGCTTGTCAAGAAGCTATCAATTCTCCCTCTATGACTAAACATCATTCACACTCTGCATTGAGTGATCTTCTGCATATCTATCTATGCCATCTTCCGTCAGATGGGTCTACTGATATGATCTTCAAGATCATTCGAACTCTTTGGTGAGTTCCTTCTTGCAACCATGTCATCTGTCAATAGAAACCATCTTCAACCTTGTAGCAAAGGTTGAAATACGCATCACCCTTGGTGATCATAAAGCTCATCAAATGACTATCGATCCTGGGTACCCATACAGAGATTAATTGAATCCTAGGAGTTTTCTCGATTCATACTTCTTCTTCAATTACACCATTAAGAGAATGGTCTTATCTATCCACTTGGAGCAAACATCTCGTCATGATCCTCTTCCTCTTTCTAAGAGAATCTTCTAGCCACGAGCCTTCTATAGTATGTTTGATTTGTAAGTCTTCTTGTTGAACATTTATCACTTGTTCGGTGTTCATCATTCTTCAAGATCTTTCCTACAAATCAAAGTTAATTACATGATTAGTAATACTTCATAATCATCAAATCATGTTGACATGATAACCTATTATGCATATAGATATGATTCACATAGTTATGCAACTATCTTGACCAATACTTTGGCACAACACTTTTCCATATTCTGTATGCATACAGTGGCTATCTCGATGCCTTCCATCTCTATGAGAACATACTATCAAGAGCGTGCACAGCTCTCAGCATGACAGCAAAGAGGTTTCAGTCTAGACAAACAACAATGGAATGTTTGTCCAACTTATCCATCATATGCATATTATTAGTATATTGTTCAATGCTATATGAATGCTCACACTATGCATGATATATTCTAGGAATACAAATATGCATACAAGCAATATCATTTACTTGTTTAGAGATTCAAATAACAACTCAAATACTTATCTTTTATGTTGAGTGGTTGCCTCTTGCCTGATCTCTATATGTCTTTGAACTTCTATTCATTTTGTACCACTATGCATGCTTAAGTGTGCACTAGTGTCATCCTCATGATTTCATACATAAACATACATTCATTAGTATAATCTCAATACTATCAAAACATTTTGTATGGTCATGATAATTTCATACACAAGTATACTTACCTAAGATCCTATCACAAGGTAGGATTCTAACTTGATATAGGAAAACATACCTGGATTATCATGCTTGGTTATGTCTTAACATACCCAAACAATATCTTCTTTGTTCTCTTCAATGATTTAGAGACCTTGTGCTAGAACCTGCATATCTCATAGGTTAAGCATAGTAGAACAAGGTCATACATACCTCGTAAGTAGAGCTTCTATGTGATCAAAGATTATGGATGAGTCTTTGTCTTCATGTCATCTGGTCATAGAACTGGATTTGTCTTTCTTGATGTACCTGTATCTTGTTAGTAGACAACATCATCCTCATACAACACCACATGTGCATTATTACAATCATATAACCCTAATCAATGAATGTCTTCTATCATTCACATGCATTCATACTTTTACTAGGGTGATAAGACAATTCTAAGTTTAATCAAGATTGTACTAACCTCAATAATATGAAGACAAACATCATAAACTTAATCATGAACAGATTTCAACATATACCTGTATCTCCTCAAGTCATACCTGTCAGGATTGCTTTTAACCCAATCCACTTTGATTTGCTTGAAATTGGATCTCGAGCTGGATTAGGGTTTGTCAAAGAAACCCTAAAAATTCAAACTTTGAATTTTAAACTTCTGAATGGATGGAAAGATGTGGCTTTCTGAGTTGATCAAGCTGGTATAATTTAATTTTGAAAACTGCAAAATTTGACCCCTCAAAATTGCCTTTGAAACTTCTGGATTCGCTGGACAGGACCCCGAACTAGGGTTTGATAAAGCCCACCCTTCTGTCCAATCAAAAGGTTCGATCCAAATCTCTAAACTTTGATTTTTCTGAGGAGATTCTAGCCATAGTCATAGACTTCAAAAATTCCAACTTTTGCAGAAGCCCTAGTTTTCCATCTTTCCGATCAAAATCCCAAACTAGGGTCTGATCAAGCCCAGCCTTCTTCCCAACCAAAAAATTCAATCTTGGTCTCTAAATTTTGATTTTGATGAGGATCATTCAGCCGTGGACACCTATTCCAAAAATTCCAACTTTCTCTGAAGCCCTGAATTCCCGCAGCAGTGACAAGCCAAGAATGAAGGTGCTCAAAATCCAATTCTATTTTGACAGAAATATGCACCTGATTTTTTCTGGTGCATCTCCGAAATTACAAATCCACAAAGTCTGAAAATTCTTCCTATGGTATCCTGACCTGTCATCTTTCCAACCCCACATATCTGACCTCAATTGGATTTTCTGAGAGAGATTTATGCCAAGTGCCGCAACGGGACCTGTTTATGGGATAAGACAGGAGAGCAAACTTGTACGACGTGCCATGTGTCACTAGTTGAACTTCAGCATCTGAAAATTATACCTATGAAAGTACAGTTTGTGCCCTACCTGCCAATTTTTATGAAATTTCATTTGGATCTTCCTAGCCCAAGTTGTGATCTTTTATCCTAGGTCACCTGTTTATGACTGAGATCTGGAAGAGGCAAAAACCCTAACGTGTACTGATCATAAATCACCAATTGAAATGAATTAGAGGTTTTCCTTTGGACACAAGGTACAGGGGGATGTTATCTACGACCTATAAAGGTTTCAGATCCTGAACCTTCGCCAAAATGGATTTATAGAGAAAGTTCCACGTTGACTGGTTTTTGCTATACAAAACCCTAACCTTCAAATTGTCGCAAGTGAAGCAAGTGTCGTAAGTGCCATACATTTCCTTCCTTCAGGTTAGCTCTGATACCATGCTAAGATTCAATATTCTAAGACAGAAAATATCAGCATTACATTCCATTTCACAACAATATCATATACAGGATCACTGAAAGAACAATAAGCACAACATAAACACAAGAGACACAGATTTATCCTGGGAAACCCTCATGGGGTAGAAAACCCAGCAAAGCTTCCTCAATATAGATGACCATCAAATACAAAGATGTAAACCCTAGACATGAGCTCCTTCTCCTCCATATCATATCTCTCTCTCACTTATGCACTAATAACAAGTGAGTGTAATGTCTGTTAAATGAGGAACACACCTCCTCTATTTATACAGAACTCCAACTTGACTTTTACACTAACTAGGTCAACCCCAACTTAATCACTTAACATAATGTGGCAGGGCCAACCCCACCAGGGTGGTCTAATAACCCCTTTAACCCACATGACTCATATAGGGCCGACACCCACTAGGGAAGTCTAATAACCCAAGTTACCACATTCTCCACGGAGGAATAAAACATCTCCGGATATACAATAAGGTCTTCATGAAGGAATGAAACATCTCCGGAATAATAAAGTACAAATATAATATTCTTAGAAGTTACAATATCTCAAAATGTTTTGGGTGCCTTGAATAGAATTGAGCTTCCTTCATGAGAATGTGGTCCAAGTGCATTTCTAGAAGGTGTAATAGGTTGTGGGATTTGTTGTCCTCCATTAACAGCCTGTTGATATTGAACATCATCATCATTAAAATTCAAATCAGTCCCTGCAACAGCATCATCACTACTTCCATCCCATGCTTCTTGTTCATGGAATTGAACATCCTTGTTGATCACAATATTTTTTGTGATAGGGTTATAAATCCTATAGGCTTTAGACTCATCACTGTACCCTAGAAAAATGCATTTTTCACTCCTATCATCAAGCTTCCTTCGAGTTTGCTCAGGGATATGTGCATAGGAAATACATCCAAAAAATTTCATGTGGGATACATTGCAACCCCTACCACTCCATGCTTCCTCTGAAACTTTATCTTTAACACTCTTTGTTGAAATTATGTTCACTATGTAGAATGAACATACAACGGCATCACCCCTATATTCATTTGGAAAATGTCTCTCCTTTAGCATACTTCGAGCCATTTCCATTATGGTCCAATTTTTCCTTTCAGCAATACCATTCTGTTGAGGAGTGTACCTAGTAGTATATTGTGTTTTGATTCCATGAAACCTACAATAATCAATGAAATCATTACATTTGAACTCTCCTCCTCTGTCTGATCTTAAAACCTTGATGTAGTGGCTAGATTCTTTCTCAACCATAGCCTTGAACCTCTTGAATAGTCTAAAAGAGTCAGACTTATTTTCCAAACAATATATCCAAGTCTTTCGACTGTAATCATCTAATAATTTCCATCCAATGAGGGTGTTTGCATGGGCCCACACAAATCTGTGTGCACTAGCTCCAATGGAGCTTTGGCTCTATAAGAGACCCCTGAAGCAAACTTCACCCTGTGATGTTGAGCCAAGGTGCAACTTTCACAAGAATTATTAGGCTGTTGAATACTAGGAAAGCCTTTCACCATTTGTTTTTTATGCAGTAAATCCAAGCCACCAAAATGCAAGTGACCATACCTGAGATGCCACAGCCAGGATTGATCCAAACTTGTTGCCTTACAAGCAATTACAAAACTTATCAATTCAGCTCTCATGGTAAGAGGAAACATCATGTTCTTAGTCATTTCAACCTTAGCTATAAGTTGCTTGTTAAGATGCTTGTCCAAGATTGTACACACCTTGTTTTTGAAAAACACCTTGTAAGCCTTCTCAATGAGTTGTCCAATGCTCAAGAGATTGCACTTTAACCCTGGTACAAAATAGATATCCTCGACTCTCCTCTTCTCACCATTCTTGGCATAGATTGCAATTACTCCATTTCCATTCACTGTCACCAAACTGTCATTGCCTATTTTTACTTATGAGTCAATGCTAGTATCAAGGATGACGAACAACCCTTTGTTACCAGTCATGTGGTTACCGCAACCACTGTCCAAGAACCAGATGTCCTTGGAGCTTATTTGAGAAAATTGCATGCTAAGAAAACTGCCTTATGTCCCTCTTCACACTCCTCTATTGTGTTTTCTGATTTCTTTCCTGTATCAGCTTGTTTCTTTTTTAAATGGTTAGTAAAATGCCCAACTGTTTTATAGTAGTAGCATTGTACATTTGACTTATCAGTCCTATGGCCTCCTTTCTACCAGTTTCTGCTACTACTCCCCCTTGAACTCCAAGGGTTATGATGAGATTTCTTCTCAGTCTCATAATCATCTTTGAACTCCCTTTGGTCATGGATTCTTCCCCCTCTTCCTCTATTTTCAAATCCACCTCTGCCTTTTCCTTTTGAAATTGTCACCTAAGACTTAAATGCATGATCTATTCCATTATCTTCATACCTTCTCATCCTATATTCATGAGCAACCAGGGATCCTATCAACTAATCTATCTGCATCTGACTGATGTCTTTTGTCTCTTTTATGGAAACTACAACAGTTTCACACTTTTTAGGAAGGCTTCTAAGCACTTTCTCAACCACTCTCTTGTCTAAGAAATCTTCACCAAACTGCCTCAATTGATTTACTACATTCATGACCTGGGTCATGAATTGATCCACAGTATCCACCTCCTTCATTTTTAAGTTCTCAAAGTCTCTCCTGAGATTTTGTAGCTTTACAAGCTTTACTTTGGACACACCCTGATAACATGTCTCAAGAATATCCCATGCAGATTTTGAAGACAAAGCATTTGACACCTTTGGGAAAATGGTGTCATCTAGGCCTTGCTGAATAAGACCCAGTGCCCTATTAGTTTTCTTCCTATTCTCTCTCAGTTGGTCATGCTCAGCATTTGTTAAATCCATTTCATCTTCATAATCATCAGGCTCCTCGTAACCCACTAAAACATAACCCCATAAATCCTGGTAACGTAGCAGGGTCCTCATTCTAATACACCAGGTGTCATAGTTCTTCCAGACAAGGACCACTGGCTGGGTTAGACTACCCGGTGCCATCTATAGGAAATTTTAGATCTGAGATTCAACAATGTGCCTCTTAGGGAGAAAAATACACAACACAGGCTTGTGGGCAGCTCGATATCGCCTCTAATTTTCTTCAGCACGACTAGCTGGTCCAGCTACAATCCAACATGGAACATTTATTCTACAATTTCAGAGGGAATGAGCTGCAAGTTCAACTCTGATACAAAAATGAGAGAAAAGGTTAATGAAACATTGCGTAGAGACAGAAGAAGAGAAACATAACACTCCTTTTCGTTATATCCACAAAAGATAGATTACAAAACATTTTTATAAAGCCTGAGAGGGAAAGATTCAAAAGAGGCAATAAATGCCTGCTACAGATTCAAAATTGGAATTTAAGAGCATCGTCCACACAACATTCAACTCCCCCGCAGAATTTAGATGATTGAAAAGGGGGAAATAAATATGCCCATTAGTGGATGGCGGGAGCCCATCCCTGTCCTGCACAAAAACAAAAACAACAACATGGCTGTCATGTACCTTAAACAGATTGAACCATGCTGTCATCAATAAGCTGCCAAGAGTCGGATACAAAACTGCTATATACCAGTACTGGGGTTGTTGGAGAAGTAAATAGCTCCAACATAAACCACCACATTGCATGATAAATCCGACCTTTATAAGAATTCTAGGTTGAATGTTGGAAATAATCTTTTGAGATTTATACCAATTCGTAGGTTGATTCTCTTCAATTCTGATTGCAAGTGTCATGTAGGTGATATCCAGGACCTGTATATGGGTATCATTTGTAAAAGCCCCTTTAGAAAAGAATCTGTCCAGTAAATTCATGCTTAAGAAGAATGTTTTCCATTGAAGATGATACAAGGTTGTATACTGCACCACACCAAGTGTTATGAATTAATTAATGAAATGTAGTTTTGAATTACTCTATTAGGTTTACTTCAGAAACCATGAATTGTTGAATAAATTCATTTGTAGATATATTTACAATTTTACTTGACACAACTATCTTTGAGAGATCGCATAATATTTTGAAGCCACTGCATATGAAACTGATGACATATGTCAATGTATTGAATTGATCGATGTTGTGCATTAGCATTGAAGAATTGTAAATTTATATTAATATGCATTTATTGTTGATATATAGCAAAAATAAGACATAATGGAAGATTGTTATCATTGTACATCCTATACAATTATAGTCATATAAAATTCATATTTATGTAAGTTTGAAATCAATGATGCTTAAACCCTCACGCATCTGAGATACTGGAATACAATTACCTTTGTAAATTGAACACTCATTATTTGACCAATCATCGTAGAAGTGATATTCAATTATTGTTGGTTCATGGTGTTGTATTAAAGATTTATATTCAATTCTTGTTGGTTCAACCCATTGTTGTGATTGATTGGTATAAATATTGTATACATATATCGTTTATAATTTTATAATAATAAGTGAACTATTCTATGGTGGTTGAGAAAATAATTGTTTCATCTACATATTATTATCCTGGCATTTAAAAATATAAATTTTGTTAATTTACATTGGCAAACATTTAAAATAGAGATACTTAACAACATGTCTAGTGGAATGACAAATGTAAACCATTAAGCATATATATAATGTATGAGTATCACTATCCACTCAATGATCAATGATCAAACACATTATTCTTTTATAAGGAAAATCTTTCGAAGCATAAATGACAGTATATAAATATAGAACATAATTAAACAATTTAGTACTAAGCTCCAAAATAACAATCGATATCATAAACACATCTCGAAATTAATAACTGGATTCATGTATGTAAATATGGATTATATTACTGAACATAAAGTAAAGTCAATTAGGACGATGTTCAACTTAGAAATGGAATTGATTTTTCCTCAGCTGAGTCTTCAAAGGGATTTGGATATTATAGATAAATTGTGTACAGTTTGCAATAGATAAACTGTTTTTATCTCCTCATATGATTTAGCATATAGACAATAATGAATTATGAGGAAATACAATTACAATATAGACTCGAAGGGATTGGATATTAAACTTTGTGTACAGTTTGTAATAGATAAATTGCTTTTATGCCCTATTCATATGATTAAGGAGATAGACAGTAATGAATTAAAAGGAAATAGAATTACAATCATAGAGTTTGGTCGAGAATATTTATGTACATATAATTCTAGGTGACCTCTTCTTGAAACCATTTGGTTAGCAATGACAAAAATATTTAGTTAATATATACCATATTTCGAAAGATAGCTCGGCTTATTGAATTGAGTTGACTTAATCAAGATTTATATATAGATATATAAGTTTGATAGCAACTATATTGGTTACTTAGGATTATTGTAGATTATTTACATGGAATTTTTTTTATTGTGACACTTGGAAGTTGCAAAGCGATTTGATATAATGTAATAATCATAAATTTATCTCGTTTCGACTCAAGTGATGTGGCTCTGAATCTTTTCCTTTCTTGTAGATTATTTACATGGACAATTTTTAGTCTGGCACTTGGAGGTAGCAAAGCTATTTGATATAATGTAATAATCATAAATTTATCTCTAGCAGTGATGCGGCTCATAATGTTTTCCTTGTTGGGTTCATTCCCTGTCCAACCATGGTTTTCAGCTAGTAATTATTTGGTTGCATAATCATCAGACTTAGTATTTTTGTTTTAATTTTTTGAAAATCTTGTTGATGGTATGGAAACATCTTTACTACACCGTCATGCAAACATATACAACCATATGGCTGAGTAGGTTTTGTATATGTGTCTGATTTTATTGTAAAAAAAATGAAGGAATTTATAGCTGCATGCAAAGAGGTGTTGAATAGTGTTTCCAAGGAATTTATAGCTGCATGCTAAGACGTGTTGAGTGGGGTTTCCAAATTCTCTTCCTAAACAAAAGGAGTCACTGAGTTTGACTTCTTGTGGATACAAGACTGGTTAAAGAGAAAGATATAGGAATAATCATCTTGCCACGTTATGAAGACTGGAAAAATGAGTGCAATACTTTTTGTAAACTTAAACTCAGCTAGCTGCACCCTAATGTGCTACTGGCGATTTCAGAAATGAATCAGTACTGATAACTCCCTTTTGTTGATTTTGAATTTGTTGTTAAACGAAGAATAGGAGGAAGTGAAACAAAACTTACCACGTCCTTCTTCTTGTTAAATTTTCTGAATTTACTTCAATCTGATCTAGGATCTTAACTGAGAGAACAACATGTACAACATATCTACAGCATATCAATCATGGAGACAATAATGCAAGCACACAAGAGACACAAAGATTTACTTGGGGAAAACCATAAAGGTGAAAAACCCCAATAACTTCCTCAGAGATAGATAGAGCAATGATACAACCAACCAAGAGAGATGGCCATAACCTAGCAGCAGATCCTCCTCCTCCATAAGTGTGCCACTCCTCCTTGAGTGCATGTGTGAGAAGTGAGTGAACAAATAGAGTGCCTCCCACACTCTATTTATACTTGACTTGACTTGCCTTTTTACCTAACTCATGTAGGCTCGAACTTAACCACATAATATAATGCTGACTGGGCCGACCCCCAATAGGGTGGTCTAATAACCCTTTGACCCACATGGCCGACCCCCAATAGGGTGGTCTAATAACCCTTCGACCCACATGACTTATACAGGGCCGACCCCAACAAGGTGGTCTAATAACCCATCAAGTATAAGTTGCGACACTTACAATATAAATGATGACACTTCCGTATAGAGGAATAATACCATCTCTATAGGAGTACATACAACATATATGAAATACATTCCGAAGTTACATATACATTAACACTCCCTCTTAACTAGGAAGGTATTTCTCAGCACAGTTCTTCTAGCACAAGTCATCTTCTTTGGATCATCGTCACTGGATGATCGTCATTGAGTCATCATCATCGTCACTGCTGCTGCTATCTCAATCAATCTCTGAATCTACTCGTCATAGGAATTTCTACAGAGCCAGTCCTTTTTCATACTGGATGTAGGCCCACCACCTGCAGGTCTTCATCATCACTGGCCATACTGTGGAATCCTCAGGACTTATTACGTGTGTCACAAAACCTCGAAAGAGCATCCTAGGCTGTTACGAGCACACGGCTCTACCTATAGGATCTCCCAGGGCACAAATTACATGTGACCTCACCACAAAACCTCGAAAGAGAATCCCAGGACTGATTATGAGCACAAGGCTCAACCTATCGGATCTCCCAGGGCACAAATTACATGTGGTCACCACAAAACCTCGAAAGAGCATCCCAGGACTAATTACGAGCACACAGCTCAACCTATCGGATCTCCCAGGGCACAAATTACATGTGGTCATGGCAAAACCTCGCAAGAGCATCCCAGGACTAATTACGGGCACACAGCCCAACCTATCGGATCTCCCAGGGCACAAATTACATGCCATAGGACAAAACCTCGAAAGAGCATCTGCCAGATATCCCAGGGCACAAATTACATGCCATAGGCAAAACCTCGAAAGACTATCTGCAGATCTCCCAGGGCACAAATTATATGTCCTCCCAAGCAAAACCTCGAAAGAGCATTTTCCAGATGTCCCAGGGCACAGATTACATGCCATAGGCAAAACCTCGAAGGACCATCTGCAAATCTCCCAGGGCACAAATTACATGCTTATCTGCACAACCTGATCCACGACCACAGAGTATCAACCTGATACTCACCATACATCATCCTGATGTATCCATGATCATCCTGATCATCATCACTGCAACGTCCTACTGCATGTCATCTGGAGCAACATCCTGAAGCTCGTCATCTATGATCATCCTGATCATTACTGCAACATCCTGCTGCATGTCATCTGGAGCAACATCCTGAAGCTCGTCATCTATGATCATCCTGATCATCACTGCAACATCCTGCTGCATGTCATCTGGAGCAACATCCTAAAGCTCGTTATCTATGATCATCCTGATCATCACTGCAACATCCTGCTGCATGATCCACCTGATCATCAATGCATCTACCTGATGCATACCAAGTATCTACCTGATACATATCATCATACATGATCCTCCTGATCATCAATGCATCTACCTGATGAATACCAAGTATCTACCTGATACATATCATCATACATGATCCTCCTGATCATCAATGTATCCACCTGATACAAATACAAATACATGATACATATCACCATACATGATCCACCTAATCATACAATGTATCCACCTGATACATATACAGATACATGGTCCAAGCATCCAACATGATGCATATACAAAATACGTACACATGATCCAACTGATCATATCTAGCATCCAACATGATGCATACATACATACATAAAAATGATCCAACTGATCATATCCAGCATCCAACATGATGCGTACATACATACATAAAAATGATCCAACTGATCATATCCAGCAGAAACCAGAACATCATCCTGATGCTCACCATCCAACACTTACATCCACAGCCATGTGAAGGATCCTCCTTCCAACATGCTTGGAATGGCTTCAGCAAATGTGTCCATCACTTCTTCCTCGAAGTATCCTCGATCTGAAGAACGCCAAGTCTCTCTCTGAAGTACTCGAACTTCACCCTGGCTAGTGGCTTCGTCAGCACATCTGCAATCTGCTCGTCCGTCACAACATACAGGAGCTTCACAGCTCCTCTCTGCACCATATCCCTGATATAGTGATATTTGATATCTATGTGTTTCGACTTGTCATGAAACACTGGGTTCTCGGACAGCTTTACACAACTCTGGTTATCACAGAAGATACCAGTAGCCTCCAACGGGAGATCAAATAGCTCAGACAGTAGCTTCCGTAGCCATACTGCCTCACAACTAGCTGAACAGGCTGCAACATACTCTGCCTCAGCTATACTCAGTGCTACGCAGGACTGCTTCCTGCTAAACCAAGAGATCACACCTGATCCCATACTGAAGTAGCACCCAGATGTGCTCTTCCTGTCTGCAGCACTGCCAACCCAATCTGAATCAACATAACCCTGCAGGTTAAACTTTTGATTCGCCTCATACCTGAGCCCATCATCCACTGTACCCTTCAGGTACCTCAGAATATGCTTTACAGCAACCAGGTGAACACTCCTCGGATCCATCAGGAACTGGCTCAATGTGTTCACAGCAAAGCAAATGTCTGGTCTCGTGTTCGTCAGGTACATCAAGGACCCAATCATCTGGCGATACATAGAGACATCAATCGGCTCAGATGAAGCATCACATAGAAGCTTCAGATTTGATGCCACAGGTGTGGCCATGGCCTTGCAATCCATCATCCCGAACCTCTTTGGGATCTCTACTGCATACTTCCCTTGTCCAAGGAAGATTCTATCTGCACTCTACCACACCTCCATGCCAAAAAAACAAATAGTGCATCATCCCCAAGTTCTTCATCTCAAACTCGGTAGTAAGCTTCCGCTGCGTGTCGGCAATCAATCTATCTTCACCATACCAAGTTCTGCACATATATGATTTCCTATCATGTGTCTCAGAACCAAGTGGCTGCTCCACATACACTTCTTCTTCAACTACACCATTTAAGGAAGCTGTCTTGAATCCATCTGGTGTATCTTCTATTTCATCACTTTTATATTTCTCTATGCTGCCATCTGCAACATGCTTGATCTGATAGTTCCATTTGGAATTCACAACAGACTTCCCTTCAGCTCTTGGGACCGCATCCCAAACATCTTCTTCATGATCTACGGATCATGGCATTCCATTTCTTCATCCCATATCCTGGGAACTTCAATATCTTCAATAGATAATTTTTGTTGCTGAACAAATGTTGTAGTTCTTCTTTTGTAGGTGATGGCATATGATCTTTCCTACACAACAAGTTAAATTGCATGATTAGAAAACATCTCATAGTTTTCAGAACAAATTCTTACACATAAATAAATATGTCATACAGTCATGCAATTATCTTAGCCAATGCTTCAATACAACATTTATCCATATCCCGTAACTTTCTAGATGCCTTCCAATCTCTACCAGAACATTGTTAAGAGTGTGCACAACTCCCAACATGTCAGCAAAGAGGTTTCATTCTAGATAAGTAGCAATGGAATGTTGTACAGTGCCATAGGCCACTTACCCATGTATATTAGTAGTATACTGTTCATCAATGCAACTATTCTAATATGCACAATACATATCCTAAGTCTAGGAACATGAGCATATACATCATTGAAAATTTTTATTTAAACAAACACATATGCAAGAAATGATAATTAAAATACTTATCTTTGTTTGTTCGTTGGGTGGACTCCCTCTAAGTCTTTGCTTCCTTACAGGAGCTGCTGGAGTCCTAATCTGAAGTAGCTTCTTCTACACCTTTCTGTTGTGGAATGTAGAGAGATGGACAACTCCCTTTGAATATCTGCATCCTTGCAGAAACTACTGAAGTGTGCTCCTTTTCTTTCTTGCAGGAACAACTGGAGTGTGCTCCTTTGCTTTCTTGCAGGAGCAACTGGAGTGTGCTCCCTCTTGATCTATGCTTCCTGAATTACCTGTTCTTGAACTCATATTCATCCTTGGTCCCTATGCATGCTTATTAGTATCATGATTGAGTTATCCTTGTGATCTCATATAAAATCATACATTCATTAGTATACTATTAAAACACAATAATCTCAAGCATGTATAATCATGATCATTTCAAACAGAAAATAATAAGAATTAGCATTCAAGGTTTATGTAGTATTCTTATGGTTAGTCAAATCATAAGAAGCATAACATGTCTAAACCTATAATTACTCAAACCTATGACTCTTCAGGTTAGTTGAATCATCAAACAAGATAAGAGATATAATATGCATAAAACCTGTGATTATTCAAACCTATACCTTCATGATTCTTCTGGTTAGTCATATCATCAATTATGGTAAGAAACATAATATGCATACAACCATGATTATTAAAACCTATGAATTTTCAGGAATAATCATTATCAACAACAGTATAAGATCCTAACACAAGGTAGGATTCTATCTTGATATAGGAAAAACATACCTGGATTAGCATGCTAGCTATTTATGTCTAACATACTCACATGATGTCTTCTTGTTCTTCTTCAATGACTTGTGCTAGTAACCTGTATATCGCATAAGTTAACTATTACAAAACCAAGTTATACATACCTCGTAAATGGATCTTCTATGAGATCCATGACAATGGATGAATCTTTGTCCTCATGTTATCATGATCATATGTTCTTGGACCAGAACATGATTTGTCTTTCTTGGTGTACCTTTCATGTTAGTAGACAACATAAACCTCATACAACACCATAATGCATTAGTACAATCATAAGTGTCAACACCTTAACCAATGAATATCTTCTATCATGCATTCATAATTTTGTTAAGGTGATCCGACAAATCTAAAATCAAAATTGTACTAACCGTAATAACATGAAGACAAACATACCATAAACTTAATCATGGACAAATATCGAAACATACCTCGATGAGTCATACCTGTCGAGATCGCTTGTAATCTTCTTATATAAGGCCTTAGCCTCATCTCCCTCTGAAACAGGAACTTCTTCACTCATGCAGATGATCAATCCATCTTCTTCTAGGATTAACCAATCCACTTGATTTGCAAGAACTAGACCTTGAGCTGGATATGGGTTTGTCAGAGAAACCCCAAAAATTCAAACTTTGAATTTCAAACTTCTGACAGGATAGAAATATGTGCCTTGATGAGCTGATCAAGTTGGTATATTCAGAATTTGAAAACTGCAAAGTTTCACTCCTCAATTTTGCTTTTGAAACTTCTGGATTCACTGGACGTGACCCTGAACTGGGGTTTGATGAAGATCACTCTTCTTCCCAATCAAAATGTTTGATCCAAAGCTCTAAGCTTCTATTTTTCTGAGGAGCTTCCAGCCGTGGTCACAGATTTCAAAAATTCACATTTTTACAGAAGCCCTAATTTTCCACTTTTCTGATCAAAGTCCCGAACTAGGGTCTAATCAAGCCCGGCCTTCTGCCCAACCAAAAATTCTGATCTTGGTCTCTAAATTTCTATTTTGATGAGTAGCATCCAGCCGTGATCTCTGATTAAAAAAAAATTCCAACTTTCTCCAAAGCCCTAAATTCCGGAAGCCATGAATGAAGGTACCAAAAAATAATTCTGTTTTGATAGAAATATGTACCTGATTGTTTCTGGTGTAACTCCGAAATTTTTGATCCACAGGGTCTGAAAACGTTTCCTGAGATAGCCTGACCTGTTATCTTTCCATCTTGATAGGTCTGACCTCAATTGGATTCTCTGAGAGAGAGATATGCCAAATGTCGCAACGTGACCTGTTTTGGGATAAAACAGGAGAGCGAACTTGTATGGCATGCCACGTGTCACTGTTTTAACTTCGGCCTCTGAAAAAGTTTCCTTTCCTGTTACCTTTCCTCGGCCTTTCCTGTTTCCTTTCCTGTTACCTTTCCTGTTATAGCTCGGCTTGTTACCTTTCCATCCTGACAGGTCTGACCTCAATTGGACTCCCTGAGAGAGAGTTATGCCAAATGTCGCAACATGACCTATTTATGGGATAATACAAGAGAGCGTACTTGTACGGAGTTCCACGTGTCACTGGTTCAACTTCGGCCTCTGAAAAAGTTTTCTGAGATATTACAGTTTGTGTACTACCTGTCTCTTTTCACTAAATTTCATTTGGAGCTTCCTAGCCCAAGTTATGACCTTTTTCCCAAGGTCACCTGATTTTGACTCAGATCTGGAAGAGGCAGAAACCCTATATTGTACAGATCATAAATCACAAAGTACAACGAATTAGAGGTTTTCCTTTGGACACAAGGTACCTGGAGATCTTAGCTTCGTCCTGTAACAATTTCAGATCCGAAAACTTCGCCAAAACGGATTTATAGCGAAAGTGCTACGATGACTGGTTTTTGCTATATCAAGCCCTAGCATCGTAATTGCAACAAGTGTCATACATGCCATATCATGCCTTCTTTCAGGCTAGCTCTGATACCATGTTAAATTTTCTGAATTTACTTCAATCTGATCTAGGATCTTAACTGAGAGAACAACATGTACAGCATATCTACAGCATATCAATCATGGAGACAATAATGCAAGCACACAAGAGACACAAAGATTTACTTGGGGAAAACCATAAAGGTGAAAAACCGCAATAACTTCCTCAGAGATAGATAGAGCAATGATACAACCAACCAAGAGAGATAGCCATAACCTAGCAGCATATCCTCCTCCTCCATAAGTGTGTCACTCCTCCTTGAGTGCATGTGTGAGAAGTGAGTGAACAAATAGAGTGCCTCCCGCACTCTATTTATACTTGACTTGACTTGCCTTTTTACCTAACTCATGTAGGCTCGAACTTAACCACATAATATAATGCTGACTGGGCCGACCCCCAATAGGGTGGTATAATAACCCTTTGACCCACATGGCCGACCCCCAATAGGGTGGTCTAATAACCCTTCGACCCACATGACTTATACAGGGCCGACCCCAACAAGGTGGTCTAATAACCCATCAAGTATAAGTTGCGACACTTACAATATAAATGACGACACTTCCGTATAGAGGAATAATACCATCTCTATAGGAGTACATACAACATATATGAAATACATTCCGAAGTTACATATACATTAACACTTCTCGTCTCCCTTTATAAGACTTGCATGTTGGATGTGGGCAAAATTCGATGAAATTTGGTAGCCATGAAATTTTCAAGGGGCATGTAAACCACCACGTTGCATGATAAATTCAAACTTTATAAGACCAGGTTGGATGTTGGAAATATTCAAGTGAAATTTTCCAAGGCGCCTATCTAATGACCAAGTCGCACTAGCATGATCAAATCTTTCCAAGCAGATGTTAAGAGTTGTAATCTCAATGGTTTTTGGTGTTATGTGAAACTATATATATGTGTGTTTAATAATGAGAAGGAAATCAATATGCCCTTTGTGTTTCTGCTCTTTATGTTTTGTGTATTGCTAACTTTATCATGGTATTAGAGTTGATGGCCTGATCCTTCGATCTTGCTTTTTGGGTAATGCTTTTCAGAAGCTAGAGAGCACACACACACGACTGGAAGTTGCAGCACGGGATAGAGACGGAACACTCGGGCCATGACATTTTTTTTTCCAGCGAAGGGTATCTCAAAAAAACCCTTGAAAAGAGGTTGTCTCACCCTGCCTGAAGGAAAACTGCGACATCTCACCCTGTTTGAAGGAAAAATATGATGGTGTCACACCTTGCTTGAAGACAGACTGCGACAGTGTCTCACCCTACCTGAAGACAAACTGTGACACTATCTCACCTTGCAAGAAGGAAAAGTGCGACAATCTGCCTTTACTTAGATGAATTTTGTCCAGTGCACCCTGTCAGCACCCTGTGTCATTTAGAATCCTGCAACGATCAGTTTAATAGTTGTCATAATCCATGGCAAGCTTGAACATGAATCTGATCTCAGGTCCAATGCTGAACGACACGAACTATGAGTTATGGTCTATCAAGATGCGGACCTTTCTACAGCTCAACAAGTGTTGGGATATGGTTGAATGCGAGTTCACGGAACCGGCGGAAGCTACTGTCACTGCTATGTCGAATGAAAATAAGAAGGCCCTCAAAGAAAGCAAATATCACAATCTCACTGTGAAGTGTTTGATCCAAAGTTGTATTGAGAAGTCCATTTTCCCGAGGATCGCTAGAGCTACGACCGCACATCAGGCATGGAATCTTCTCCAATCTGGATAGAAAGGTACAGATCGAGTCAAAACAATAAGACTCCAAACCCTTTGACTCCAATTTGAAATTCTTAAGATGAAAGACACAAAGACTGTCGATTAGTTTATGACTAGGGTTTCTCGAATTGTCACACAATTCCAAACCTATGGCGAATCCCTAGAGCAGAAGGGTATTGTTGAAAAGGTACTTCGATGCCTCACTAAGAAATTCTCTATGGTAGTTACTACCATAGAAGAATATAAGGATCTGCCAATGTTTACTCTAGAAGAGTTAACAAGGTCCCTTTTGTCTCATGAAGCTAGACTCAGTCAGGAAGATGAGTCTCTATCTCATGCATTTAGCACACAGACTTCTTTCAACAGAGGTCGAGGTTGAGGAGGTAGAGGACGAGGCAGAAGAGGAAGGAGTTCTAATTCCATAAAGGCTAGAAATTCCCATGAACACACAAATCACTGTGAGCACAGTCACAACCCTCAGAACCAGAGAGGAAGAGGAGGCAAGAGATGGACTGATAGTTCCAATGTCCAGTGTCACTACTGCAAGAAATATGGCCACTATGAATGTGACTGCAGAAAGAAGCAAGCAGATCAGAACAATGGCAGAGAACATGTCTCTAATGTTGAATAACATTCGTCAGAAGTTATGTTTCTGTCATACCAGGCAACTGAAGAAGAACATCAATCAGATGTCCGGTTGCTAGACAGTGGATGCAACAATCATATAACAGGTAACAAATCATTATTTTCTAATATAGATACATCTATTGATTCGAAGATCAAACTGGGTGATCATCATCTTAGTCTAGATAAAGGAAAAGGTACAATTCTTATACTTACCAAACATAATGAGAAGAAGTACATAAATGATGTATTCTATGTTCCAAATATTAAGTTCAATCTGATCAGTGTGGGTAAACTGATTCAGAATAAGTATGATGTTAGGTTCATTGATTCCTACTGTGTTGTCTATGATAAATCTCCTAGTAGAAGACTCCTAGCCAAAGTAGAAATGACCAAGAATATAATTTTCCCACTCAACCTGAGGAGTGTTATCCTATCACAGTCATATGCTCATACTATCTCCAGTCAAGATGAAACTTGGTTGCGGAATTGTAGGTTGTTCGGGTACACAGGGTACTCCCAAAAGACCGAACACCTAGAGCAATCACTTCACACAAACAGATCACAGATCGATTATCAGAAGCTCATTTGTAAATTTCTTTCTTTGCATTTCGGGTACACAGGGTACTCCCAAAAGATCGAACATTGGTATGGTCATCTACCCTTTCAGAGTCTCTCTCATTTGCAAAACAAATCCATGGTCAAAGGATAACTAGTCATGAATGAATAGTCAAGTTCCTGTGAAGACTATATTTTAGGGAAACACCAAAGGGACAACTTTCCCACTTCTACTAATAGAACCAAAGAACACCTGGAACTTGTTCACACAGACCTATGTGGACCCATGCAAACCCAGTCTATAGGAGGTAGTCTGTATTTTCTAACATTTATTGCTGACTATAGCAGGAAAGTCTGGATTTATTTTCTCAGAAATAAGTCAGAAGCTTTGCTCCAAATTCAAAGAGTTCAAAGCATTGACTGAAAAGCAGTTGGGTAAACCACTTAGAATACTCAAATCAGACGATGGAAGTGAGTATGTCTCTCATGATTTTGCATAGTTCTGTAAGCAGCATGGAATCCATCATTAGTACACCACCAAACACACTCCACAGTAGAATGGAGTTGCAGAATGGAAGAATCGGACCATCATGAACATGGCCCGAAGTATGCTGTCATACAAGAAGTTATCGGATGATTATTGGGAAGAAGCAGTTGCATGTTCAGTATATCTACTGAACAGGTCTCCCATAATAACTGTCAAAGACAATATACCTAAAGAAGCATGGAGTGGCACTTATATCGGTGTCTCACATATCAGGATCTTTGGATGTGTTGCTTTCGTACACATACCTGATGAGTTAAGAAAGAAGTTAGACAAGAAGAGTGAAAGGTGTATTTTCACAGGCTATAATGAATAGCAGAAAGCCTATAAGCTATATAATCTTGTCACCAAGAAAGTAGTGGTGAGCAGAGATGTCAAATCTCTGGAATATAAATGCTGGACTAATATAGAAGATATTCAGTAGACAGACAATCCAATACCACTAGAACCACTCAAAATTCCCAGACTTTAAGTACATCAGCAACAACAGCAAGAAGGGACACCAGCAGACAGTCCACAATAGAACCAGAGAACTAGAAGCTTAAGGGAGTTATATGAACAGACTCCTGTCATTGATGAGCAGTTATAGTATGCTTTATTTTCATGTCATCCAACATGTTTTGAAGAAGCAACAAAAGATCCACAGTGGATCCAAGCAATGAATGAAGCTCGATTGATTCTATTGAGAGGAATCATACTTGGGATCTAGTTGATCTCCCATCAGATAAAAGCCTCATTGGTGTAAAATGGGTCTATAAGACCAAGTTGAATGAAAAATAAGAGATAGAAAAGTACAAGGAAAGGCTTGTTGCAAGAGGTTTTGCACAACAATATGGTGTAGACTATGAAGAAACCTTTGCTCCAGTAGCAAGGATGGACACCATCAGAGCTATACTTGCAATAGCAGCTCAAAACCAGTGGCCTGTTTATCAAATGGATGTAAAATCTGCATTTCTCAATGGCATACTTGAGGAAGAAGTCTATGTAGACCAGCCACTTGGTTATGCTGTCAAAGGTCAAGAACACAAGGTATGTAAGCTGAAAAAGGCCTTGTATGGTCTCAAACAAGCTCCACGAGCTTGGTACAGTAGAATTGATTCTTACCTAATCAAAAATGGATTCAACGGAAGCAACAATGTACACACTCTGTATGTCAAAACATATCAGGAAGGTAACATTCTACTTGCTTGTCTTTATGTTAATGATATGATCTATACTGGAAATTTGATTCTAGAAGAGTTTAAGACAGTCATGAAAAAGGAGTTTGAGATGACTGATCTTGGTCTTATGAAGTTTTTCCTTGGTCTGTAAGTTGATCAAAGTGAAAATGGGATCTTCATCTATCAACATAAGTATGCCATTGACATTCTGCAGAGATTCAGAATATAAAAATGTAAACCAGCAGAAACCCCCATTGCTACAAGAACCAAGTTAAGCAAGAGTGATAATGAACCAGCAGTAAATTCTACACTTTACAAAATATTAGTAGGCAGCTTAATGTATTTAATTGCTACTAGACCTGATTTAATGTATGCTGTCAGTCTTATTTCTAGATTAATGGAATCTCCCAAAGACTCTCACTAGAAAGTTGGATAAAGAATATTGAGATATGTTGCAGGTACAATTGATTATGGACTTTGGTACACTCATTAGCATGATTGTACTCTCACAGGGTACACAGACAGTGATTTTGCAGGTAGTATTGATGATAGGAAAAGCACATATGGTTATGCTTTCCATATTGGTACCAGTCTTATTTCTTGGGCTTCACAGAAGCAACCTATTGTGAGCATGTATTCAGCAGAAGCAGAATATATTGCAGCAACTACAACAGCATGCCATGCAGTTTGGCTCAAAAGACTCTTGAAGGACATGGGACATACAGAAATAGAACGAACAACCATATATTGTGACAACAGTTCTGCTATACAGATGTCTAAACATAATGGATTTCATAGGAAGAGTAAACACATTGACACTCGCTATCAGTTCTTACGTGAGTTAGTCAATAATGGAGAAATCAGTTTGATGTTTTGTGGCTCTAAGGAGCAACTAGCTGATATGTTTACCAAACCTTTGGGTACATCTGCATTTGAGTTTCAGAGGAATCACTTAGGCATTGATAGTGCTGACCACACCATCCCACTTGAGATTAAGGGGGTGTGTTAAGAGTTGTAATCTCAATGGTCCTAAGTTGGTTAGTTTGTTGAGTCAATGGTCCTAAGTTAGTTGAGTTAGTTATTGACTAGGTCATTAGTCAACCCATGGTATACACTGGCCCATAGTATTAGCCAGTGGTTTTGGTGTTATGTGAAACTATATATATGTGTGTTTAATAATGAGAAGGCAATCAATATGCCCTTTGTGTTTCTGCTCTTTATGTTTTGTGTATTGCAAAATTTATCAGTAGACAAGATCCTGCCACAACCGCGAAGAATTATGATGGTTGGTCATAATGGTAATTGGTCAATTAAAGGGTTGTTAACATTTAAATGGTGTTTTAATGCGTGGTGGGAAAAAGAGATAAACATTTCATGTATATCAATGTGGGCTGTGTGATATATATATGTGTGTGTGTGTGTGTGTGTGTGTGTATGTGTATGTGTATGTGTATGTGTATGTGTATGTGTATTTGTATATGTATGTACACATCAATCTGACGGAGGCACTGGGCAGTGTCTATTGAAAGGCATTGGAATGGATGCTTCTTGTTTATATGTGGCCTACACCATGAGCCTATCTCCTGGAATATTAATGGCAACTTCCTTTCAATAAATTAAGTCAAGCTCAACTTGCCATTGACCATGTGTTGGATTTCAATTGAAAAAAAAATGACAAGACACTCTCATGGTCTCACCCTCAATATGAACTCTTTCTTGTGGTATACGTCAAGTTTCTCATGGAATCGGTGTATATATTAGACAAATCTTGAAAAATGATGCTAAATATTTTAATCGTTTAAAGTTTACACACCATGCTACTCATAACAAGATGAAGAAAAATGTTTTGCTATGTTTAAAGTAAAATACTTCATGTTTAGGGTATAAAATTTGGTGGGGTGACGAATTGTGTCATTAAGTGAGGGTTTTAGCAATTAGAATCTTTTTATATAGATTACGATGTAGTTTCACGAACCCGTTGTAGTTACCATTGTAGTTATTTATTGTTATAAGGAAATTAGTAGTTGATATGAACAACAAGGTGCCGCTCAAATTACTTTACCAAACTCAATGTTATTATCTTTTGTTATTTGAGGTTTAATGCAATCATATTTTTTGCTGTTATATTTAGTTATTCCTGTAGTTGTAGTGCTCATGCCATTTGTATACACGTCCATTGCAAGGAGCACCACCAGAAATAGAATACGACATTTTGCATAGTCAAGCTTTATTGTGCACATAACAGACTTTTAGGTTTTAGGTTTTATCATTTATGTCGTAACATCAACTTTTTAACATATTTATACTATTTTAAATTTTTTGATGTTTTAAAAAATTAATATTAAGCTACTTTAGTGTAAAAAAATTCAAATATATTGTATTTATACGAAATTCAAATGTATGTATTTATATATTTCTAATAGATAGAAAATTTATTTTTGGCAAATTTAAATAAAAAATTGGTTTTCAAGTAATTTTTATTTTTACCTTGATAGATGTTTATATCTTAGAATTTGGGATGGAGTACTATCTATGCTTTTTCTAGATTTCCTAGATTGTCCTCCGTTCTCATTCATGGTTTTTATTATTAAAAAATGTCATTTTGGTAAATTATTTAAAAATGTCAATTTGGTAAGTCTGAGACAAAAATCCTCACTGGGTTAGCAAATTGGATTTTATTAAATAATATAAACTATATACATAGCCCTTGATGCCCATGAGCCGAAATAGCACTTGCCTTACCCAATACCCATAGCACAAGTTATTGAAGTTAGTAGACAAAAATGTAAACAATTAGGCCTCTCTTTGTTTGATTATGAGATTCTAGCTTTTTACTCCAAATGTGGGGCATTTTGGCTAGATTGAAGGAGGATGGGACAAGTGTATTATCCATATTGATTTTATGGGCATTGTTCAAAAATAAAAATAAACAATTATAATATATATATATATATATATATAAGAGTAGTTGATGCATGGATAACCCCTAGATCATGCATGGATAATAGGTAGTGGTAGACAACCCATTTAACTAAAGAAGGTAATAGGTATCCAAGGCATAGAAAATATGTGATTACAACTAAGCATGGAGAACAAGTAACACAGAACTTGTTCATGGCACTTAATTTGTGACCTATTGGTGTTCAACGACCACAATTTAGGTGATTGGGCTAGTTTATAATTTGTAAATATATTAAATTCAAATATTTTAGAAATTTAAATAAAAATAATAATTTCCAAATAATTTTTTATAATTTTTAAATATATTAAATTCAAATTTAATTAATAAATTAGATTGTAAAGCAATATGTTATAAAAATGTTCAATATTATAAATTTAAATAATTTAAATTAATATTGGTCTTTGTAATATTATAGATTTAAATAATTTAATGGAATATTGATCTTTACAAAGAGATGGGTGACATGGGTTACCTATAAGACTTTAAACAAAATAACTATAAAAAATATTCCATAAATTCATAATTAAAAATAATATAATTTTAGAAATATAAATATAATTACAAAAAAAATTATATCCTATATTAACAAATTATATCTTACATCTTTTTTTTTGTATATAGGGGAATCAACAACTGGAGTTGGGATGGTACTCACGTGACACGGGGTCCAGGGATCCAATCTCGCTACCACTATACCCCTAGGAGAGTACGCCTGCCCCACAACACACCCTCATGCTGCAACGAGGCTTGAACCAACGACGTGCTTAACATCCCGCACGCCTTAACAAGCGCACGGTTGCCAACTGCTCTACACCCGAGGGACAATTATATATTATATATCAATATATGTCGATATGCTATAATATTTACAAGATTATAAATAAAATAATAATAATATTGCTCAATATTATTAGTATTTTTCTCTTTATGATTTCTAGTAAATAAATTTTAATACCTTAAAATAATCATATATATATATATATATATCTATATATATATATATATATATATATATATATATATATATATTAGTTGGAATTTAGAAATTACAAATGCGAGTCATTAAGAAATTTCCAAACATCAAGAACTCCCTAGAAACACTACTATCCAATTTCTGGAAGCATCTATGCCTTGTCTCTTTCTTCATGTCTTAGGTTACAGTGTTTCAAAGGATTTTCATGCACAATATTATCATCTTACATTTTTTATCCTCTTGCATTCAATTTTTATTGTTTAATGGTGTATGGCTCCTGTAATTGGTTGTGACAAATGGAATTTGTTGCAGAAGATAAAATGAAGTTGCAATATCAAAGCATTTGCTACTATTTCCATTTGTAGTTCGATTCATGGATAGCTCATGCTAAATAAGAGTCTCTAGAAAAATATTGGAATCGTGTTTTAAAATAATTTGTATTTGGTGTTCAATTCCACTCAAATACACTATGAATCTACAGAGCTTGTGCTAAAACTACAACAATTCAACAAATTAAAAAATTGCACTCATGTCTCAAATTATTTTGATTTTTTTAGCTGTGTGTAGCTTAGTCATTATAATTAAATTATAAATTGAATTTGTGAATCATTTTATTAAATTTTTATTTTGTCTTGTTGTTATTTAACATTAATTTTTTTTTATGTTATAAGGCATGGACTAAGCTACATGCAGCTCTGGTTTTTATTTGCGAATGCTATTTCTTTTATTTTTGAATGAGATTATGAATGCTATTTTTTTTTATGTGATAGTGATAAGCAAGAAAAACTTTGTAATTTCCTTTGTGATTATTAGTTACTATTAAAAGATATTCAAAAGACATTCACAACTTTTTCCTTTCACAAGTATTTTTTAAAACTTAATGGATATGGAAAAAATATTAGCAATGGCTTGTTGGAAAAATAGGGACCATGTAACATGTGGCTATATAATGGTAGAATATTGATTTTAGTTAAATTAGTTTTAGAGTTCATCCATGTATTTTTCCATAATTTGGTATATATTTCAAAATGGGTTTTCAAAGGGTTTTTGAGAACATTAAACTAAAGGTTTTAAAATTTGTGTGGTTTGTAAAAATTAAAATGGAAGGTGGTTTCTCAACCAAAAGATGAAGGAGGGTGGACACTAAAAATATTCATTATTTTTAAAAGAGACAAAGAGATTATGAAGAGTCATCATCAAGAATGTATATTATCAAAAGAGATAATTGTGCATAAACATATTAATTTTATTGTTCACTGGATTAAGAATAAGAGGAAATCAATAAGTCATATTTCCACTCACTTGAAAGCTCTAGTGCAATCTCTTTCATTAATAGAAAAATGGATAGCAGGAGAAATAGGTATTGGGGAACAAATGTAGGTAGGGATATATTTATGGACTATTCAATTTAATAATAATTAAAGAAGGATAGAGACAAATAAAATTATTATGGGACATGGATATTTTCACCCTTAATTAGGTAGTAGACCATGTTCAATCCACTAGTGTTTGGAAACAGGGATGAAAGATGGTAGTTTCTATAGGATTGGAAAGGGAATATGTAAAGGTATGTAACTTTTATGTTGATAAGTTTCAAAGAAGTCATGTAAGAATAAACAAGGAAATTGATTCTATAATTTGGTTAAAATCAAGGTTTTTAATTAAAATAGAGGCTCTTTTTAAATTTTTTTTGTTTACACAGACAAATCTTTGATCGAGCATTTTTACAAAACCTCGATCGAGAAAATAACCTCAATTAAGGGATTAAAGAGACCTTAATCGAGGTCTATGTTAAACCCTCAATCGAGGTTGCATTTATCCCTCGATCGAGGTATTTTAAAAACCTCGATCGAGGACCTTAAAAACAGGCCCAAAGCCCTTTTCTCTATAGAAAGAAAATCTTGTCTTCCTTTCAGGGGCTTAAACTATGTCATTAAATGCACATTAATGGGTGGAATTGATACCATTGGAATCATCAATGAACCCTCTATCCATATACATATAATTTACGAATTTGTATCTTTGTATGTCATTCTTTGTTAAATTTCTACTAAAGTTTACCCTAAAAAGCCCCGTTGACAACTTCAAATGAGCTCAAAGATAAATCAACAACATTCAAAATACACATCCAAAAAATTTGAAAAATATACAAGCGCTACATCAGTGTGTCCTCTTCAAAAGGGTATTTTTAGTTTTGCAAATTATGTAAACAATCAAAATATTTGGCGCACATACGCACATGTGTGCAAAATGCGACTGAAATATTCACTAGTCAGTTTCGAAAAATAATAATAAATATAAATTTTTGAGAAAAATTAAAAGAAAAATATGTACGCACTATTGCATTCTTTCTAGATCTTGTTCACATATTTCATTTTTTTAAATTATTAATTTAACATTAAATTATTTTGCACACACACAAACCACTTGTTAGTTGCTCTTCAAATTTTTAAGGACACACATTTCATTAAATGAAAATTTGACATAATAAATGACAATGGTATATTTTTAAAAAATATCATTGGAAATCCAACATAATTCTCTACATTTTGTTTTTTAACTGCATGTCGAAATTATATGGAAAATATGAGTTTCGAGGGCTTCAATTTAATACATGGTAAAATTTACATTTTTCATCGCCATATTTGGCCAAAAAGAGTTACACATCTTCATGGAATCACCCATTATAAGAATGGGTTACCAATAAATTTGTTCTTTTAATTCGAAGAATAGAAACCCTAATGGTCATGGTCGGAAGGTCTATGGAAGGTTAGGACCTCAAATAAATCAAAGATATTCATGTTGACTCTACCTAAGATTTTGGAGATAATTCCTCTATCGTAGTTAGAACTTTCTCAGTGAGTTCCTTGATCTAATATGGAAGGCTCATAGAGTTTGAGATTTTCCGCACTCACTACTAGGTAAGTGCACATATATGGGGATATAATGAGTATGTAGCCATTATCACCCACCTTCACCAATACTTCAAAAGGAGCATACAACATAGCCTTGATATTTTTAACAAGACCTATTACAAAGAAAACTTCCTATGGCTTGGGGTAGACCACAACAGATAGTTGACTACCAGAAAATAACTCAATTCCCACTGCAATGTTATATAAATGACAATGCTAAGATAATGGAAAAAATACCAACCTTCAATCGGATGTTCGAAGTAGATCCCCGTTGAGCTTTCAACTTCTACACTTGAACCTGTAGATTAGTCTCAACAACAAATACAAGCAAGTGCATATAACATGTGAAAGACATTAGCATAATCAATAGCATGATCCATGATGTCATAAGCAAATATAACCCAACGTAGTTTAACAATATTCACAACATCAATTAGACGAGAAAATGAGTATTTCCATTAATGAATAACAAGAAGTACAATATATGACCTCTTGCCGGCAACCAATCTGAACCAAGAACTGGGTCTCTCCACTTGTGCCTCCACCACTTCAATACTCCATGCAATGGCAAACTCAAACTATGAAAGGATTTTGGTAGGTGAACATAAGGAGTTCACAACAACAAGGATCAATGAGTGCAGACTCAAGTCACGGAAAAAATACACTAGATTTATCTCGCTCTCTCTTTCTCCTCCCTTCCATACACCATAAGAGCTCAATATATAGCCTTCCAAAGGTAAGTGAAAGGTCGAATCGAGTCGTTTCGGGGTATATGGCGGGCCAAAGGTCATCCTGAGACCGTTTTTTAGGAGTAAAAAGTATTTTTCTAATGTTTTTTACCATTTTACTTAGTGTCCGTGGGCTATAGTGGAAAAACCTATGTGTACGCTGGCTATAATGGAACATCGTGCGTACAAGAACAAAAATATGGATTTGTGTGTTCCTAGAGGGAAAATGATATATCTGAGTCAGTAAAATGGATCCTGAAGGCTAATGAATGTTGATGCTCACAAGGTGGAAAATTACGCTATAACAAGACCTTCTAGCCCTTTTTTTCTTTGACACAACCAACATTTGTCTCCCACTTTGAATGTTTTCTCAATTTTTTGTTAATCGTGTAGGCCTTGTACTTTTCATGTGACTTCTTCAATTTCTCTTGTACTTGCAAATGGATTTGTCTTATCTTATCAATCAATTTTTTATCCTTAAGTGTTTCTCTTGTGGTTTATTCCCTCAATCATCCTTACTATCCATATACAACATCTAATGATGAAGGTGGAAAATACCCAAATCAAGTTTCAAAAGGGACTTACTAGTAGAATTGCTCTATAGTAGAACTGTGGACTACTCTAGTATAAGTGTGTTGAATATAAATCAAATTTCCATCCTGAGTTCTTGGTTGCTTATAATTATAACGCCTCAAAATTTGAACCATCAAGATTGACCAAGGCATGTGCAAGCTAATGAGGGTCACTTTTGGCGCGTTAGATGCAATAGAAAACTGAAAAATTAGGCATCCCTCAACTTACTTCATTTTTTTAAAATACTTACACAAGATATCTTGCATTGAGTAAAAAAGATGAAATGTAGGAAATTGAAACACGTTTCGGAATATATAAGTTTTATGTATTGAAAATTTGCATAACTATGTCAAATTTCATCTTTTCTAATAGTCACTTTTTATTTTTTGGAAAATGATAAGGTATATGTTTTTGTGGGTGTAGCCTTTGAGTGGCCAAATGATGGTTTCGGGCTAGAAAAATTGGTAGACATGTATAGAAACCGTAGCACTAGTGAAACACTATTTTTCCAAAATTAAATGTTTAATTTTTAGGTTTTTTTAATTATGTAAGTTATCAAACCTTGAGAATGGTACGTTGAATGTGGGTGCAATATTTGAAGGCCGTAATGCAGTTATTTCGACTTGGATTTTTTATAGCATGTAGAGGTCGGTGTCTACTAGTGCAGGATATAATTTTTTTTAAAAATGGTTGTGAAATAAAAAAGTTATAGAATAAACACTAACAACATTTTTTTTACTTAAGGAGTGACGACACAAGAAAATTAATAAACAAATAGAAAAAATCAATATGTTTTTATAAAATTACATATTTGGAATCTGCATAAAAAATTCTATCTATGCCTAAAATTTCGTCAAAAATGGTCATGTATGTCATGCTGTAGAGAGTGGTGAAAGACATGCATATTGAGAAAAATGGTGGAAATGCCCAATTAGGTATGGTTCAATAAATTTCATAGCACAAGTTTGGTAAGTCCGAACCAACCACATAGGACTGTGGATGACACACGAGCGTGTGAGGATGGGGTTATTAGGTGCTCGGGAACGTGCGTGCATTCTTTTTAAATTCAAATATGTGTTTCACGCGCTTGGTGTTAGAAGAAATGCTCGAGCGTTTTTGTATATCCAAAATGCTCGAGCATTATTATTCACATAACAAACGAGCATTATGCAAATAATAATGTTCGCACATTATTATTTACATATCCAAAATGCTCGAGCGTTATTATTCACATTACAAATGAGCGTAATGTGAATAATAACGCTCGCACATTATTATTTACATAACGCGCGAGCGTTATGAACTTCATAGATTATGTTTTTAAGTGTTGAATGCAGATAAAGGGGGTGAGAGAGAGAAGAGAGATATGAGAGGGGGGAAAGGGGCATAAACTTAAGGAGTTTGGGAGAGTAATGATAAGGGAGGGAAATTAAAGTCCTAAGACCATAATTCCTAAGTCCCAAACCCCCTAAATTCCTACACCCCTAATCACCTAAGCCCTTAACACATAATCCCTTACCCCATCAATAGTTGATCCCTAAATCCCTTAACCTATAAAGTTATTACTCGTTAAATCCCTAGTCCCTTAATTAACCCTTTATCTCCCCTCACTACTGTCCTTATCCTCTAGTTCCCTAAGCCTTTAACACTATAACAAATTAGACCTTAATTCCTAACCTCTTAAAACCTAACCCCCTAAGCCTAGATTCCTTAATCCCTTTACCCCTAAATTCCCTAACTGCTAAACCCCTTAAGTCCTTTAATTGTTTACCTATAATCCTTTAACCATTAGCCCTCTAAGCTCTAGTTTACCCTATATAGGTAAGATAATTCTTTACCTCTACACTACATTTTCATGTGCGACCTCCCTTGTGCTAGCATGCCCTACATTTGCTTGTGCGCTATACGTTTGCATGTGTACTCTTTGGTTGCATGATATATCTATTTTTTCTTGATCTCTCTCCCTCTAGATTGATCGCTCATCTCTCAGCTTTGACATTATTGCTTGGGCTTGTGCATTAGTCTCTTTAAGCTCTAATTTACTCCTTATAATCCTTTAACCATTTAACCCCTTCACCATTAATGGCTAACCTCATAAACCCTAACATGATAACCCCAGAGCGCTAAATCAATTAACCCCTAAGGCCCCTAACCCCTAAACCCCCTATCCACTTTATCTCTAATCCCACAACCCCTAATCCCTAATACCTAGTCCACCCCTAACCCCTAAAAAATCTAACCCATATTACTTAAAGCCCAAATCCCTAAATCCCTAAGCCCTTAACCCTAGAAAAAATTAAACCTTTAAATTCTTGGGCCTTAACCCCTAACCCATTAAACCCTATACCGCTAACCATTGAGCCCTAAATTCCTTAACCCCTAATTCCCATTACCCATAAAACCCCCTAACCCCCTATCTGATTAAATCCCTAACCCATAAATATTTAAACTTGTTAACAAATTTATGCCCTTACCTCTAAAATCTTATCCGATAACACCTAAGTCCTAATTAACCCCCTAACCCTAAACCCCCTAACCAATAATCTCTAAATCCCAAAATCCATAAACCCCTGGAAAAATCCTAATTCCTCATCTCCTAGAGGCCATTAAGCCCTTAAACCCAAAGCCTTTAATCCTTTAGCCACTTGACACTTAACCCTTAACCAACTCAACCTAACATCCTAACCCCAGATCCCTAAAACTATTAGCCTGTAAATATGCTAACCCTTGAAGGCCTCACCTCTTAAATAACCACCAATCCCCTAACCCTTATGTCCTTAACAAATGAGCCCCCAAGACCTTAATTATTACAAACCCTTCACAGTTAAACCCTTCACCCTTAAGGATTAACCTATTGAACCCTAACTCCCTAACTTGGTGCCATCAATCCCTTAAACCCAAAATCCCCTAACCCCTAAACCCCTTTATCTCTAAGCAGTTAACACCCAACACCTAAGCCCTATTTTATCCACAAACACTTAAGCCATTATTTCTAACCTCTAAAACCCTAACCCCCTAAACCTGGATCCCTTAAATGAGCCATAGAATGATGACCTAAGATCTAAATATTTAAACCTCTAAATCTTTAAACATGTTAATTACTTTATCCCTTTACCTCTAAATGTGTAATCCCTAAACCCTATGTCCTAGTTAACCCCCATAACACTAAACCCCTAACCAATAATCCCTAAATCCTAAAACCCATAAATCCCTAGAAACCGATCCCTCATCTCCTAAAATCCATTAAGCCCTTAAACCTCAAACCTTTAATACTTAAACCCCTTGACACTTAACCTTTAACTGACTCAACGCTAACATCAAATCCCTTAGCCTATAAATGCCTTAACCCCTAAGCCCCTTGACCCCAAACCCTTCACCCTTAATGCTTAAATTATTGAACCCTAACCCCCTAACATTGGTGCCCTCATTCCCTTAACCCCTAAATCCCCTAACCCAAAACCCCTTTATCTCTAATAACTTAACACCAAACGCCTTTAGAATCCCTAGTTTATCCACAAACACGTAATCCCTTAATGTCTAACATCTAAAACCCTAACCCCCTAAACATGGATCCCTAAATCCCTTAACCCCTAAGCCCCTTGACCCCAAACCCCTTGACCCCTTATCCCCTAACACAAAATCCCTATTTAACCTCCTAATCCATACAACATGAAGCCCAAAACCTTTCAAGATAACGAGGGATCTAGGGAAATAAAGGATATTTATTTTCTTGAGAAGAAATTGTTAAATAAGGTTTTGAGGAAAATCAAAATTGTGTAGATTACCATAACACTAGCACGTTTATTGATGAAGAAACGCTCGTGTGTTCTTTGATGAAGAAACACTCGCACGTTTTCTTCCATTAGACGTTATGTAGCCATGCACCAAACATATTAATTGGAAATGAATTTTTTAACATAGAAGGATCGCACGAGCATTATATATTTAAGAAACTCTAGCGCGTTTTGTAAATCCATAACGCTAGTGCATTTTGGCTTTGCAAAATTCAGCTGAATACTCTGCCTATTTCATCCCCTAATTTTGCGTTTTTTCTCCCTGACAGCACTACAAAGAAACCTGCACAATTGAGGACAATTGAGGAAGCTTGATACTCTATGTTCATAATTACACACGTTCAAAATCAGCAAGCTTGAAGAGGATTCTACAGTTAGCATTGGGAATTGAGGATTCTACATTCACAATTAGCAAGCTTCAAGAGGATTCTACATTCACAATTAGCAAGCTTCAAGAGGATTATATATTCACAATAAAACAAACTTGAGTAGTCTATGTTCAGAATTGCAGAGGAACCTGCATTGAGAATTGAGCAAACTTGAAGAATCTAAATTCAGGTTTGAGGAAGAATCTATATCCACAATCAAAAGCAAGGTTGAAGAATTTCCATCCACAATTGATTAAGTATCTATATATTCACAATTTCAAGCAATCTTGAGGAATCTATATGAACACAATTGAAGAAGAATCTACATTCATTATTAAGCAAGATTGAAGAACCTATATTCACAAATGAATAATTTTCTATATTCACAAGTGAGGTAGAAGTTACTTTCACAATTGAGAAAGCTTGAGTAATCTATATTCAAAATTAAGCAAGCTTGAAGAACTTATATTCACAATTGAGAAAGAATCTGGATATTCTTAGTTGAGCACACCTCTAGAATCCATTTTCTTAGTATTGCTCATTGTGATCATGGGGAATTAACACAATCGAACAAGGAAATCAGCAAGGAAAGAGAACCCTCAAAAAACCATGGAAGAAGTAAGAGAAAACAAAAGATTGTACATGTGGAATCGAAGGAATTCCATGGAAACTAATCCAATTCCAACCATAGATGATGCCACGGTCATTCCTACCCATCCACAACAAGAAAAATGGAAACATTCACTAGAGGGCCCCTCAATTTCAACAACATTTGATGAACAAGAACTCCATGGCACTAGTCAATAAGTAAAACGTAGGTTCTCATCAGGGGATGTTTCGATTCCCACATCAATTCAACCTCAAACTATGGTAGCAAATTGCTTGTTGGGTAGTGGTTATACAAGCGACGAAGTTAGGAAGGCATTGAATGCATGATTTACAATGGAATAAGAAAATGTTATGGAGACCATCCAAGAGAAATTCCAATTTCCCACATCCAACTACCAACAAGAGAATGAAAGACAAGAGGCTCCTATTGAAAATCCAGAGTGTCCTGGTGTTGTTGTACATGCTCTAGTTCCAACACCCTTACCTCCATTAGCAACTACACACCGAAGAACTCTGAAAAATATACAAGTTGATGAAATTCTCATTAGTTCACTTAAAGGTATGTTGTATAAACGCGCTATTTCTTATCAAACTCGACAAATACTTGATAACTTTTTTTATTATAATTGTGATGGGGACAAGTGCAGATTATTTTTATCATTGTTAAAATTTAGGTCTATAGCGGTTGTTAGAAGAATGTTAAGGATAAATATGACCAAAAAGTTAGAACCAAGTTCTCATATTGTTAAAATTTTAGTAGATTCATTTAGTACAATTGGAAATAAATCTCGCTCAAAGGATTGCAATGCGGCTCACTGTGTGTTGTCACAATCAATCATGAACAAAAAAACTAGGGTGCTTCGTTTTCTTAAATCTACCTCCAAAATTATTAATTTGAATGTTAAGGCACTTCATAGGTATTGTATTAGAAGAGAACAACTTGAAACCAATCAAACAGATTTTTGGGCCTTCATTATCTGATATGAAGCTCATTGATGCGGTAAAGAGATTAGTGCAAGCTTTTTGGCATGACAGCACTAGACCTTCTTCCAACCAAAAAGATGTATTAAAATTGAGAATGGGTTCAAAGGATTGTGAACCAAACATTAAAAATTTTATTTATATGACACAAACATAATTATATGAGAGATTTAGGAATGAACATAACGAACCTAACTTGGGCCAAATATCCTTTGAAAAATGCAAACCATGGTATGTTAAAATAAACACAATTCGTAACACATGTTTTCGATACCACATTGAGTATGGTTACTATTATGACACATATACATATATTTCTCATGTATTGCATAACACTCTTGTGCAGGATTGCTTAGCTACATTACCACCGATGTCATCTAGAGACTTTATTCATAGCATTTTGTGTAGCAGGTCAAACGATTACACATTTTATCAAAAATATTGCATATATGGGACATGCCCAAGGTGTGGAGGATTAGCATTATTGAAAAAATGCATACATGAGACCGATGAGCAGAACTTGGGAGGAAGGAGGTGAACTTGCATTCATTCAAATATGTCACGTATGATATTGATGGAGGGAATGAAAGAAAAAAAATACAATTGGTCACTTCTCAAGTTCGTAATGAGTTCTTGAATACTAATTTTTCTTCAGATTGCAATTTCATATGTAACAATATATTGATATATTTATTTACTTTTTATCTACCAGGTATGGGTTTGCGACTTCATGGAGGAATTCTTTGAAAAGACACAACAGTATGTAAAGCATGTACATGTGGATCATTGGCAAGATGAGCAGTTTAGAATGTGCATGGATACATTTCCTATTGGGACTATCCTGTTAGTGGTCTATTTTGCAGAAAAATACACTATTCAACCACAAAATGAGACTCAGAGTCAATACTATCACTCATACTAGGTTAGCATAATGGTCCATATCACCTATAGACACGGGTAAATATTACTAAGGACAACAGGGTTATATTGAAGGAGTGTCACTTCTACATAAGTGATGACAGGTTTCACGACTTGGCTTTTGTACAACACAACTTTCAAATGTTCTACACTCACTTGAAGGATAACAATATACAGATGGAACAAAATTGGATTTGGTCGGATGGTTGTGCAAGGAAATTCAAAAATGCATGTGTCTTCCAATGGTTGTGTATGCTCCACAAAAGACACAAGGTGCCACATATTTGGAACTATTTTGAGACTGGACACGAAAAAGGTGAACATGATGGAGCAAGTGTATGCATAAAGACTGCATTGCGCAAGAAAGAAATGTAGTTCACAAATGTATCACTCATACAATATGCAAAAACCATCGTTGAATGGTGCTCTTCAGTCATGGGGGGGAGCAAGAAGGCAGGAATATCAGTCAACTAGGAAAGCACATGTACATAGATATTTTTGGGAGGTGGTGGACGTAGATCGATCACAGTTATATGAGTGCAATACCATCCAAGGAAATCATGCATTTCATTCAGTTAGAATGTCATACAATGAGCTATACTTGAAATGTGGACAAGGAAACTCTCATGTTTTTGTTCTCGATCCAGTAGTGGTGAATGAGACGAATGTGAATCCATAGATTGGGTTGATAGATGGGACCGTGTATCACTCCCCATAAGTCGATGAATAGATACAAAATTATCCCATTTGGAAGAGGACCAATCAAGTATTTCACCAGTCTATGACCACATATCAGATCTCGTACAACCAGGTTCGATTGATATTTTGATATTTTTGACAACTAATTGTGTCTAGTTACTTGAATGAAACGTTGGCACTATATTTTATCCAGGGCACATATATGCAGTGGTTTCCCCAAGATGCAATTCATGGCACACCGACTATTAGCTAGCACATTGCTTGGAGGGGAAGCAAACCCTAAATGTCCCATTACGGGTCTCTGAGGTCAATGATTTTTCGATTGGGTTGATGGTTATCAAAGGAGAATATTTGAACCAGGTTTCCCACTCAGAAAATAGAAAAGGGTATACATATGAACATTATAGACCAGGTGATATTGTATACCATTATCAAACTTAGTTATTGGCACAAACCTCTAGCTGCAAACAATTCCAAGGAAGAACTCACCAAAGGAACGATACTTATTTCCTTACTCTGAGCACGTGAGGTTAAAGTAAACCCTTGGTATTCAAGGTGATCGTGATGATCTAGTGGAATGACCATATGCATGTAATTTTGTATTTGGTTTTCATGTTATATTGTGTACTATGTTATAGGTATGTAGTGCACATGTATGTTATGATTTTTTTTCGTGGTCTCATTGAGTATTGACATTAATATTTTGACTATTGCATCCAAACATTGATAGCTTGATAGATTGATAAATTTCCTAGACTTGGTACAACTTGATAAATTGCACAAGCTTCATCATGGATTTGTTTTCTTTGTTTTTTTCTCCCATCTAAGTACACCATAATATCTGCATCCTCATGCCCATTTTCATGCTCACTGTCACCATCACCATCTCCATGCTCATTATCACTATCCCCATGGTCATTGTCACCATCACCATGCCACAATGAACATCACAACTGTGCTCTTCCTACCCATGTTGTCACCATCACCATCCCCTTTTTCACCATAAGATTCTCATCCATCATCCACACAAATATAACTGTTAGATACCTAATTTAGAAACCTAGAAACCAAAACCACAAACATAGAAACCTAATCTAGCCTTAGAAATCTAGTCTACCCTAGAAACATAAATATAACCTTAGCAACCTAATCCATAACAATAGAAACCTAAACCATGCCAAAAAACCTAGTCATAATCCTAATATATATGCATGCCAAAAACAAATAGAAACCTAATCCTAATATATGCATGCAAAAAAAACTTCATATATTCATGTGCATCCACTTATATATAACCCATTGTGCTACAAGCATCCAAGAAACCATAATTTGTATTCTAAACCCGTAGCCTATAAATCCTAGCCTAGAAAACCTAGTTTGTAGCCTAGAGCTTAATTTGTGTTCAAAATCCTAGAAACCCTAGTTTGTATCCACTAACTATCATTGACCAATCGCTAATATCAATTATTCATTTTCATTGTTTCCCAAATTGGACCTTCACCATACATTAGTGAATCGATATGTGATTTGTTTGTGTCAGGGATTTCTTACTTGGTGTTCAACTTGTGTGGAAATACCCCATTTTAGTTGAACAAATGAACTCTCACCAAGATTGCTACCATAGAAATGAATCATCAGTTCATGATCTTCCATAACCACTTCATCCATCTTAATGTTGTCATAAAAAAACACTTCATCCATCTTAATGCCGTCATCAAAAAACATTTTCATCAGCCAGTCTCATTAGTTAACACACTTCATTCATCTATTTTTTGAAGAATCACAACAACCAACCCATGGATCACTTCCGTAAGCTAGAATTATATGTTTTCATGAAATCCATCTACCCCACTAAAAACTAGAAAAAACCCTAAGATGGAGTTTACAGGAACCAACTAGGAATGCTTCTTAAAGAAATCCTCAATAATCCTCCCTACTTCGTATTTGCACCATATGTACCCTAAATTATTTTTGTTTTTGAATCACATTTAATTGTTAGTTTAAAAGGCATTAAGAATGCATCACTTGATTTTATGTCCAAAAATAATCTAAAATTAATAATGACATCAATTTTGTAATGACCCTTTTTAATAATTTGGAAAATTTGCAATTTTTGGTCAAATTTGAACCTTGGACTAGTGATGACTCAAGTGATTCCAAATGACCCCTAAGGATTTCAAATTGGGTCTGAGAGTGTTTGAAGGGTATTATGACATAAAAATTAAGCTAATGGGTGCTTAGACACTATCGAAATACTTCTGCAACCTTCATTTGACTTCAGCAGAAAATGGGAAAATTACTAGTAATATCGATATTCAAACCTCCAAGGGTAGAGGTCACTAATGGATTCCAAAATGAAGTAATACCCTCCAACATTTTGTAGCATAGACATGTATTAGCTAAATGACTTCAATGGGAACCCAAATTCATCATTAATCAATTCCTAAAGGCTGTTTCAACTCCCATAAAACTAATATTTGCAAACATGTTCATTACATAGGGGGGAATATGAGAAAAACACTATAACTCACTATGAAATTTGAGATAAATGCCCCAAGGGCCTGCATAAGGTATATGAGACTTCTTCAGTACATTAATGGCTTTCTAAAAAACACTAAAACCACAGATATTGACTAAAACAAATTGTTACAAAACAACATGAAACCCTTACAACAAGATATGTGGGAAAATGACACCATTCATGCATAGTTTGGCATTTACACATAGTTTCACTTGGATATTTGAACTAAGGTTCATATGAGAATAAAATAAATAGTTTAGAAATCATATTACAAATAAATGGGGCCCCTTTGACTCCCCAAAAAATCAGCATCTCACCATATGCGCCATTCCTCCAAGAGCAAGAATATAGAGAGAAAAGAGAGAGAGATGTAGTAACAAGTTGAAGGAGAGATTGTCACGAGCAGCAATGTAAATCAACTTGAAAAAAAATGTATTCATACATATATAATGAGAGGTCTAAATGGCCTCTCCATTAACCCACTAGGATTGGAATCTTGCACCCTCGAAATTGGTTCTAAGGAAAGAAGGATAAGCGTCCACCTTGCAAGGACAAGCTAAGCTCTCCAATTTTTTTCCAAATGAGAAATGATCAAAATATGGTCTCCTTATTTATTCTTGTGTTTTGTTAACCCACCAAGGCCTCCATGGCTCAAATTCCCTCCAAGAGCTTGTTGGCGGATATTTCTACCCTATAGTCAGGAAACTAAACTATCAACTTGGTTGGGGTGACAGGTAAGTGCATTTATGTCATTACAGAAGTGTTTACAAAAGAAATAGATTACAGATTTAGAGAACATACCTTTTACTGGAGTCTGATCCTAGCCTTGACCCAGTCTTGTGTCCATCTCCCAAATCTACTTTCTTTCAGCAAACCTGAAACAACAATACCTTCCTCAAACACTTTGGGCAACATATAAATCATAAAATAAACAAAGATTATGTTTAATATCCAGTATTGACCAAAATAAATCCAACTCAAAATTCCATTTTATAACACCTTCAGATTGGAACAAGGAAACACTTCAACCTTTATTTGTCAAAAGAGTATGCAGTACAAATATACCTGATAATGAAGCAGGATCCTGCAACTAGATCCTGGGCTCTGGCTCTGCTCTGGTCTGAATGTCTTCTGTAACAGTTTCTCCAATGTCTTAAAGTTTCTCCATTAACTCATCCTCTCATTCTTTAGTAATCATTTGCATTCATAATTTCTTCTAACCCTGCTCCTTTAGCCTTCTGGGAATTTATAGGTTTAAGGAAGCAGTTTAAGTCGATGAGGAGGTTGGGGAAGTTAAGAAACTGACTTCAACTAATCCTCTTCGATGGATTAATATATTTTTTAATCATTTTTAAGATATACGCGACTATTATACAGTGGAGTAGCGTATAGGGCGCTACCCTATTGTTTGATAAATAGCGCTCATTTAGTTTTAAATTCCGAGTGCTACTTTGATAAGAAGGAGTAGCGTATATATTGATATGGGCGCTACTATTATGCACTGGAGTCGCGTATGGGCACTAGTCTCTTTAAGTAGAGTAGCGCTCATACCTCAAAATGATATTTTTGTATGTTTTCCAGTATTTTCAGGAAAAAGGATGAGTTGTTATAACATCCAAGGTCAACATGCTCCTCCATCCAAGTTGTCCTTTTGTGTGATCAGCAGCTCAGGGTGATCACGGACGGAGAGGTGCAAGTTTGACCTATAACAGAGCTTCATCCCAACTCGAATTAGGGAGAGATTTCCATGAGTGCGACTTGTCCAACATTTCCTAGACTTCCTCTTCCATCAATTCGAATATGGGGGAATATTAGATGCCATAAATACATTTTTCACCCTCTTGGAGGATATTTTTAGCCCTGACATGTCATATAGGTCATATGTCAGCAATCAGGTCTAATCCTTTTCATAAGTTTCATAGAATCTTCATGATTGTTGTCATAGAAGCTAGGGAATCTATCCCAAGTGTCACAATACCTCTAAGATGCCCAAGCTTCCTCACATAACCATGTCTTCCTCCCCTTAACATATCCATAATTATAAAAACCTTATAATGTATCCCATATCCCCTTCCAAAATCCAATTATAAAAAATAGGTGTTATGTGGTGGTTTGAGGTCTCATTCATGGACCTTGAGCATTAGAAGCTACGATTAGGGGTAAGGTCCGAGTTTCCTCCCCTAAATCTAGTTAAGGAAATAAGACTCATAACAAGTACTAAAAATGGTTAATGTATCCAGACTTAGAGTTTGATGACACTCACAAGAGGTTAGGTGTGGTGATTTGAACCTCGAGACCCATACCCAATGATCAAACCTCAAAATGTCATAAATATTACCACTCAAATGGTAACCTTGGTTGGTTAACAATTGCTTCCAAGGTTTCTATGCATGCCATCATTTTGTAAGTTCTACACCAAGAATGTGTCTAGAGGTTTAGATACAATGTCATAAGAGGATAATAATGGGCCTTGTGCCCTAAATTCCACTTCTTAGGCTCAATCACCATAAACAACACCTGCAAACTATAGTGAAAGGTTTGATATAAATGCCATTAAGATATTTTTCACATTGAGGATGGTCTTAGGGACTTTAACATGAATGGGGAGGGAAAATAAGCACCTCAAGGATATTGTTGAATATTTTCAGACACAAGAGCCTTGAATGATTCATTGTACCCATATCAGTCTTTTGTAGGGGATTTATGTAGGAATTTGAGTGACATACATGTGTTGTGGGTATATTTGTCAATTGGAAACAAGTTTGGACTGTGACACATGATCAATGACGTAACCAAGGGATTTAAGCCCTAATTTAACATTATGGATCTCACATTCCATGAAAAAACCCCACATACAATAAGAGGAGCCCTTGATTGGGGGTCTTTTCCCTAGGCACTAAACATGGGTGCAATTAAGATGTTTCACACACCATGGATGCGTATCGAATCCTTAACCATAGTCACGGTACAAAAAAACATCCTAAGGTCCTTAACATAGGTTGGTGTAGAGATACAACATCCTTAAGGATCCCTATAATCTAAAGAACCAAGGATACATGTTTTAAGACCACCAAACAAGAGTTTGGATTGTAAAATGTATGATGTAAAATGAAAGAAATGAATGCATGCATATTATTAGTGCATGTGCATTAATAATGTGTTCACTTTCCTTTGAATTACAAAAAAATTCCAGGATTGCCTCTATTCATCCACATGTTGGATGACTTGTTTGTTTGGTTGTGGAGCTAGATATTCCAGTCTCATAGATGATATTGTCTTAGCCATGCACCCCGAAGGACTGTACACCCATTCTTCATTTTTAGGGGTTCGGGGCAACACCTCGAAAAAGGGGGTTTGGGGGCGGAGCCCCCGAGAAACATTTTTGGGGCTGTTTTCGCTAGCTGTTTTGCGGGCCCATGGTTTTGGGTATCCCGTCGTATTTTTTATATTGTATTTTCCCTATAAAAGAAAGACATTGTAATACGGCTAGGGTTGGATGTATTAGGTTTTATTCATTGTAAATATCTCTAAGATCAAGAGAGAGACTGTGAGACAGTGAAGAGGAAGTGCAGCGGCTGTGCTGCAGGTTGTATCCCTTCACCTTGCTGGACAGTAATAATAATAAGGACTGGCAAATTCAGTGTGGACGCAACCCAAGTTGGGGTGAACCACTATATATCTGTGTCTCTCTTGTAATGTGTGTGTGATTATATTTGCATTTTTGTTTATTGTTATTGCTCTACAATCCTGTTTTTCTAACAATTGGTATTAGAGCCAAATGTCTATTTGGCAGATAAACCCGCAGGAAGCTACGGGTTTCTGGTTTGAGTGGGAGCAATGTCGGAAGAAGGAAAGTTTAAGGTCGAGAAGTTTAACGGCCAAAACTTCCAGTTATGGAAGATGCAAATGGAGGACTATCTGTACCAGAAGGATCTATTCCTACCCTTGGGAGGAAGAGCAAAGCAGCCAGCGGCCATGAAGGACAAAGAATGGGAGGTTCTTGGCAAAAAGCCTCTGGGAACAATACGACTGAGCCTGGCTTCGTCAGTGGCTTTCAATATCTAAAAAGAAATGACAACGGAGGGTTTGATGAGTGCACTGGGTAAGATGTATGAAAAATCCTCGGCCTCCAACAAGGTATTTCTAATGAAGCGTTTATTTAATATGAAGATGTCTGAAGGTGGATCTATTACTGATCATTTAAATGAGTTTAATACGGTTACAAATCAGCTAATTTCTTTAAGTGTGAACTTTGATGATGAGGTTAGGGCTCTTCTAATCTTGTGTTCATTGCGAGAAAGCTGGAATAGCTTGGTCATGGCTATAATTAACTCTGTCTCTAGTTCAAACACCTTGAAATTTGATTATGTTATTGGTGTTGTTCTTAGCGAGGAAATGCGAAGAAAAAGCATAGATGAGACATTAGGTAATGCATTGACCATGGAGAGCAAGGGAAGACAAAAGGAGAGAGGAAAGAGGCAAGGTAATCGTGGCAAGTCTAAAATGGGAAGATCCAAGTCCAGACTGGGAAAAATAGAGTGTTGGAACTGTGGAAAGAAAGGACATCTGAAGAAAGACTGCAGATCTCTAAAGAAGAAAGGAGATGCACAGAAGGGAACTACCCAGGAAGCAAATGTAGCAGGTGATTTGTTACAAGATGCTTTGATTCTTGCATTAGATAATACTAGTGATTATTGGGTAGTAGATTCAGGAGCTTCATGTCATGCTACACCCCATAGGAAATACTTTCATGAGTATGTTCTTGGCGATTTTGGACATGTTTTATTGGGTGATGATGAGCCATGTAAAATTGTTGGAATGGGTAAGGTATGGATAAAAGTTAAGAATGGAATTGACTGGCTATTGAAAGATGTTAGGCATATTCTTTCTATGAAAAAAAATATGATCTAAACAGGGCAGTTGGGAGATGGTGGCTATCTATCTACATTTGGAGAAAAGTGGTGGAAGATCACTAAAGAATCAATGGTGATAGCAAAAGGAGATAGGATAGGTACGTTGTGTTTATGTCCTCATAATATTGACCATTCTATCTCTTTAGCTTCCACAGGAATAGATACAACATTGTGGCATCATATGTTAGGATATTTAGACACTTAGGAGTTAGTTAAGATCAACTTGTGTAATATATCCATTAGGGATAGTGTGTTTCTTTAGTATGCATTAGTATGCATTTGTAAATACTTAATCCAACAGTCACGATATGTTCTCGACATAGAGTGATCCGACGGCTCAACTTCTCTTAGATCAAACCTAACCTTGATCAGTGGCTTAACACCCGATTGGTCCATGATCTCTATTTAAAGAGCATGGAGAGTCATTGCTTAGTTGATCGATTATGAGAAGCTCATTTGTAACTTTCTTTCTTTGCATAATAAATTGTCCCGTAGAAACTATTTGGCCGGGGTCGTGGAGTGTTTCCCTCAAGAGGGTTTAAACCACATCAAAACATCAGTGTGTTGATCTGTGATCTGTTTGTGTGAAGTGGTTTCTCGTATTGTTCGGTCCTTTGGTAGTACCCTTTGTACTCGAACATGGTATCAGAGATTTTATGAAGTGCCGCTTCCGGTTATGATCTAGATCTTGAACTACTGTTGCCAAAACTCGAAAGGGTTTCTAGTTCTGGTATTTCTATGCATTTATGGGCTATGGAAGGTGTTCCATTGCATCCGGAGCATTGTTTCCATTGGGAAATAGTTTTCGTTTGATCGAAAACGGTTCCCAGTTGCTCCAGAAATGCGTATTTCATCAGATCTAAAGGTATAATGTTACAGTGACGCATTTTTTTATTTTCTTTTTTTAAAAGAAAAAAATCTCATATTGTTAGATTTTTTTTACTGTTATATTTTTTTTGGGTTCGGATTGTTGCTTTCCCGTATGCGTATGTTCTTTGCCGTGCACCTTGAGCGATCTCGGCAAATCAAAAACAGAAAAGGAAAGGGTTTTTCTCGGCTGCGTATGCTCTTTGTCGTGCGCGATCTCGGCAAATCAGAAACAGAGAGAAAACATACATAGACTTTTCAGGCAAATTAACAAGATCTAACTCCACAAGTGTGGAAAATTTTTTTTGTTTCGATTTGTGGTTTGTTTTGCAGGAAAAAGGGCAAGCACTCATTCCCATATTTTACATACCTTTTAATCTAGCTCACTTGGTTCAAAGTTGCTTTATTCCTTAATAGGTCTTGAGTTCAAGTCTTAGGAAGTTACTTTTAAAAGAAAAAGTGCATGCAATTTCTATTTTCAAGTTATTTTATTGTAAAAGTGCATCTCACTTAAATAATAAAAAATAAAAATACAAGTGAGTCACTTAAGTTTTTTTTTATTGTTGCACTATTTAAAAGTAATATCATTGTAAAAGTGAAATCACTTATTTTACAAAAGTGGTTCACTTAAATCAACTTTCTTGTAAAGTGATTGTCAAAAGGTTCATCTTGGGAAGAGGGGGGTTCTTTTTTGTTGGACATTCTCTAGCTACCACGTCACTATTGGGGACATCTTCAACAATTTCTTTGTTCAAGCATAACTTCATCATACAGAGTCAGTTTTCAGTGCTGTTTTTTTTAAACTGCCTATTTTTTCGAGCTCTTCACATCCATACTATTGGTTTCTACTTTTATAGCCATTAATTTATAAATATGGCTGCCCCTTGTGATATTCTACTTAACAGTTCCAACTGTTTCTCATGGAAATATCGTATGGAGGATGTTCTACGAAGTAGGGGACTTTTCAGAATTACCTCAGGGAAAGAAAAAGAACCCACTGATGATGATAAGAAAATAAAATGGGCAAATAGATGTGATGAAGCTTGTGGATTGATTGGGATGTCAATCTCTACTGATTTGCGATTCCACATATCTAGAATTGATGAACCTAATGCTGCTTGGGACAAGTTGGAATCTGTGTTTGGTAAACACAATGAAATTCGAGATCACCAACTCGAAAATGAGTTGATTTCTTTAAATCCAAGTGACTTTTCATGCATTCAAGATTATTTATTTAAGTACAAAACTCTTAAACTCTTATGTGCAGAATGTAAGATTGAGAGGGAAGACAAACAATGCATTTATCATATTCTTTCCAAACTTGGACCTGCATATTCTGTTTTTGTATCTACATTTTACTCCATGAAAGCATCCTTGAATGCAGCTAGCTATCAAGAGCCTAGTCATGAATCCTTTTGTGGTTCCTTGATTAGAGAACAAGATAAACTCATTCATCTTGGAATAATCAACAATGCAGATACATCTGGGAAAGCTTTATTGTCCCAACAGAAAGAAAAGTCCAAGCCTCCCAAGAAACAAAATTTTTGCAATAATAAGTCAAACAAGGGTCCAAAACCCTCTCAGTCAGCTCCTTTTTTTAAAAATGACAAAGAATCCAAGCCAAAAGGCAAGAAGACTGAGCATCATTGCAACTATTGTAGGAAATATAATCATGATGAATCTAAGTGTTTCAAGAAGATGGCAGCCTTGGAAGCAGCAATGAAGAAGCACCACATCAGCCTAGATTCGTCTTCAGAATCTGCCTCTCATGGACATGCACTTTGTGCTTCTGGTTATTCTTATAATGCATCTTCTTCTTCTACTTCAAATGAATGGGTCATTGATTCTGGAGCATCTTATCATATGGCTAAGGATCAAGCCATCTTTTCTACTATGCATGAATGTAACACCAAACAAATATTTGTTGGTGATGATAGATCTCTAAGTGTTGTAGGAGCTGGAACAGTTCCAGTAGATAATGGTCATTTTAGTGATGTACTATGTGTTTCAAGAATTTCCTGCAATTTGTTATCAGTCTATCAGATCACTCATTCTGGTGAAGGTAAAACTGTGACCTTTACACCTCACCAAGTTGTAATCAAGGATTTTAAATATCCTCAACAGGTCCTAGCTACCGAAATTGTTGATGATATTACCAGGTTGTACAAGTTTAACAACTTTGGGTCATCACCTTTCCCTTCAGTTTTTGTTGCTCATAGTGATAACTTGAGCAAACTTTGGCATGAGCGATTTGCTCACTTAAATTATCGCTCATTGCAACAACTATGTAAAGAAAATATGGTGACAGGTCTTTCGATGGTATCTTGCAGGGATGGTGTTTGCTCCAGTTGTGTACTCAGAAAACATCATCGGGATAGTTTTGACAAACATGCCTCTTAGCACGCCTCGATTCCCTTGGAGCTTGTGCATAGTGACTTGTGTGGTCCTCTTCCATCTGCTTCCTTTTCTGGTTTCAAATATTTCTTCACTTTGGCCGGGGCCATCGAGTGTTTCCCTCAAGAGGGTTTAAACCATGTCAAAACATCGGTGTGTTTATTTATGATCTGTTTGTGTGAAGTGGTTGCTCTTGGTGTTCAGTCCTTTGGTAGTACCCTGTGTACCTGAACATCATAGGCTTGGCCACATGAGTGAGAAGGGGATGCAGATTCTCCACTCAAGGAAGTTGCTACCAGATTTCAAGCAGGTAAGTTTGGAATTCTGTGAAAACTATGTTTATGAAAAACAGAAGAGAGTCGGATTTCTCAGGGTTGGGAAACAGAAGAAGAATGAAAAGTTAGAGCTAGTGAATACATATGTATGGGGACCGACTCAAGTACAATCTCTTGGTGGCTCTCATTATTATGTTACATTTATTGATGATGCAACTAGGAAAACTTGGGTTTATTGCATTAGACAGAAATCTGATGTGTTTGCTACTTTTAAGAAGTGGAAAGCTTTGGTTGAGAATGAGACAGGGAAAAGGTTGAAGTGTCTCAAATTTGATAATGGAGGTGAGTACTGCGGCAAGGAGTTTGATAGTTACTGTTCATACCATGGGATTTGTAGAGAGAAGACAGTCCCAGGAACACCACAAGAAAATGGTGTGTCAGAAAGGATGAACAGAACGATCATGGAGTGTGCAAGGTGTATGAGAGTACATGCAGGGTTGCCCTTACAGTTTTGGGCGAATGTTGTAAATACTGTTGTTTATTTAATAAATAGAGGACCTTCAAGTGCTTTGGATGGTGGTATTCCAGAGGAGGCATGGACAGATAAAAAGGTAAACTACTCATTTCTAAGAACATTTGGTTATGAAGCATTTGTCCATATTGATAAATAAAATAGAACAAAGGTTGAAGCTAAATCCAAGAAATGTACCTTTATTGGATATGGGGTTGATGAATTTGGTTATCGCTTATGGGATTATGAAAATAACAAAATCATCAGGAGTAGAGATGTGATATTCAATGAAAAGGTCATGTATAAAGATCAGTTGCAAGGAAAGAAACAGGAAAAGGAAACAACGGAGTACACAGTACTTGATGAAATTCAAGAAAACAAAGTTCCAAAGGTGCTAGAAAATAAAGAACAACAGCAAGTACTTGAAACTCCTGTAACTACAAGAAGATCTGCCAGGTTAAGTAGACTCCCTGAACAATACTCTCCTTCAATGTATTATTTACTGATGACTGATGCTGGTGAACCAGAATGTTATGAATAAGCAATGCAGGTGGAAACTAGAAAGAAGTTGGAGCAAGGCATCAATGAGGAGATGGACTCATTGGTAGGAAACTAGACTTGGGATCTAGTTCAGTTGCCTGCTGGTAAAAGAGCATTGTAGAACAAATGGATTTATAGGTTGAAGGAAGAAGAAGGAGGTAAGAAGCGGTACAAGGCCAAACTTGTTGTAAAGGGGTTTGCACAGAAGAAAGGTATTGATTTTGATGAAATATTTTCTCCTGTTGTTAATATGACTTCAATTAGGACCATCTTAAGTCTAGTGGCGGTAGAAGATTTGCATCTTGAACATTTAGATGTAAAAACATCCTTTCTCCATGGGGATTTGGAGGAAGAGATATATATTCAGCAACCACAGGGTATGAGGTCAAAGGTAAGGAGAACTTGGTATGTAGGTTGACTAAGAGTTTGTATGGCTTGAAGCAAGCTCTAAGGCAGTGGTATTTAAAATTTGACAGGTTTATGACAGAACAAGGTTATAGTAGATGTCATTCTGACCACTATGTTTATTTCAAGAAGCTAGACAATGAAAGATATATTATCTTGTTATTGTATGTGGATGACATGCTTGTTGCAAGGTCTAACATGCTGCAAAGCAAATCCTTGGTATGAGAATAACAAGAGATAGGAAAAATCACAAATTGACATTGTCTCAGGGTGAGTACATACAAAAGGTGTTGGAGAGGTTCAAAATGTAGAATGCAAAACCAGTTAGTACACCTTTGGCCAGCCATTCCATTCTAAGTAAAGAAATGTGTCCCAAGACATAGGAAGAGATAGATTACATGTCCAAGATTCCCTATGAATCAACAGTGGGCAGCTTGATGTATTCCATGGTGTGCACAAGACCAGATATTGCACACGTAGTGGGAGTTGTGAGCAGATATATGAACAATCCAGCTAAAGAACATTGGAGGAAAGTACAGTGGATTCTCAGGTATTTGAGAGGTACCACCACTCATGCATTATGTTTTGGAGGTTTAAACACTATTCTACAGGCATATGTTGATGCAGATATGGAAGCTGATAAGGATATCAAGAGGAGCACCATAGGGTATGTGTTTATTGTAGGTGGAACAACAGTAAGTTGGATTTCGAAACTATAGAAGTTTGTTGCACTTTCAACAACGGAAGCAGAGTATGTTGCTATTACAGAGGCTAGTAAAGAGATGATTTGGTTGCAGAGATTTATGGAGGAAGTGGGTAAGAAGCAGAAGGATAGCAAGTTGTATAGTGATATCCAGAGTGCCATTTATCTTGCAAAGAACTCAACATTCATTCCAGGACTAAACATATACAGCTCAAGTACCATTTCATGTGCTCTGTACTGGAAGATGAACTGTTGAAGTTGGAAAAGATACATACTAGCCAGAATCCTACAGACATGTTCACAAAGGTAGTGACCAGAGAGAAACTGAGTTCTTGCTCGGTTTCAGTTGGCCTTCTAGCATGAAGGTGAAGAGGAGAAATTTTCCAAGTCCAAGTCCAGCAAGTGCAGCAGCAGTGGAGTTGTTTTGATTAGTCTCCAAGTGGGAGATTGTTTGGTTGTGGAGCCAGATCTTCCAGTCTCATAGATGATATTGTCTTAGCCGTGCACCCCGGAGGACTGTACACCCATTCTGTATTTTTAGGGGTTCGGGGCAATGCCTTGAAAAAGGGGGTTTGGGGGCGGAGCCCCTGCAAACGGGGGTTCGGGGGCAGTTCCCCCGAGAAATCGGGGTTTGGGGGCAACGCCTTCAAGAAAACAATTTGGGGTTGTTTTCGCCAGCTGTTTTGCGGGCCCATGGTTTTGGGTATCCCGTGGTATTTTTCCCATTGTATTTTCCCTATAAAAGAAAGACATTGTAATACAGCTAGGGTTGGAAGTATTAGGTTTTATGCATTGTAAAGATCTCTAATATCAAGAGAGAGACTGTGAGACAGTGAAGAGAAAGTGCAGTGGCTGTGTTGTAGGTTGTATCCCTTCACCTTGATGGATGGTAATAATAATAAGGACTGGAAAATTCAGTGTGGATATAGCCCAAGTTGGGGTGAACCACGATATATCTGTGTCTCTCTTGTAATGTGTGTGTGATTATATTTGCATTTATGTTTATTGTTATTGCTCTGTGATCCTCTTTTTCTAACATTGTCTGCTTTAGTTTTATCTTCAGGATGATGAACCTATTTGTTTGGGCTGCATAAGCAAAACAATTCCATTTTCCCAACTCCTTATTATTAAGGCCATTTTCAACCATGCTTTTAAATATGAACCATATATTCATTTCTTATGAAACTACACACACTTATAGAGTTTTTCCTACAAATTATATGTGTGTGTGTGTGTGTTTAAGAAAAATAAATATCATTTTTTATTTGTACATATATCATATTTCTAAAATACATAGGTATTTTATTTATGGTGTAACTTTTTATTGCCTTGCCCATTTGGAAAAAAATTATATGGTACACACATACACATAGAGGCCTACACACTAAAACAATTCGCAAAAATTGGATTGGTTATGTTAATACCCTCAAACCCACCTTAGTAGTTTACCTCATTATCTTAAGGCTCCATTGACTTTATTAATTTGAATAAACATAAATTTAATATAAAAAAATGAAAAAATAGAGGCGCATAGAAATAACTGTTATGTACAAGTGTACAATGTTTTTCAAGTATTTCCATCATTTTGATATTAAACCATTTTATTTCTCTGATTTATACATATTTTTCATAAATAAAATTTACGTATTCCTGAACATTATTTGATTTCCTATGTTTCATATTTTTACACAATATTATAATAAGTTGTGCATGTACTTCTAAAATTCCTCCTAGTTAACATATTGTTGTTTTTTCAAATTTCCATTGCAACTAATATGTCATGAGAAGGAAGCATTATCTTGCACTATCCATTGAATATGTGTGGATTGAGTAATAGTAATCATATATTTATTGATTAAGATGTATGGAAAGTTGAAACACTAAATATATAAGGTGAGAAGGAGGAGTGAACAACTACAAGTTATATATATATGTGTGTGTGTGTGTGTGTGTGTGTATATTACAAGGGAAAACTAATGTGAGTAAAATTATTCATCTAATTAAACAATCAATAAAAGTTAAACATATTGATGAATTGACCTTGCTCAAAATTCTGTCATGGAAAATATGTTCTAAAGGACAATGGTGAATCTGGCCACAAAAAATGCATAGATGGGTGCAACAACTGCTATGCTCCTATTGCTAGATGGTTGTCCACCCACAGTGAGAGATAATGTTCCTACCCCATCGAGAGATTATGGTGTCGCCCCACCAAAAAATTGTAACCCTAACTAGTGAGTATCCAAAACAAATGTGGCATGACATACCATTGTGTGCATCAACCAAATCAATGCTTCTTGTGTTTGTGAAAGCAATTTTCATGCAAACAAAAAATTTACCCTAAGTAAACATGTACAAAGTGGAGGGATTCAACAATTTGGATCTAGGTGACTTGCATAAGTAGATTTTGTGGCATTCCCAACCCAAATTGTTCGACTACTAAGTGATGAAAGTGAAATTTATATGTTTTCTAAAATCTAACCCTAGAATCATTTTCTTTAAAATATATAGTAGGAATACGTTTTCTTTATTAGTATGAGGTAACACATAAAAAATATTGTGCCACTTATTTTTCTAGTTATCAATAAATGGTTGATAATTGCATCACTTAGTAAAAATGTGATTTTGGTTAGTGTTGGTGTTGAATAAGGCCTTTTAATTAAAACCCAACTAGTAGTTACATCAGTTATCAATCCAAGAGCATGTGACTTTCAAGACTACTACAAAGTATATGCAAACACAATTCTCTTATAATGTTGTGGAATAAATCTTAATTGCAATGCAACAAATGAGATGAAGTAGCAACAAATGTAACTAAGAAATAATCCTGAAGTTCTAAGGATCAAACAAAATCCTCTTTATCTACTAAATTAAATAAAAGCACACCAATATCTACTTTGACCCATCCAAGAAAAAGAATTATGCTAAAGTAAAATGTACCCTAACAATTCTAGATTCATCCACACTACTTTGTTCAAGAACCCTACATTAATATTTCAATTCCAGAATGAAACTAAGATGTGCTAAACAAAATTTTGATATACCAGTAATCATCTAATGCAAAATAGTAACAACGGTTACAATTAATTCCATTCTAGGAATAACAAACAACAAGCATTCATATTGAGTATCAATTGTAAATAAGCACACCATTAATTTACCAATAACACACTGTAAATAAAACTAAGAAACAACAAACTATAACAACAACTCCTAGTCAGTGAAGGGGACCCTTCCTCATCTAACCAAGGCTGCAACACACCCACACACTTACAAACTCAGAGGATCAGAAACGATTTTTTATTAAAATAAATGATATGAGTTACACCAATGTTACAAATTAACACCCTTTTCTCCTCTAAGCCTTAGATTTCTCTCTAAATTATACCTAACCCTATAGGCTACAGAGTACATCTCTTTATACCCTTCCTCGAGTAACATCCACCTAATTTGAACACCTTGAGAATATTCGATTCTCAAGGTTGTTCATTCAATATTTAAATTTTATCATGTTACTCATCATGTGTACCATTACAAATCCTCTTTCAAAAATATATAATACAATAAAAATATTCATGTAAGTTTGAGAGTTGTTACTCCAACATATCAAACAAATATTGGTTGTACAACTGGCCCTATAAACCACTTATACTATGAAACAAGAACTATATACTATGAACGATAACTCTAGCCATAAAAAATCACTTTTTAACGTCAAAAACACGAAAAAACAACCCCAAAACCAAAAGTGATGATATTGGTATCAACCTTTTTTGTTTCGAGGTTAAAATTACAATGTTTTGGTAACCCAAGCAGTGTCATTACAATCGAAACCCTAAAATTGCAACTTTTATCACATTGTGGCATAAACAACTAGCATTGTTGCAACAAAAATACCAAAACCAAGCCCCAAATCCAAAAGAGGTGCTAGCGATGTCACCTCTTTTTCCTCTTCAATTGTAATTACACCGTTTCGAAACCATTTCCTAAAAATAAATAAATAATAAATAAACCTCTAATAAAATCTAGAAAAAAACATATTTAGAAAAGAAAAATGAATATTTAGAAGAAAAAAACAATTAAAAACAAAATACAAGGAAATACACAATAAAACACAATTAAAATAATAGAAAAAACAAAAACAAAAACACCTTAAAAAAAATAATTTAAAAACCAAACAAACTATTAAAAAATACAAATCGAATAAAAAAAACAAAATTTTAAAAAACAAAATCTATATAAAAAAACAAAATTTAAAAAAAATAAAATAAAAACTAAACAAAATATTAAAAAATGCAAATCTAATAAAAAAAAAACAAAATTTTAAAAAAATCTATATAAAAAAACAAAAATTAAAAAAATCTATATAAAAAAACAAAAATTAAAAACCAAACAAAATTTAAAAACCAAACAAAATTTAAAAAATCTAAATCAAATAAAAAAAAAATTAAAAAATATATATATATATTAAAAACATTTGAATTAAATATGAAGTGGAGTGGTGGAGTAAGGGGGGAGGTAGAGGGATAAGGGGGGCGGGTGGCGGAGGGATAAGTAGCAAGGCGGAGGGGGTGGAGGGATAAGGGGGCGAAGGGATAAGGAGCAGGGCCCGGGGGGGAGGGATAATGCAGAGGGGGCGGGAATGGAGGGATAAGGGGCAAGGCGGGGGGTGGAGGGATAATGAGCAGGGGGGTAGAGGGATAAGGAAGGGGCGGGAATGGAGGGATAAGGAGCAGCGGTGGAGTGTGTTGGGCAATGCTGGGCATCGTAGATGGAGGGATAAGGTGTTGGAAGTGGTGGTCGGGATTGCTAGCGCGATGCTGGGCATCGACGTCGATGCCCAACATCACCCAGCAATGCATTAAATGGATTTTCTTTGTTTTTTTTTGTTTTTTGTTTGGTTTTTTTGGTTTTTTTTTGTGTTGTTTTTTTCTGGGGTGTTTTTTTTGTGGGTTTTGGTGTTTTTTTTTTGTTTTTTTTTAATTTTAATTTTTTGTTTTTTATTATTTTTTCATTTTTTTTAGTTTTTTCAAAAAAAAATTATTTTATCTTTTTTTTTTTTTTTTAGATTTTTTTAAACATTTTGTTATGTCTTCTTTTGTGTTTTTTAGTTTTTTTTTTAAATAATTCACAATTTATATGGTTTTTTCATTTGTTTTTTTTTTCCTTTAAAAAAAAATTAAAAACCCACTTTGTAACCCGACGAAGGAAATAAGTGCTACTAGAAGCACCAACTTTCGATTTAGAGGTTAATTTTGGTTTTGCTTACAAGGGAAGTGGACGGGATTTCAAAATAGTTGTAAATTTAGCCTCGAAAAAGGAACGAATGATACCGGTAGCACCACTTTTCAACTCTAGCCTTAAAAAATGCCTCAAAATGAAAATCTGTGATACTGGTATCTACCCTTTTTGAAACGGAGGTAAAAATAGCTATTAAAATTAGGAGAGAGAAAAATGAGAACCGTGTCGAGTTCTCGTTTCATAGTATAAGTGGTTTATAAAGGATCGTACTTGATCTCAAAAAGGCACAACCAAATACCGAAATATGAGTACCAACATTGCTTCCTGAACCCATGCGAGAGTAAGAGCGCTCCATTCTTAATCCACGATCATCCTGCTTCTTCCCTTCTCACACAAGATTATTAATTGATTCGATTAGTAAGCGAAATATAAGCACAAGACCAAATTAAAAGATTAATTCATAACTTAAAACAACATGATATCCAAATGTTGTACCTTAAGTTAAAACTTGGATCATGGAAGGATTATCAGCAAAAAGGACTCAAAAGTAAGCTCAAAGGAAATAGAAACGGGGTGTATGAAGTGTCAAGAAGAGGTTATTTCATGGGCCCAACATCTCCCCCCAACTTGTCTTTATGCATGTGCTCATGCATCTTGATTGATGTCTCAATTATCCTTGGCATGATATGCATGTAAGGAGTCGAGTGAATATGCAACATGTATCTGCTCCTTGGAAAACCTGAACCCACCTAAAATTCTCACTTCCAACCCCCAGGGGCCATATCTTCTCTGTTACAGTTAGATCATATAGGGGTATGTATCTTTACACAACCAACCATATGAGAGGGAAGTGAAACCTCACCCCAATCCGTATTACCCCTTTTTGATGAATACATTCAATATATGTGTTCAATCTGTCCATTTCCCTGTCAAAATTGGGGAATACAAAAGGTTCCCCCATCCTTACTTCTACAGGGGAGCGGTTCCATCTTCGTTTTCTACTTATCAAGGCATACACAAAATTGTCATTAATACATTGCACACAATGTCTCGAGATCTCATTCTGGATAGAGATGACCTTAATAACTGCAAAAGAGTTCCTCCAGAATGATGCTTGAGTTTGAATGCATATTCTGGCATCCAGGGGTTCTCCTCTGATGAATAGATCACATGCATCCTTATTCTTTCCATAAGTGTACTAGGTTGTATTACATTTGAGCTTATTGAGCATGTAAGACATGAAATCCCTTAGTTGAAGATATTCAATAAAAGGCACAAGGTTGCAATCCCTTTTTGCATGCAAAATAAAATTATGCAGATAAAATTCACATAAAGAATGTTGTGTAAATTCATCCATCTATAGAAAGGCCCTCCAAAAGTCGTCTCCATATGCAATCTAAGGCCTATTTACCTCTAATAGTGCTGCTAATTGAAGAGAATGAATTGTACTTTTAAAAGAAAAGCATATGTAGTGGAAGGTGCTCTACATCCTAGCAACTCAAACATCATTGTGTTCATACTCTTTTTCTCTTCCTGTAACTTCTTGTTTTCCTTATGAGCTACTTTCATTTTCTTCTTATATTCCTGCCAATTCTTTTCCCTTTCTATATATGGAGCCAGTTCTTCCAATTTCTTCCTTTCCAAAGTCTGCACAATCTGCTTATGTTCCACTAAAGGAATTGTGCTCCTCTACAATGACTCAACCATAGCCTTCCCCTCATCCCTTTCAGTATGTAACATCATAGGGGAAAATAGGTCTATTTGTGTAGATTCCTACTTTCTCCCTACTTACATACTTCCATAGCACTGCTCAGTCTAAGTAAAATGTTCTCTCCTATTCCTCCCTCAAGCTACATGAGTTCCCCCATGTTGTTCTACTTGATTAGCTTGTTCCTTTTTCTTTATATTTCAAGCTACACTAGAGGGACGTTCCCCATTTTGGTTTTCATGAGCAGTTTGTTTCCCCTTATACATCAATTGTATTGAATTATAAAGGATTCCCAATCCAGGGGATTCATGAGATCTCCTGAGACTTCTATTTTAATTTTTAATTTTCCCTTTTTAATAATTTCACCTTATCAGTCAAGGAGGAAATCTTGTCCTTCTTCCCCTCCTCACCAGGTTCCTATTTTAATTTACACATCGTGACTAATCTAGGTGATGTTACTGTAGGCTCGTGGATATTTCAAGATCCTTCCTCAACTGACTCTTGTTTTACATTGCAAACCCTAGTTGGCTTAGGTGTTGTTACTGTATGCCCGTGGGTGTTCTCAACTTATTTTTCATCCCTGCCAAGTTCTTTTGTGAATGGAATTGCTTCTTCTATAGATTCTAATGGAGAAAACCACCGTGATGCTTCCATATCATCCTCAACCCTTTCCATGGTCATCTCAGTAGATTCCTGCGTATCCTCGATCAAGTATGTTGATACTACTACTGGACTAGGAGCTTCATTTGGAGGTAGTCCTTCACCTTGTTGGGCCATGCTTATTTCATCTTGGATACCCATGTCTGGTTCTTGTGGAGCAGACATGGTGCTTTCCACAATTGTTACTCCCATTGTATTATGCATGGCCATCCCATTTTCCTCATCCATACCCACAGTTTATTCTTGTGTAACATCTATTGGGATACTAACAGGTGGTTCAATGTTGACTTGCTCTGGTCCCATTGACCTCGTCCTTCTCCTGGGAAAGAAGGCCACAAAATCTATGACCCTCTTTTTCCACTATCATGGTGTTGGAGTGTCTATGGTTGTTCCTCCTAAATAATACAGGGATGAAAATCTTCCTGCTAAGGAGTTGGTTCAATTATTTCAATGTCTCTCTCCTCCTCAGGGTTGTCTTCTTGATCAACTTCATTCCCTTCTTACTGCTTATATTCTTCCACCATTTCTTCTGTTCCATTTTCTCCATGGACTAGTTCTTCATTTCGTTGTTCCTCCCACTCATCATCTTCCTGGTGTTTATTTCTTTCATCACTTTTCTAGGGTTTGTATTCATTATCATATTCCTCTTCTTCGTCTTCCCTATCCATATGAGACTCATCCTCACCCTCCATAGTTTCATCTTCATCCTCATCCTCTAGAGGTTCATCTTCATCCTCATCCTCCAGGGGTTCATCTTCGTCCTCATCCTCCATGGATTCATCGTCACCCTCCTCCTCTTGCTAATATTATTCCCGGGGACTCAATAATCGATCCCAGGATGATTTTCTATCCTTTAGAGCATCACAAATTAGCAATTTGACTAGTCCATGGTGTGTCAATGCAACCACGAGGTGTTTTGCACCCCTTGTGGCTTTCGCCATTAAATGCAACAATCCTAGAATAAAATAGGGAATGTTTAACCGTTCCCTATGCCTAATATGAGTGAGTATCTTAAGGTGATAAGAAATAATTACCTGGAATCTTCCCTCGTAGGTCAAGTACTTCTAGATATACATTGCTACCTCCTTGTAGATTCCAGGCAATGACTCTCAGGAATAGTCTTTCCCCCATCGCTGCAACACTTCATCAACTCTGCAGAAATATTTTGTTGTTTGTTCCAGGGATTTTTTCCTCATCGCAAACCACCTTTCACCGATTGGAGGTAGGTCTGTAACCCTGGCTATCGTCTCCTCGGTGTCATGAACTTCAATATCTCGCACCACGGATTTTCCGTCCTGCAAATTGTTGGAAAATTCCAACATAATCTCTTCATTGAACCCTTTTATTTTTTCAAAGTACATGACCCAACCTTCATCCTAAAATAACTGATAAATCTCCCTTCTCAGCTGTAACTACTCAATATTTTCAATTTCATGGCATACTACAATACCCCCATACCTTAATTATTGATCTATTACTATTTATGGAGTTTTAGTATCTATTACTTCAAACATTTTTCTAGTTGCATGCAGGGATAGGAATAGGTGGTGGTGTTTTAATTCCAAATTGGGTAAGTTTCCATTTATGGAGGGTTCTGAAATTGTTAATTTCCAATGTGAGGTAGTGGTATTGGAAATGATGCACACCACCCAACTTATCCATTTGGGCATCCACGTACAAGTCGTACAGAAGTTTCAACCTATGGTACATCATACCGAATTAAGAAATAAAACAAACAATTAAAGTGTCCCATACTTGAATTACCTACCAATCGTTGAATGTGGTGGAGCGTGCAAATTAATTAATAATATGCTTTGATGATGCATTAGTGGCGAGACCTTTCTAACGAAAGTGATATGCACGAATTGGCGATGACGTGTTGACTTGATGGTGATGAGATGGCTATGTTTGGTTGTAGCTGAAAAAAAATATTATGCTGCTACTCCTAAAAGTGAGCGATGCTTCTAAATCTAGAGAAGAAGTCCCAAATTGTTGGCGGAAAATATTTGAAAATGAACATAGCATAGCGACTTTGAACACATGCTTGGAAAAGTGTTGTTACTGATATTTTGAATACAAATTTTAAAAAGATGCTGCTACTCGGACTTTACATGTGCGAAAAAATGTTGTATACCCAAATTATTAAACCATGTAGTCATGCGGTTACTTGGTAATTATTGTGGAGTAACAACAAGATAGAATGAACATAAAAAACAACATTAACAAAAAAATAAAAGTAGCAGAGTTTTAGCAAATATGGCACCAAAACTGCTGACTTTTAAAAGAAACACAATTTTATTTATGGAAAAAAATTGTCTTAGGAACTTGAAAGAGTTTTTTTTTTGCAAATGCCAACCGCTAGAAAACTAGTTTTCAGCAAGCATTTGTCTAGTTGCATTCCTGGTGGAATTTTCACAACTAGAATTATTTATTTTTTCTCAAGTAAGAGATGCTAGAAAACTAGTTTCAACTGCTACTTGTCTAGCTACGCTCCAATTGAAGTTTTCACAACTAGATTATTATTATATTATTATTATTATATTATTATTATTATTATTATTATTATTTATGTGGATGGAGAGGACTGTTCTTCATTCATCAATACCTGCAAATGAGGATTAAAAGAAATCTATTGAACAAAAGAATCCTTTGAAGCTGGTTGATGATATAACCATAATTGGTGTCCATTAGGAAGCAGAGGAATTTGGTCTTCATCTATGGTAACAAGTAGAAAATTTCTATTGATGAATACTATATCAACCTCGTAAGGACCTAGCCATCTTGTCCAGATTTTACCCATGAAATATTTAAATCTAGAATCATATAGAAGGGCCTAGTCTCCAAGATGAAATACCTTTTTCTTGATGAGCTTATCATGCCATTTAGCATGCTATTGTTGGAAAATATGTGTGTGTTGCAGTGTTATTAATAGTAACTCATCCAAATCATTAATCTGATTCAACATATGATTTTGAGCTTATGTCAAGTCTAATCCAACTTCCACAACAATTCTTAATGTTTTAATTTCAAATTCAACTGGGAAATTGGACACTTACCATATACAAATTCAAATGGAGAAAATCCTGTAGTATTTTTCCTAGTAGTTCTATGTTCCCACAAAGCTTCTGGTGACCTTTCAGTCCAGTCTCTAAAATGGTTGGCCACCGTTTTTGTAAGGATATTCTACAAGACCTTGTTTGTGTTCTCCACTTGCCCATTGGCTTGTGGATGGTATGGTTAAGTGACATGACGTTGGATCTTATATTTTGACATCATTTCCTTTATTCTATTTCTTGTAAATTGTTTCCATCTATCAATGAAAATCTCTCCAGGAATTCCATAACGAACAAAAATTTCTTCAAATAAGAAATCCATGACAAATTGTTCTGTAGCTTTTGACAGAGCCTTTTCCTGCACCCATTTGGTGACATAGTATGTATAGAACATAATGTATGATTTTTGTTTGGATGGAAAGTTGATTGGGACTACAAAATATAGAGCCCATTTTTCAAAGGGTTCTATGACTATCTGATATTGTAAGGGAATTTCATCTACTTAAATTGGCTGACCCATTCTTTGACAACTATCACACTTTTGCACATATTGTTTTGCATCTCTGAATATTGTGGGCTAATAGTAACCCATGTGAAAAACCTTATGCCATGTTCTCCTATCATCAAAATTCCCCCCACATGGTTCATCGTGATAGGATTTAAGGATATCAAGGATTTCATCCTCCTTGACACACCATCGAATGATTTGATCAACTCTTGTGTAAAAGAGACAACCTGCCACACAAGAATACCGTGAAGATTTCTTGTAGAAATAAAGTTAGCAACATATGCGTACCAATGAGTAACAACAAAAATAGAAAATAGATGTTCATAATGAAAATCATCTTCTATAGGAGAGTTATCCCTCACTGTAACAAACCTAGATAAAAAATATGCTACTACATTTTTCTTACCAGGTTTATCAACAATCGTAATATCGAATTCTTGAAGGAGTAAAAAGCAACTAGTAATATGTGCACTAGTAATGGGTTTATTAGAAATACATATGATCATTGAATGGTATGTTTGAATATATATTGGGTAGCCAGTGATGTAATGCTGAAATTTATTTACTGATAAAACCACCGCCAAAAAATCCTTTTCTGTTACTGTGTAGTTTTTTTTCTGTAGGAGTTGAATTTTTTCTAGAAAAATAAATAGAATATGGTTTCTTATCTTCCTCTTGGCCCAAAATAGACCCCACAACTGTATCGGATGCATTTGACGCAATGCAAAAAGGTAACCTCCAATCCGATCCTCGCAATATGGGTGTTGTGGATAACAAGTTTTTCAAGTTCCTAAAACCTACATCACATTTATTAGTCCAAGCGAAGTCTGCATCTTTCATCAACAAATAAAATAGAGGAGAGGAAATCCTTGAATAATTGTCAATAAATCGACAATAATAACCAATTTTTCCTAACAAGATATGTACTTCTTTCTACGTTTTAGGAGGAGGCATATCAAGTTTTACCTTGACCTTTGTTGGATCAACTTGGATACCTGCAATTGAACAAAAATGTCCCAAAATGATCCCTTCCGTCATTAACATATGGAAATTTTTATGTACCTAATGAAAGATTTACCTATTTGCAGTGTTTAAGTACCCTTTTCATATTAGATAGAGCTTCTTCAAATGTAGTACCATATGGCATAAAATCATGTCATTAACCAAATCAGAAAATATGCCCCAAACAACCCTTTGAAAAGTAGAAGGTGCATTACACAATACAAAAGGGAGGACACGATATGCAAATGTACCCCAAGGGAAGGTGAAATTAGTTTTATCTTGATCTCCAGGGGCTATTTGAATTTGGTTGTAACCGCTAAAACCGTCGAGAAGAGAAAAAAAAACTTTCCCAAAAACGTTTCAAGTACTTTATTAATAAAATGTAATGGGAAGTGGTCTTTATGAGTCGCTTTATTGAGTTCTTTGTGATCAACACAAATACGCCACTTACCATTTTTCTTTGGGACAACAAAAGGAGACACCCATTTGATGTCAGATATGTGATAGATAAAATTGGCATCCAACAGTTTCTGGATTTCCTCTTTAAGAATGTCTCGTAGTGCGGGATTTATCCTTCTCTGAGGTTGTCTGCTAGGAATGTAGTCTTTCTTGATGTAAATGTGATGAGTATAGATATCAGGGTGTATGCCCTTCATATCCCTGTAATCCCATGCAAACATTGTTTGTTCAGACTTTAAAACTTGTAACAATTGTTTTTTTCTGTAGTGGGGTCAAATTGGGATTTATATTCAAATTTTTTTCAGGCTCAATTTCAATTAGGATACTGCCATGGAATATTGTGGTTGGGATTAATTCTTCATATTCAAATTAATTTATAGGAGTTTCTTTTGTGTTATTTTATATTGCATGCTCTAGTAGTTGGTATGCAGGGTGGGAGACAGAGGGTGGGTTACAGATAAAACTAGAGATAACATCATCCTATGTTTCATTCTTAAAATTCAGATCTTTATTAATGGTGAGGACAAGACGGACACTCTCATTTTCTAACTCAAAATCATCCCAAACATCATTCTCATAAGTTGCACTGGGTCTTGCTGCAGGATAGAGGATCAATTTTTTCTTAAGGTCCCCATGGGGAATAGTCATATTCCATGACCTGCAACCAATATAGGCATCATCTGTTGCTAACCAAAACCTTTGCAAAATCAAGGGATGGCCCTCCAATCAAGAATTAGTTTGCAGGACAAGGAAATCAACTAGGTATTCCCAAGAGTCCACCAAGATACTTACATCCTCTATTATACCTTCTAGTTTTATGGTCGATCTATCAACTAATTCCAAAACAATAGGGGTTGGTATTAATTTTGCAACGTCTAGAGCCTCCTAGGCCTATTTTGTCATAATGTTAATGGTTGTGCTAAGGTCTACCAAGGTATTAGGAAAACGTTTCTTATGAATTTAAACGGTAACAATTGGATTCCCAGGATCCTCATATTTGGTAGGTGTAATCTTTCCTAAAATCAGGTTAGATAAATTTCCTAAAACGTGAATGGTAGGGGGATCCCTGGGTTTCCTACCTGGCTTACTAAGGCACAATTCTCTAACCATTGTAGCATAATTTGGCACATCATGGATGGCTTGTAACAACAATATTTTAATGTATAGATTTTGAAGTTCTCCCAAGATATTAAACTCTGGTTGATGTGGTACCTTTGTTACTGCCAATATCTCTAGATATGGGGGATTAACATCCTGAGGTTGAGTTGGACCAGTAACAATTGTTGTTACTTATGGGATCATGGATGGATAAGCATCTGCGTCCTCTCCTTGTTGTTGCTTTGTGCTGGGGAACGAAGGTTCTTCCTCTGTAATTATTGGTGATTTTTGTGATTGAATTATTCAGCCAGACCTTAAGTGAATGTCATTGCACCCAAAAGGGCCAATGCTATAAGCTAGAAAAATAGGTTTTTCAATTTGTTGAATCGCCTTATTATTAGGATTGGGGTTCACTTGTACAGGCAATTGGGGACGAATTGTAGGATTATTCACCTGAGTGTTCATAGGCACATTTTTGGGGATTTGTGGCTGGGGTTGAGCGGGTATTGTTGTTGTTACTTGTTGATTTGATTGTGGTTGTAGCCCAGGATATTGTTGCATAGGAAAAGGATGGTTTCACCAATTTTGAGACCACGTTGAATTCTGAACTGGCTGTTGTGGCCATGATGCCCAAGGAGATGGAAATTGATAGGGTTGTGGGTTTTTCCATGGTTGAGAGTTAAATTGTGAGTGTCGTGGTATGTATTGACCTGGTGAAGTTTTATATATATAATGATTTTTCCAATTATTGAAAAAGAACAGGTCTTGATTCTTACCTGGAGGTTGATTTTTCCATGGATTCTTATGTCCAACAAAGTATGCATGCTCAACTTCTTTGTCGACACTCTGATATAATTCTTGTAATCCTGGAAGCCAGGGGCATGATTTTGTTGGATTATCTTTGTCATATACTGCACATAATTCCACAACCTTCAATTAGCATTCCTTCGCTGGGTGTTTTTTCCTACACCGTGGGAAGAAGACAACCAATTCCTTTTCTTCCTCAAATTGTCTATGTTTTCTTTGAAACATGTCAAGATGAGAAGACAATGTTATGAGAATGTCTATTTTAAAGTCTTCCAATAGGGTTCCAATTTCTGTGTGAGTCACTCCGTCGTTTCCAAATTTAGACACCCTATCGGGAAGATCTCGAATTCCATCTCTATTCCTAGAAGATCCTCGGGAACATCTTTTGCATTGGTCATAGATGGTCTCATAATTTTCCTTAGAAATTTCTCCCTTTCCCATCACATTTAGCATGTCCAACCATTCATCTCATATCCCTTTGAGCATGATTGTTTTCAGGACTTCATCATCCAACGTGATATGTGGAGACTTTTATAAATTGCATTGAAAACGCTCCACGTAATCCTCCAAGTTTTCATATTATTTCTGCACCATCCTAAAAATTTCTTCCTTAAGGTCACAAGACCTGTAGTACTCCTAGTATTTTTGTAAGAAAGCACTCTTCATTTTTTTCCATGTAGTTATGGATCCACCACCAAGACCCATAAACGATCTTAAGTTTGCTCCTTTCAAATTAGCAGGAAACAATTTATTTATTTTGTAAATCTATAGTATAGTCATAACTCTTGCATAACACGTCAAATTCAAACAAAAATGCGTCAGGATCTTCAGTGGTCATCCCATTAAAATTTGGAAAAGAAGATAATGAAATAGGATTCATAGGAGCTACCCCAAGAGTATCAGCAATAGGGAATTGGAGAGTGGATGTAGTAGCAGCCATATTTCTAGGACCATGTTCTTCCCACAACAACCAATACCCCTCAGGGATCCCAAAGTCAGTGGGTACTCGAAGAATTGGTAGTAATTCCTCTTTTTTTTATGGGGGTGGCTTAACAACATTTCCTGAATACGGAAAAACCATGTTCTGATGCTCACAAGAATTTTCTCCCGTTTCCATGAACTCTTCGCTTTTTTTAGGTCCATCTGAGTTAGGCTTGTTTTGTGAACTTGGTTTTTTCAACTCACTTCCTCCTTCTAAAATATTATGCAATTACCCTTCTATAGTTGCAGCAGACCTTTCTTGTGGAGTACGCTGATGAACTGATCCTACCTCATATGCCACTTTGGCAGTATGGCAGGGTGTTGTTTCTTATTGTTCCTTTTCAATAATTTCTTGAATGAATTTCCTTCGTCCATGATCCTTCCATTCCCCCCTTTCTGCATCTTTATTAATGTGGGGTGGTCTGCATGATGCATCTACAAAGAGAAAGGAAAAAACATAAGTAGTAAAATTGCACCTCTGTAGCCTCCTTGGAAACGACACCAAAATGTTGGTGTTGAATAAGGCCTTTTAATTAAAACCGAACCAACAATTACATCAATTATCAATCCAGGAGTGTACAAATTTCAAGACTACTGCAAAGTATAAGCATGCATGATTCTCTTCTAATGTCGTGGAAGAAATCTTAATTGCAATGCAACTAATGAGATGAAGTAGAAACAAGTGTAACTAAGAAGTAATGCTAAAGTTCCAAGGATAAAAAACAAGCCTCTTTCTCTACTATAATAAATAACAACACACCAATCTCTACTTTGACCAATCCAAGAAAAAGAATTATGATGAAGTAAAATGTACCCTAAGGATTCCAGATTCATCCACACTACTCTGTTCAAGAACCCTACATTAATATTTCAATTCCAGAACAACACTAAGATGTGCTAAACAACTTTCTGATCTACCAGTAATCAGCTAATGCAAAAGAGTAACAACAATTACAATTAATTCCTTTCTAGGTATAAGAAACAACATGCATTCAGATTGAGTAACAGTAGTGAATAAAAAAACCTTTAATTAACCAATAACACACTATAAATATAACTAAGAAACAAAAAACCATAATAGTAGTTCCTGGTCGGTGAAAGGGGCCTTTCCTCTCTAACCAGGGTTGCAACACACATGCACACTTACAAACTCAGAGGATCAAAAGAGCATTTTCATTCAAAGAAATGATATGAGTTACTTCAGTGTTACAGATTAACACCCTTTTCTCCTCTAAGCCTTAGCTTTCTCTCTAAATTTTTCCTAACCCCGTAGGCTACATAGTAAATCTCTTTATACACTTTCTCGAGTAACAACCACCTAATTTGAACACCTTGAGAATCAAAGATTCTCAAAGTTTTTCATTCAATATTTACATTTTATGTTGAGAATTAGAGATTCTCAAGGTTTTTCATTCAATCTTTACATTTTATCTTGTTACTCGTCGTATATACTATTACAACTCCTCTTTCAAAAATATATAATACAATACACATATTCATGTAAGTTCGGGAGCTGCTACTCCAACATATAGAACAAAGATTGGTTGTACAGTTGGCGCTATAAAGGCTCGCAATTGAGCTGAAAAGGGGACAGCTAAATCCTGAAATATGTGTACCAGCATTGCTTCTTGAACCCATGGGAGAGTAACATTGTGTCACTCTTGATCCATGATCATCCTTCTTCTTTCCTTCTCACACAATATTATTAATTGATTCGATTCGTAAGCAAAATACAAACACAAGACCAAATTAAATGCTTAATTCATAACTTAAACCAACATGATATCCAAAGGCTGTACCTTAAGTCAAAACTTGGATCATGGAAGTATTATTAGTAAAAAGGAGTCAAAAGCTCAAAGGAAATAGAAACAGAGTGTATGGTGTGTCAAAAAGAGGATATTTCATGGGCCCAACAGTTAGTATCTTTGAAAAATGGTGAATATATCCTCATTATTAATCATTTTTTTTTCATTTTGCATTGTGTTAGAATCCATCAACATATTCATGAGATAATATCATACATTTCCCTATTTACTTCGGTAATAGTATCCAATTGGATCTCCATCTCTAAAATTGTCTCTCAATTTTTTAAGTTGGCCATCTCTATTATGATTTCATGCATTTTATTGGTGATGGGGCATTGTTTTTGAGGTTTACTTTTTTTTTTTATCGAAATGAGTAGAAATTTTTATATTAAAAGGGAGAAAATTCCTCAACAAAACAAAGATACATTCAAAATTAGGCTTCTTGCGTGAGTGTTCATCCCCACACAATAGAGATCTAGTACGTTTGAATTGTGTAAACACCATCTCCTAGTTTCAACCTCAAAATTCTTAGACTTATATTACCTAACAAAACTATATACGAATCTTGTCTAACGGAATCTTGTATTCCTTCAACTGTTCCTTTCCAGATATCTATCAAAGATACCGGCAGGAATGTACTTTGCACTATTGTTGATGAAGGAGCTTCTATTAGTATTTTATCCTCAACTTCTTGGCAAGCTATAGGTTCTCCTTGGCTTATCCCAGACACTTCCCAAATATTGGCTTTCAATAGAAGGCCTACTGGACCTTTAGGGATCCTTCTTTAGTTACCTATCACTTTAGGAGGGAAAATTGTTTGCACTAATGTTATGGTAGTCCAAGGTCCCTTAGATTTTAACTTGATCCTTGAACGTGATTATGTCTATGCTATGAAAGCTGTAGTGTCCACACTCTTTTGAGTGATGTATTTTCCCCATCATGGGAATATGGTGACCATTGATCAACTTTCCTTTGTGACACCCACTCATCGCATGACTCCTAGTCATCAGACTTCCCTAAATGTTCCACATGTTTTAGTGGTTTCTACCACTTAGGAATAAGGGGAATGTCTCCAGCCTTTGGACATCATGCTAGATTTTATCCCCCTAGCTTCTTATGCTGGGGGGCATACTACCAACCTCTGGACATCATGTTGGATAGGACCCGTACAAGCACAGTTTACCTTTGGTTTCGAGCTTGTGTAAAAATGAAACCACTCCCAATCATAGTTTACCTTTGGTTTCGAGCTTGTGTAAAAATGAAACCACTCCCAATCATAGTTTACCTTTGGTTTTGTTAACACCCAAAAGTGCTCACTAGCACATTTCCCTATTTCCATGACGCATTTGTCCACTTTTTCCACCATTTGAGCCTCTAAAACCTTCAAAAGGTCACCACAAAGGCCAAAATCCATTTTTTTCCCTCAAAATATGTAATTTTCCTCAAAAAATACAAAAAACCCTCAAAAAGGGTCCAAAATTCCCAAAAATCAATTAAAAGGGAATAAAATATAAAATATACTCAAAAAAAGAAAAAAGAGGGAAAAAGAGAAAAAAAAAACCTAAACCATTTTCGTCAATACCATTGGTTTCCTTAAACCATAATGGTATTCCCCATCACCAAAAAACTATAAAAAGGTGATAGGGGCTCCTCACTATTCATCTACATTCATCCTATCCTTATGCTGCCATATTCACTCTTGAGAGCCCTAGCCTCACTTCTGAGTTTGAATATCCCCATTAGAGCATCGAAGAAGAAGAGACCATTGGACCATTGGAGCACCTCAACCTTCCAGCTGCTCAAACTCAACCATCCTCACCATTTGAGGTAACATGATTATTGTAAAGCTATTTTTTCAGAAATAAAGAATTTGTTTTACATATAGATCTAAGTTCTTTACCATTTACTTCAAGTTTTTACATGAACATGCTAGATTAACTTTTTACTTTCTCATGTCTTAGATTAAATCTGTTTTTTTACTTTAGTTTTTATTTATTTCTATTGAGACTGCTACTACAAGTTAGTAGGTGCTCATCAGCACATGCTTGGGTGAAAACCCAAGAAACAGATTTTGGCGACTCCACTTCGTTTCAAATCTTTGAATATTTGATTTAGATATATATTTGATTTGTTTTTTACCTTTAATTCTATAGATCTGGCCTGCTTCTAAGCCCATAGATTACTGCCATATCTATTGGCATTTTCTGCAGCCTAAACAGCCCAAAATTTCAATTTTTGGGTTCGTTTTCGGAGACATTTTCCGTCTCGCACATCGTGGCTTTCGGCACCCACATTCGTGATTCACATCCCGGCTTTTAGCCTGTTTGTTGCGATTCAGATCGTGGGTTTTTTCCAGTCAGCCGCGATTCGCATCGCGGGTTTCCTGCCTGAAATCCGCGATTCACATCGCGCCTTTCTCCCTCCGAGCCACGATTCACATCATGCCTTTTTCCCATATCGCCGCAATTCACATCACGGATTTTATCCCGAAAGCCGCAATCCATATCGCGACTTTCGCCACAGACAGCCGCGATTTCATCCTGTACTGTTCGATTAGTTTTTCTGAGTTTTTCTCATTTCGACCCATTTTTTCCAGCTATCTCCCCTACATTTTTGGACAGCCTATTGTTTTATTTTTGCAACATTAAAAAAATCATATTTCTTTTCTATTATTTTCTTTGGTACATTATTTTTAAAAAAAATTCAGTTTAGTAAAGGAAAAAAGAGTGAAGCACTTTTCAGTTAGACATTTCATATTTTACAAGCTAAAATCATAATTTTAAATTGTTTGATATTTTTCCCAAGCGAAGCTTAGAGATTTAATCATTTTTCAAGATACTTGCTTTACTTTAAAAAAAATTCAAGAACCCTTATTTTCTGAAAAGATTATTAAAGCATTTACATTTAAATCATTTTTCATTTTCACAATTTGAAATCATTATTTGTCCAATTTCGCCCAAGCGAGGAATGCCATTTTTTGGTACATAACCACACATGCACACAATCTGTCACCATAAATCAAAGTGAGCCTTAAAATTTATCTAACTCAACCAACATTCTAACCACACTTGGGGAACACTAAAAGAATATTGTATATAGGTAGGACTGAGGGGATAAGTATCCAAATAACACCCCTCACTCACTTTCATTTTGAGATATAGTGGTTGACATTTAGGGTACCAAAATCCCCTAGTATTTATTGGCATGGTTTCAAACCAATTTTTTTGAAAGGCCTCTCCCTTAGGAGGGTCAAAGTAGCCAGACTGGTTCTGGAGGCCTGATTGAACTACCACAATCCATTTAGTCACCAAAGGATACCTACTCATTGTTCTCGTTGTACCACCCTTGTGGGAGTACAACGGTGATAGAACAAGAGTTGCATATTCACCTTTCTGGACGTGTCATGAACGGGGTATCTTAGTGGCCTATCTTCTAGGATTGTCTACTCGGTGTCCCTCCCGGTAGGGGGATATCTAGCCTTTGGTTCTACAATTCATATTGTCTGACTTGGATTTCATCACCTTGCAAAGGATACATCTGGTTGAATCATAATACCATTTTAGTTAGGAGCTTGCATGCTCTTTTACCACCCGTTGGTCTAGTGAGTACACCATTTTTTATTTTTTAGGAGCCATTTGCATGTTGGTATTTGACCACATTTTTTTACTACTCCACTTACTATAGCACAACTGTCATAGTAAGTGTTTTGAATTTGGTTGTTGGCCTGAGTGCCATTGTTTTTTGTGCTCCCCTCTTGCACACACAGCTGCATCAGGGTTTTCAATTTTTTCCACTCGCCACCACACATTAGTTTTAATAGACAATTGTCACCATTGAGTCCCCGAGACGTTCTCGACGTTTTAGGGGTGAACCCCCTCAGTTCGGTTCACTTGACACCACACATCATAGATGTAGAGCTTTGTCACTCGACTCCACACGTCAACGACATAGAGCCTTGTCACCCAATTTGGACACCCCATATACAGAATCCGATTCTGACACAGAATCAGAATACCCCACATATACAGCACCATCTAGCCCCATGGATGGTATTCCTTCCAACCCTTTCAAGGTAGGGATTGTTGGTGGAATATCCTCCACCACCCCAGCTACCAAATTAGCCACCACCACCACAAATACTACTGGTATTCCCAACATGGGACCTACACCCACATTCGGGACGCCCAACATGGGACCCTACACCCACTTTAGGGATGCCCAACATGGAACCTACACACACTCTAGGTATGCCCTTGACAGGAACCACTTCTACCATACCAAACCCAGGGTCTACTATACCTAATCCAAACCCATCTGTAACTCTTGTTGCACTTGGGGGAACTAGCCCCTCTCACACATCTTTAGGTGGAGGACACATCCCTTTTACAACTAATATTCTCTTTGCGGGCAGTGGCTCAACCCATAATGCTACCGCTAGCACTTATGCCCCATCAACCATGTCACATCCCTCTGCTAGTCTGCCATTTATGGCTAGTCTTAACCTACCAGATCCGACAAGGTTAACAAATGAACCCATCAGACGTGACCCTACTTGGCCCCCCATGCCCAAAAAACTCCTGTCAGACATCCCAAAGTTTGCAGGGAAGGCTAGAGAAGACCCACACAATCATGTTATGTCTTTTTACCTATGATGTTCCTCAAACTCCATAGTCGATGAGTCTATTCGACTCTAAATTTTACAAAGAACTTTCACTAGCTCAGCAGCCAAATGGTATATTGAGCAGCCCCATGGGACACACCCTACATTTACATCCCTTGCCTCAACTTTCCTATATTTCTTTCAACTACCCATCCGCTATGATGCAGGAGTAGAAATCCTACTGTCTTGTAGATAGAATACGGCCACACATATCACATATCATATCCATGAGTGGCGTAAGCCGCTGTAGTCTTTGAAAGATAAATCTTGATGATCATATTTTCCTGGATTGGTTCCTGAAATCTCTCTTTCCTCTCATAGCCAAGGATGTAGCTTATGAACAACCCCAGTCGGAAGAATAAGCCATTTTAAAAGCCCAACAGTTCGACTTAATCTACGCCCAGTTTGGCTATCTATACACCATACTACTTGATGCTCTACGCGGCAATTCATCTCGGAACGATGTGTCGGGGGAATCCCATGCCGCTGACGGCATCATTGGCTAGGTCATGACACAAAACAAACCTTTCACCATGATGAGTACCAACAACACCCCAGACCTATCTAGGACTACATCTCATTCTGGAGCTACAAATTCGTATGCTCCAATGACACATACTCACCACACTCATGGACCCTCATGTCCACCACAGTGTTATGGGCAAGCACCTTCAATTTATGCACCACCTACATATTATAACCAATAGGCCAATCAGACTCTGGCTCACCCACAAGCCCAATCGGATTATTACCCTCAACAGGAAGCACCTCCTATCCCAACACTTCCAATAGCTCAAAGTTACCAACAACCATACCAAACAATGGGTCCAACTCCGAACCCTCCCGCTTACTATCCCCAGCAACCTGCTCCAGTACCTGCTCGACCTCAAAACCCCCCTATTGCCCAAGGGCAAGTATACGCAAAAAAAATCCAACCTTAAAACTAGAAAAACCAGCGTAATCAAGGAGGTCAATAGAATCGCGGAAGAGGACGCAACTGTGGAAATAACCAACAACAAAACCAAGGAGGGAAGCCACCTAATCCTCCCAATAACAATAACGCTACTCCTGCCAATCAAAACCCTTATCTTCTACCGAAACAGGGCAAAAACCCCAACTTAAGAACAAACCACCCATGTTCCTTTTGTTCGGTATATGGCCACAACACACATAATTGCCCTCATTTGGAGAAAGCACGTCAACTTTGGGCTGACGACGCCCAACGACAAGGGCACGTTGCACAACCAGCACCACCTCCTCAACTGGAACCCATGATATTGCAAAATCCTCTACCCAACCAAGGAGTGGTAAAAACCCATCCAATGGATCCCCCACAAGGATCCGCTGCACCACAGCAGCAAATTACCTATGCTGCAACCGATTACCAACATACAAAGTCGAGTACTCACCATTTGCTAATGATGTCATCAAATGATATCAACCTTTAAACTCACTGCAACCAATATGGCTCATCCCTGAAACCATGCCTAATGATCCATCCTCAAGCACCCTCCCAACTGATCAGACATTACGCATACCTAATATGCTAATGGATGGGGGTCCAAAAGCCCCTCACGGCCCCCTAAGACGGATTAACAACAATCCTAACGCTCGTGCAGCTTCAAAATATAACATTGTAGAAGACTTAGCCCAGTCCCCCACTGCTATGTCCGCTCTAGAAGTCCTAAAAAACTTTCCTGCATAGAGGAAATTATTGTTGTCCGCCATTCATGCCATAGACCCTAACGACTCCCATATGATGGCATTTGACTTAGACCAAGCCGAACCACGCTTTCCTTTTTCACTAGCTTTTTAGGTTTATGTATCCATTTGAAACCTTGTTGTTCATCGATGAAGGTGCCTCCACCTGCATAATGTCAACTTTTGTTTGGAAGAAACTCGAATCCCCCACACTGCAGCCATCCACTACCGCATTGCGCGCTTACGATGGTCGTTCAGCTCAACCATAGGGCCTATTAGTTAACGTGCCCGTGCAGCTTGGGGGAAAAATGGTTCTCATAGACGTAGAGGTCATCAACTCCCAGCTTGATTACAACCTCCTATTAGGACGAAGTTACATGTATAAAATGAAATTTGTTGCTTCTTCCGTCTTCCGCCTCATGATGCTTCCCCACGAAGGGTGCATAGTCAAAATTGACCAGATAACATACTATGATCCTAATGCCCCCGCGGCACCTGAAAACATTCTACCTATGATCGAACAACCCGTTCATAGTGCACCTACATCATTCGTCTCCTCAATCGAACCCAGAATATATTCAAATACTCCCATGACCTCCACATTCCAATCTATCCCAGCCCCTCTGTGGATAACTGAAATATCTGATTTGTGCACCCTTTCGCACAACACATAGCCACATACTCAACAGCCACCATTACTTCCACAACCACCCACGGTACCTAGTCACATCGGAGCAACACCGATTCACACTATCCCATTCTTATTTCCTCCTTCAAGAGTCATCAGCACGCCAGTAATGGCTACGTTAAATATTCCAAGTTTAACTTTAGGACTACCTGTATGGTACCTACCTGCACCGACCCCTCCCCCAACACCGAATGTCCTTTTACAACCAGTGCAACCCATCAATACTTCAAACCATCCGCCACCTGTTGTAGCGAACATCCAAAACCGACCACCTCCAACTGGGACCACTGCATCAACATCTAGTAATGCTCCCCCTCAACTCCGCTACAATGGGGGCAGAGGCCCACAAACCTACACCACTGGACCCACAACCCGCACCGCCCCACCAACTCCCAAGTTGGTGAAGAATCCCCCAACAATCTGTGTTCCCCCTAAGTGCTCTTTGTGCGATGGTATAGGCCATGCTACCCATCAATGTCCACAATTACCAACACTTCAAGAACATATGCAAATGTTGGATGACGACACTAACATCCCAGTTGTCAAACTTGAGCTACCCCCTCAGCCTCACGATAAATCGTTGCATACCAACCACCCCTGTGTGATATGCGGCACCTATGACCATTATTCACATCACTACTCCAATCTCCTAGATTATAGAGTAGCTCTATATAAATTGAATAATGACGACCTAGAGATACCCCTCCCTTTGATTGAGGAAATATACCCCCCAAAATCTTCCCCTTTAGAAGAAATGAATACCATTTATATGATTTCATCCACCTACAAGCCTGAACCCAATTGATTTGATGAAACACTACTTCCGTAGCGACAAGGAAATCCTAGAAACACTTACTGCACCTCATGACTACCCCTGGGATGATATGCACCATCGGTCATACTTCATCCCTGAGGCATCTACCTCCACCATGGCAAACCAACTATCCATCAAATCAAAATATTTTTTACCAACCAAGGTCAATTGGTTCAAAGATCCTATCCCAGCTCCAGATGCCTTTGAAGAAGGTAATATGGCCAACATTTCACCTATCGTAAAAATTGACATCTCCACCAGACCTAGAAAACCTGAGCTTATCTCTTTAGGCACATCATGCACTGAAGAGGAAGTTCAAGCCTATAAGAAACGCTTCCAAGGGTTTCGCGATGTCTTTGCCTGGTATTACACCAAGATGCCTGGTCTCGATCCTACTATTGTAGAACATCACATAGACACTTGGCCTAACATACTTCCTGTCCGCCAGAAACAATGCCCCATTCACCCATCTAAGCTTCTAGCCGTTAAGGCTGAAATTGAGAAGCTTCGAGCAACAAGTTTCATATACCCTATTGCTTACACCACCCGGGTTTCCAACCCAGTTCTAGTCAACAAGAAAGTGGACACCATTCACGTCTGTACGGATTTCCGTGACCTCAATCTAGCTTGTCCCAAAGACAACTTCCCAACACCATTTATCAACCAACTAATCGACACATGCGCGGGGCACAAGGTCCTATCTTTCATGGACGGTTTCTCTGGGTATAACCAAATCCATATCCGCAAGGAAGATCAATACAAAACTGCTTTTACCACCCCATGGGGCACTTTTTCCTATCGCGTCATGCCTTTCGGTCTCAAAAACGCTGGAGCCACATTCCAGTGGGACATGAATTATTATTTTCATGACCTGATTAACATCATATTGGTTTATCTAGACGACCTCACGGCTCGATCTAAGAAACGATCTAACCATCTAGACGACCTTCGACAAGTCTTCTTATGTTGTCGCAAATACCAAATCAGCTAGAACCCACTCAAGTGTGTCTTTTGCGTTACAGCAGGTCGTCTGTTGGGTTTCATCATTTCAGAAAAAGGGATCACTATAGACCCATTAAAGGTTCAAACCATCGTGGATCTACCATCACCTTGTACACTAAGACAACTACAAATCCTTCAAGGGAGGTCTAACTTCCTCCACCGCTTTGTCCCCGATTATGCCATAACAGTTCATGGTTTCCTTCGTTTGCTATGCCTTCATACCCATTTTGTATGGGATGACCAAGTAGAAGAAGCTTTCACAGACCTAAAGAAAGCACTCACTAATGCCCCCTTGATTTCTCCTCCGGATTTCACAAGAGACTTCATCCTTTACGTTTCAGCATCTGATTATGGCGTTTCTGGAGTACTTGTCCAAGAAGACTCTGCTCATCAAGAGCATGTTATTTACTATGTTATTCAAACATTAGTAGGCCCACCACTGCGCTACCCACATGAATATAAAATAGCCCTCGCCATCGTCTTTTCAGTGCAGAAATTGCGCCATTACATCCTTATCAGCCATTTCGGAGCCATATGACGTTCGTTTTTCAAACCATTGATACCATTGGATTCAGCACGGCGAAAACTCCATGATGGTCTAATCAGTTTCCCAATTCCACCAGTACCATTTTTAGGCATTTTTTCACACACACTCGTAGCCTCGGTTTGCGCACCACATCGGTCATTGTCCATTTTTGACATTCTTTATATCGCCATATTCGGTTTTCCATGCTCGTGACGATGCTTGAGATCATTTCTCGCTCTCACCACCACATTTTTAGGGCAATTTTTCCATGTGCCTCGTCGCCTTGGTTTGTGTGCCACATTGGTCATTGTCCATTGTTGACATTCTTTATATCTATGAGAGTTAGTTTTCTACGCTCATGACAATGCTTGAGATCATTTCTCGCACTCACCAATACCATTTTTGTTCGGTATAATTTTATCCCTTTTTCAGGCCGACCAATTCTTTTACGAAAAAGGCACTTAGGGAGTTTCTGTTAAGCTCTTTTCTGACTCCTAAAACAATGAAAAGATCACTGAGCAATCTTGCTTCCTTTCATGCTCTCTAAAATTATCTGAAATGGCGTCTACCTAGTATAATTTTACCCCTTTTTTAGACCTTGTAGACTAATTACAAAAAAGGAATACTCTAGTCACATCGGCTAGAAGAGTTCTCCATTTGCATCATTTTATGCTTTTTCGAGCCTTGGAGACTAACATACGAAAAAGACCACCAATGGAGTCTACTTACCACTTTCAGACTTTCTAAAATTGAAATCACCCATGACCATGAACAGTCCTGGTCTCGCACAAATCCACGGGACAGTACCATTTTTTAGCACACTTTTATCCCTTCTTGGAGCTCATTGAAACCACGAAGAAGGCCCCAATGGTGCTTTTTCGGCACCACAACAAATCATGTCTACTCACATGACAGCTTCCCCATTATGGTCGCCTTTGTTCATAGTATTCTGCAATATGTCAGCCTGAGAGTCTCCCAATAGCATCCATCAGCTCATCCCCCAGAGTTACTCTAGTCTGCAATACATAACCCTGATCTCTTAAGCTATGATCGCCACACCTAAAAGTTAGTTTCATATGCTGCCAGGTCAACCATGTCATCATGCTCTGAACAAAGGAAGCTTGAGTCCACCCACTCTATGACACCAGCTATTCCCCATCCCCACAGTATGTCAGTCCTACCATCAATCCTATCACACTTCGGTTGTATACCTCGTGCTCCTATCAAGGAAACATCATCGCCTTGGTAGTTGACGGTCTCCCTCTGTTGACACCAACCAAATCTATTCTAGAGGATAGACCTAGAGGTCCCAATGCCTTGGACTCATCACCATTAGTGATGAGTGCCTACGGATCATTTTGAAAGGAGTCCTCAGTGCCTCTCCAAATGATTGTTTCTCACATGCTCGACGTCAACACCTTAATCACATCGTTCAGAATCGTACAGGGTATCAGTCCTTTCAGTTATTTTGTTGAAGACCCCGGATGTCACCTAACTCTAGCACATTTGTGAGTCTACCTGAGAAAACAATCGGTCACATGTTCCTATGGATATTCAAGTTGTGCTTGGTGACAGTATTCAAAAGTACCCCAGTTTTATACTCCCTTGAGTATACAGTTCCATATGCTCTTCAGAATTTGACTCACATTTATTGAGTCCCTACAGTTGTTGGACACCTTCAGATCTAACAGTTCATCAACCTTTCTAACACCTCATTCATAACGGTTGTTGCTCTTTTTCAATGTATCAGTTCTTCAGATCAGTCATGGTATGACCATGTGTATATCCTAGCATTGTGTCCCCTCTAGACCATTATGATGTACACAACAAGTCTGTATATATTATTTAGGTCCACCTTTTTTTTGGGCCTCATTGTTATTTATATGTCTTGATACGAGCATAGGTATGTCCGCCTCGTCCATTATCAAAGATTATTCCTCTTTCATTTTGAGGACATGTATTTTTTAGTTTGTGCAGTTCACATGGGCCCGGTGTTCCAGTCTCCAATCGGTCTCTTCTCTCCTCCAAACCCCAGGAAAAAGACAAAAGAAATATGATGTCTATCGGACATACGATGAGCTCTTTCCCTCACACATCAGTGGGCAATCTGTTAACACCCAAAAAGTGCTCACCAGATCATTTCCCTATTTCCATGACGCATTTGTCCACTTTTTCCACCATTTAAGCCTCTAAAATCTTCAAGAGGTCACCAAAAAGACCAAAATCCATCTTTTTTTTCCTCAAAATATGTAATTTTCCTCAAAAAATACAAAAAACCCTCAAAAAGGGTCCAAAATTCCCAAAATCAATTAAAAGGGAATAAAAATATAAAATATATTCAAAAAATGAAAAAAGAGGGAAAAAGAGGAAAAAGAAACCTAAACCACTTTGGTCAATACCATTGGTTTCCTTAAACCATAATGGTATTCCCCATCACCAAAAAACTATAAAAAGGTGATAGGGGCTCCTCACTATTCATCCACATTCATCCTATCCTTATGCTGCAAAATTCACTCTTGAGCGCCCTAGCCTCACTTCTGAGTTTGAAGATCCCCATTCGAGCATTGGAGAAGAAGAGACCATTGGACCATTGGAGCACCTCAACCTTGCAGCTGCTCAAACGCAACCATCCTCACCATTTGAGGTAACATGATTATTATAAAGCTATTTTTTTCAGAAATAAAGAATTTGTTTTACATATAGATCTGAGTTCTTTACCATTTACTTTCAAGTTTTTACATAAACATGCTAGATTAACTTTTTACTTTCTCATATATTAGATTAAATCTGCTTTTTTACTTTAGTTTTTATTTATTTCTATTGAGACTGCTACTATAAGTTAGTAGGTGCTCATTAGCATATGCTTGGGTGAAAACCCAAGCAACAGGTTTCACGCTTGTGTAAAAATGAAACCACTCCCAAGCATAGTTTAACTTTGGTTTTGAGCTTGTGTAAAAATGAAACCATTCCTGAGCACAGTTTACCCTTGGTTTCAAGCTTGCATGAAAAATGAAACCAGCTTCATGAGCATGGTTCTATTCCCGTTTCAAGCTCATTAAAAAATGAAATAGTACCCTACGAGCATAGTTTTATTCCATTTTAAGCTCGTTAAAAAATGAAACAGATCCCCTCCCCTTGAGTCGAGTCTTTCACCAGATTTAATATCTGAACCTTGTTGGGTGTGTGAACTATCTCAAAGAAACACCTAATATTAATTATCAACCAGGATCAGTAGACTTAGAGTTGAGACAAAATATATGCCTAGGTAGAAAGGGATCTCAAATTTCGATTTGTCAAACCTCAAAGATATTCGAGGAAACATCATAGATCAAACTCTTAAATAATACAATTATTAAGCTAACCCAACAATACAAAATTACACCATACTATGTAAGAGTTAAATGATGGAAGAAGAACTAAACAAAGAAGGTGTGGCAAAGCTTAGAACTACAACATGACTTTCTTTATGATAACAAGTGAAAAACTTGATCAGTACAAAGTAAGCAGGAAACTTTGATAAGAATAATCCAACTTTTATGTCATGAACGTGTTCATATGAATGAAATACTAATCTGATAACAGAAGAGATTCTAACAACCTTAGAAGAGATTAACTATCTAAAACAAAACTGAAACAACAACTACTTAATAAATCATATGTGAAGAATTGTACTGTAGAGGGAGGTTTGAAAGAAAAGAAAAGAATTACATTTAAGAACTTATAAGCATAAAACAAAGTTAAAGTATGTCTAAACTGTTAAATCATAAGAAAGAAGCATTATACTCAGATGGACAGAAGAAGCTAGATCCAAAAAAATGCTAAAACAATGTAGAGAGTATAAGGGTCTAAATGGAAGTCCGAATGCCTGTCTGAATGACAGTTTGAATGCCAATCTAGACGAAGGAAGAAGATTTAAGTTAAGGGAAGGAAGGATTTTAGATGACTTAATTACCAGCTTGTGAATGCACATGACCTTCTGATGAAAAGGGAAGCAGTGAGTAGATTGTTTGGAAGACAGAATGAGGGAAGAAGTGTTCTATGTGAAAGCTAACTGTTCTTACTTCATCCTAAAGCAAGTTTAGTTTGAGATTGGAGAAATTCTGATAGTACAGAGGAAGAACTACAGAGTTTAAGAGAGGAGCTAACTATGGAAAAATCTCAGAAGGCTCAGCTGACTTAAGCACAATTTCTTAAGCAGAATTGCAGAGGCAAGCTGGAAGAGATGAATGCACCCTAACCTATCAAGCAGAAGAGATGAGGGAAATGCAACCTATCCTAAGAAGGAAACTTAACTGAACCTAAATGTAACGGGTCACTTAATTATATGCTACAAACATTGTTAACATAAATACTTCACAAGATGCATATCACATAATATAGAGCTCTTCATTCATATAGACAATAAAACATGAGTGACAATAAACCACATAACAGAAATTTCATCTATGTAACTAACAGAATCAGTAATTGAGATTTCAGACTATAGATATCATGCGTAAAGTAGGTGCAGAGATGAAATACACAACAAAACGTTTTATGAAGAATGAATACAAACTATATACGCAGACTGGAGACCACTGATTGTTGAGGGGCTCGTCTCAGCAAGCAGAGGCTGAGTCTTTATTAATCAATAATCGTTTATGCTACAAGATCCTCATTAAACCAGAACATATATATATATATATTGAATTAACAAAGCATTACAACATCCCTGTGTTCATTTGCAATCAGAGAAAGATCAATAAGACTGACTCCATCTCAATCATGTCAAATAGAAAACAAGACTTAGTAATACATAACACAACTTGACAAGACCTAGCAGTTGCAGAGGTAGGAATTCCTATATATACTATTGCAATCTGAAGAGCAAGTCGACTCTTTCAGTGGTCGACTGCTTCTAATAATAGACAGTCTTTAATATAGGAAAATGACTCTGTCCAACATCATTTGACAACGCATAACCAAGGAACGGCTTCCTGATGACTCAGGGTAGCACACGGAAGATCCCCAGGGTCCACGGCATCATTCTTCCACGCAATAACTAGAGCGTTAATTCTTCTTAGATGTGGGTAGAAATGGATGTGGTGTCAAGTTGAACATATGAGAGGGAGAATCTTCCAGAACTCCAGTCATCAACCACCAGGGCCATGTCCCGAACAAACTCCACATGCCAGTTCATCTTTTAATAAGCCGAGCATATCTCAACCAATGAATTTGTGGGTCGAATGTATGTCCGAACAGCGGCCTGAATGAACATGACTCCAATAAATGCCTAATTGGAGGTTTCGTTGAGAGCCATCACCTATAAAATAAGAGTAATATCAGTCAACAAGCCAAATAATTGTAAATAAACCAAGATGTGGCTCTTGCCCAATATTCACAAGATGTATAAATAGATGCATACCTGTTCCATTCGGTGATCCAAATGGCAAAAAGAACAATCCATGATATCAAAAATGATGATAAAGTCGCCATTCAAAGTATATTTAGTGACCAAAAAAAGTAACAAAGTGGGTACCAACAAACCTTCATTTCAATGGCCTATGCTATCTAATCCTATTTTTCGTCCTCCCATGGTGAACATGTTCCTATTAGTAACCATGATTTTTATTGGATGAAGAAAAAGATTAAACGAACGAAACGAATCTTGGGGGTCATGTCTCCGGCCTCTAGACATCATACTGGAGGTTAGCCATCAACTTATTATGCTGGGGGCAAACTTTCAAACCTATGGACATCATGTTGGGAAGTAACACATCAGTGGACCTCATTCCGAGCATAGTTTAGTTTCAACTTCCAGCTCGCTAAAAAATGAAACCATCACCTGAGCATAGTTCATTTTCTTTTGCAAGCTCGTTAAAAAATGAAGCAGATACCATGAGCATTCTTCCAACCTTTCTTCGAGCTCGCTAAAAACAGTAAGAGGTGTCAAGCTTACTTTTCACTTTTTCATGCTCTGGTTAAAAACATGAAAAGTGGTTTGAGCCTAATTTTTCCTTTTCATGCTCTGGATCCAAACATGGAAAAGATTCTGAGTGCTTTTGATACCATTGTCGTGCTCGTTAAAAATTGAGTAAAAAGGTGTGTCCAACGAGTATAGGTTTATCACTTTATCTGGCCTCGCTGGACTACTTATGGAAAAGGAACTGTGCCGAGTTTACTTTTTCCTTTGTCATACTCGGTCACCAACCATGACAAAGTTGTACATGGTGTTCTCTTTAAGCTCTTTTCATATTCCTAAAATAGGAAAATATTGCCGAGCGAACTTGTTTCTTTTACGCTTGTAAAAAGGATTTGAAAGGACGTCTATTCGGTGGTAGGTTATCCCTTTTTCGAACCGTTTAGACTATTTACGAGAAAGGTATACCTCAGTCAATCTTTGACTGGGAGAGTTCCTCTAGATACTTTTTTATACTTTTCCGGGTCTAGGGGCTAACTTTTACGAAAAAAGTCAAAACCTGGAGCCATCTTTAGATTATTTCAGACTCTCTAAACATGAAAAATCGTCGAGTTTCCCTTCCTTGGACTCGTAAAATCAAACATCAAAGGACCTCTTCGGGATTGAACCCCTCCTTTCTCAAGTTCATAAAACATGTGAGATTGGACTCGTCCAAAGGATAAGCTATACTAAGCATCTTTTATCCTCCTCAAGCTCGTTAAAAAGCAAAGAGGTACTCGTCAAGCAGGATGGCAGTTGGGGAGAAATAAGCTAAGTTTTTTTTAGAAAGCTTTATGGAAGCTTGTGTCGCCCTTGAACATGGCACCTGTTTGCGTCTCGTCATATAGTTGGGTAATCTGCTTGTCTTTGAGTCATGCCAATTATATGAGTCATCTCGCTCCTTCAAGTCATCTGAAGAATGCCTCAATCATTGTTGCATTATGTCTCGGTCTCTGCCTCATTGAGTCAATGCTTGTTGAGTAGGACGGAAATACCTGTTTACAGTTTATTAAACCCAATGTTTTGGACTTCAAAGTGAGTCCATCATCAGGGGTGAGCTTGGTACTATTCTGAGAAACAGTGTGAGAGAGTAGTAATAGGTGAGTACGATGTGTGATGTTAGGTTTTGAGAGAGGGTCGGCTAGGTTTTAGGTCTTGGGAGAGAGTCGGCTAGGTTTTAGGTTTTGGTGAATAATTTAGGTCAAGTATTAAATAGTGTGTTAATTAATGCATGTATTATTAGGTAATGTATTGATTAATACATTAATTATTGTATAATTAATGTATTTAATTAATTTAATGTATTAATTAATTAATTTAATGTATTAATTACTAAATTTTAAAGTATTGACAACTTTTTGATATTAATGTATTAATACCTTCATGATTAATTTGATGTGTTAATAATATCCATGTATCAATAACTTTATAATTAATGATAAAGTATTAAATAATGTATGATTAATACATGTATTAAATAATTAATGTATAATTATTAATGTATTAAATAATTATTGTATGATTAATTTAATGTATTAATTGATTTGATGTATTAATTACTTAAATATTGAAGTATTGATACCTTTATAATTGATATCAATGTATTGGTTAATATTAATGTATTAATATCTTCATAATTAATATTAATGAGTCAACGTTGCCGAGTCATTGTCGTGCCATTCAATGTTCAAGAGAATTTTACCTTAGTGGGCCTCTGCAATATTGGCAGCCTTTGCATCCTTGTTTCAGTCCATGCTCATATATTTCATTACTTCACATCACTTTCCTATGTCGGTTTCATGTCATTGATGTGGGATTCATCGTGGCCCTCCTTCGACGAGTCTATTTTTGTCGACTTCAACTCATCATCCAGGAATTAGACTTAGGAACCACCTTAGTACCTTGGTACCTACATGCCTCAATGCCAGGTTTCCTCGTATTCGACAATAGGTTTTCATCATTGACCTCTGATCGAATGATCTCGCGAATGTTCGACGTCAACTCATCTATTCACATTTCATCGAAATGTACTATAATACCTTGGGAGTCATTGTCATCATTGGCAATTTCCCTCGCACTTGTTAATGGTTCACATCATTGACCGGTAATCAAGTGGTTTCTACCATGTTCAACTACAACACCTTGTAATCACATGGTTAGACTCGTATCGATTTGGGATCGAGTAGAAGACCCTAGATGTTTCGGAAGTCTATTTATGACATACGAGTTGTGATGATGATTTTTTAGTAGGTTCCCACATATATATTATGTTGGTGACCTCATTGATGTACTGTCACACAGATCCACTCTTGTATTGGTCATGGTTGTTGTTGATGTAATTGTAACTTCATAATGTATTTCACCTATGTATATTGTACTCCTATAGAGGTGTTATTATTCCTCTATACGCAAGTGTTGTCATTTTTATTGACAAGTGTCGCAAATTGCATGTGATGGGTTATTAGACCACCAAGTGTGGGGTTGGCCCTGATTAGTATTACCATGGGTTATTAGACTGAGTTAGACAAGTCGGCCCTGCTAGTTTATTAGGCAAGTCAGTTCATGTATAAATAGAGTGCGGGAGGCACTCTATTTGATCATCTCATTATTCACTTATACACTCATCGGAAAGTGGCACACAAGTGAGGAAGGAGGAGTAGCTGCTAGCAAGACTATCTCTTGTACTTGGGTTGTATCATTACTCTTTCTATCTCTGAGGAAGTTGTGGGTTTTTTCACCTTTATGGTTTTCCCCAGTGAAACTATGCATGTCTATTGTCTCATATGATTGCTTGTTGTGATTGATATGCTTGATATGCTGTACATGTTATTCTCTCAGTAAAGATCCTATATTATATTGAATTAATGCTAAAAAATTAACATGGTATCAGAGCTAACCTGAGAAGAAGACACTGTGCAGTTGCGGAAGCTAGGGATTCTTGTTTATTGGGTTTCTCTCCACAGATCTTAAAAGGCATTAGGGTATTTTGACTCTCCTCAGCAAGGCGCATCTTTCTGTCCAATCAGAATTCAATTCTGGGCACTTTCAGTTTTGGCCCTAAAAATTAGGGTTTCCACACAAATAGGAATTTCTAAATTCTGAGACCATAGCTGGAAGCTCCTTGGAAAAATCAAAGTTTAGAGCTTTGGATCAAACTTTTTGGTTGGGTGAAGCTCCGAGAAACTCATACCCTAATTCAGGGTCCTCCGTAGTGAATCCGGGAAGACTAAAAGGCAGTTATGAAGGATGAGACTTTGTAGATTTCAAATTCTTAATATACCAGGATGATCAGCTCATCAAGGCACATCTTTCTATCCTTTCAGAACTTCAAAATTCACATTTTGAATTTTTAGGGTTTCTCTGACAAACCCTAATCCAACACTAGATCCAGATTTTTGCAAATCAAGTGGTAAGACCTAAATCTTTTCTATTTCCATTTGAAGTACTCTTTAAGATGTATCACCACACTAAGCTTGAGGATAAGCTTGAAGGGGATAATAACTTCCAAGCATGGAAGTATAGGATTGGGTTAATCCCGGAAGAAAATGAATTGGATACTTACATAAGCTCCGAGGTCCCTATCCCAGAGGGAGAAGAGGCTAAGGCCTTACATAAGAATAACTTGGTCAAGGCAAAGAGGATCATTGTTGATTCCATCAAAGACCATCTCATTCCACATGTGTCATATCTAAAGACACCCAAGGAGATGTTTGATTCCCTGACCAAGCTATTTGAAGGAAAGAACATAAATTGGAAGATGACTCTACGGAACCAATTGAAAGGGGTAAAACTTCAGAATGGAGAAACCATTCAATCCTATTTCTCTAAGGTCTCTCAGATCAAGGAACAACTTGAAGTTGTGGATGAAGTAGTGGAGAATGGTGAAATTGTTATGACCACTTTGAATGGCCTACCTAGGTCATGGGATTCCTTCATTCAAGGAATATGTGCAAGAAGGAAGTTGATCTCCTTTAGTAGACTGTGGGAGGAATGCTCACAAGAAGAGGCTAGGCTTGTAGCCCGAGAAGAAAAGATGGGAAGTGAAGATCAAGCTCTCACAGCTCACACCAAAAGAAGCAAGTCCAAGAAGGAGCACTCTCGTCACAAGAAACCTTTTCACACTCATCAAAAGGGTAAGAAGAATCTGAGAGGCTTCACATGTAATGAGAAGGGACACTTTGTTGCAGATTGTCCCGAGAAAAAAAAGGGCTTCAAGAACAACAACAAGAACGAAAACAATAAGAGATATCATGCTCATGCTGTTGAGGATGATGAACCTCCCAAGAAGAAGGCTAGAGCAGAAAGTGATGACTCATCTAGTGAAGATAAATATGTTATAATCTCTGCTCTCACAGGTACTATCTCTCATGGATGTAATGCTTGGCTTATTGATAGTGGGGCTTCCAAACACATGACTAGGTTTAAAGAATCTTTTGTGAATCTATCTAAACATGAGTCACCCCATAAAGTGAAACTTGGGGATGACTATCAATATCCTATCAAGTGAAGTGGTGAAGCCTCCTACAACCTAGACTCTGGGAAGTCTTTGAAGATAAAAGATGTTCTATATGTACCTGGGCTCAAGAAGAACCTACTCTCCATATCTGCATTGGATGCAAAAGGCATGAGGGTGGAATTTGTAGATGGCAAGTCCTAATGTGGCCAAAAGGTAAAACTATAGATGATGCAGTAGTGATTGGAGAGCAAGAGGGAGGATTGTACAAATTGAAGGGACATCCTGAACGTGCTATGGTACATGAATCCATGGAGCCAAGTGAACTTTGGCATAGAAGGCTTGCACATGTTCACTATAGAGCACTACTAATTGCAAGTAAAGCTGTAGAGGGTCTTCCTAAAATCAAGTCAAAGCATGAAGGTGTTTGCAAAGGATGCGCAAAAGGAAAGAACATTAAGAAGGCATTTCCAAGCAGTGAAAGCAAAGCAAAAGGAATCTTGGAGATTATCCACTCCGATGTATGCGGTCCGATGTCATCCAGATCTCTGAGTGGGTATGTATACTATGTCTCTTTCATTGATGATTTCTCTAGGAAGACTTGGGTTTATTTCATGAAGAATAGAGATGAAGTGTTTGATAAGTTCAAGGAATTGAAAACCTTGATGGAAAATAAAACTGATAAGAAAATCAAGACATTCAAATCCGACAATGGCAGAGAATTCACTTTAGGTGATTTCAAGAAGTTATGCAGTGATTCAGGGATTAAGAGGGAGTTGACTTCTCCCTACAATCCACAACAGAATGGGGTTGCAGAAAGAAAGAATAGGACAATCATGGAAGCAGCATGGGCAATGCTGCATGACCAGGATCTGCCTATGCATCTATGGGCAGAAGTAGCTAGGATAGCTGTATATGTGCAGAACAGAACACCTCACAAGATATTGGACAACAAGACACCAGAAGAGGTATTCTCTGGTAAGAAACCTGAAGTCAGCCATCTCAGAATATTTGGTTGTCTAGTATACACTCATGTTCCAAAGGAACAGAGGACAAAGCTAGATCCTTTAGGAAAGAAGGGCATCTTTGTGGGGTACAGTGAAAGCTTGAAGGATTACAGAATATACTTTCTAGGGTTCAAGAAGATTGATGTCAGCAAGGATGTAACATTTCAAGACGACTCAGCTTACATTAAATCAAAGAAGGCACCTGTTGAGGATCATGAAGAACCAAAGGAAAATATATTCCAAGACACCATCATGACTGAATCAATTCCAGAAGCAGATCGTGAAGTTGAAGATCCGCAAGAACCTGTAGATCCACCCCGTGATAAGAACTCTCACAAGAGGAAACCTACATGGGCTAGAGAGCTCATTCAAGATGCAGAGAGATATGGCATTCCAGAAGAAGAACACAGAGAAAGGAAGAGGACTAGATCACATACCAGTTATGTTTCCCTACTTTGTGATATTATGAACAAAGAACCTTCCAGTTGAAGAAGCAGCGGAAAAGAAAGAATGGAAGGATGCCATGGTCGAGGAATACCAGTCAATCATGAAGAATGATGTTTGGGATGTAGTCCGAAGACCTGAAGGGAATTCTGTTGTGACTTCCAAGTGGATATACAAGATCAAGCATGCTGCAGATGGCAGCATAGAAAAATACAAAGCGAGATTTGTAGCTCATGGCTTCTCCCAGAAAGAAGGGATTGATTATGAAGAGACTTTTTCTCCTGTGGCCAGATACACTTCCATTAGATCAGTACTTTCTCTTGCTGCAATGATGAAATGGAAGATACACCAGATGGATGTTAAGACAGCTTTCTTGAATGGTGTAGTCGAAGAGGAAGTGTATGTGGAACAACCACTTGGTTTTGAGACACATGACAAACAGTCATTTGTGTGCAGGTTGAAGAAATCCTTGTATGGCTTGAAGCAAGCTCCTAGGACTTTATATAGTAGGATAGACAAATTTCTATCCAGCTTGGGCTTTACCAAGAGTAAAGCGGATTCCATCCTTTACTACAAGGTTGGGGAAGGAAATCCAATGATACTACTTTTGTATGTGGATGACCTGTTTGTTACAGGAGAGGATAGACTGATTACCGACATGAAGAGGAATCTTGCTGCCGAGTTCAAGATGAAGGACTTGGGGATGATGCATTATTTCCTAGGCATGGAGGTGTGGCAAAGTGCAGATGGAATCTTCCTTGGACAAGGAAAGTATGCAGTAGAGATCCTGAAGAGGATCGGGATGATAGACTGCAAGGCCATGGACAAACCTATGGCATCGAACCTAAAGCTTCTATGTGATGCTTCATCTGATCCTGTTGATGTCACTATGTATCGTCAGATGATTGGGTCCTTGATGTACCTGACGAACATGAGACAAGACATTTGCTTTGCGGTGAACACATTGAGCCAGTTCCTGATGGATCCCAAAGGTGTTCACCTGGTTGTTGTAAAGCATATTCTGAGGTACCTGAAGGGTACAATTGACTATGGGCTCAAGTATGATGCGAATCAAAAGTTTAACCTGCAGGGTTATGTTGATTCGGACTGGGAAGGTAGTGCTGCAAATAGGAAGAGCACTTCTGGGTGATGCTTCAGTATGGGATCAAGTGTGATCTCTTGGTTTATTAGGAAGCAGTCCTACGTAGCACTGAGTACAGTCGAAGCAGAGTATGTTGCAGCTTATTTAGCTAGTTGTGAGGTAGTATGGCTGAGGAAGCTACTATCTGGGTTATTTGATCTCCCATTGGAGGCTACTGGTATCTTTTGTGACAACCAGAATTGTGTGAAGTTGTCTGAGAACCTGGTGTTCCATGACAGGTCGAAACACATTAAATTCAAATATCACTATATCAGGTATATGGTGCAGATAGGAGCAGTGAAGCTCCTGTATGTTGCAACAGATGAGCAAGTTGCAAATGTGTTGACGAAACCACTAGCCAAAGTGAAGTTCGAGTACTTCAGAGAGAGGCTTGGTGTTCTTCAGATTGATGACACTCCGAGGAAGAAGTGATGGACACATTTGCCGGATCCATTCCAAGCATGGTGAGAGGAGGATCCTTCCCATGGATGTGGATGTAAGCATTGTGTGACGAGTCTCAGGATGATGCTCCAGTTACTGCTCTGTATATGCATCATGTTGGATGCTTGTTATGATCAGTTGGATCATGTATATGTATATGCATCATGTTCGATGCTTTTTATGATCAGTTGGATCATGTATATGTATATGCATCATGTTGGATGCTTGATATGATCAGTTGGATCATGCATTTATGTATGCATCATATTGGATGCTTGATATGATCAGTTGGATCATGGATTTGTATATGTATTAGGTGGATACTGTTGGGGCCAAGGTCGCAGCTATAGTAAAAGCTGCGAATTTTGGGAAAAAGCACGAGTATGGAAGGAAAGTGCTAATTTTGGGACAAGCACTAAGTTTTGGGTAAGAAGGAGATGGTGCGCAGTACGGTGCCAGATGGATGATCTCAGCGCAGATCACGGACCGGAAATTGGGGAGCCCACGCGCACGTCATCGAAGAATGAAGGTGGCTCAGCTACCATAATAAATAAGGCGATGGAGTAGAGGGCTCAGCTACCCTCATTTAAAGGCTCAGTACAGAAGTTATGGTTGCTCGGATCAAGGAGGAGCAACGGACCAGAGCATTGAAGGCGAAGGACGATCGCCCATACCCACAATCTGCGCCGGAATTCATGGAGCCTGCAGGAAGCGGCGACGTGACTGCAAGCGGCGCCTACAGTACACCTAGCCATGTGCGTGGTTAGGGTTTTTGGGAATCACTGTTGGGAAAGGCCCACAGTTTTGTAAAGGTGTGACCGTCATGGCCACCTATATATATGAATAATTGTAATGGGTAAACGGTTGGAGAGTTAGAGAGAGTTAGACAGTACTCAGTTAGAGAGTTAGATGTTAGACTGTTAGATAGCCAGTCTAAAGGATAGATCATGTGTTGATTATCCTTCACTGTATTTTCTACCCAGTGTGTAGAACTAGAGAGGAAATCGGATAGCCGAGGAGCTAATCCCTGAGTTGCCAGACAGTCTGAGTCGACGTCTGTGCCTTTGTAATCTCCATAGAGAGGAGACTAGATTGAGAGAAGGGCTCCCAGCTGTGTGCGTGGAGTTTCCTGGAAAGATCTAAGGCTGCAGCTGTGTGCGCAGTCATTTTCTAGTTAATATAACACTCCCGTGGACGTGGTTTTCCTCGAGGAGATGAGCTTCACATATATCTTCTTGTTATAATGTTTGCGTGAATGATAACTGTTTAAGATCATTACCTGTGTGTACATCTTTTGCATCATCTTTGCGACTATTTGAGTGAGTTTAGGAAGGTCCTTTGTTGTTATAATCGCCAAGTATAGAAGTAGTGGTGGAACGCTGTCGCTGCAGCGACCGAGCTTCGCGTGACTGCGATGAGTGCGCAGGACGAGGAGGTATTTTAGCGCATCGACGCAAGGAATAGGCGCCTTCCGCGCCCGGAGGACGAGACTGCGCAGTGGGTCTGCAGGAAGGAAGGCATCCGCGCAGTGGCGTCGCGAGGCCTGCGGGAAAGTCCGACCGCCGATATTTGAGGAAGAAGGAGATATATAGAACAATCTCAGCGTCACCACGGTTAAGGAAAGCTGATTCCTTAACCCCCCATAGCCACTTCGGGTGAGACCTCGAGCTGCCGCGCAGCTCGTTGCCGAGAGGGCCAGTGCGCCAAGGGGTTTTGTTGCTGCGCTTCATTAAAACCCGGGTCTGCCCAGAAAAGCAGCCAACAAATGGTTCCGTTGCCTTGCGACTTGCTGTTGTGAGACTTGTTATTTTGGCAACGCGCGAGATTGAGGAGCCAACAAATGGTTCCGTTGCCTTGCGACTTGCTGTTGTGAGACTTGTTATTTTGGCGACGCGCGAGATTGAGGAGCCAACAAATGGTTCCGTTGCCTTGCGACTTGCTGTTGTGAGACTTGTTATTTTGGCGACGCGCGAGATTGAGGAGCCAACAAATGGTTCCGTTGCCTTATGACTTTTTGATCACATTACTTCCATGGCTTTGAACCCTGTTGATTGAGCCAACAAATGATTCCTTTGCCTTGCGACTTGTTGCTGTAAGACTTACTAGTTACGCGACATCTGAGATTGTTGCTGAAGACAACATAAGGTTCTGTTACACTGAGACTTGCTCAGTTAACAAATGTGTTACTGGAATCCTACAGCTAAAGAAATTGGAGATTGGTTTGATTTAAAGGCTAAAGAGTTCGCTGAACAAGAAAATAGAAGCCTTACGTTTCAAACAGAAGACTGGTTACAGAAGTATATTTATGCTGACCTTTACGAAATTTTCTTTGTTACGTTTTTATTGGAGTTACACGCTTGGATAGCCAAGTTAGCAGATTCTAGACCTATGCTGCATGTTGATCGACCCGTCACGTGGACGCCTGAGCTAGTCAGTATTGTGAAGCGGATCGACAATTCTGTTTCCCGCGCAGTAGACTTTTGGTTGAATAGTCTACTGGAAGGTTTCATTACCGAATTTGCAGTCGATACAAGAAAGAGTTTCAGTGAAGCTGAGAGGAATTTCTTCCAAGTACACAGAGGTAAGTTCTTAAATTCTCTGAACTTATGGATTAAAATGCTTCTGTATGAAAAAGGAAAGCTATGTATTGCTTCTGATGAATAGCATAGACAAGTAATGTCCGTAGATTCTGATAGTGATCCTGAAGTTATTGGTTGCACTCGTAGTGGAAAATGATATAAAGTAGGCCTTGACCAATATTCTTTTGAGTCTAGCCCAGACGATAGCCAAGTCCCTAGAGCAAGCCATATAGAAAGACAAGGGAGTGCTCATATCCCTTATTACCCCTTTACACCGCAAAAACCAGACGGAGCTCAGTATAATCCTACAGTAACACCTTCTAGTAGCCCACACGGTACTTCTAGTACCTCTGTACCACCTTTGTTTAACCATCCCGGAGGCACTGCTACAGTACCTCCACCTCAAACCCGCGCAAGAAGGATGGGTGATGACATGAAGCTACCAACTTTTAGAGGAACAGGGATAGAAGACCCTGAGCAGCACTGGTTCTTATGTGAATCCATTTGGACAATTAAGCAAATTAATGACGATGCTGTTAAACTGGTTCAGTTAGCAACCACACTAAGAGAAAGAGCCTTGACTTGGTTCATGAAATACTCAGCAGCACAGAATAGGACGCTTGCTGAGGTAAGAAATGCTATGATTTGGGAATTTAAGAAACCTAAATCAGAATCACAGTGTATAACAGAGCTCAAAGACATCAAACAGTTACCTACATAATCAGTATGGGACTTTGACCAGAAGTTCAAAGCCTTGATAGATCAAGTAAGCTTCGAGTTTGCACCACAGCAACATAAAGAATGGTTCATTGCTGCGCTGCTCCCACACATTAGACTTCCTCTTATGCAACAGAATCTCAATACTCAGGAACAAGCTCTAGAAATGGCTATGAAACTAGAAGCTTCGCCAATTGCAGGAACAAGCAACGATGTTGCGCATTTACAGAACCAATTAGCAAACTTAACCTTGCAAGTGCATGATATTAAGAAAGGCAAGGAGATTAAGGAAGAAATTTGGTGTACAAAATGTAAAGCCCAAGGTCATTCAAAGGACCATTGTCCCGTTTTCATAGACTATATTGCAACTGGAGCACCTAATCCTTTACCACAGGCACAAGGGCCTTGGTGTGAAATCTGTAGAACTAGAGGTCATAGACCACAAGAATGTCACTTACTCCAGAAATATGTACAAACTCCAAAGAATCTATATTGTAATTTCTGTAAATCAGTAGGTCATGATGAGAACAATTGTAGAGCATATGATCTTATGATAGAAAGAAAGCATGATGTTTATAGGGTACAAGCAGAGACACAAGGACCCACAGCAGGTCCACCGTATGACCAAACTCGGGACGCCCGAGCAGCAAATTATAGAGGACGCGGACGCACAACAAATTTTGGTCGCGGAAGAGGACAGATCACTTGTTATAATTGCGGAACACAAGGTCATTTTGCTAGGGATTGCCAAAATCCTACAACCCTCTGCAGGTATTGTAAATCTTCCGACCATATCATTGAAGAATGCCCTCAGTTACAGGCTAAGATGCAAGCAAAGACACCACAGGTCAATCAGAATATTCAGTTGATTGGAGCAGAAAAAAGAGAACCAGACCCTACAGTTAATATAGTGACACGCAGTGGAGCAACCACTGGTGCGCAAGAGATGGGAACGAGAAAGCAAGCGACGCAATGGGTGCACCGCGCTAACATTAAACCAGCCCCACTTAACCTGCAGAAGCAAAAAGAAGCATTTAAGCAAGCTCAAGAGTATTTCTCAGATCCGAGAGCTTCAAGTTCTGCCGCAATTCCGCAGAACATTAGTAGATCGCAAGTGCTAAGACAAGACAACCTGGTACAAGAACAGGCCACTACAGCTGGAAGGCCTGATGATGATGAGGAGCATGCACTAGGCAGTGTTCAAGCATTCCTGCGACAATGTTTAAAACTGTTGCGCAATGAAAAAGCAACTCTAGAACTCCAACACCTGTTGGATCAGTGCCAACACTCTGCTTCGACGAACACACCGCAGCGTGCTGTTCACCAGATTAGGAGTCACATTAGAACTGGAAAAGAGATGAGGCTCACAGCACAGATTGGAGCATTTGAAATGGATGAAGTCATGTTAGATTTGGGCTCAGAAGCCAATTTTCTCACTATGCAGACATGGGAACAGATGGGAAGCCCTCAGCTTACAAGATCCCCTATCCAGCTAAGACTCGCAAATCAGCAACGAGTCTCTCCATTGGGCAGATTACCCAATGTACCTATTGATATTGAAGGAGTAAGAAGCTCTGCAGATTTTGAAGTAATCAAAATTATGGATGATAGTAGACCATACCCAGCGCTGTTAGGAATAGACTGGGCATTTGATAATTTGGCTGTCATTAACCTGAAGAAAAGACAGATGACCTTTGAGGATGACCAGATCAGGGTCATCGCACCTCTTGATCCTATTCAAGGACCAAGATATATAGAACCCATTCGCGCAGAAGAGGAAGCGCGCCACATGGAAAGCTTGTACCAGATGACCACTAACCACAGTGACTATGTCAACCCCACGGCAGATGGCCATATCAGCTGGCGATGTGATAGCTCGTGCACATCAGACTCAGATGCAGGATTGGAAAACTGGCAGAATCGTCTACATGAGGTTTCTGCAAGACGTTGCGCCATGATGACTAAATCCATTCGATGGATTGGCACAGAATTAACTGACACTCCAACTTTTGATGGCTTAACTGAAGTAACTAAATTCATACAGGAATATGAACAAAAGCTTCAAGAACAGCAGCGCATACAGGCACTGGATGTAGCATTGCGCGCTACACCCGCAAGATGGTGGATTGCGCATAAGGAGAATATTCATACATGGAAAGACTGTCGCAGATTGATATTGCGCAGATTTCAGGACACCACAGCCGAAGCGCTACGCAAATATGAAGGACAGAGTGACCCCAGGTCACACATTGAAGCATGTATTCAGCAATGGTCAGATATTCCGGAAGATGAATGGGTTCACCAATTCATCCACACATTGGATACAATTCCAAGGAATTGGTATACTGAAATAGAATTGCGCAAAGGCACTCTTACTTGGGCTCTTATGATAGAAAGCTTTCAACTTACCTTCAGCTTTGAGTCAGAACATCCAAGCATTGATCAGGCTTTGAAGTGTATTAGAAAGAAGGTATTTGAACACTATCCAGTAACAGAATATTCCCAACCAGATTGGGCTGTCCAGATAGAACATGCCCTGGAATGTTATAACTTCACCGCTGAAGATGAGGAGGACGATCCTCGCAACATCAATATCCCAGAATCAGAAGGGACGCGCAATATTGAAGGTCCTGAGCTTGATATTCCTGCCATCACAGAACACGTCAAGCTCAAGAAAGTTAACATTGGTACAGAAGCTGACCCAAAGTTTGCTTCTATAGGAGATTATTGGGATGATGAAACTGTTGCGCATGTTTCAGATTTATTACATGACTACCAGGATATCTTTCCTACCAAGTTCACAGAAATGAAAGGCATCCTAGGAGACTTAGGAGTGATGCGCATACCTCTGAAACCAGATGCCAAGCCAGTAAAGCAGCGCCCATACAGGTTGAACCCGCGCTACAAAGAAAAAGTCAAAGAAGAAATTGATAAGATGCTTGCAGCAGGTATTATTGAACCAGTAGAGGAAAGCGATTGGATTAGTCCTATGGTGGTCCAAGAAAAGAAAACGAAAGGTGAAATAAGAATTTGTGTCGACTTGCGCAAACTCAATGATGCATCAGCGCACGATCCATTTCCCACTCCTTTCACAGATGAAGTACTTGATAATGTTGGAGGACAAGAGGCTTACTCTTTCACTGATGGATTTTCAGGATATCATCAGATTAGAATCCATCCGGACGACCGCCACAAGACTACTTTTGCAACTGAATGGGGCTCATTCCAGTATACGGTAATGCCCTTTGGTCTTAAAAACGCACCTGCTATCTTCTCTAGAGTTGTTGTTGCTATTTTTAAAGAATTTATCCACAAGTTTTTAGAAGTCTATTTTGATGACTGGACTGTATTTGGTTTACTAAAGAACCATATTGCGAATCTGCGCATGATGCTAGAAAAATGTAGACAGCATCAGATTTCCCTTAACTTGAAAAAATGTATATTTTGTGCGCCCTTTGGTATTTTTTTGGGACATATTGTATGCAGACAAGGACTCCTGATGGATCCTGCGAAGGATTCCATCATTGCTAATTTACCTGCGCCCAACTCAGTTAAGCAATTGCGCACTACATTGGGACATACAGGATACTACAGAAAATTCATCAAAGGATATGCAAGGATCACAACGCCTATGGAAAGATTGCTGAAGAAGGATTCAAAGTTCCACTGGACAGAAGAATGCCAACAGAGCTTGGACACACTTAAAGAAAAGATGATCACAGCGCCTATTCTAGTTTTCCCAGACTGGAGAAAACCTTTTCATGTTCATGTTGATGCTTCTTCCATAGCATTAGGAATCGTGCTTACACAGTCTGGAGAAGGAAGTATTGACCACCCAATTGCTTACTCCAGCAGAAAGCTATCTACAGCTGAGAAGAACTACACCACTACAGAAAGGGAAGGACTAGCTATGGTGTATGCCCTACAGAAATTCAGACACTACCTGTTAGGAGCTCACTTTAAAATGTATACTGATCATTCTGCTTTGAAATATTTGGTCAATAAACCAGTATTAGGAGGAAGAATTTGCAGATGGCTACTGCTCTTTCAGGAATATGATTTTGAGGTTATTGTAAAACCAGGCAGATTGAATGTAGGCCCTGACCATCTATCCAGGATAGAGTCAGGAGAGGAACCTACAAGTCTCGAGGACAATCTGCCTGACGCACAGTTGTTTTCTATCCAAGCAGCAGACGAATATTATTCTGATATTCTTGAGTTTCTCACTACCGGACAAGCGCCGGCTGAGTTTACAATCCAGCAAAAGAAGCAACTTGTTGTCAGAGCCGCAGACTTCACTTTGATAGCAGGCCAGCTTTATAAGTTGGGCCCTGACGAAATTTTGCGCAGATGTATCTTACCACATGAAAAGAGCTCTATCATCGCAGAAGCGCATTCAGGTACCGCAGGAGGCCATTTCGCAGGAAAGCCGACTGCGCAAAAGATATTAGCCGCAGGTCTTTGGTGGCCGACATTGCACAAGGATACTAAGGAATTCTGTAAATGTTGCGATGTGTGCCAGCGAACAGGAAAACCCTCAAAGAGAGATGAAATGCCGCTAAGACCCCAGATCACACTGCGTACTTTTGATAAATGGGCCATTGACTTTGTAGGACCTATTAACCCACCAGGAAAAAGAACTGGCGCAAGATATATCATTACAGCTACTGAATACCTCACCAGATGGGCTGAGGCGAAGCCAGTTAAGAACTGCGACGCTGCTACTTGCCGCGCAGTTCATTTTCGAGAACATTATCACTAGGTTTGGATGCCCAGTGATCCTCATGAGTGATCAAGGTACACATTTCCTCAATGAGACTATAGAGGCCCTCACTGAAGAATTTCAAATGAATCACCATAAGAGTACACCCTACCATCCTCAAGCTAATGGTACGGTGGAAGCATTCAATAAGATCCTTGAGAATGCCCTGACGAAGATCTGTAATCAACAAAGAGATGATTGGGACCTTAGAGTCACAGCTGTATTATGGGCTTACAGAACCACTTGCAAGAAACTAACAGGTCACACACCTTTCAGCTTGGTGTATGGACAAGAAGCAGTTATGCCCATGGAATACATTGTTCCCAGTCTCCGAATTGCGCAAATTACAGAAATGGCAGATCCTGATACTATGAATGAAAGACTTTCGCAACTGCTTGCCTTAGAAGAAGACAGACTTTTGGACGGATTTCATCAACAGGTACAGAAGGCAAGACAGAAAGCTTGGCATGACAGGCACATTAAGCATAAGCACTTTGAAGAAGGAGACTTGGTACTCCTTTATGATAGTAAATTCATCAAGTTTCCAGGCAAGTTTCGCGTGCATTGGTTAGGCCCTTTTCAGGTAATAAAAATAACAGACGGAGGCGCAGTTCAGCTTGCGAAGCTGGATGGAGAATTACTACCTACAATGATAAACGGGAGTCGGCTTAAGCTTTATTGCGACGGCCACTACGCCCTGTCGACATAATATATTGCTCAAGAGTGCAGATGTCCGGTGTAGTTGAAAGAGACATCGCATTCAGTCTACACGGAAGCTGCGACACACCCTCAGTTTCCAGCTTCCTGTGCAATTCCTTGAAATATCCGCGCATCCTGAATAAAAATTGCTTGAAGAGAGCTCATCGGTACGCTCTGGCGAAGTTTTGTTTTTGGACCGTTGAACTATCGCTCTTGCGGAGTTCCCTTTGATAATTTGACCGCTTGAAAAAGTTTTGTTGTGGACCCATAGAGGCACAGTTTCCTAAGTTGAAATGACCCGCCGGAAATTTTGAATTACAGCAGTTATGTAGCCGCGTTTGAATAAATGAAGGATAAGGCCGCTATTTAAGTCTAGCCGTTCTGACGGATTCGGCTTAATCTCCGAAAGATTTGCATTTAACTCAGGCGCCGAAAGCATTAGCTTCTCCTGGAAGGCTGTCAGAGCCCGTCAATCACAATAAATGCACCGCTACGGCGAGAACGATAGCGTGTTGTCAACTCACGTATAGCCGCCTACAGCTAAGTAACCCCACTTGGTCGCATTTACTATCCCCGCTGGCTATAAATACCTCACACTTGTATCATTTTCGGGTTACTATCTCGAGTTGCATAGTTGTGTTTGAAGATCTAAATTATTGTTTTCAGAGCCGAGTGTGCAGAGTATTTTCCCTTGTTTTCAGCATCCATACCCTACGCAGGTCCGCCATTTGCTGTCCAGAGTTTTGTTATCTACATTGGTTCACGACGGAGAATTTATCGACTGAAGAAGTTGTTCGTCAATTTCTGCGCCGAGGCTTAGATTTCGGCATGGCCACTCCGGTGACGGCTTCGACCTATGTACACCCTGGTGCTACTGATCCCAGAACATCTCCAGGCACAAGAGCATCTCAGCAGCAGCCGGAGGAACCTGTTCCAGAGCCACTCGCGTCTATGGTGAACTATATTCCGCCGCGTCCAGATGATGCGCCGGATGTACAGATTCCGAAGAATGCAAAGTATCCAATTCCGCTACCCGCCACTACCGGCTAGTGTGCGGGTAGAAGGCCAACTATTGGGAAACATTCCATTGGTTAAATTCTCTGATTTTAACCTTGGAGACTATAAGACATATCCTCAGTTCCAGTTGGACCGATATCTGGATATAGTGCATAATCCCACCAGAAAAGTTGACGAGTTTATCCCGAAGGGATTTGCAGCAAATATTGAGCGCCCTGGACTCTTGAATTTGTTGAAGCTACCGCACTTTGGGCGTAGCAATGAAGTGAACGCAGTCGTTAAAACACTGCTATCCTGCGTTCATGGAGGTTACCTTTGGCTCGGGAGGCCAATTGATCTAAATGTTGATTTGATACACCGCATCACCGGTCTATCTAAGGTTGGTAAGGATCCCAATATCCATTTTGTGGGAAAGGATAAGGACCGAAAATTGGCTGCAAAGCTGGTCCAGAAATATAACTTGACAAGAGGAGGTCGGGCTTATGACCTCACGACAGTAGAAGATGAGGCACTTCGCTTCACAGGAAGTCTGCTTGCAGGCAGACTTCTCACAAAGTGCCGACCAAAAGAAGTTACTGGAGCTGTCGTGGAGCTCGTTATCGCAGCTGCGGAGGGAGAACAGTACAACTGGTCTCTCTTCCTGCTGAATTCTTTTTTGGCTGATTGCCTGAATGTGCAGGACAATGCAGCCCAATCATTCCATTTTTCGTGGCTTCTAATTTTATGCGCTCTCGTCGGGTGGAAGGAGCCCCCGAATACTCAGTTCCTTCCGCGCCGCGCAGGAGAGGTTGCCGGCATGCGCTACATCAACCTCTGGGATTCCCCTAATCCCGCGAAGCGCAAGATGAATCGCCCTATCTTTTGTGAGTACTACTATCTCCTCCGAGATACCATACAAGATATGCCAAGGCTGAGCGAGGAGACAGCCACATTGTATGAAGGGAAGTTGGCTTTTACTGCCGACATCCATCAACTTTACCTTCGGCCTTGCGACATTCCAGGTGACTGGGCGCTAGGTCTTTACAGGATGACCACAGAAGATGTCGAAGAAACCATTAAGTCGTGGTCGGACGAATGGAGAGCAGCAGCCGACATCGCACCTGCGATGCCACCCTCCGCTGCGCAAGAGAAGGATAAGGGCAAGGAAGCCCCTGAGCAAAGAACCGATGAAGGCTCAACAGAACCAGCCACCAAGAAGCAGAAAGTGTCGCATCCCACTGAGGCCATTCCCTCGGGGATCGAAAAATACTTGAAAGAGCAATTTCGTGAGATGAGGAACACGCATGCTCACATCCGAAGTGCTCTAGACTTACAATTTGTAGAATTGAAAGGTCTCGCAGGAAGGATTGCGCAGACCCATGCGCCAGCATCTACTTCACAGGCGCCACAAGAAATTCCAAGTGATGAGCGAGTTGAAGAACTCACAGAAAGGCACACTGTCATGCATATTCCGCCTACCAGCATGACACTTCCAAATCCTCTAGCTGAACTACAGGTAAGCACAGTTGGACCTGTAGAAATAAATTTGTCTTTGATTCCTATAGAAACTCTACAGCTTGTACAGGAGAAAGTTTCTCTTGAGTTGAGAGCTAGAGAGCTCTCTACTTTCCAGGCAAACCAACGACTGCAATCGCAGGAGATAGAGCTGAAAGAAAGTCATAAGAATATCTCTGCGAAGCTTGCACTCTATGAGGCGCAAGACACCGGCATCAGAAACGCAATAGAAGAGATTGCCCAGGAACTCCCGGCTTGCGAGATTCAACCAGACCTCCCTCTGGTTGCAAAAGTTCAAATTATTGGAGGAAGGGTGAAAACCCTGGAGCAAGAAATAGTTGCTATGGCTGAGGACCATAGAACCCAGATTGCTGAGCTAGAAGCTCGTGTTGCCGCGTAGCTTACGAATGATGCGCAGGTACAATTTGAAGCACTGATCAGAGCTTCCACACAGATGAAAGATCGAGTACAGGAAGCCAAGAATCTGATGAACCAGGCTATGGAAGCTTGGACGGAGCTTGTGAACCTCCCTTTTAAAGTGGGTCTGTCAGAACAGGTGCAAGCTGCAGAACAATCTCTCACTGTTCTGAATGAAGAAGATAAGCCCTTAACAGGCTTGCCAAAGATGAAGAAAATGGGCGAAGTGCGCAAAATGCAGCAGCAACTGCACAAGCTCAGAACTGAAGATGAGAAGCTCACCAACAGCATTCAGCCATTCATGGATGAGTATGCTGAAATCGTCGCCCAGGTTGAGACAAAAATCAAAGAGATTGCTGAATCTCAGGAGATCATTGATACCCTCACTAAAGATGAAGCAACCGCAGAAACGGTGCAAACAGCTGACGAGTGTATTGAGGAATTGGACTCCGCTATTGCGAAGTGGAAGAAAACATTCGCGGAGACTCAAGCAAAAGCAGAGGCGCAAATCAAGCCACCACGCGCTAGTGCGAGTGGCTCGAGGGCGAGCCACAAGTGAGTGTTGGGGGCCTGTTGGGGCCAAGGTCGCAGCTATAGTAAAAGCTGCAAATTTTGGGAAAAAGCACGAGTATGGAAGGAAAGTGCTAATTTTGGGACAAGCACTAAGTTTTGGGTAAGAAGGAGACGGTGCGCAGTACGGTGCCAGATGGATGATCTCAGCGCAGATCACGGACCGGAAATTGCGGAGCCCGCGCGCACGTCATCGAAGAATGAAGGTGGGTCAGCTACCATAATAAATAAGGCGATGGAGTAGAGGGCTCAGCTACCCTCATTTAAAGGCTCAGTACAGAAGTTATGGTTGCTCGGATCAAGGAGGAGCAACGGACCAGAGCATTGAAGGCGAAGGACGATCGCCCATACCCACAATCTGCGCCGGAATTCATGGAGCCTGCAGGAAGCGGCGACGTGACTGCAAGCGGCGCCTACAGTACACCTAGCCATGTGCGTGGTTAGGGTTTTTGGGAATCACTGTTGGGAAAGGCCCACAGTTTTGTAAAGGTGTGACCGTCATGGCCACCTATATATATGAATAATTGTAATGGGTAAACGGTTGGAGAGTTAGAGAGAGTTAGACAGTACTCAGTTAGAGAGTTAGATGTTAGACTGTTAGATAGCCAGTCTAAAGGATAGATCATGTGTTAATTATCCTTCACTGTATTTTCTACCCAGTGTGTAGAACTAGAGAGGAAATCGGATAGCCGAGGAGCTAATCCCTGAGTTGCCAGACAGTCTGAGTCGACGTCTGTGCCTTTGTAATCTCCATAGAGAGGAGACTAGATTGAGAGAAGGGCTCCCAGCTGTGTGCGTGGAGTTTCCTGGAAAGATCTAAGGCTGCAGCTGTGTGCGCAGTCATTTTCTGGTTAATATAACACTCCCGTGGACGTGGTTTTCCTCGAGGAGATGAGCTTCACATATATCTTCTTGTTATAATGTTTGCGTGAATGATAACTGTTTAAGATCATTACCTGTGTGTACATCTTTTGCATCATCTTTGCGACTGTTTGAGTGAGTTTAGGAAGGTCCTTTGTTGTTATAATCGCCAAGTATAGAAGTAGTGGTGGAACGTTGTCGCTGCAGCGACCGAGCTTCGCGTGACTGCGATGAGTGCGCAGGACGAGGAGGTATTTTAGCGCATCGACGCAAGGAATAGGCGCCTTCCGCGTCCGGAGGACGAGACTGCGCAGTGGGTCTGCAGGAAGGAAGGCATCCGCGCAGTGGCGTCGCGAGGCCTGCGGGAAAGTCCGACCGCCGATATTTGAGGAAGAAGGAGATATATAGAACAATCTCAGCGTCACCACGGTTAAGGAAAGCTGATTCCTTAACCCCCCATAGCCACTTCGGGTGAGACCTCGAGCTGCCGCGCAGCTCGTTGCCGAGAGGGCCAGTGCGCCAAGGGGTTTTGTTGCTGCACTTCATTAAAACCCGGGTCTGCCCAGAAAAGCAGCCAACAGATACATTGTATGATCAGGTAGATCATGTATGATGATATGTATCAGGTGGATACATTGTATGATCAGGTAGATCATGTATGATGATATGTATCAGGTAGATACTTGGTATGCATCAGGTGGATGCATTGTATGATCAGGATGATCATGGATGACGAGCTTCAGGATGTTGCTCCAGATGATATGCATCAGGATGATGTTATGATGATGATCAGGTTGATCATGTGATGATGTACATCAGGATGATGTATGGTGAGAATCAGGTTGATACTTCATGGACGTGGACATGTTGTGCAAGGGTAGCATGTAATAAGTCCTGGATCTCTGAACAGGTTGTGCTAGTCACATAAAATGGCTCAGATGCTCTTTAGAGATCTTGCTTGGAAAGACACTCTTTTAAGGTTTTGCTAGACCACATATAATACATCCTAGAGATTTGGACAGGTTGTGCTAGTCACATAAAAGGCCTCAGAAGCTCTTTAGAGATCTTACTTGGCAAGACACTCTTTTAAGGTTTTGTGGGGACCACATGTAATAAGTCCTGGAGATATGGACAGGTTGTGCTAGTCACGTAAAAGGCCTTAGATGCTCTTTAGATATCTTACTTGGAAAGACACTCTTTTAAGGTTTTGTGGTAGGGGTCACATGTAATAAGTCCTGGAGATTTGGACAAGTTTTGGTAGACACGTAAAAGGCCTCGGATGCTCTTTAGAGATCTTGTTGGGCAAGACACTCTTTTAATGTTTTGTGACAATCACATGTAAAAGATCCTAGGAGATCCTATAAGTTGAGATGTGTGCTCGTAAAATGCCTTGGATGCTCTTTCGAGGTTTTTTTGACGCACGTAATTAGTCCTGAGATCCACAGTATAGCCAGTGATGATGAAGACCTACAGGTGGTGGGCCTACATCCAGTATGAAAAGGGACTGGCTCTGTAGAACTTCCTATGACGAGTAGATCAGAGATTGATTGAGATAGCAGCAGCTGTGACGATGATGATGATTCGATGACGATGATCCAGAGAAGAAGACTTGTGCTAGCAGATCTGTGTCGAGAAATACCTTCCTAGTTAAGAGGGAGTGTTGATGTAATTGTAACTTCGGAATGTATTTCACCTATGTATATTGTACTCCTATAGATATGTTATTATTCCTCTATACGGAAGTGTCGTCATTTGTATTGACAAGTGTCGCAAGTGTCGCAACTTGCATGTGATGGGTTATTAGACCACCAAGTGTGGGGTCATCCCTGATTAGTATTACCATGGGTTATTAGACTGAGTTAGACAAGTCGGCCTTGCTAGTTTATTAGTCAGGTCAGGTCATGTATAAATAGAGTGCAAGAGGCACTCTATTTGATCATCTCATTATTCACTTATACACTCATCGGAAAGTGGTGCACAAGTGAGGAAGGAGGAGTAGCTGCTAGGAGGACTATCTCTTGTACTTGGGTTGTATCATTTCTCTTTCTATCTCTGAGTAAGTTGTGGGGTTTTTCACCTTTATGGTTTTTCCTAGTGAAAATCTGTTTGTCTATTGTCTCATGTGATTGCTTGTTGTGATTGATATGCTTGATATGTTGTACATGTTATTCTCTCAGTAAATATCCTAGAGTATATTGAATTAATGCAAAAAAATTAACAGCTGTGTCATTGTCTTATCATGGATATACACTTGTAGTCTAGTAGCCATGAATTGTCTTCAATCATTGTTAATTCAATACTATCATGGATCTGCAATGTATTGGTCGGCAGCCATGATTTGAGTTAGTTGTTTCAAGCATGGGTATGCCTGCCTCGAGGTCGTTAGATATATTGTTGATATTTTCTTGCATCTCTTCTCCATTTCTCCTTCATATATCCTTGCAGACTTCATATTGGTAAAGTGTTTCGGCCATCAGGTTCCTTCTGACCTCACACTTTAGGGGGCATCTGTTATACCTCAAATTGCCACACCATGGGTAAGTGAGAGTCTGCATGTTTCACCACCTTGGAAAACATGATTTTTATGCCTCCTAAGGGTGTTAGGACCCTTCATTCTAATGTTGGTACCTTCCCTAGTCACATTTGGAAGAAAATTCAACAAGCAAGGGGTCGAAACCCACCTTAACCGCCTCAAAAAATTAGCCATCTGGAATTTTAGCACCCTGCATGCCTATGGGGGGGTGACAATTTCAAATTTTGTCACCCTACATGCCTATAGGGGAGCAAAAATTTCAATATTTTCGTGCTTTGCTTAGTTATAGGGGAGCGAAAATTTTGGTTTAGGCTTATCCCTTTGATTTTGGATCTTGGATCTCATGGAGATTTTCTTGGGATGAGGTACCCCTTCGAATCCCATCTCACATTCCCTCCTTGGCATGGTTTAGATCCTTTATCCACATATTATTCACTTAGATCCATCATTTTCTCATAGTGGTTGGCTTTCCCAAATCCTACTTAAGGAGGACCATCCATGAGCTATGGGGGTGAGCTTGGAAACACCAAACATATGATCCTATGAGTCTTGCAAGGGTGATGTTGGAGAGCTTGGAAGGAAGTGCTGCTACTTTGGGAATAAAGGTATAACATTGTAATCAGCTTCTTTTGGCTTTCTAATCATTAATATAACTTAGCCTATTCCTCTCATTTTCATGTCTTTAATGGTGAATGCATGAAATTGTCTATGTTTTTATAGTTAGATCTTTGTTATACATATATTGCTTTGGAGAAGGTGTTTTCTTTCCTTTGTGAACAGGTTCATAAATCCATAATCAAGGGCTGGAGCTGGAGCAACTTAGGAGCAACAAGGAAAACCATCAAAGTAAGGCACATGATATACTTGCTTTGGCTTTACATAGCTTGTTAACTAATGTGTGAGCTAGATCTAGGAGGACTATAGTGTCTATTTGTTTCCTCTTTGTCATGGATGGGAAACTAGGGGCCTTTTCTAATCCCAAGGGGATATCTACCTATCCATAGGAAGAAAATCTCACCACAATCCTCCTCCTGTCAATCTTCACAACGACACTCTTGGTCCTAGAGATCCCGATCCAACCAACAAACCCAACATTTTAGATGGCGCATGCTGTGAGAGATTCAATGAATTCCACACTCTGCACAGCAGAACAGTTCTTCGACACCACCATTGCTATCCATCATCCTGGAAGGGATGAATTTTCTTACTTCTTCAGATAATATCCTCATAGAGTTATGGATTAGGCACCTAATAACACACATAGTGTTTTTGGGAATGTCTTGGTGAAGAACTTCCAATTTAACAAGAAATGAGAGGCTCGAGCGATAATTAAGGGAACAACCCCTATGGAACCGCATCCATCCCATTTAATGACTACTCTTTCATCATCAAGAATATCGCACAAGTTCCTCCATCCAACGTTGAATTCCCTTGTGATTGTGCTCTTGGAAGAACAAATCCACTCATGTGAAATCGAGGTGATGTCGAAGAGAGATGCCATCCCATCTATTCCAAATTCTCTCATCATAAACCACCTCTATATTTCCATCATGAGATTGTTTGGCCTGGTTCTGAGAATTAAAGGGATCCAAACATGGGGATTGGTCTTCCATGATGACACTTTCCTTGGGCTGGCACAATTTCATAACTACATGTGTTGCACTCTAGTACCATTCCTCATGCTAATGCAGCCTGAACTAAATGTCTTCCTTCTATGGTTAATTCGGTATTCTTGGTCCCTTGACCAATTTTGGATCCAGTAAGCTAGAGACTTAGGGAATGGATTCATAGTAAACCTCTCCATGGAGGTCAACAAAGCTTCTTGTAGATCTTTGTGTGGCTGAGTTTGCCAAAGAATTCCCCTCTTTGTTTTGGGCTCTTAATATATGAAAAAACTCCACATGTTGAAGTCTCTCCATTTTTTTCCAAATTCTTAATTGGATCCTTGCTAAGGAAGGGTTATGAAGTGGAAATCGAAAATTTTCCGCTCTGATTGCTAACCATGAGTCTCCTAGAAAAATCGCGTTTGTGATTTTTTTCCTTGACTAGAGTTTTTGTCCCTTTTCAGAGGGCCAAGGGTGTGTGCAAGAAGATGAGGGACCTTTTAGATGCAATCCTAGTTTTTGAAAACATGTTCGTGTTACATAAAAATATAACGTGTTTTTGATACCTAGCACTTGGTGAGGTAAAACCCGAGCCTGACATGTCACTAGAAATGTAGGATAGGTAAACATAATGCGTACGCGTTATATAACTGAAAAACACGTACGTGTTATGTAGTTACAAAACATGTACGCATTTTGTAAATCTAAAATCAATTTAAATACACAGTCCCGACCACCCCCAATCACCCGCGACACGTTTCACACATTAGAAATGTGAATTCGAGCTTGGACGACGTGCCCTAGAGTATTGGAGGAGTTGGATTTCATTGGAGGGGAGGCAAATTCACTGGTGGATTGTCATCTAATTAGGTAATTCATTCACCCATACCATTTATTTGTCAATTCTAAACCTAAATTACCATTTTTTTATAGTTTAAAACAACCTAATTTTGTAATATTTATCAAATTGGAAATAACCCAATCTCTAATTAAATTCACATCTCCCTCAACCAAGATGAGTGAATAATTACAATGAATCCCTCTTCAAGAACTCAAAAATTCCTAATGCAACCAAAAATAGAAAAAAAACAAAACTCCTCCCTTTCTACAATGTATCCATCCACACGAAACCCAAATTTCCAACCCTCAAAGGCCATTTCCCCATTATACCAATTGAATAAGTTTCCTTGGAAATGGCCATAACAAGATGAAATGCATGCACAAGTGTGAATAGAAAAAATGCATAAAAAATTATTAACTTGGTTTCTCAAAATTTCATCACAATCATTTGTCCATGAACATAATCAAAATTTCATCACAAGTGTATGTAGTTATACATTGCCTCTTAGTTAAGCACCCTTAACTAAATGCAAAAACACATTAACAAAGTGCCTCTCGGGCCTTCCCTATCCACACCCTCGATCAATCTACTCAACACTCAAGGACCATCGATTCAACTCAAAGACATGTCGAGTCTCTAAGCTCATCTACAACCAATTGTATTCCAGTCCACAATTTCCCCATTTTCCCATGTCACTTTTGGTTGGTTTCAATGTTTATAGAACAATGGAAATGGTGAACACCCATGAACTACCTAGAGTGTGTCATGACAGTGTTCCCAACCATGATCGAGTAAATGATATTTAGAGTATTGGTGGCAGCCCTGTATCACCCCTTTTCTTACCACATATCCTAATAGTCCCTCGCCCCTGTCCTTTACATATCCAACAATCCTAATCTACACTCAGAAAGACCCGCGGCCCTGACCTAGTAACTATTCCTAGAAACCTATCCTAAAACCCTTATAATATTCTTACCTATCTCGGCCCTTCTTCCCTTGGATGTTGTCCTAACCCTACATCTATCCTAAACTTCCATCCCTCTTAAAGACTTTGTTTAAGACACTGGTCCGATTTTTACCACCTGAAACGCCCCCGGGAATGTTACCTTAACCATATTTCTAAGCCTAACGAGTCATATCCTATTCTTACTTATTCATTAACTGAATGTAGTCACGGTCCTAGAACTGTGACATTTAAATTTAGTTGTTCTATCTCAACTTAATATTCATCCTCCTAATCAACCATCTTGTCATATCAATCACATATCATAATACTTGGATTATTAATAAATATACATGTGATAATTCTGAGATAACACTTTCATATTCCACTTGTGATATCTTATTAAGTTGACATTGTTGTTATTGTCATTCTAGTCACAATCTCTAGTTGATTATTCAACATCTTAATCATTGATAGTCATCTCAAGTATATGTAACCATAATAGCAAGACAAACTCATACATATCCATTTCATTCTATGCCACTTTGTCCTCCCCTCCAACCACAAGGCGTAATATGTTGAAATCAATAAATTTAATGTTAGCTTATGAAGTTGATGGAAATATTGTTTTCAGCAAAAGACATAAAGGACAAAACATGTCAAAATAACACTCCTAAATTCTAAGAAGTTTAAACCCAAGTTTGCATGGAAAAGTCACCAATGAGGGTTAAGAAGTGCCTTAACTTCTAGAAAGAAGTTGAATGAAACTTACTTTTTAATTGTTAAATGTTTAGTTTTAAGTTTTAAATGTATGTAAGTGAATGCCATTAAATTGTTTAATTGAGTTTGATTTATTACATTTTCAATTTTGAAGAGACGTCATTAGATACCATGTATATGTTTCTAATGATTTTCGTATTGATATTTTTATTGCAATTGCAACTATGGACACAAATGCCGAGATACTGATTGAGCTTTCCCGCCTAAGGGGCATTAGTGCAACTTTTAGTGGTGGTGACAGGATTTGCCTCTCACTTGCATCAACCTTGGATGCAATTGTTGACACCATTTCATAGTCTAGAAATGTACTATATGATATTACCTCATATAGAGAAAGAAAAAGACAAGAATATGTTGATGAGCTAGACTACAATGCAATAAAAAAGTTGAAAATATCCAAAGAGCTCATATTTGCATTGTTTAGGGACCCTTGTCGGGAGAAATCCCAAATGCAAACAGGCCTCTTATCTCTATTGAGTGGTGCACATTTCAACCATTTGTTGATAACTGGATGGACAGATGGTACATGGTTTTTGATATGCCACCACATAACAGTAGGGAAATTCCCCTGTATCTCCTTTGAAAGATGTATGTAGAGTTCGTGTTACATAAACACGTAAACTATTTTTATATCTTGCAGTTTTAGGCGATCTGTGGGGCGATGCCCCAAAACCAACCCAATGCGAGGCTTCGAGACCAAGATCTCCCTATCCCTGCACCTTGCAGGAAGTTTCCTAGGCCAAATGTCCCACCTGCACATCGTGTTATTCCACAGACACGTGATGCATGTTTGAGTTTGGCACGGGCGGTTGTTCGCCATGGCACTATGGTTCAGCATATGGGTGAGGAAGGGACATCTATCCCTGGTGTGGCACATACACCAGGTCGGCACCATGCAGGACCATCGTCTAGTGTAGGACCATCCACTAGTGCAGGACCATCGGCACATCCCCAACCTAGTATTGAGCCTCATATGTGCACATCATGTGGTCATCCCTGCTATGGTCTTGCCTCAAATGTTTCCTTCAGTGGGTTTTTGAGTGAGGTATGTAGATGGTTAATTGTAATAAATTATTTATTTATTTTCCTCTTTGTACACACATATATAGTTTGAGCTAATATATTAATTTTGTGAACTTGTGTTACAACGTAATTTTCCACCTTGTGAGCATCAGCACTCTTTGGCCTGCAGGATCCATTTTACTGACTCAGATCCACTTTATATCCTTCAGACACACTATTTTTCTATTTTTTCCCATGTACGCTAGCTGTATCACTTTAGCTAGCATACCCACGAGCTGCACCACTATAGCCCACGGGTGACATGTAAAATAGTAAAAATCACTAGTTAATTACTTTTTACTCCCACAAAGCGGTCTGAGGGTGACCTTTGGCCCTCCATTTTCCCCGAAATGCCTCGATGTGTCCTTTCACTTACCTTTGGGAAGACTATATATTGAGCACATATGGCATATGGAAGGGAGGAGAAAGAGAGAGCAAGATAACTCTAGTGGATTTTTTCCCTATCTTGAGTCTACACTCATTGATCCTTGCAGTCGTGAACCCTTTATGTTCACCTTCCAAACTCCTATTACAGTTTGAGTTTGCCATTCCATGGAGGATTGAAGTAGTGGAGGCACAAGTGGAGAGGCCCAGATCTTGGTTCAGAGTGGTTGCCGACAAGAGGTCGTATCACATTGTACTTCTTGTTATTCGTTAATAGAAATACTCATATTCTCGTCCATTAATGTTTTGAATGTTGTTATATTACATTAGGTTGCATTTACTTATGATATCATGAACCATTTCTATTGATGATGTTAATGTCATTTATATATTATATGAGCTTGTTGTATTTGGCTATCAAGACTAATTTGTAGGTTCAAGTGCACGAGTTGAAAGCTCCAACGGGGATCTACATCAAACGTTTGGATCGAGGTTGGTTATATTCTTCATTATCTTAGCATTGTCATTTATATAGCATAGCTTTGAGAATTGAGTTAATTTTTGGTAGTCAGCTGTCTGTTGTGGTCTACACCAAGCCATAGGAAGTCTTCTCCAACACAGAAATGGCGACTCCACTTGGGAAAGCATCCATTTTTGGGGATTTTTAGGCATTAGTCCTTATTTAGAGTTGTTGTTTTTCGAATCTCTGTGTCACTGATTGGCCATTAAGGTACACAATAGAAAACTGGCTTTTTATGGGCTGTTGGACTCTTCTTTGGTTAATTTTTCCTTCCCTATACGTGGGTGATCCTTGTTCTACCAGCCTCTACCCGCCTCTGTTTACACTACTGCCCACATCTACCCATTGGTTTTACTTATACATTCGTGTACAAATCTGGCTTTGGTTGTTTTATGACCCTTGGTTGTTGTTGGGTTGGCTTTGAATGTTCCTAAGTCTTTATTGGCCTGATTCTTGACTGTTCCATACCTTGTTCGTGACCAGAACTCCTCTTTTCTCTTGGTTTTGAGCCTTGTTGGTTTTTACCCATATTTGTATTTTTTAGCTCATTCCATTGGCTGAGTCTTACTGTCTGGGATCTGCTAGGTTGTCTTACTGATCTCCTCAGCACTTCTATGACTGAATAGTGAGATTTTGCTTGCATTTTTCATTTCATTATATTGAATAATACAAAAAAATAGTCTTGCATTTTCCTTTTGCTTATAAGTGAAAATACAAAAAAAAATTTACTTTAATGTACTGCATTTTGCATTGAGTGCTTGATGCTTTCATTTAGGTTATGCTTGTGCATTGGAAAATATGAAAGAGATGCATTTTTATATCGAAACCATTGGATTGACTCTCATTCTAGTGGCATTGTTTTTATTGATAGACGAGTCTAGAGTTTGACGATTTTGCATACTATTGAGTCATATCCATCACTAGTTTCATGACCATATCCTTTGAGTAACCACATCCATTAAAATTAACGCTTAATCTTAAAATTGATTAGAACGATTTTATTTATAGTGTACACCAACTAGCATAGGTTTAGAGTCTTGGAATAGATCATTGTGAGTAAACAATCCAAGACTACTAGACGGAACATTATGTGTATGACCAGGGAGTGATGAAATCCATGGTATACATCGGTGTTCTCAGGAAGCTCTACTCAAACCAGATTTAAGCACGAGGTCATGGGAGGTTGGTTGCGGAGATAGCCCTCCAATGCCAGCTGAACATGGGAGATATTTCCAGGATTTGTTCATATCTAGGGGTACTAGAGGTTCGTCCTCTTGTGCTTTGGGCTTAGCTACCCTTCCCATACGACGCATCCCACCTGCAACTGTCCCCCTAAGCATTGGTTATATTGCGGTGACCATAGTTTCCTTACCTATGTATCGCATAGGGTGCTTGCATTGGTTATGCTATTTGTATCCTGGGTCAGATAGGGGTTGGACAACATAGTTGCCGTTGTATAGTTGCCGTTGTATAACTGATTCTGTTACCTCTAGCTGCAGTTTGGGAGTCTCAAGCCTCTCCTAGGCAAGACATACCGTCTCTAGTGTGGGAGCTCATTTAGCCACTCTATTTGTCTGCTCTTGGTTGTAGTTTCTCTAGGTGTGTGCTCTTGATTTTCTATTTTTGACCGATAGTTTGGCCATTAGGGGACATTTTGATTTTATAGTCTCTTCAGAGATATCGTGGCGCAAAGTTCTGCTCTCTGTCGATCTTGTCGGTTGGCTGGTTTACCAGCTACCAAGCTTTCATGCCGTGTCAAGAAGGGACGCCAGCGGGCTCCCTCCGAGTCTTCGGATTCTTACGAGACATACGTTATCGTCGACATGAATGCACATTCTGGCATGGGAGAAATCTCTACTAGTCCATCAGATAGATTCAAACACACTTCAGACACCCCTACCCCTCGAGAGGCATGGGGGGGTGATCCACTTGAGACCCAACCTAGTTTGCTTTGTCTGGATCCACCTGAGACTCAACCTAGTTTGTTTGGTCTAGATCCACCCGAGAACGACCCGTTCGATCCTTTGTTTCCACATAATTATTTATATGGGATGTCAGAGTTACATGATGACACAAGCCCTACGAACAACCCTACCGCGTTCTCTTTTGGTATTCTTGGTTACACCACATTTGATCCTTCCACTTCTTTTGGTAGTCATGCTGGCACTAGTCATGGTGTTATCCACACTGCACCCACTGGGGGCAATACCCTCGCCGGGGGCACCACTTTTTCCACTCACACACATAGTATGGGGACTGGTCACATTCCTCCTAACAATGCATATGTTGGAAGATGGCTGCCTCCTATGACTACCCAACCCAATAGGAAAATTGTTCGCAACACGACTCGCCATCCACAACCTAATACACATGCCATTATCCATCAACCCAGGACCACTTTCGCGAATGTTAACGCTCCTCCCAGGTACAGGGGTGGACATATACTGCATACTTTTACATCTGCTGCCGCTACTATTAATGCTAATGTCAGAGGTGGGAATATACCTCATACTCATGCTCACAATGCCACCATTCCTGCTACTAGTAACACCAATGTTGGGGTTGGGAATACATCTGTTGGCTGCTTTTCTGGGCAGACCCGGGTTTTAATGAAGCGCAGCAACAAAACCCCTTGGCGCACTGGCCCTCTCGGCAACGAGCTGCGCGGCAGCTCGAGGTCTCACCCGAAGTGGCTATGGGGGGGTTAAGGAATCAGCTTTCCTTAACCGTGGTGACGCTGAGATTGTTCTAAATATCTTCTTCTCCCTCAAATATCGGCGGTCGGACTTTCCCGCAGGCCTCGCGACGCAACTGCGCGGATGCCTTCCTTCCTGCAGACCCACTGCGCAGTCTCGTCCTCCGGGCGCGGAAGGCGCCTATTCCTTGCGTCGACGCGCTAAAATACCTTCTCGTCCTGCGCACTCATCGCAGTCACGCGAAGCTCGGTCGCTGCAGCGACAGCGTTCCGCCACTACTTCTATACTTGGCGATTATAACAATAAAGGACCTTCCTAAACTCACTCAAACAGTCGCAAAGATGATGCAAAAGATGTACACACAGGTAATGATCTTAAACAGTTATCATTCACACAAACATTATAACAAGAAGATATATGTGAAACTCATCTCCTCGGGGAAAACCACGTCCACGGGAGTGTTATATTAACCAAAAGAACCACAGAGTTATACAATATGCTGCGCACACAGCTGCAGCCTTAGATCTTTACAGGAAACTCCACGCACACAGCTGGGAGCCCTTCTCTTCACTAGTCTCCTCTCTATGGAGATTACAAAGGCGCAGACGTCACACAGACTGTCTAGCAACTCAGGGATTAGCTCCTCGGCTATCCGATTTCCTCTCTAGTTCTACACTCTGGGTAGAAAATACAGTGGAGGATGATCAACACATGATCTATCCTTTAGACTGGCTATCTAACAGTCTAACATCTAACTCTCTCTAACTCTCTAACCCTTCTACCCATTACAATTATTCATATATATAGGTGGCCATGACGGTCACACCTTTACAAAACTGTGGGCCTTTCCCAACAGTGACTCCCAAAAACCCTAACCACGCACATGGCTAGGTGTACTGTAGGCGCCGCTTGCAGTCACGTCGCCGCTTCCTGCAGGCTCCGTGAATTCCGGCGCAGATTGTGGGTATGGGCGATCGTCCTTCGCCTTCAATGCTCTGGTCCGTTGCTCCTCCTTGATCCGAGCAACCATAACTTCTGTACTGAGCCTTTAAATGAGGTGCTGAGCCCTCTACTCCATCGCCTTATTTATTATGGTAGCTGAGCCACCTTCATTCTTCGATGACGTGCGCGCGAGCTCCGCAATTTCCGGTCCGTGATCTGCGCTGAGATCATCCATCTGGCACCGTACTGCGCACCGTCTCCTTCTTACCCAAAACTTAGTGCTTGTCCCAAAATTAGCACTTTCCTTCCATACTCGTGCTTTTTCCCAAAATTCGTAGCTTTTACTATAGCTGCGACCTTGGCCCCAACAGGCCCCCAAACTCACTTGTGGCTCGCCCTCGAGCCACTCGCACTAGCGCGTGGTCGTTTGATTTGCGCATCTGCTTTTGCTTGAATCTCCGCGAATGTTTTCTGCCACTTCGTAATAGCGGAGTCCAATTCCTCAATACACTCATCAGCTGTTTGCACCGTTTCTGCGGTCGCTTCGTCTTTAGTGAGTGTATCAATGATCTCCTGAGACTCGGCAATCTCTTTGATTTTTGTCTCAACTTGGCCAACGATTTCAGCATACTCATCCATGAATTGCTGAATGCTGTTGGTGAGCTTCTCATCTTCAGTTCTGAGCTTGTGCAGTTGCTGCTGCATTTTGCGCACTTCGCCCATTTTCTTCATTTTTGGTAGGCCTGTTAGGGCCTTAGCTTCTTCATTGAGAACAGTGAGAGACTGTTCTGCAGCTTGCACCTGTTCTGACAGTCCCACTTTAAAAGGGAGGTTCACAAGCTCTGACCAAGCTTCCATAGCCTGGTCCATCAGGTTCTTGGCTTCCTGTACTCGATCTTTCATCCGTGTGGAAGCTCTGCTCAGTGCTTCAAATTGTACCTGCGCATCATCCGTAAGATGCGCAGCAACGCGAGCTTCTAGCTCAGCAATCTGGGTTCTATGGCCTTCTGCCATAGCAATTATTTCTTGCTCCAGGGTTTTCGCCCTTTCGCCAATAATTTGAACTTTTGCAACCAGAGGGAGGTCTGGTTGAATCTCGCAAGCCGGCAGTTCCTGGGCAATCTCTTCTATTGCGTTTCTGATGCCGGTGTCTTGCGCCTCATAGAGTGCAAGCTTCGCAGAGATATTCTTATGACTTTCTTTCAGCTCTATCTCCTACGATTGCAGTCGTTGGTTTGCCTGGAAAGTAGAGAGCTCTCTAGCTCTCAACTCAAGAGAAACTTTCTCCTGTACAAGCTGTAGAGTCTCTATAGGAATTATAGACAAATTAATTTCTACAGGTCCAACTGTGCTTACCTGTAGTTCAGCTAGAGGATCTGGAAGTGTCATGCTGGTAGGCGGAATATGCACGACAGTGTGCCTTTCTGTGAGTTCTTCAACTCGCTCATCACTTGGAATTTCTTGTGGCGCCTGCGAAGTAGATGCTGGCGCATGGGTCTGCGCAATCCTTCCTGCGAGACCTTTCAATTCTACAAACTGTAAGTCTAGAGCACTTCGGATGTGAGCATGCGTGTTCCTCATCTCACGAAATTGCTCTTTCAAGTATTTGTCGATCTCCGAGGGAATGGCCTCAGTGGGATGCGACACTTTCTGCTTCTTGGTGGCTGGTTCTGTTGAGCCTTCATCGCTTCTTTGCTCAGGGGCTTGCTTGCCCTTATCCTTCTCTTGCGCAGCGGCGGGTGGCATCGCAGGTGCGATGTCAGCTGCTGCTCTCCATTCGTCTGACCACGACTTAATGGTTTCTTCGACATCTTCTGTGGTCATCCTGTAAAGACCTAGCGCCCAGTCGCCTGGAATGTCGCAAGGACGAAGGTAAAGTTGATGGATGTCGGCAGTAAAAGCCAACTTCCCTTCATACAATGTGGCTGTCTCCTCGCTCAGCCTTGGCATATCTTGTATGGTATCTCGGAGGAGATAGTAGTACTCACAAAAGACAGCGCGATTCATCTTGCGCTTCGCGGGATTAGGGGAATCCCAGAGGTTGATGTAGCGCATGCCGGCAACCTCTCCTGCGCGGCGCGGAAGGAACTGAGTATTCGGGGGCTCCTTCCACCCGACGAGAGCGCATAAAATTAGAAGCCATGAAAAATGGAATGATTGGGCTGCATTGTCCTGCACATTCAGGCAATCAGCCAAAAAAGAATTCAGCAGGAAGAGAGACCAGTTGTACTGTTCTCCCTCCGCAGCTGCGATAGCGAGCTCCACGACAGCTCCAGTCACTTCTTTTGGTCGACACTTTGTGAGAAGTCTGCCTGCAAGCAGACTTCCTGTGAAGCGAAGTGCCTCATCTTCTACTGTCGTGAGGTCATAAGCCCGACCTCCTCTTGTCAAGTTATATTTCTGGACCAGCTTTGCAGCCAATTTTCGGTCCTTATCCTTTCCCACAAAATGGATATTGGGATCCTTACCAACCTTAGATAGACCGGTGATACGGTGTATCAAATCAACATTTAGATCAATTGGCCTCCCGAGCCAAAGGTAACCTCCATGAACGCAGGATAGCAGTGTTTTAACGACTGCGTTCACTTCATTGCTACGCCCAAAGTGCGGTAGCTTCAACAAATTCAAGAGTCCAGGGCGCTCAAGATTTGCTGCAAATCCCTTCGGGATAAACTCGTCAACTTTTCTGGTGGGATTATGGACGATATCCAGATATCGGTCCAACTGGAACTGAGGGTATGTCTTATAGTCTCCAAGGTTAAAATCAGAGAATTTAACCAATGGAATGTTTCCCAATAGTTGGCCTTCTACCCGCACACTAGCCGGTAGTGGCGGGGTAGCGGAATTGGATACTTTGCATTCTTCGGAATCTGTACATCCGGCGCATCATCTGGACGCGGCGGAATATAGTTCACCATAGACGCGAGCGGCTCTGGAACAGGTTCCTCCGGCTGCTGCTGAGATGCTCTTGTGCCTGGAGATGTTCTGGGATCAGTAGCACCGGGGTGTACATAGGTCGAAGCCGTCACCGGAGTGGCCATGCCGAAATCTAAGCCTCGGCGTAGAAATTGACGAACAACTTCTTCAGTTGATAAATTCTTCGTCGTGAACCAATGTAAATAACAAAACTCTGGATAGCAAATGGCGGTCCTGTGTAGGGTATGGACGCTGAAAACAAGGGGAAATACTCTGCACACTCGGCTCTGAAAACAATAATTTGGATCTTCAAACACAACTATGCAACTCGAGACAGTAACCCGAAAATGATACAAGTGTGAGGTATTTATAGCCAGAGGTGAGTAAATGCGACCAAGTGGGGTAACGTAGCTATAGGCGGCTACAGATGAGTTGACAACACGCTATCCTCCTTGCCGTAGCGGTGCATTTAGTGTGATTGACGGGTTCTGACAGCCTTCCGGGAGAAGCTAATGCTTTCGGCGCCTGATTTAAATGCAAATCTTTCGGAGATTAAGCCGAATCCGTCAGAACGGCTAGACTTAAATAGCGGCCTTATCCTTCATTTATTCAAACGCGGCTACATAACTGCTGTAATTCAAAATTTCCGGCGGGTCATTTCAACTTAGGAAACTGTGCCTCTATGGGTCCACAACAAAACTTTTTCAAGCGGCAAATTATCACAGGGGACTTCTCAAGAGCGATAGTCCAATGGTCCAAAAACAAAACTTCGCCAGAGCGCACCGATAAGCGCTCTTCAAGCAATTTTTATTCAGGATGCGCGGATATTTCAAGGAACTGCGCAGGAAGCTGGAAACTGAGGGTGTGTCGCAGCTTCCGTGTAGACTGAATGCGATGTCTCTTTCAACTACACCGGACATCTGCACTCTTGAGCAATATATTATGTCGACAGGGCGGAGTGGCCGTCGCAATAAAGCTTAAGCCGACTCCCGTTTATCATTGTAGGTAGTAATTCTCCATCCAGCTTCGCAAGCTGAACTGCGCCTCCATCTGTTATTTTTATTACCTGAAAAGGGCCTAACCAATGCACGCGAAACTTGCCTGGAAACTTGATGAATTTACTATCATAAAGGAGTACCAAGTCTCCTTCTTCAAAGTGCTTATGCTTAATGTGCCTGTCATGCCAAGCTTTCTGTCTTGCCTTCTGTACCTGTTGATGAAATCCGGCCAAAAGTCTGTCTTCTTCTAAGGCAAGCAGTTGTGAAAGTCTTTCATTCATGGTATCAGGATCTGCCATTTCTGTAATTTGCGCAATTTGGAGACTGGGAACAATGTATTCCATGGGCATAACTGCTTCTTGTCCATACACCAAGCTGAAAGGTGTGTGACCTGTTAGTTTCTTGCAAGTGGTTCTGTAAGCCCATAATACAGCTGTGACTCTAAGGTCCCAATCATCTCTTTGTTGATTACAGATTTTCGTCAGGGCATTCTCAAGGATCTTATTGAATGCTTCCACCGTACCATTAGCTTGAGGATGGTAGGGTGTACTCTTATGGTGATTAATTTGAAATTCTTCAGTAAGGGCCTCTATAGTCTCATTGAGGAAATGTGTACCTTGATCACTCATGAGGATCACTGGGCATCCAAACCTAGTGATAATGTTCTCGAAAATGAACTGCGCGGCAGTAGCAGCGTCGCAGTTCTTAACTGGCTTCGCCTCAGCCCATCTGGTGAGGTATTCAGTAGCTGTAATGATATATCTTGCGCCAGTTCTTTTTCCTGGTGGGTTAATAGGTCCTACAAAGTCAATGGCCCATTTATCAAAAGCACGCAGTGTGATCTGGGGTCTTAGCGGCATTTCATCTCTCCTTGATGGTTTTCCTGTTCGCTGGCACACATCGCAACATTTACAGAATTTCTTAGTATCCTTGTGCAATGTCGGCCACCAAAGTCCTGCGGCTAATATCTTTTGCGCAGTCGGCTTTCCTGCGAAATGGCCTCCTGCGGTACCTGAATGCGCTTCTGCGATGATAGAGCTCTTTTCATGTGGTAAGATACATCTGCGCAAAATTTCGTCAGGGCCCAACTTATAAAGTTGGCCTGCTATCAAAGTGAAGTCTGCGGCTCTGACAACAAGTTGCTTCTTTTGCTGGATTGTAAACTCAGCCGGCGCTTGTCCGGTAGTGAGAAACTCAATAATATCAGAATAATATTCGTCTGCTGCTTGGACAGAAAACAACTGTGCGTCAGGCAGATTGTCCTCCAGACTCGTAGGTTCCTCTCCTGACTCTATTCTGGATAGATGGTCAGGCCCTGCATTCAGTCTGCCTGGCTTTACAATAACCTCAAAATCATACTCTTGAAAGAGCAGTAGCCATCTGCAAATTCTTCCTCCTAAAACTGGTTTATTGACCAAATATTTCAGAGCAGAATGGTCAGTATACATTTTAAAGTGAGCTCCTAACAGGTAGTGTCTGAATTTCTGTAGGGCATACACCATAGCTAGTCCTTCCCTTTCTGTAGTGGTGTAATTCTTCTCAGCTGTAGATAGCTTTCTGCTGGAGTAAGCAATTGGGTGGTCAATACTTCCTTCTCCAGACTGTGTAAGCACGATTCCTAATGCTATGGAAGAAGCATCAACATGAACATGAAAAGGTTTTCTCCAGTCCGGGAAAACTAGAATAGGCGCTGTGATCATCTTTTCTTTAAGGGTGTCCAAGCTCTGTTGGCATTCTTCTGTCCAGTGGAACTTCGAATCCTTCTTCAGCAATCTTTCCATAGGTGCTGTGATCCTTGCATATCCTTTGATGAATTTTCTGTAGTATCCTGTATGTCCCAATGTAGTGCGCAATTGCTTAACTGAGTTGGGCGCCGGTAAATTAGCAATGATGGCAACCTTCGTAGGATCCATCAGAAGTCCTTGTCTGCATACAATATGTCCCAACAAAATACCAAAGGGCGCACAAAATATACATTTTTTTAAGTTAAGGGAAATCTGATGCTGTCTACATTTTTCTAGCATCATGCGCAGATTCGCAATATGGTTCTTTAGTAAACCAAATACAGTCCAGTCATCAAAATAGACTTCTAAAAACTTGTGGATAAATTCTTTAAAAACAGCAACAACAACTCTAGAGAAGATAGCAGGTGCGTTTTTAAGACCAAAGGGCATTACCGTATACTGGAATGAGCCCCATTCAGTTGCAAAAGTAGTCTTGTGGCGGTCATCCGGATGGATTCTGATCTGATGATATCCCGAGAATCCATCAGTGAAGGAGTAAGCCTCTTGTCCTCCAACATTATCAAGTACTTCATCTGTGAAAGGCGTGGGAAATGGATCGTGCGCTGATGCATCATTGAGTTTGCGCAAGTCGACACAAATTCTTATTTCACCTTTCGTTTTCTTTTCTTGGACCACCATAGGACTAATCCAATCGCTTTCCTCTACTGGTTCAATAATACCCGCTGCAAGCATCTTATCAATTTCTTCTTTGACTTTTTCTTTGTAGCGCGGGTTCAACCTGTATGGGCGCTGCTTTACTGGCTTGGCATCTGGTTTCAGAGGTATGCGCATCACTCCTAAGTCTCCTAGGATGCCTTTCATTTCTGTGAACTTGGTAGGAAAGATATCCTGGTAGTCACGTAATAAATCTGAAACATGCGCAACAGTTTCATCATCCCAATAATCTCCTATAGAAGCAAACTTTGGGTCAGCTTCTGTACCAATGTTAACTTTCTTGAGCTTGACGTGTTCTGTGATGGCAGGAATATCAAGCTCAGGACCTTCAATATTGCGCGTCCCTTCTGATTCTGGGATATTGATGTTGCGAGGATCGTTCTCCTCATCTTCAGCGGTGAAGTTATAGCATTCCAGGGCATGTTCTATCTGGACAGCCCAATCTGGTTGGGAATACTCTGTTACTGGATAGTGTTCAAATACCTTTTTTCTAATACACTTCAAAGCCTGATCAATGCTTGGATGTTCTGACTCAAAGCTGAAGGTAAGTTGAAAGCTTTCTATCATAAGAGCCCAAGTAAGAGTGCCTCTGCGCAATTCTGTTTCAGTATACCAATTCCTTGGAATTGTATCCAATGTGTGGATGAATTGGTGAACCCATTCATCTTCCGGAATATCTGACCATTGCTGAATACATGCTTCAATGTGTGACCTGGGGTCACTCTGTCCTTCATATTTGCGTAGCGCTTCGGCTGTGGTGTCCTGAAATCTGCGCAGTATTAATCTACGACAGTCTTTCCATGTATGAATATTCTCCTTGTGCGCAATCCACCATCTTGCGGGTGTAGCGCGCAATGCTACATCCAGTGCCTGTATGCGCTGCGGTTCTGGAAGCTTTTGTTCATATTCCTGTATGAATTTAGTTACTTCGGTTAGACCATCAAAAGTTGGAGTGTCAGTTAATTCTGTGCCAATCCATCGAATGGATTTAGTTATCATGGCGCAACGTCTTGCAGAAACCTCATGTAGACGATTCTGCCAGTTTTCCAATCCTGCATCTGAATCTGATGTGCACGAGCTATCACATCGCCAGCTGATATGGCCATCTGTCGTGGGATTGACATAGTCACTGTGGTTAGTGGTCATCTGATACAAGCTTTCCATGTGGCGCGCTTCCTCTTCTGCGCGAATGGGTTCTATATATCTTGGTCCTTGAATAGGATCAAGAGGTGCGATGACCCTGATCTGGTCATCCTCAAAGGTCATCTGTCTTTTCTTCAGGTTAATGACAGCCAAATTATCAAATGCCCAGTCTATTCCTAACAGCGCTGGGTATGGTCTACTATCATCCATAATTTTGATTACTTCAAAATCTGCAGAGCTTCTTACTCCTTCAATATCAATAGGTACATTGGGTAATCTGCCCAATGGAGAGACTCGTTGCTGATTTGCGAGTCTTAGCTGGATAGGGGATCTTGTAAGCTGAGGGCTTCCCATCTGTTCCCATGTCTGCATAGTGAGAACATTGGCTTCGGAGCCCAAATCTAACATGACTTCATCCATTTCAAATGCTCCAATCTGCGCTGTGAGCCTCATCTCTTTTCCAGTTCTAATGTGACTCCTAATCTGGTGAACAGCACACTGCGGTGTGTTCGTCGAAGCAGAGTGTTGGCACTGATCCAACAGGTGTTGGAGTTCTAGAGTTGCTTTTTCATTGCGCAACAATTTTAAGCATTGTCGCAGGAATGCATGAACACTGCCTAGTGCATGCTCATCATCATCATCAGGCCTTCCAGCTGTAGTTGCCTGTTCTTGTACCAGGTTGTCTTGTCTTAGCACTTGCGATCTACTAATGTTCTGCGGACTTGCGGCAGAACTTGAAGCTCTCGGATCTGAGAAATACTCTTGAGCTTGCTTAAATGCTTCTTTTTGCTTCTGCAGGTTAAGTGGGGCTGGTTTAATGTTAGCGCGGCGCACCCATTGCGTCGCTTGCTTTCCCGTTCCCATCTCTTGCGCACCAGTGGTTGCTCCACTGCGTGTCACTATATTAACTGTAGGGTCTGGTTCTCTTTTTTCTGCTCCAATCAACTGGATATTCTGATTGACCTGTGGTGTCTTTGCTTGCATCTTAGCCTGTAACTGAGGGCATTCTTCAATGATATGGTCAGAAGATTTACAATACCTGCAGAGGGTTGTAGGATTTTGGCAATCCCTAGCAAAATGACCTTGTGTTCCGCAATTATAACAAGTGATCTGTCCTCTTCCGCGACCAAAATTTGTTGTGCGTCCGCGTCCTCTGTAATTTGCTGCTCGGGCGTCCCGAGTTTGGTCATAAGGTGGACCTGCTGTGGGTCCTGGTGTCTCTGCTTGTACCCTATAAACATCATGCTTTCTTTCTATCATAAGATCATATGCTCTACAATTGTTCTCATCATGACCTACTGATTTACAGAAATTACAATATAGATTCTTTGGAGTTTGCACGTATTTCTGGAGTAAGTGACATTCTTGTGGTCTATGACCTCTAGTTCTACAGATTTCACACCAAGGCCCTTGTGCCTGTGGTAAAGGATTAGGTGCTCCAGTTGCAATATAGTCTATGAAAACGGGGCAATGGTCCTTTGAATGACCTTGGGCTTTACATTTTGTACACCAAATTTCTTCCTTCATCTCCTTGCCTTTCTTAATATCATGCACTTGCAAGGTTAAGTTTGCTAATTGGTTCTGTAAATGCACAACATCGTTGCTTGTTCCTGCAATTGGCGAAGCTTCTAGTTTCATAGCCATTTCTAGAGCTTGTTCCTGAGTATTGAGATTCTGTTGCATAAGAGGAAGTCTAATGTGTGGGAGCAGCGCAGCAATGAACCATTCTTTATGCTGCTGTGGTGCAAACTCGAAGCTTACTTGATCTATCAAGGCTTTGAACTTCTGGTCAAAGTCCCATACTGATTCTGTAGGTAACTGTTTGATGTCTTTGAGCTCTGTGATACACTGTGATTCTGATTTAGGTTTCTTAAATTCCCGAATCATAGCATTTCTTACCTCAGCAAGCGTCCTATTCTGTGCTGCTGAGTATTTCATGAACCAAGTCAAGGCTCTTTCTCTTAGTGTGGTTGCTAACTGAACCAGTTTAACAGCATCGTCATTAATTTGCTTAATTGTCCAAATGGCTTCACATAAGAACCAGTGCTGCTCAGGGTCTTCTATCCCTATTCCTCTAAAAGTTGGTAGCTTCATGTCATCACCCATCCTTCTTGCGCGGGTTTGAGGTGGAGGTACTGTAGCAGTGCCTCCGGGATGGTTAAACAAAGGTGGTACAGAGGTACTAGAAGTACCGTGTGGGCTACTAGAAGGTGTTACTGTAGGATTATACTGAGCTCCGTCTGGTTTTTGCGGTGTAAAGGGGTAATAAGGGATATGAGCACTCCCTTGTCGTTCTATATGGCTTGCTCTAGGGACTTGGCTATCGTCTGGGCTAGACTCAAAAGAATATTGGTCAAGGCCTACTTTATATCGTTTTCCACTACGAGTGCAACCAATAACTTCAGGATCACTATCAGAATCTACGGACATTACTTGTCTATGCTATTCATCAGAAGCAATACATAGCTTTCCTTTTTCATACAGAAGCATTTTAATCCATAAGTTCAGAGAATTTAAGAACTTACCTCTGTGTACTTGGAAGAAACTCCTCTCAGCTTCACTGAAACTCTTTCTTGTATCGACTGCAAATTCGGTAATGAAACCTTCCAGTAGACTATTCAACCAAAAGTCTACTGCGCGGGAAACAGAGTTGTCGATCCGCTTCACAATACTGACTAGCTCAGGCGTCCACGTGACAGGTCGATCAACATGCAGCGTAGGTGTAGAATCTGCTAACTTGGATATCCAAGCGTGTAACTCCAATGCAAACGTAACAAAGAAAATTTCGTAAAGGTCAGCATAAATATACTTCTGTAACCAGTCTTCTGTTTGAAACGTGAGGCTTCTATTTTCTTGTTCAGCGAACTCTTTAGCCTTTAAATCAAACCAATCTCCAATTTCTTTAGCTGTAGGATTCCAGTAACACATTTGTTAACTGAGCAAGTCTCAGTGTAACAAAACCTTATGTTGTCTTCAACAACAATCTCAGATGTCGCGTAACTTAGTAAGTCTTACAGCAACAAGTCGCAAGGCAACGGAATCATTTGTTCGCTCCTCAATCTCGCGCGTCACTAAAATAACAAGTCACTAGGCAACGGAACCATTTGTTGGCTCAATCAACAGGGTTCAAAGCCATGGAAGTAATGTGATCAAAAAGTCATAAGGCAACGGAACCATTTGTTGGCTCAATCAACAGGGTTCAAAGCCATGGAAGTAATGTGATCAAAAAGTCATAAGGCAACGGAACCATTTGTTGCCTCCTCTCTTTCTCTAGGTTGCGCGTCAATCTCACACATCACTGAAATAAGAAGTCTCGCTCACGCGGCAACGGAACCATTTGTTGGCTTCTTTTCTGGGCAGACCCGGGTTTTAATGAAGCGCAGCAACAAAACCCCTTGGCGCACTGGCCCTCTCGGCAACGAGCTGCGCGGCAGCTCGAGGTCTCACCCGAAGTGGCTATGGGGGGGTTAAGGAATCAGCTTTCCTTAACCGTGGTGACGCTGAGATTGTTCTAAATATCTTCTTCTCCCTCAAATATCGACGGTCGGACTTTCCCGCAGGCCTCGCGACGCAACTGCGCGGATGCCTTCCTTCCTGCAGACCCACTGCGCAGTCTCGTCCTCCGGGCGCGGAAGGCGCCTATTCCTTGCGTCGACGCGCTAAAATACCTTCTCGTCCTGCGCACTCATCGCAGTCACGCGAAGCTCGGTCGCTGCAGCGACAGCGTTCCGCCACTACTTCTATACTTGGCGATTATAACAATAAAGGACCTTCCTAAACTCACTCAAACAGTCGCAAAGATGATGCAAAAGATGTACACACAGGTAATGATCTTAAACAGTTATCATTCACACAAACATTATAACAAGAAGATATATGTGAAACTCATCTCCTCGGGGAAAACCACGTCCACGGGAGTGTTATATTAACCAAAAGAACCACAGAGTTATACAATATGCTGCGCACACAGCTGCAGCCTTAGATCTTTACAGGAAACTCCACGCACACAGCTGGGAGCCCTTCTCTTCACTAGTATCCTCTCTATGGAGATTACAAAGGCGCAGACGTCACACAGACTGTCTGGCAACTCAGGGATTAGCTCCTCGGCTATCCGATTTCCTCTCTAGTTCTACACTCTGGGTAGAAAATACAGTGGAGGATGATCAACACATGATCTATCCTTTAGACTGGCTATCTAACAGTCTAACATCTAACTCTCTCTAACTCTCTAACCCTTCTACCCATTACAATTATTCATATATATAGGTGGCCATGACGGTCACACCTTTACAAAACTGTGGGCCTTTCCCAACAGTGATTCCCAAAAACCCTAACCACGCACATGGCTAGGTGTACTGTAGGCGCCTCTTGCAGTCACGTCGCCGCTTCCTGCAGGCTCCGTGAATTCCGGCGCAGATTGTGGGTATGGGCGATCGTCCTTCGCCTTCAATGCTCTGGTCCGTTGCTCCTCCTTGATCCGAGCAACCATAACTTCTGTACTGAGCCTTTAAATGAGGGTAGCTGAGCCCTCTACTCCATCGCCTTATTTATTATGGTAGCTGAGCCACCTTCATTCTTCGATGACGTGCGCGCGAGCTCCGCAATTTCCGGTCCGTGATCTGCGCTGAGATCATCCATCTGGCACCGTACTGCGCACCGTCTCCTTCTTACCCAAAACTTAGTGCTTGTCCCAAAATTAGCACTTTCCTTCCATACTCGTGCTTTTTCCCAAAATTCGCAGCTTTTACTATAGCTGCGACCTTGGCCCCAACAACATCTCATGCTTATGGTCACCACATGACTGCTCACGCTAATCCTAATGCTTATGCTGGGGGTGGGAACATACCTCACCATCATGGTCATTACAACACAGTTCCCGCTACGAATAGTACGTATATGCCCCATAATTATGGTGGAAACCCTTACTGGAATACAGTCGGTGCTGGCCATCAGTACAACCCACCTCAATATGGTGCTCAAAATGAACATATACCTTCTTACTCTCACACGTGTCAAGTCGGAGGAGGTTATCAACCTTATGGCCATGGTCAGGCTTATGGTCAGTGAGGCCCGTATTATCATCATTTTCCTATTCGTGGTCAAGCTTATGGTCCATCTTATAATTCGGTTCCATACAACCAACTTTTATGGGGGCTTATAATCAAGCTTACCAGCCGCATCTCCCGTTCCTTGGACGTTTGAATCTTCCAGATCTTTCGAAGCTCATGAATGATCCGGTGTGTCACGATCCTAATTGCCCTCCAGTCCCTACCAAGCTCCCTTCGGGCATTCCTAAGTTTGAGGGGAAGAATGGTGAGGATCCGGGTGACCATGTCACTACCTTTCACCTTTGGTGCTCGTCCAACTCGTTGAATCACGACTCCGTTCGATTACAACTATTTCAACGCACCCTCATGGGGGCAGCCTCAAAGTGGTATGTTGAGTTTCCTAGGGGAGCTTATAGGGGTTTCAATGAGATTGCTTTGGTTTTCTTGGACAATTTCCACTTGTCGATTCGTTACGATACTGGTACTGAACTTTTGTCTACCTTCCGTCAGAATAAGGCCACACATATTTATGACCACGTTCAAGAGTGGCGTCAATAGAAGAGATTAGTGAAAGCCAACATTCCTCCAGAGTTTCTATTGGAATGGTTCCTCAAGACTTTACTTCCATATATTGCTAAGGATGTTTCGATGTCCGCCACTGTGACTGAGGAACAAGCCATCTTAAAAGTCCAGCAGTTAGATTTATTATACTCTCAGTCACATGAGCCCAAGTCATGAGCCCATGAGCCCAAGTCAGTTCCTAGACCACATGCCGATGGCATTGTAGGATCCGCAAGTACTCGCCCCATAGATTTGGTGGCTAGTCAAATGCAAAATTTATCGCTTAACCAGTCTACTCCCGGACAGGTTCACACCTTGTCCACTTCCACCCCGTCGTCCGGTGTACACAGTGTGCAATCAACGAACCCATCAGGTAACCAGCAACCTGGTGGTAAGAAAAAGGGAAGAAACAACCGTAAGGGTGGAAACAATGGGAACGATAATAGTAATCACAATACCCTTCGTAAGGAGAATGCTAACCCTCCTTGGGAAGGTGGAAATGTTGGTGAGGACAGTAAACCTAGGCGTAAGGTGAAATTTCCTTGTAAGCTTTGTGGGGAAGATCATCTTACTCACTTGTGTCCTCGAATCAAAGAAGCATCGAAGCATCTTGCACAAAGCCCAGTTGTGTTAAAGGATCCCCTTCCTCATCATCAAAACATGGCTTCGCATGCTCCCGCTACTGGTTATGGACCTAATGAGACTACAACGTCTTCTTCCAATACTAGTGGCTATGGATGCGTGAATATGGTCCAATCGGAGGTCAGTGTTGCTACTCGTCAACGTGAATATGGTGCACCACAACCTAATATGGGGAATGAGCCTCCCCCTCCTCCTGACAATTCCTTTCATATCAAGAAGCCTTCTATTATGCCATGGATACCGAAAGGTGTTCTCAAGTGCTCTACGCATAATCCTAATGCTCGAGTCACCCAGAACTACTCCATTGTAGAAGATTTGGGCCAAACTCCGTGTGCCATGTCGGCTCTTGAAATTTTACAGGCATTTCCTTCTTAAAGGCATGCTCTTTTGAATGCGTTAGGAGTTCAGGATGGGGGAAGTCACAACGTTATTAAGTTCGACACAACTGATGTTCAACCTCGCTTACCCTACCACATGGATTTTCAAATCCATATGGAGTGCCTTCAAAATTTTGTCAAGAGAACGGTGGTTGACGAAGGTGCTTCTACGTCAGTGATGTCTTTAGCTTGTTGGAAAGCTCTTGGCTCTCCTCCTTTACTCACATATAGGACCATGCTCATTTCATTTGACGGTTGGTCATTTAAACCGCATGGGATTATCCCTTCCCTTGTTGTCCGCTTGGGAGGTAAACCTGTGCCTGTTGAATTCAAGGTGGTTGATGCGCCCATCGACTAAAATATTTTACTGGGTCAGAATTGTATGTACGCTATGAAAGCTGTTGCGTCTACTGTGTTCATAATTATTTTCTTTCCACACAAAGGCAAGATTGTGACAATCGATCAGCTGGATTTCATTAATCCTTCTCCCACAGCATCCACGGGATCAGTAGTCCCGCAGGTTACAGATTCTCAACCGGAAATTGGGAACATGGGCGTTGGATTATACCCCTCATTGATGGGATCTTATGATTTCCCTTCACCTGTTAATTTTATTGGAACCATTTTCAACAATGCGTCTCCTCCATTGCATAATGTACCATTCTGGACTTCATATTTTGATGATCCATGGACCTTACCATCCACAAGTTCTATGTTTGGAGACATTACGCATGTCGAGATGTCTATGCCACTGTCTGCTACTGAGCTTGCTTATTAGGATATTCAACAAGCCACTGCAGAGCCAGATCTCTCCTCTTCATGAACAGAAGAAGAAGATCCCGTTATGCTGCCAGTTTGGGAAGCTGACTCGTCTTGTTCGCATGATTTCCTTAATGGTACTTTACCCTCGGATGAAGCTATTATCGAGACCATGTGTGGTAGTGAGAGACCTTGGGAGGATATGCATCATCGCTCTTATTTCCTTCCAAACCTCAATCCCACCGAGCAAGAAGAGTTTAGGATGACTCTTGCCAAGATGGTTGGTCACCCTGTGGCTCTTTTGGGCTCACATGATATTTTCATGGAGGGGAACATGGTTAGTATTTTCTTGACTCTACCGATCAGCATCTCTCGCACTCCCAGAAAGATGGAAAATGTTTACATCTGTGCTGATTGCTCTTATGAGGAAGTTTCCATTTACACCGACTTGTTTACTGAACTTTGGGAAGATTTCGCCTGGTCATATGACTAGATGCCAGGAATAGACCCCAGTATTGTCGAACATGACATTAGAATGTATCCTCATGGTAAACCAGTTCGGCAATGTCTTTGTGTTGTTAACCCTAGGAAGGTAGCCGCTATCAAGGAAGAGGTGGAGAAACTGCTCAAAGCTGGTTTTATCTACCCCATTCCCCTTACCAAATGGGTGTCAAACCTTGTTCCTATGGATAAGAAGCAGGGAACGATCCGCATATGTACTAATTTTAGAGACCTGAATCGTGCATGTCCGAAAGACAATTTCCCCGCCCCATTCATTGATCAGATCTTGGATGCTTGTGCGGGAAGTGAAATTTTTTCGTTCATGGACGACTTTTCGAGGTATAACCAGATTCAAATCAAACCCTAGGACCAACATAAGACTACTTTCATTTGTCCTTGGTACATTTGCATGACGGAAAATTCCCTTTGGCCTTAAAAATTTCGGAGCTACGTTTCAGCGTGCCATGACCTATGCCTTTCACGACCTTAAAAAGATTATGGAGGTTTTTTTGAATGATCTTGCCAACCATTCTCGCAAGAGAATGGACCACCCCAAGCACCTCTGTATGATTCTCGAACGATGTATACGCTACAAGATTCAATTAAATCCCAATAAATGCATCTTTGTTGTGAGGATAGGTCGCCTTCTAGTCTTCATAGTCTCGAAAGAGGGTATTAGAGTGGATCCTCTTAAAGTTGAGGCAATACTTTGGTTGCCTCCTCCGCGCAACTTGTTTCAACTTCAAAGCCTCCAGGGGAGAGTTACTTTTCTACGTCGCTTTGTAGTCAATTATGCTAGTCTTACCAAAGGTTTCGTGCGCTTTTTGAAGAAGGACACACCGTTTATCTTGGATGAGCGACCCCAGCAGTCTTTCGATGCCCTTAAGAAATCTTTGGTATCATCCCCTGTGTTTAGTCCACCCGACTTCGCACGAGATATTATATTTTATGTGGATGCATCTCAAGAGACGATTGGCATGGTCTTAGTTCAGGTTGATGATGTGCTCGTCGAGCATGTGATCTATTACCTTAGTCGAAACCTAGTAGACGTTGAACTGAGATATACTCATGTAGAAAAGTTAGCGCTTGCGACTATTCATGTAGTCCAATGGTTACGACATTATATAATGCTTAGAACTACCACGGTTGTAGCGCATATCAATCCATTTCAGTTCGTTCTATCACGACGTCTCATAGGGGGAAGTACAATAAATGGATTGTGATCCTTCGGGAGTTTGATCTCGATTTTGCTTTGGCGAAGTTGGTGAAATCGTTGGTGTTTGGTGAGCTTATGTCATACCTTCCGAGACTTGATGAGGATGTCATCCATGAGAATTCCTTTGTGGATGAACACTTCTTTGTTATCTCATCAGAGGACCCTTGGTATGGGGATGTCATTGTATATCTCCAAACATTGAAGTTTCCTTCGCATTATTAATGAGATGAGCGACGACGTGTGAAACATCACGCTAAATATTATACTATCATCGGTGACACTTTGTATCACCGAGGAAAGGATTCTATTCTTCGTCATTTCTTAACTCACGAAGAAGGTGGAGCGTGTGCTTAATGATTTCCATACTGGGGCATGTGGCGGTCACTTATCCAGGCTTGCTAGAGCCCAACATATTATGCGAGCTGGTTACTTTTGGCCTTCAATCTTTAAAGATTGTATTAACACTGTGAAGAGATGTCACCCTTGCCAGGTGTTTTCTTGGAATATACACTCGCATCCAGTGCCCCTTTATCTGGTCGTCACCGTTGGTCCCTTCACCAAGTGGGGGGTGGATTTCATAGATTGCAAACCAGCTTTGGCTGGGGGCCATCACCATATCATAGTGGATGTGGACTACTTTTCCAAATGGGCTGAGGCCATGTGTACCATAAAATCCAATGGTGCTACAGCAGCCCATTTCGTGTTCAATCAGATGATTACTAGGTTCGGTATTCCGAAAGAGATTGTCACCGACCATGGAAGTCACTTTCAGAACAAAATGATGGATTATTTGTCACTCAAGCTTGGTTTTCGTCAAGAAAACTCATCTTCTTACTATCCCCAAGGTAATGGTCAGGTTGAAGCAGTCAATAAGTCTTTAAAGACCATTCTCCAATGTACCATCCAACAAAGCAAGAAAAACTGGCAGATTATGTTATATCCTGCTTTGTGGGCATATCGAACCGAAGTCAAGACTACCATCGGGTTCTCACCATTTCAGCTAGCACACGATGTGGAGTCGATTTTACCGGTTGAATGCGAAATCCCTTCGCTAAAACTGGCCATAGAACTCCTCCTGGATACATCGGGTATTGAGCAACGTTTAATCCACCTTGAGCAGCTTGACGAGCAATGTCGAGATGCCTCCATGGCTATAGATTCCAATAAACATCGTGTCAAGGTTCAGTACGATAGGTATGTCCATCCCTGGCAGTATGTTGAAGCTGACTTGGTCCTATTATATGGCCAAGCTAAAGAACCCCTAGGGGCAGGCAAGTTTAACCCCATGTGGCATGGTCCTTACATCGTGATACGTGTCCTAGAAAAAAGAGCCTATGAATTAGAGGATTATGAGGGGAACGTCTTGTAGGAGCCTAGGAATGGGCTCTACCTCAAGCGGTATTACGCTTGAACTTCTAGTTCGAGCTATTACTTTTGTATACTATTGTATAGTTTCTTATGTACATAGTTTAGATTTCTTTTGGTTTTCGGGTCTGCTAATTCGCTTCCGTTTGATTGACAGATGTCAACGAAATCTCCTATGTTCTTAGGGTTCGCGGATGGTGCTAGCTGTCATATGCAGCAGCTTGCTTCTGGTGCCTAGGTTATTTATTCACCTAACCACCTAGTTGTGTCTTCGGGAGGTGCTTGTCTTGGTCCTACGTCTAACAATGTGGTTGAGTATAGTGCCGTGATTGAGCTACTTCGGGATGTTATTTTACATGGTATCCAATCATTAGAAGTCTGCCTGGATTCACAGTTAGTTGTGTCTCTGTTGAATGGTCAGTACTGTGTGACGGATCCTACGTTACTACGGAAATTATTAAGGGTAAGACTCTTGGAACAACATTTTGTTTCTATTACATACATTTATGTTCCGAGAAGTTTTAATCATATATCTAATGCATATGCTAATTATGTCCTAGATTGGCATTCGTCACATTCATAATGAAGCACACAAATAAAAGATACATTCATACATTTGTAGATACACACATATAGTAGAACCGGAGAACCATAGTTTCTCATAAATAATATGTCCAAAAATGGTAGTGTCATAATACAAAACTGGAGCCCGTAGCCCTCAAAAATATACATATCGATACAAAAATGGGACTCTGAGATGTCTAAACCCTACGAGGAGGCCTAGCTGCCGCAGGATGTGTCCGATAGTAATACTGTACTGCATTTGCTAGACGCTGCAGTAGTCGCACCCAGCTGGTCGGTACCCCCACGACATTGCATTGCATATCCTCTGGTAGTCGCGCTACCTCTATCTGTGGTACTATTGTGGCCACAACAGATCCCATGCTTAGACGAAGCACAGGAACCCCATTGTGAATAAAACACAAAGGTATTTTGGTGAGTGTACTCTGTAAATATGAGAATTTGGGTTTTCACTTGTTTAGATCTCTCACCCATACTTTTGTCCTGCGTATTTCCCTCTTTCCAAATGATCTCTAACTGTCTGTTTTGCCAAAATCCTCAAATTTTGAGTGTTTTACCCTTTTGTTTCAATCAACCCGAAACCCGACAGCTAGGAGACCTGAAACCCGCAACCCGACGATTTCGGGTTGCGGGATCTTTGTTTTGCAGTTTTGAATTTACGTTTCTAAAACCTGTAACCCGACAGTTGCAGGTTGCGGGAATTGTTTGTTCTGATTTTTGAGTTTAGGAAACCCGAAACCCACAACCCGATGGTTGTGGGTTATGGGATTTCACTTTTCAAGCTTTTTGTTTTCATCAACCCGAAACCCACAACCTGACAGTTGCGGGCTTCAGGTTTTTCCTTTGTAAATAATCTCAGGAAATTTTCATCCCGAAACCCGAAACCCGAAAACCCTCAATTGCGGATTTCGTCTTTCGGGCTCTGCCTTTTATTTATTTTTGTTGCGCACATTTTCGAAACCCGCAACCCGCAACTGTCGGGTGTTGGCTTTCAGGAAGTTGTTTTCGGTTCACGAGTGTGTCGTTCCCGAAACCCGCAACCCGCAAGTGTCGGGTTGCAGCTTTCGGGAACACGTTTCTCATTTTTCGATTGTGGTCATTCCTGAAACCCGAAACCCACAATTGCGGCTTTTGGCTTTCGGGAACTCTTTTCCACCTTTGTCGATAGTGCGACCCTGCAACCCGAAACCCGCAATTGTTGGGTTGTGGCTTTTGGGATCCCTTAATAATTTTCGTGAATAAGACTCTCGCGTGACCCCACATTCCGCTTCGGTTAATCTCGATCATCCATTTTGTTTTCATCCTACGGTCATCTTTTAATCGCGTAAATTCAATAAATAGGGTTTTTTCCGTTTTATTTTGTCATTTTACTGTTCTAAAATTATCCCGTCACACTGAGGATTTTACTTCTGAATTCTTACTAGAGAACATTTTAACTGATTTTTAGTTACTTCTGGCTGGATTGCTGCCTTTTCTACACTCAGTGTTTGATAGTTCCGATTTTGTTTGGGACATCTTTTCGTTATTTGTTTCTATTCCTCAAGGTTTTATCCCATTATGCCTTTTTGGGTCTGAAAGTTTCTTCCAGTTATTTTGTTAAGTCTGGTCACCTGAATCTGTTTTGATAGGTATGCAAGAGTTGCTGGTCTACGTACTCAATATTTTGTTTCAGTCACTTTGCAGTCGGTTTTCAAGCCATAATTTTCATTTTGGTCACGAATGTGAAGCCATGATTGCTGATGTGACGATACTTGAAATAATGAGCTTTTGGAACCAGTTTAAGACATGTGAGTTTCGATTGATTTTGTACTTTCACACAGGTTTTATCCAACTAATGCATGTCCTCGCTCATTTTCATCACAATTTGGATAATTGCAATGAATTGATCACATAATTTGATTTATCACCATTCGTCCTGTTCAATGTCTGTTATCTTATCGGTTGGCCTTAAATTGGCAACAAACATGAAACCTTTAGTTTGTCCTTTGCGTTCTTTAAGGGGAAAAATTCTGTGTGATAATCTTGTAAGCTTCCTTTTGAACGTATATGATGAAAGCAGTATGGAGACAGGTAATGAATCTCCCAATGCTCGTTTCACAGATGAAGAACTCTATCCTTTACTATATCAAGAACCCATGTCACCATCTTTTGATGTAGGTGTTCCTGATTTAAGTAGCGATAGTGGTGAAGAATATTCCGATGCTCTGTCTATCTGCAAGCAATTCCCTGATAAGAAAGAGAAGAAAGTTTCCAAGGAACTGGCTGACCGTGATGACGTTGTTATACGAGATTATATAATCAATCAAGAACCTGATGTCCTTCCGACTTCTTCTGAAATTGATCCTTTAATGGATTTTTTTGTCTTTGAGAATATAGTCTCTGATCCAGAAGTTCCCGCGGCAAATTCTCTGCAAGCCGAATCGTCTGTTGCTGATAATGAGCAGGTTGGGGCAGAATTCTTGTTGTGCTAGGACAATCTTTTTGATTAAAGAATGTATCTTTAATAATCTATTTTAAAAGGTGGAAGAAAATATGTAGGCCGAGAAATGGCAGGATTTCTTGGATCTATAGTTTGATCCGATTTTGTAATCTTTGTTTTCTAGGGATCTCTATTTTTGGACTTTGTTGTAATTATTTAAAGAAGGATACCTCTCATAGTTACGGGTTGGGAATTTTGGAGTTGTAAGTCAGCAGAAGATTGGACTGGGGATACTCTGTTAAGTGGAGTTTTTTGTAATTTTTGTACAAGACCTCTTCATACAGTAAAGTTATCTTTTAATCTATCTTCTGTTATTCCTCAAGTTTCTTTGAGAATTTCCGATTTATGCTTCAAATCATCATCTGGTATGTATCTGATCTTTTGCTAAACATCTGTTAAATGCACAAATCTGTTGTATTGATTTCTCTAAATGACTGGTTTATGTTTCAAAGTGCTTTATTGAGTTTTTTCAATGTAAATACTTTCATGTTTTATTTCTGCAAATGATTCGGTGCATATGAATTCAATCAATCATTGTTAATTTTTCAATTGGAAGATTGATTATAGACTAGATCTTGAATGAGTCTGAATACTTGAAAGATTGTCATTTTATTTTCATTAACTGATAATAATTCAAGTTAACAAGTAACACAACTAAAGACATTTATGTTTAAGCTGTTCAATTACTTGTTTAATCATATCTCAATACCAATTTTCACATAAACAAGCTTTCATTTTAGAATAGGATTAAATTAGACTGGTTTCCCTTTTCTAAAATAGGTTAGGTTAGCTTTGTATTACCATATCCACACCTTGGTTTTCTTTAACTGGAACACTGATCTTATAGGTCAACTCATTTACTCTTAGAGTGCCAGCGGAGGCCTAATATCCATGGAGGATCACCACACCAAACAGGTTGGGGATAGAACTACCCTTGCGTAGGGTCTTTCGAATCCTTTCAACTTGGGTTTTCTTCCTCTGTTGAGTGTCTTGGAACATTCTAGCACCTTTTGCATCTAACCTGCACAACCGAGGCATCAACAAATGGCGCTAGAAGGAGGGCCAATACTGCAACATGCCTAAAAAAGCCACTAAGAAACCTCCTCCAGCAAGTACTTCAACGGTTCAAACTCAAAGCCAATCAAGGGCTTCAACATCTAAACAACCAATAGAGTCACAACCAACGGTTGTCCCTATTACACCTGCTCAACCCACGGTTATCCCGGCTGCACCTGCTCAACAAATTGTTGTACCTGTTGTATCTACAGCACAACAGGAAAACAAAGAGAATATATTTATTATATCACCTACTAGAGGAACCCTCTCACTAGAGCAGATATTGAAAAAATCATCCGATAGGGTCGCTACGGCAGAACAAAGACTTGCTGATCAACGAGGACGTGGTCTTGTAGCGATTAATTTACAAAATTTTCTGCAGGCTAATATTCAAGAACCTCAACAAGACATAGTTTCACATATCAGTGATCCAATCATCGAACAGACAACTGATCAAAATATTGAACATCAACAAACTGTTAATCCGTGTTCCCACATCGGCATTGCCCATACACACTTGCAGGAGCCAACGACACACAATCTTGCTGCTCCGTTTTCTTTTTCTCTCCCGGATCGAAAGTCACCAAGTGTCCCTGAACGACATTTTCATGTGACTTGCAACTCGACATAACTCGACAACCGGAGGTCGGATCGATGAATCGTTGACTCCATTGGTCTCCTGGCATGTGATTACCTCTAGGGGGGTCTCTCCCTCATCTTCTCATGGCCCAATGACTTCATTGTGCATTCATTTCATAAACTGGGGTTTTGTTGAGTTTCCTTCAATGCAATCTCGCATTGGTGGTGTTAAATTTTGAGCATTAATTCACAATACTCTAGGATCTTCACTGAGAGAATAACATATACAGTATATCAATGCATAACAATCACAATAAGCATGACAAGCATCACAAGAATCAAAAGCATGAGAGACAAGAGACACAGAGTTTCCGTGGGGAAAACTCTAAGGTGAAAAACCCCACAACTTCCTCAGAGATAGAGAGAGCAATGGCTCAACCAAAGTACAACCAAAATACACTTGAGATAGTCTCCTAGAAGTAGATGATCCTCCTCCTCACTACTGCGCCACTTTCTGAGTGAGAGAGATATGACCTTCGAATGATCTAAATAGAGATCTCCTGATCTCTATTTATACTAACCTGTTTGCCCAGTGACCTTATGGGGCCGACTTGTCTAGCTAGGTACATCCACAATATAATATATAATTCAGAGCCGACCCCACACATGGTGGTCTAATAACCCATCGGCAAGTACACACACTTGCGACACTTGTCAATCCACATGATGACACTTCCTTATAGAGGAATAACACATCTCTAATAAGGATACAATAAATATATATGAAATACATAGATGAAATACATTCCGAAGTTACATATACATTAACACTCCCTCTTAACTAGGAAGGTATTTCTAGACACAGATCTACTAGACAAGTCTTCTTCTCGGGATCATCGTCATCATCATCGTCACTGCTGCTTCTATCTCAACCAATCTCTGACTCTACTCGTCATAGGAAGTTCTACAGAGCCAGTCCTTTTTCATACTGGATGTAGGCCCACCACCTGCAGGTCTTCATCATTACTGGCCATACTATGGAAATCTCAGGACTTATTACGTGCGTCACAAAACCTTAAAAGAGTCTCTTTACTAGAAAGAACCCTAAAGAGCATCTAAGGCCTTTTTCATCCTGTCCAGATCTCCAGGACTTATTACATGTGACCCCACCACAAAACCTCGAAAGAGAATCCCAGGACTGATTACGAGCACAAGGCTCAACCTATCGGATCTCCCAGGGCACAAATTACATGTGGTCACCACAAAACCTCGAAAGAGCATCCCAGGACTGATTACCAGCACAAGGCTCAACCTATCGAATCTCCCAGGGCACAAATTACATGTGGTCATGGAAAAACCTCGAAAGAGCATTCCAGGACTGATTATGAGCACACGGCTCAACCTATCGGATCTCCCAAGGCACAAATTACATGCCATAGGACAAAACCTCGAAAGAGAATCTACCAGATATCCCAAGGCACAAATTACATGCCATAGGAAAAACCTCGAAAGACTATCTGTAGATCTCCCAGGGCACAAATTATATGTCCTCCCAAGCAAAACCTCGAAAGAGCATTTGCCAGATATCCCAGGGTATAAATTACATGCCGTAGGCAAAACCTCGAAAGACTATCTGCAAATCTCCCAGGGAACAAATTAAATGCTTATCTGCACAACCTGTTCCACGGCCACAAAGTATCGACCTGATACTCACCATACATCATCCTAATGTACACATGATCATCCTGATCATCATCACTGGAACATCCTACTGCATGTCATCTGGAGCAACATCCTGAAGCTCGTCATCCATGATCATCCTGATCATACAATGCATTTACCTGATGCATACCAAGTATCTACCTGATACATATCATCATACATGATCCACCTGATACAAATATAAATACATGATCCACCTGATACAAATATAAATACATGATACATATCAGCATACATGATCTACCTGATCATACAATGTATCCACCTGATACATATACAGATACATGGTCCAAGCATCCAACATGATGCTTATACAAAATACATACACATGATCCGACCGATCATATCCAACATCCAACATGATGCATACATACATATAAATGATCCAACTGATCATATCCAACATCCAACATGATGCGTACATACATATAAATGATCCAACTAATCATATACAACATCCAACATGATGCGTTCATACATATACATATAAATGATCCAACTGATCATATCCAGCATCCAACATGATGCATACATACATACATATAAAAAATGATCCAACTGATCATACAAAGCAGAAACCAGAACATCATCCTGATGCTCATCATCCAACGCTTACATCCATAGCCATGTGAAGGATCCTCCTTCCAACATGCTTGGAATGGATTCAAAAAATGTGTCCATCACTTCTTCCTCGAAGTGTCATCAATCTGAAGAACACCAAGCCTCTCTCTGAAGTACTTGAACTTCACCCTAGCTAGTGGCTTCGTCAGCACATATGCAATCTGCTCGTCCGTCGCAACATACAGGAGCTTCACAGCTCCTCTCTGCACCATATCCCTGATATAGTGATACTTGATCTCTATGTGTTTCGACCTATCATGAAACATTGGGTTCTCGGACAGCTTCACACAACTCTGGTTATCACAGAAGATACCAGTAGCATCAAACAGGAGATCAAATAATTCAGACAGTAGCTTCCGTAGCCATACTACCTCACAAATAGTTGAACAGGTTGCAACATACTCTGCCTCAACTGTACTCAATGCTACGCAGGACTGCTTCCTGTTGAACCAAGAGATCACACCTGATCCCATACTGAAGCAGCACCCAGATGTGCTCTTCCTATTTGCAGCACTGCCAGCCCAATCTGAATCAACATAACCCTGCAGGTTAAACTTTTGATTCACTTCATACTTGAGCCCATAATCCACTGTACCATTCAGGTACCTTAGAACATGCTTTACCGCAACTAGGTGAACACTCCTCGGATCCGTCAAGAACTGGCTTAATGTGTTCACCGCAAAGAAAATATCCGATCTCGTGTTCGTTAAGTACATCAAGGACCCAATCATCTGACTATACATAGAGACATCAACCAGCTCAGATGAAGCATCACATAGAAGCTTCAGATTTGATGCCATAGGTGTGGCCATGGCCTTGCAATCCATCATCCTGAATCTCTTCAGCATATCTACTGTGTACTTCCCTTGACCAAGGAATATCCCACCTGCACTCTGCCACACCTCCATACCTAGGAAATAATGCATCATTCCCAAATCTTTAGCAGCAAGCTTCCTCTTAGTATCTGCAATCAGGTTCTGGGAGCTTGCTACAAGCCATACAAGGATTTCCTCAATCTGTACACATGTGACTCCCTGTCAAGTCTTGGGACTACATCCCAAAACATCTTCTTCATGATCTATGGATCATGGCATTCCATTTCTTCATCCCAGATCGTGGGAACTTCAATATGTTCAATATCTTCAATAAATATCTTTGATGTTGGAACAAATGTTGTAGTCCTTTTTGTAGGTGAAGATATATAGTCTTTCCTACAAAACAAGTTAAATTGCATGATTAGAAACATCTCATAATTTTCAGAACAAATTCTTTACACATAAAGAAATATGTCATGCAGTCATGCAGTTATCTTAGCCAATGCTTTAATACAACATTTATCCATGTTCCACAACTTTCTAGATGCCTTCCAGTCTCTACCAGAACATTGTTAAGAGTTTGCACTACTCCCAACATGTCAGCAAAGAGGTTTCATTCTAGATAAGTAGCACTAGAATGTTGTACAGTGCCATAGGCCACTTACCCATCACATGCATATTAGTAGTATATTGTTCATTAATGCAATCATTCTAATATGCACAATACATCTCCTAAGTCTAGGAACATAAGCATAATATTATTTAAACAAACAAAATAGGCAAGAAATGATAATTGAAATACTTATCTTTGTTTGTTTGTTGGGTGGACTCCCTCTAAGTCTTTGCTTCCTGGCAGGAGCTGTTGAAGTAGCTTCTTCTACACTTTTCTATTGTGGAATGTAGGAAGATGGTCAACTCCCTCTGAAAATCTGCATCCTTGTAGGAGTTGTTGGAGTGTGCTCCCTCTTGATCTTTTCTTCCTGGATTACATGTCCTTGAACTTATATTCATCCTTGCTGACATCAATCTTCTTGAACCCTGGAAAGTATATTCTGTAAGCCTTCGAGCTTTCATTGTAACCCACAAAGATACCCTTCTTTCATGAAGGATCTAGTTTGGTCCTCTTTTCCTTTGGGACATGAGTGTATACTGGACAACCAAATATTCTGAGATGGCTGACTTCAGGTTTCTTACCAGAAAAGACCTCTTCTGGTGTCTTGTTGTCCAATATCTTGTGGGATGTTCTGTTCTGCACATATATAGTTGTTCTAGCTGCTTCTGCCCATAGATGCATAGGTATATCCCGATCATGCAGCATTGCCCTTGCTGCTTCCATGATTGTTTTGTTATTCCTTTCTGCAACTCCATTCTGTTGAGGATTATAAGAAGCAGTCAACTCCCTCTTAATCCCTGAATCACTACAAAGCTTCTTGAAGTCACCTGAGGTGAATTCTCCACCATTGTCGGATCTGAATGTTTTGATCTTCTTATCAGTTTGATTCTCCATTAAGGATTTGAATTCCTTGAATTTATCAAACACCTCATCTTTGTTCTTCAAGAAGTATACCCAAGTCTTCCTGGAGAAGTCATTAATAAATGAGACATAGTAAACATACCCACTCAGAGAACTGGATGACATAGGACCACATACATCTGAGTGGATGATTTCCAAGATGTCTTTTGCCTTGCTTTCACTGCTTGGGAAAGCCTTCTTAATGTTCTTACCTTTTGCAATCCTTTGCAAACACCTTCATGTTTGGTCTTGATTTAAGGAAGACCCTCTATAGCCTTGCTTGCAATTGGAAGTTCCCTATAGTGCATATGAGCAAGTCTTCTATGCCAAAGTTCACTTGGCTCCATGGATTCATGTACCATGGCATGTTCAGGTTGTCCCTTCAATTTATACAAACCTCCCTCTTGCTCTCCAATCACTACTGCATCATCTATGTTCTTTCCCTTTGGCTACATTAGGACTTGGCCATCAACAAATGCAACCCTCATACCTTTTGCATCCAATGCATAGATGGGGAGTAAGTTCTTCTTGAGCCCAGGTACATAAAGGACTTATTTCATCTTCAAAGATTTTCCAGAATCTAGGTTGTAGGAGGCTTCACCACTTCCTTTGATTGGGTATTGATAATCATCCCCAATTTTCACCTTATGGGGTGATTCATGTTCAGATAGATTCACAAAAGATTCCTTAAACCCAGTCATGTGTTTGGAAGCCCCACTATCAATCAACCAATCATTACAACCATGGGAGATAGTACCTGTGAGAGCAAAAATTAGAACATACTCTTCTTCACTTGATGAGTCATCATCACTATCACTTTCTACCATAGCCTTCTTCTTTGGGGGTTCATCATCTTCGGCAGCATGAGCATGATATCTTCTTTTGTTATTCTTCTTCTTCTTATTGAAGTTGTTGTTGTTTTTTTTCTTCTTCTAGGGACAATCTGAAGTAAAGTGTCCCTTCTCATTGCAATTGAAGCATCTGAGATCTTTCTTGTCTTTATGATAATGGTGGTGTGAGAATCTTCTGTTATGAGATGATTCCTTCTTGGACTTGCCTTTCCTGGCATGTGATGTGAGAGCTTGATCTTCATTTCCCATCTTTTCTTCTCAGGCCACAAGCCTAGCTTCTTCTTGAGAGCATTCTTCCCACAATCTGTTGAAGGAGATCAACTTCTTCCTTGCACAGATTCCTTGAATAAAGGAATCCCATGATCTGGGTAGGCCATTTAGAGTGGTCATCACCACTTCACCATTCTCCACCATTTCATCCACTGCTTCTAGTTGTTCCTTGATCTGGAAGACCCTTTAAAAATAAGATTGAATGGTTTCTCCATTCTGAAACTTTACACCTTTCAATTAGTTCCGTAGGGTCATCTTCTAATTTATGTTCTTCCCTTCAAATAGCTTGGTCAAAGAGTCAAACATCTCCTTGGGTGTCTTTAGAGAAGACACATGGGGTATGAGATCGTCTTTGATAGAATCAGCAATGATTCTCTTTGCCTTGACCAAGTTTTTCTTATGCAATACCTTAGCCTCTTCATCCTCTAGGATATGGATGTCTTCTTTCACATATGAGTCCAACTCATTCTCTTCCAGGATTAACCCAATCCTATACTCCCAAGCTCGGAAGATATCAGCTCCTTCAAGCTTATCCTCAAGCTTGGTGTGGTGAGACATCTTAAAGAGTACTTCAAATGGAAATAGAAAAGATTTAGGTCTTACCACTTGAAATGCTAAAAACTAGATCTGGTCCCGGATTAGGGTTTGTCGGAAAAAAACCCTAAAAATTCAAAATGTGAATTTCAATTTTCTGAAAGGATAGAAAGATGTGCCTTGATGAGCTAATCAGCCTGGTGTATTCAGAATTTGAGATCAGCAAAGCTTTACCCTTCAGATTTTCCTTTTTGTCCTCCCGGGTTCACTAGGGAGAGCCCTGAATTAGGGTTTGAGTTTCACGGAGATCTACCTAGCCAAAAATCTCGATCCAAAGCTCTGAACTTCGATTTTTGCAAGGAGCTTCTAGCTATGTCTTCATATTTCAGAAATTCCTATTTTTGTGGAAACCCTAATTTTTAGGGCCAAATATGAAAATGCTTAGAATTGAATTCTAATTGGACGGGTAGATTCTCCTTGATGAGCAGAGTCAATCTACTATACTGTTTTTCCAAAAACTGTGGAGAGAAACCCAATAAACAAGAAACTCAAGTTTTCATCACTACAAAATGTCTTCTTCTCAGGTTAGCTCTGATACCATGTTAAATTTTGAGCATTAATTCACAATACTCTAGGATCTTCACTGAGAGAATAACATATACAGTATATCAATGCATAACAATCACAATAAGCATGACAAGCATCACAAGAATCAAAACCATGAGAGACAAGAGACACAGAGTTTCCGTGGGGAAAACCCTAAGGTGAAAAACCCCACAACTTCCTCAGAGATAGAGAGAGCAATGGCTCAACAAAAGTACAACCAAAATACACTTGAGATAGTCTCCTAGAAGCAGATGATCCTCCTCCTCACTAGTGCGCCACTTTCTGAGTGAGAGAGATATGACCTTCCGAATGATCTAAATAGAGATCTCCTGATCTCTATTTATACTAACCTGTTTGCCCAGTGACCTTATGGGGCCGGCTTGTCTAGCTAGGTACATCCACAATATAATATATAATTCAGGGCTAACCCCACACATGGTGGTCTAATAACCCATCGGCAAGTACACACACTTGTGACACTTGTCAATCCACATGACGACACTTCCTTATAGAGGAATAACACATCTCTAATAAGGATACAATAAATATATATGAAATACATTTTGAAGTTACATAAACATCAACAGGTGGGTCAACTCTACAACACCCTCCACCGAGACAGTGTTGGTAGTGTTCCCACGTCAACATTGCCCATACGCACTTGCAGGTGCCAACGGCACGCAATCTTGCTGCTTCGTTTGCTTTTTTGCTCCCGGATCGAAAGTCATCAAGTGTCCCTGAATGGCATTTTCATGCGACTTGCAACTCGACATAACTCGAAAACCAGAGATCGGATCGACGAACCGTCGACTCCGTTGGTCTCTTGTTGTGCAATTACCTCTAGGAGGCCCTCTCCCTCATCTTCTCATGGCCCAGTGACTTTATTGTGCATTCATTTCGTAAACTAGGGTTTTGCTCAATTTTATTGCATGCAATCTCGCATTGGTGGGTCAAATCTGCAACACCCTCCCCCGAGCTAGTGTTGGTAGTGCTCCCTGTAAAATTAGTCACAGCAGATCTAATGAACAAGTAAATCAATCACAACAGATGAACATAGAAAATATGGTGCAAAACTGTGCAAAACATGCAGCAGTGATCAATATCCCAATAAGGGTGAATAATTACAATACAATCTGACCATGTGAGTGAGCAATTCGAATTGACTAAGTAGACCATTCGAATCACTGAATGGAGTAGCTTGACTCCAACTAGGAGTCCTCATCATCAATCGGTGGTGCTCATCAATGCACAAGAACCAGTCATCCAGGAGTCAATCTGAGTCTAACTGAGTGTAACAAGTGTAACTGAAGTGTGTAGCACTGATTAAGGGAAGGAGGCTCAGTGGGGGGCGCATGGGAGGCTAACTGAAGTCAGAACAAGTCATCTAGTCAATCTGGAGGTCCAACGGAAGTGAAACAGTCAATCGGGAGTGAAACTAGCCTCAAATCAGGGAGAATCGGAGCTAACTGAATGTAACTGAAGTGGAACTGTAGTGCTAGGTGAGAAAGTGCGCCCTTCTCTAGCAGTAGGTGAGAAGTGGGCGCCTTTCATACTAGGAGGGCTAAAGAACTGAAGTAAGTGGCTCCCAGGTGCTAGAAAGAGGTGGCTAAGGTGCTGGAGGCATCAACCTGGTGACTGGGATGCATGCAAAGTGCATGCAAACCCTAGAATTTGCATGCAAACCCTAATTGCATGCAAGATCCTGAAAAATATGATGTGGATATCCGAACACCCCCCCTCAAGCTAGACTATGATGTGCAAAAAATAATGTGGGGCCCTGGTAACTAAGACCAAAGGTCACCCCAATACAATAATAATCCAAACTAATAACAGTAAATAAACCGAGGAAATGGGGAAAACCTCATGGGAAAAATACCCCCCCCTCAAAATGAACTGTAACACACCAAAAGATTTAACTGCTCCAAACTCAAATAGATATGTCTGGAGGTATCTTACTCTTGGGAGTAAATGGATTATGCTCCAAAAACATGTGCTTGAATTCTCCATCAGTGGATGCAAGCGAATGTGGAGACTTTATGAACTTACTCTTCATACCGAAAATGGTGAGAACGAATCTGAAAATATGAGGATGATCCTGGAACCTGTGATTCGAACCAAGTGAGGTAGGAATAGCTCCAATCGGATCAAATAGATCTTGAAACTTGAACTTCTTATTAGTAGAAGTTAAATCTGCTCCAATATTTGACAAATGGTTTCTTGAGATCTCCTTTGAACCAACAGCGGTGAGATCAAAACCAAAATCAGCAAAAATTGCATGAGAATTAAACTCAAGCGAATGGTAGTGTTCTTCATCTTCAGTAAAACTCTAATAAATTGTGCAAATGATAGAACACAAGTTTATAGGAGGCATGCAATCAAGGAGGACAAATGCTTCACCTCCAAAATCAGATTTTACCTCCAAAACATCAAGTAGATCATTATTCTGCATGTTGGCAAACTCATGTGAAAGAGAGGATTCAAGAACCTCTTCGGAATCTAGAGTATGAGCTTGTTTATCTTGCTCAGAATTCGAAATAGAAGACTTTGAGAGAATGAGTATTGAATCTACAGTTTCTTCTTCATCTTGAACAATTGTTGAGGCCAACACATGATCGGAAAGAACACATAAGGAGATCTCACTGGGCTTGTTCTCCAAAAGGCTAGCATGATCCTCTTCTTCCTGCTTTCCAAATTCTCTGTCAAGTTGGACCCATAGATCACTTGGATTTTCAGCAGTCTTACTAAGGTAGCGCATACAAGGAGACATAGCAAGACATATTGCTCCAAAAGCTCTATCACAATCATTGAGCCAATCATTCTCCTCTTCATCGGAATCAAAATCTCTTGTATTACCAATGCACATATCAAAAAGACATTGTCTCTTCAAGAATGCAATCATCTTTGGTTTCCATTCATCATAGTTGAATGGAGTAAGAATATTTTGGGAAGAAGAAGTCTCCATATTTGCATTAGCGAATGCACATGGAGGAAGTAAGAAACCTGCAAATTACACACAAACAAACACTATGTTTTCAGCCTTGCATGCACATGAGCGAATGCACATGAGATTTTGCATCCCGCTGCTGAAATATAATGGTGAGCAAGGATTGCTCTCTCTTCATGTAGAACACCTGTAGAAAAGAAATATTGTCCCTACCATGGCTCTGATACCATGTAAAATTAGTCACAGCAGATCTAATGAACAAGTAAATCAATCACAACAGATGAACATAGAAAATATGGTGCAAAACTGTGCAAAACATGCAGCAGTGCTCAATATCCCAATAAGGGTGAATAATTACAATACAATCTGACCATGTGAGTGAGCAATTCGAATTGACTAAGTAGGCCATTCGAATCACTGAATGGAGTAGCTTGACTCCAACTAGGAGTCCTCATCATCAATCGGTGGTGCTCATCAATGCACAAGAACCAATCATCCAGGTGTCAATCTGAGTCTAACTGAGTGTAACAAGTGTAACTGAAGTGTGTAGCACTGATTAAGGGAAGGAGGCTCAGTGGGGGGCGCATGGGAGGCTAACTGAAGTCAGAACAAGTCATCTAGTCAATCTGGAGGTCCAACGGAAGTGAAACAGTCAGTCGGGAGTGAAACTAGCCTCAAATCAGGGAGAATCGGAGCTAACTGAATGTAACTGAAGTGGAACTGTAGTGCTAGGTGAGAAAGTGTGCCCTTCTCTAGCAGTAGGTGAGAAGTGGGCACCTTTCAGACTAGGAGGGCTAAAGAACTGAAGTACGTGGCTCCCGGGTGCTAGAAAGAGGTGGCTAAGGTGCTGGAGGCATCAACCTGGTGACTGGGATGCATGCAAAGTGCATGCAAACCCTAGAATTTGCATGCAAACCCTAATTGCATGCAAGATCCTGAAAAATATGATGTGGATATCCGAACACTCCCACGTCGACATTTCCCATACACACTTGCAGGAGCCAACAGCACACAATCTTGCTGCTCCGTTTGCGTTTTCGCTCCCAGATCGAAAGTCACCAAGTGTCCCTGAACGACATTTTCATGCGACTTGCAACTTGACATAACTTGGCAACCGGAGGTTCGATCAGAGAACCGTCAACTCCGTTGGTCTCCTAGCATGCGATTACCTCTAGGGGGCCCTCTCCATCATCTTCTCATGGACCAGTGACTTCTTTGTGCATTCATTTTGTAAACTAGTGTTTTTCTTAGTTTCCTTCAATGCAATCTCGCATTGGTGGGTCAACTCTGCAAAACCCTCCACCAAGCAAGTTTTGGTAGTGTTCCCACGTCGGCATTTCCCATACACACTTGCAGGAGCTAACGGCACACAATCTTGCTGCTCGGTTTGCTTTTTCTCTCCCAGACCGAAAGTCACTAAGTGTCCCTAAACGACATTTTCATGTGACTTGCAACTCGACATAACTCGAAAACTGGAGGTCAGATCGACGAACTGTCGACTCCGTTTGTCTCCTGACATTAGATTACCTCTAGGGGAGCCTCTCCCTCATCTTCTCATCGCCCAGTGACTTCATTGTGCAGTCCTTTCGTAAACTAAGGTTTTGCTCAGTTTCCTTCAATGCAATCTCGCATTGGTGGGTCAACTCTGCAATACCCTCCACCGAGCCAGTGTTAGTAGTGTTCCCACGTCGGCATTTCCCATACACACTTGCAAGAGCCAATGGCACGCAATCTTGGTGCTTCGTTTTCTTTTTCGCTCTTAGACCGAAAGTCACCAAGTGTCCCTAAATGACATTTTCATGCGACTTGCAACTCGACATAACTCGGAAACCGGAGGTCAGATCAACGAACCGTGGACTCCGTTGGTCTCCTGGCATGCGACTACCTCTAGGGGGCCCTCTCCCGCGTCTTCTCATCGCCTAGTGAATTCTTTGTGCATTCATTTTGTAAAGTAGGGTTTTGCTTAGTTTCCTTCAATGCAATCTCGCATTGATGGGTCAACTCTGCAACACCCTCCATCGAGCCAGTGTTGTTAGTGTTCCCACATCAATATTTCCCATACACACTTGCAGGAGCCAACGACACGCAATCTAGATGCTCCGTTTGTGTTTTCGTTCCCGGACCAAAAGTCACCATGTGTCTCTGAACGACCTTTTCATGTGAATTGCAACTCGACATAACTCAGAAACTGAAGGTCGAATCGATGGACTGTCGACTCTGTTGGTCTCCTAGCATGCGATTACCTCTAGGGGGGGCCTCTCCCTCGTCTTTTCATGGCCCAGTGACTTCATTGTGCATTCATTTCGTAAAATAGGGTTTTTCTCAGTTTCCTTCAATGCAATCTCGCATTGGTGGGTCAACTCTGCAAAACCCACCACCGAGCCAGTTTTGGTAGTGTTCCCACATCGGCATTGCCCATACACACTTGCAGGAGCCAATGGCACGCAATCTTGCTGCTCCGTTTTCTTTTTCGCTACCGGACCGAAAGTCACCAAGTGTCCCTGAACGACATTTTCATGCAACTTGCAACTCGACATAACTCGGTAACCAGAGGTCGGATCGACGAACCGTCGACTCCATTGATCTACTGGCGTGTGATTACCTCTAGGGGTATCTCTCCATCATCTTCTCATGGATCAGTGACTTCTTTGTGCATTCATTTCGTAAACTAGGGTTTTGCTCAGTTTCCTTCAATGCAATCTCATCTTCTCAAAAACAAATGCTTACCAAATCCTTTTCGGCCTCAAACACCTCAACAATGAATGGAATAGCTTGTCCTGGAATGAAATGCTCCCCAAATCCTTCTGAGCATGGTCTCATATCTTCTCTTCCCCAGCAATATGGATAAAATTTTAATTGAATTCCATACCTAAGGATTGTATCATACTATGTTTCAATTCCTAAAGAGCCTGATATGGCCATGCCTTCTCATACTTGAGACAAATATGGAAAACACAGTTTCCACATCCATGCATATATTTGGAACTGCTTTGTTGAAGTATGTAGCCAATAGAAATGCAACCAGTAATCCGAAAAACCTCAGTAAATGACCCACAAAGAAAGAGACTCTGAGTCATATTTGAATTCGTTGAAACCTAAAAGGCTTACTTATCACACTATAAGATACTCTTGGTCACTTCCAAGATGCAAGAACCTCTGAACCACTTTTGAAAAATGAATGCTTACCAGATCTTGTAGGTCCATTTTGGAAACTAGGGTTTTACTCAGTAAGGGAGTGTGCAATTTTTGCACACGGGGGTCAACTTTGCAAAATCATCCTCTGGGCACTTATGGCTAGCGTTCCTAGATGGAACATTCCTAGACACACTTGCAAGACTCCCCGGAACCCGGTTTTGTTGCACGATCGTCATTCTATGCCCCCACTAGGTATACAGTAGGTGTCCCTGAAGGCCTTTTGGATGCGAGATGGAACGAGCCATAGAATGACGACCGTGGCTTGTATCGACAAACCATCGATTCTGTTGGATTCAGGGAACCGGGATAGTTCTAGGGGTGCCCCTCTCCTCCGGTCCCATGGCCCAGGTGTCATCTTGTAGGTCCATTTTGGAAACTAGGGTTTTGCTCAGTAAGGGAGTGTGCAATTTTTGCACACGGGGGTCAACTTTGAAAAATCATCCTCCAGGAACTTATGGCTAGCATTCCTAGCCATAACCTTCCTAGACACACTTGCAGGACTCCCCAGAACCCAATTTTGTTCAACAGTTGGAATTCTATGCCCCTGGTAGGTATCCAGCAGGTGTCTGTGAAGGCCTTTTGGATGCGAGACAGAACAAGCCATAGAATGACGAACGTGGTTCGGATCGACAAACCGTTGACTCCGTTGGATTCACTACGTCGAGATAGTGCTAGGGGTGCCCCTCTCCTTCGGTCCCATGGCCCAGGTGTAATCTTGTAGGTCCATTTTGGATACTAGGGTTTTGCTCAGTAAGGGAGTGTGCAATTGTTTCACATTGGGGTCAAATTTGCAAAATCATCGACCAAGCACTTATGGATAGCGTTACCAGCTAGAACCTTCCTAGACGCACTTGCAGGACTCCCCGGAACCCATTTTTGTTGCACGGTTAGAATTCTATGCCCCCAGTAGTTATCCAGCAGGTGTCCTTGAAGGCCTTTTGGATGCGAGACGGAATGAGCCATAGAATGACGACTGTGGCTAGGATCGACAAACCGTTGAATCCGTCGGATTCAGGACGTTAGGATAGTGCTAGAGGCACCCCTCTCCTCTGGTCCCATGGCCCAGGTGTCATCTTGTAGGTCCATTTTGGAAACTAGGGTTTTTCTCAGTAAGGGAGTGTGCAATTTTTGCACACGGAGGTCAACTTTGCAAAATCATCCTCTGGGAACTTATGGCTAGTGTTCCCAGTCGAAACCTTCCTAGACACACTTGCAAGACTCCCCAGAACCTGGTTTTGTTGCACGATTGGAATTCTATGCCCCCGGTAGGTATCCAAAAGGTGTCCCTAAAGGCCTTTTGGATGCGAGATGGACCAAGCAATAGAATGACGACCGTGGCTCGGATCGACAAATCATCGAATCCGTTAGATTCGGGGCACCGGGATAGTACTAGGGGTGCTCCTATCCTCCATTCCCATGGCCAAGTGTCATCTTGTAGGTCCATTTTCGAAACTAGGGTTTTTCTCAGTAAGGGAGTGTGTAATTCTTACACACGGGGGTCAACTTTGCAAAATCATCCTCCGGGCACTTATGGTGATGATGATGATGATGGTGATGATGATTAAGACATTGATGGTGATGTTGATGGTGAGAGTGAGGATGATGAAGATGGATATGGTGATTGGATGGTGATGGTGATGGGATGGTGATGATGATGGTGGTGGTGATGGTGATGGTGATGGAGATGTTGATGAGGAACCAAATCTATGAATATATGTATTGTTAAATATAATTTTGTTGGGTGAAGCCAATAACCAATATAATCAACATAATATAAGAGTTTTTTTGGGTTGGGGATAATCAACTTGTGTGTATAGATCTAGGCATCAATGGTTGATGGGTGTATCCATCCACATAAACAATCCAAATTATCTATGTAATGATCCCATTACAAAATGCATGTGTATTCAATCAAACAAATTAGCGTTAGATCACCCAAGGAAAGTTTCATCTAACTCTACCCAATCCCATAATCTTAGAGTTTATTGATCATATGTAAAAAATGGCATATTCATAAACTTGACATACAAGAGAACTTTTGGCATATTTATAAACAACATACATGAGAAAGTTGAGCATATATCAATATTCAATTACAAATAGTATAAATAGTATCGTATAAAAAGTATGTAACATACCTCATCATGCTAGATCCCACCTATTATCATACAACCAATCCCTCCAGATCATATCTTATACTGATGGTCTCCATTAGTATCTCGTGCTCTGTATCCGGTAATAAGTAGCTTACCTTCGATGAATTTCGGCTAGGCATTGTTCGTACCTGGAGGTTTGTACCAATGATTCAGTTGGTAAAGTGATACACACTTGCACCTGGTTTGTAATCCCTGTAAACATATCCACCCTTCTTTCTTGCATTGTTGTCCTATGTCAAGTATTCACCTTTAACAACCATAGACCCAATTGGGAAGTGGTTGTTTTCATCGTCAGTCATGGACATAATGAGGGTTTGATTTCCATCTATACAGCATGCCAACCAATAATCACCACCCCATTCACTATCTTTTGAGGCAACCACTACGTATATGTGCTCTGCATAATATGATTGTAGGTATATGATCTAAATATTTTTCTTGCGATACAAGGCCATTAATGTGCATTTGAAGACTACATAAATAAACAAAAAAATGTTAAGGAAATGCATCATACCGGGTTGTACAAGGTCTGAGACATGATCAAAATCTCTAGAAATAGATGATTGGTCTTCTTCCAACGGAGTTAACTCAACAATTGCATGCTAATCAAGTGGAAGTGATATGCGATCCCATCCATCAACCCAATCCAATGATTCACACCCATCCCAGTCACCATCACAACAATGCGGGAAAAAACAAGCGAGTTTTCTGGTCCAAATTTCAAATACTGGGTTATCAGAGCTTCGAACTGAATGAAAGCCACGAGTCCCAGGAACAGTCTTGCATTCCCATGCATGTGACTGATCTATGTCTACCACCTCCCAAAACAATCTCTCCACATGTCTCTTTCTTGTGGATTCTACTCGCATAGTTGATTCCTCTCCCATTACTGACGTGCACCACCTGACTATAGATTGAGCATTTTGAATAGTAGATTTTGTAGATACTTTCAATTCCTCTCTTCGTAGGGTTTTTTTGACACATGCTCCGGCTCCATCATGCTCTCCTTTACCATGCCCAGTCTCAAAATAGTTCCACATATGTGGCACTTTGTATTTTTTATGCAATGAACACAACCATTGAAATATGCGTGCATTTTTTAACTGACCAGCACATCCATCAGACCAAATCCAGTGTGGATCCATCTATATGTTCCTTCCCTTCAAGTGATCATAGAACATGATGAAGAAATGACATACATAGTGGAAGTCATGGCACCTATCATCACTTATGTAGAAGTGATATTCCTTCATAATTTCTCTTTGCTCTTCATTGCTATTTGGGCCATGCCTATATGTGATATGGACCATCAAGGAAACCTGCTCAGAGTGATAATACTGACTTTGGATCTCATTTTGAGGTTGCAGAGTGTAGTTCTCGGCAAAATCAAGAACTGAAAGTATAGTACCATGGGGAAATGTATCTCTGCATATTCTAAACTTCTCATCATGCCATCATGCCAAGTGGACATGCTGAACATATTGATGTGTCTTTTCAATAAATTCCTTGACGAAATCACTAACTTGTACCTGGTGACACAAAATGATCTCAATATCAGTTTTTTTGGTAAGGATTGAAATGTAACCATTCAAACATAATTTTATAGATATAAATGCATACCTTAGATGTCACCAATTGTATTTTTTTTCTTTCTTTCCCTGGGACTATTTCATAGCTGATATATTTGAAACTTTTCATGTCTATAACCATTTTCCCAAATTCACTGTCTCCACTCTCGTGCATACATTGGCTCAATAATTCCATTCCAGCACAGTTGGAGCATGTTCCATCCAAACAATATTTTGCATAGTATGCTTGCCCCTCAAGCCTATTGCACATGATGCTATCAATGAATTCTCTTGATGAAGTCAATGGTATTGTCAGGGAGCAATCCTGCACATGGTTAGTATGCAACACACGACGAATGTACACAAATATTTCATAGTAATATTCATATTCTACGTGGTATCTACAACAAGTGTTACCAAGAGTATTTATTCTAACATAACATGGCTTACATTTCTCAAAATATCTTTTCCCCAAGTTCAATTTTCTATGTTCATTCCTAAATTTCTTGTATAGTTTTGTTTGTGTTATATCAAGAAGATGTTTAGTATGTGGTTCACGATCCTTTAAACCCCTTCTCAATTTTAGTACATCCTTCTGGTTTGAAGAAGGCCTTGTGTGATCATGCCAAAAACTCTGTACTAGTCCCTTTACTGCATCAACTAGCTTCATTCCACGATGTAGAAACCGACCAATAAAGGCCCAAAAATCTATCTGATCAGTTGTGTCAAGATGTTCTCTTCTAATAGAATACCTACGGAGGGTTTTTACATTCAAATTAACTAGTTTGGATGTAGGCTTGAGAAAACGAAGGACCCTGGTGTTCTTATTTACAATTGCTTGTGACAACACACGACGAGCCGCATTGCGGTCCTTTGAACGTGTGTTCTTACCAATTTTACCAAATGCATCTACTAAGCTTTTAACTATATGAGAACTTGGTTCATAATTTTTTATCATCTTTATCCCTAACTTTTTCCTAACAATATTCATTCCCCTAGATTTTAACAATGATAAAAATAATCTAAATTTATCTCCATCAAATTTAGAAACAAAATATTTTTCAAGTATCTGTTGAGTTTGATAAGCAATACTATGTTTAGATAGCATACCTTCAATGGAATTGAGGAGACTTTCATCAACTTGTATATGCTTCAGAGTTCTTCGATGTGTTCTTGCTAATGGAGGTAAGGGGGTTGGAATTCTACCATGTAGAGCATCACCGAGATGCTCTGGCGTTTCAGTAGTAACTTGTTGTCCTTCATTCTCTTCCTAGTAGTTGGATGGTGGAAGTCCAACATCCTCATCGATGGTCAGGATAACATTTTCTTCTTCAACAGTAGCCTCCATGTCCAACGCCTCTTTGACTTCATCACTTGTATAACCATAAGAGGTGAAAAAATTTTGTGTTTCTTCATGAGCTTCATCTTGAGATGGTAACTTATCACTTTGACTTGAAGTGGGAATTGAAACATTCCCTAATGAGCACCTACGTTTTGCTTCTTAATTACTTCCATGGGGTGCTTTTTCAACAACTGTTGTGGAAATTGAAGGTCCCTCTAGTGAATGCTTCCTTTTTTCTTGTCATGGATTAATAGGATGAACCGTGGTATCCTCTATAATTGGATTTGGATTAGTTTCCAAAGAAATCCTTCGATTCATCATGTCTATTCTTTTCTTTTCTTTCTCTTCTTCAATTACTTCTTGAGGTCTCTTCTTCCTTACTGATTTTCTTCCTCGGTTACGTGCATTCCCCATCACCACAATGATCAATTCAATATAGTTTGTTTTTGTTTCTCCTCAATTACAAGATTTCAAACCTTTAGTGATTTCTAGAACTATAGATCCTTCAAGGTGCTTCAATATTCCTTCTCAATTGTTCATATTTCCCATCAAAACAGTGATGAGTGAGAAAATTTACCTTTGGTGCTCTTCAATAATAAGCAAATGAAAGTTAAATCACAAATTGTTCTTCAAGTTGATTCTCTTGTATAATTGTGTATATCCACTATCACCATGAAATGGTCTTGAAGCTTGATATATTATCTTGTGTTCTCCTCAAATATAGGAAAAATGAATCTTTCAAAGACCTTATCTTTGGTGTTATTCAATTGGAGATTCTTCAAGCTTGTTGACTATCTTCTTCAAATATGGCCATATAACCCAACACCACAATGAGAAACCATGAAATATGTCCTCAATGCTACACCTGCATACCAAAAATAATGATGGAGATGGTGTAAATTGTGAATATTTCCAATGGCGGGCTCGTGATCTGTTCGAAAAATCGTGGGATTTCCTATTTTTGCTTGGACAAAGTAAAGTTGCTCTCGGACAGGGACAGTCCACTGTTTATACAGTTCCAAAATGTGCACGCATTATATAAAGGTACAATGCGCACGCGATATGGAGAAGAAAAATGCACACGCGATATGGTTAACCACAATAAATAGGTTAGGGGCACGGCTAGGGCAATGAATAATATCAAAAGAAAACAAATGTTTTGTATGGTTACATACAAAGCAAATTTTTTTAGTGTGGGACAAATTTTTTGTATGGTTTAATACCCCCCTAACTCTCTCCCAATAATCCCTATATACCCCCTATCGTTTTCTAAATATATGTCCCTCATTCTCTCTACATCCCTCCCTACATGTTTCTTTCTTTCCCTTACTCCATCCATGTCCCTACCACCCCACTCTCCATCTCTCCACCTTCTCTTTATCTTCTCCATTATCCCTCCCTAGAGCACTCTCTCCCTTCTTCTCCCTTAATAACTAACCCTCTATTCCTTTATCCCTCCCTCCTACCCTCTCTCTCTTACCTTGTTCCTAGAGCCCCTCCCCCATAAAGGCCTTTAGACCCTCTTCTAAACATTAATCCCTAAGTGCATAAGTGCACAAGATGATGAGGAGGAGGAGGGTGATGACAATGAAGATGATCATGATGCATATGAAGATGATAAAGATGATGATGTTGATGAAGATGAAGATGATGGTGATGATGATGAAGATGTTGAATATGATGATGAGGGTGATGAGGATGATAATTGTTAACACAAAAGTTGTCCTTAGTTTTTATTGTGTGTTTTCTTTAATATTTTTTATTTTAGTTTCTCTTTTCATTTTATTTCATTTTGAATTTTAAATCATTTTCATTGTTTTCTAATATTTATTTTATAGTTATGGTTTTGATTACTTTACTCATAGTGGCTTATTTAGGTTATATTTTATTTCAAAATCTTTTAAAATAATTACCTAAGTATTTTCTAGAGTTTTATCCAAAGTCTAACCTATACTTTTGAGTTTATATGTCAAATTTGCACATTGAGTGATTCCCGCAGCGCATGACCAAAATTCAATACTCTAGCGTGCTGCAGGACACCCGAATTATGAAAATCAGTGGATCTGTGACGGCATTACATAGCCAATGTATTTGATGATGGAGAGGAGCTTGTAGACACCTATATGCCTCATTATGACACTTGTGTAAACATATGATGATTACCCCCAAAATTTCAGGGTATTGAGATGCCACGATTTCCGATTTGGGGATTTTCCAGTTCATAGCTGAAGATATGAATATTTTGCAAAATCTTTCTTTTAAATCAGTTGCAGAAGAATAGGGTAACGAAGTTGCAGAGTACATTGAAAATATGGGCAAGAGTGGTAGGAGTGGCGAGCTAAGTCGATTTAAACCAACCGACGTCACCTAGGCAACAGAATTTCCTGAGTGTGCTGCGATTTTCAAGTCAGTTGGGTGGTTTGTGTTTTTTTAGAAGATTATAGGGTTCAATGTCAAGGTAACCCATGCTTTTTCCCAACACCATGTTAATAGTAATGTGACCTTTGCTACCTTGAAATTCGAATTAACAGAATCCCTAGTTGCTGAAGCAATCGGTGTGCCATCAGATGGTGAATCCTGGTTCAAGAAATCTGCTTTCGACTTCAAACCTAGCATGTTCCTAATATCAGAAGTTGAAGAGTTAGATTGGAGAAAGGGTATGCATCTGAAAAATTTCAAACCAGAATGGAAAGAAGTAATAGGGATAATCCAAAGTTAGATTACCTGTGATGGTCATTTTGCTTCAGTTTTCAAGTATCATATTAGAATTATGATGCACTTAACTCAGCAATCAAAGATGAGTTTACCCTTCTTCTTGTTAAAAGGCCTTCAGAAAATGTCTAGCGGAGTTATGGGTCAGGTTAACAACTCAAACCACTCTTTATTTCATCATGGACTTGTTAAGTTGATAGTTTGTTCAGTTTTACAGAATGAAGGTCGGAATTGGGACCACTTCTTGTTCTGGTCAGGGTTCATAATTAAACAAGATGAACAAGAGGAGAAATGTACACCAAGCAACAAACTAGTTTTATGAAGAAATTTAAAAGAGATGCAGAGGAGAATTTTCAAAGTACTAGTGTACAAGATGATTTGCATAGTGTTAATGTACAAGAATCTCATGATGTTGCTGCACAGGAATTTCAAAACTTTGAAAATACAATGCAAGAAGATATGCCTGAAGGACATCATGAAGATGTTTTAGAATATAATTCGTAGAAAATCATTGTTCCCATGGACAAGGAAGAGGCTACTAGTTCGAAAGAAGGTTTGCATAGTTGTGTTCTTGAGGTAGATACTTCAGCCCTAAGTCTTCATGTCGTAAGAATTGAAGAGAGGGTGTTCCATACTCCGGATTTTAAAGTTGATGTCAAAGCTTTGACAAAATTGAGAGAGACTAAATGGCGACCTAAAACAAGATCGAACAATAAACTCAGATTAGATATGAGGAGGCTAATTGATCCTAAGCTGAAGGAAGAAAAGGTCACCCTTATTGAAGATTCTTCGGGAGGAGAAGATGAAAATAGAAATGTTGAGAATGTTGAGTTTAATTCAAAGAAAATTCAAATGGATACAAAGAAGGAGACTGACATGACAATTGAAATGGTCAAAGAATTTGAAAAAATTGCAAAACATGAAATGATAGTAGAACAAGAAACTATCCTAAATGTTGAACAACCTTCCACTTCAGCATTTCGTCTATCAGGTGCACTGGCCAGAAATAAGTAGGAAGAAGAGTCACTTTTTAGAAAATTAGATATTCCATTTGGAGTAGAAGAACGTTCAAGTATACATCCAGATGTTCGAATAGACACAGAGGTCAAAAACCTAAAGAAATCTATTCAACAATATAAATCATAGGAAGCATTTTTGAGTGAGTCTAATGAAAGACTTAGAACTACCAACAAAAGGCTAAGGGAGGACTTAGATGACATTAATGCTCATTACCAAGAGTTGATTGTAGTTGCTAAAGAATCCTTAAGGAGAAAAGGATAGGTAGAAGTGCAGGATGAAGATATGGCAAAGCAAATTGAGGACTTAAAGAAGCATAACAATGGACTACTCAACAAGGTTTGAGGATTGGAGAGTCAACAAACTTGAGATAAGAAGTCACATTCCCTGGAAGGAATAGCTATGCTAGCTGAGGTTGCCAAGCAGTTATGAGCCACCTCATCTCCAGCTGTCAGAGTATTCCATTTTTGTTATCATAAAAATAGTTGTTAATGATGTTGTTTTAAAGATTCGAAAGCTAAGTTGTAACTACTTCGAAGATAGATCTAAAGTCAGTTAGGAAACTCATATTTTGTAAAGTGGATAAATGGAAGAAACTTTGAGGGGAAATGGTTCGATTTTTGTGTCAAGGAAGATATATTTGAAAGCTGTGGATACATTTTCAGACTGATACACACAGCTCTTATGTAAGTTTTAAAGATTGAGATTGAAATATATACTTATAAGCCACTTTATCTTGTTTACTGTTTTGTTTCTCATCAGTTTGATCGCTCAACTAGTGACTTCATTCCTTGCTTAAAATTTTTATTCATGGAGTGCTCATGTGTTGTGGATGAACCAGTAATATTTTTATGAATGTGATGGCTTGTGTTTGATCTTTTAAATCTTAAATATCTCAGTTCTTTCATGCATTACATGATTTAGTTTATGTATTAGTTTTTTTTTGTTTGAATGAATGATTACTTCTTTGAATATAAAACCCTCAAACCACAAAACCATAAAAATAAACCATAGTTTCTGTTCATTTTATTGAGATTGTACTAGCTTGCCCCTTTGTAGTCTAGGGACAATTTCTAGCACAAACATCTTTGGCGCCCTTGCCGGGGACAAAATTGAAGTAATATTTTCCCTGGGGTATCTATATTGTTCTGGTTTTGAGGTGAACAAGATCAGAAGTTATATTTTAGACTACATTTTCACCAAAAATAGTGGTTCACAGTGGCTTCTAGGAGGTTTGGAACAAGAGGGAAACCTACTTCACCTTTACATCCAAGAGTTTTAGACCTGGAACAGATTCTGAAAGAAGCTAGACAAATTCGAAGGTCTCAGTCCTCCCCATCTTTCCTTATTTCTGATCAATGACATACAATATCTCCATTTCTATATTCAGAGCTCAAGTTAGAGGAGGTTGATATTCAAGTTTTCACTAATCCATTGTATCCCAAAAAGGTCAAAGCTGAACTACTTCCCTTGCTGCAATATAAACCTTATATTTTTAACCATAAACTAAGTTCAAGTAAAACTATTAATAAATCTTTCTCCTCATTAATTCAAACTTCTTCCAAAATGTTAGAATAGTAATCCATACTTAGTACCATAGTCCATAACCTTAGTCAAATTTTTATTGCTCATGTGCTTAATTACACCATAGTTTGGACTAGGTGACTTTAGTTGGTCAAATACCCACATTTGAGAGTGTTCACACCCACTTCAAAGCAAACCAGTTCACCCAACCTCCTATTTTATCCACAAGTGCACCCTCATTAAATGTTGGAGTGCCCTCTCTCCTTGATTTGGGGAATTTCAGTTGACTAGGGCCGCTAGGGTGGATTTTGCCCAATTTTGGTTAGATTTGGAGCATTTATTGCTCCCTTGGTCCTCCCAAACTCCTCTACTTGCTCACCCACGCCTGCCTTGGCCTCATTAATGACCCAACATGCTTCAGCCACCTTCACACCTGAATTCGTGACTGTTTAGGATGATTGGGATTGAGTTGGACCCACCTAGGGGGGATTGAGGCCAATTTGGCAATTTTGACTTGTACACTCATCTTGAGCTATCTAATGCTCTTGAATTTCTCATGAATGTAATAAAAACTTGTTACTAACATTTTCACATGTTAAACAGTCAGTTAATGAAAATATTAAGCTCACATTGTGTGTAAAATTATCTCCTTTTTCAAGTTTTACACTAGTTTTGCAAATTAATTCGATTTTGTGAGGTTCTCCATAGCTCCTAGATCTTGTTGTGATCAAAATACTCACATGGTATCAGAGCCATTATGGATTTAGTGAGTTGCAGGTCAATATTGAGCATTGAACTGCATTCTAGAGAGGATTTCCAGATAAACATTGAGTGTTTTTTGCAGGTGTTTCAGTAGTGTTCTCACCATTAACACAACATTCATGGAAGCAAACCAAATGTTGCTCACACCTTTCAATTTTTTTGATTGGAAGGTTGAAATGGTTATCAAGCTGAGATCTAAGGGTCTCTATAGAGTAACCATGGGCACAAAAGTGGAGCCAAACTCTGCTGTGGAGAAAGCAAAGTACTACAATCGACTTGATGAAGCTTATGGATTGCTATTCCTGAGCATTTCAAGGGAACTCTTGTTTCATACAGACAGTTTGACAACCCCCAATGAAGTATGGGTGAAGCTAGAATCACTCTTTGGGAAAACTGATGAACTGAGAGGCCACCAGCTTGAAAACGAGCTCATTAGCTTGAGCCCAGCATTTTGAAACCATCCAGGAGTTCTTCACGAAGTTCAAGTCACTAGTGCTTCAACTGCAACAATGTGGAATTGTTAAGAAGGAGGAACAACTGATTATGTCCATCCTTTCGAAGCTAGGCCCAGAATTCTCTGTATTTGTTAGCACATTTCACTCAGCCAAAATGACCCTTCGAAATTGGCAAATGCCATCACTAGCTACCTTCATGGAGTGTCTCACTCAGGAGCAGGACAAACTAGTTCAGATGGGCACCATAAAATCAAAGGACCAAGAACTGGCAATGGGTGTTTCAAATGCCAACAAAGGCAAGCAGAAAGCCAAGAATTCGAAGCAGCTAGAGAAGAGGAAGTTTGAAAAGACCAAGTCTGCAGATGGAGGTTCGAATCTGTCAAAGGAGAAGGACAAGAAGGGAAAGGAAAAGAAAAAATGCACCTATTTTCATAAGGGATGGCATCCAGAGATCTCCTGCATGAAGAAAACCATTGACTCAATGGCACAGCTGCTGGAGAAGAACAACATCCCAGTTCCTGAGGGCGCAAAGAAGAAAGAGAGCACCTCAAATCTTGACAATAAGGAGAAATGTCATGCTTTGGTAGCAGGTATTTCGAATCCCTCATCCTTTATCATTGATTCAGGAGCTTCCAGACATATGGTTTCATCCAGAGAGGTCTTCTCTTCTATGCATTCGAATGGTGGCCCAACAATTCGAATGGGAGATGATTCAGAAATCCAGACCAAGGGGATTGGTAGGATTGACATAGAGCATGGCTATTTCAGTGATGTGCTCTATGTACCTTCATTGGATACAAATTTGCTATCAGTTTATCAAATGACCCATACAGGAGAATCCAAGAGAGTAACATTTACTCCAGATTTGGTAGAAATCTCAGAAATTTCTTCAAATCAAGTTGTGGCAGTAGGGTATGCTGATCATGAAGAGAGAATGTACAAATTCTCAAATTTCATTCCAAACTCTAGTGACCATGCTCTTGTATCTCATGCCAACGAGACCTCCAAGTTGTGGCATGAAATATTTGGCCACATGAACTACAAATATCTATAGACACTCCACAAGGACGAGATGGTGGAAGGGCTTCCAGAAATCAAATCTTCAAATGGTGCATGCATTGGTTGTGTAGTTGGAAAGCATCCTGAGCGCAGCTATGAGAAGGGAATGGCAAGGAGAGCCACTCAACCACTTGGATTGGTACATTCAGACCTCATTGGTCCTCTTCCCACTCCATCATATGGTGGATCAAGGTATGTACTCACATTCATACATGACTACTCTCAATTCTGCTGGGTTTACTTCCTTAAATTGAAATCAGAAGTGTTTGAGAAATTGAAGATTTGGAAGGCCTTAGTGGAGAATCATAGTGGTCATAAGATAAAGATCCTTAGGACTGATAATGGAAAGGAGTATGTGAATAATAACATTCAGCATCTTTGTGAGGAATGTGGCATCCAAATGCAACATTCAATCCCCTACACACCTCAGCAAAATGGTGTGGCAAAGAGGAAAAATAGATCTCTCAAAGAGATGGCCACTTGCATGATTGAAGCTAGGGATCTAAGCCCTAAGATATGGACTGAAGCCATCAGTTGTGCTGCTCATATTCAGAATGGAGCCTTTCACAAATCAGTCAAAGGAAGAACCCCCTATGAGGCATGGTTTGGCCAAAAACCAAATGTGTCAAATTTCAGAATTTTTGGGTCTAGAGCATGGGCTCGAATTCCATCAAAAAAGAGGAAGGCTTTGGAGCCACAGAGTAGAGAATGTATCATGGTTGGATATGGTGAAGAAACAAAGGGATACAATCTATTTGACACATCCACACTCAAAACTTTCATTGAGAGAAGTGTGCAATTCGAAGAAGAACCAATTCCAGATTTTGAGCTTGCACCGGGGGAAAGCTCTTCTCCTCCACACCTTAATGAAATTAGTGATGATTCCACTTCTGATTTTTCTGATATTGCTGAAGATGACATGGCTGAAGATGAAATTGCTGTACATGATTCACCATCAAGGCCCAAGTGGGCTGAAAAAATCATACAAGCTGCAGGTGAATTGGCAGGCAATCCCCAAGAGCCTAGGAAGACTAGATCTCAAACAATCAATGCTTCCTTTGCAACTGAAAGTGAACTTGATGATCACTGTTATATGATGATTGGATCTGATCCAAAATCATATCAGGAAGCTCATCATGATCCAAGGTGGAGAACAGCAATGCAAGAAGAATTCCAATCTCTCCAAGAGAACAAAACATGGGATTTGGTGCCTCTTCCCCCCAAGAGGAAACTTGTGCAATGTAAGTGGATTTTTCGAACCAAACCTGTTGCTGATGGTTTTGATCTGAAGTACAAGGCTAGTTTAGTGGCTAAGGGCTACTCACAAATCCATGGTGTGGATTATACAGATACCTTTGCACCGGTTGCAAAGATGGACTCAATTAGACTAGCTCTAGCCATGGCAGCTAGTAAGGGTTGGGAAGTTCACCATATGGATGTTAAAAGTGAATTCTTACATGGTGAGCTATAGGAAGAGATCTATATGAATCAACCTGAAGGATTCCAAGAGGATCCAACACTTGTTTGCAGGTTGAAGAAGTCACTCTATGGACTCAAGCAAGCCCCCAGGGCTTGGTATGCCAAAAAGGATGCTTTTTTGCTCTCAATTGGTTTCTGTCAATGCCAAATGTTTATTTGCAGCAATGTGATGATAATTTTCAGGTCATTGTACTGTATGTTGATGATATTTTAATTACAGGGAGCTGCAACAAACAAATTGGCTCAATTAAAGCTTCTTTGCACAGTGAATTTGCCATGAGCGACCTAGGAATGCTAAGGCAATTTTTGGGTTTGGAAATTGAGCAATCTGAGAGAGGTATATTGCTGAGTCAACCTAAGTATGCTTCATACTTGTTATTCAAGTTTAAAATGGCTGAATGTAAGGCAGCCAAGTGCCCATTCCTTTCAGGCATAAAACTAGGTGAATTTGAAGACTCTCCATTGGTGGATTGCACACTCTACAGGCAGCTAGTTGGAAGTTTGTTGTACCTTACACATACAAGACCCGATTTGTCTTATGCTGTAAGTGTTGTAGCAAGGTATATGAAGCAGCCACATGAGATCCATTGGAAGGCAGCCAAAAGGATTCTTCAATATGTCCAAGGAACAAAGAGCTTTGGGGTACACTATGCAGCTAGTTCTTCACTACAACTAGCTGGATTTTCTGATTCCGATTGGGCTGGAGATCCCATCAATAGAAAGTCCACTTCAGGTCTTGTGTTTATGTTTGCTGAAGGTCCCATTTGCTAGTCAAGTAAGAAACATCATACCATTTCACTTTCATCCGCAGAGGCCGAGTACAGGGCAGCAGTGAACGCAGCCACACAGTGTGTTTGGTTGCAAGGCATTCTTTGGGAGTTTGGTGTTGCTATTGATTCTCCAACCAACATTTGGTTGGATAATCAAAGTTCCATCAAGATATCTACTGATCCAGTATAGAGGCAAAGAACAAAGCACATTGAAATTCATATGCACTACATTCGGGGCTTGGTGCATGACAGAGTGATTTCATTACAGTATTGCCCATCCACCGAGCAAACTACAAATATTTTCACCAAGTGCTTTACTGAGAAGACCTTCACTCACTTGAGATCCTTGCTTGGAGTGGGTGATGGATGGTGATTTCTGCAATTTAATTGCAGGTTCATCCCCATGTCCATTTTAGAGGGAAGTTTTTATCCCATGTGGTTTTACTTCTTGTCCTCAGTTTATATGGACAAATAAAAATTTATGTTTGTAATGAGGTCACTTGAGCCTTTGTTGCCAAGGCCTCCCACTTATCTTTCATGAGTTGTACTAATTTTTGGTTAAGGGGGGGGTGTTAGAACAGTAATCCATACTTAGTACCATATTCCATAGCCTTAGTCAAATTTTTATTGCTCATGGGCTTAATTACACCATAGTTTGGACTAGGTGACTTTAGTTGGTCAAATACCCACATTTGAGAGTGTTCACACCCACTTCCAAGCAAACCAGTTCACCCAAAATCCTGTTTTGTCCACAAGTGCACCCTCATTAAATGATGGAGCACCCTCTCTCCTTGATTTGGGGAATTTCAGTTGACTAGGGGCGCTAGGGTGGATTTTGCCCAATTTTGGCTAGATTTGGAGCATTTATTGCTCCCTTGGTCCTCCCAAACTCCTCTACTTGCTCACCCATGCCTGCCTTGGACTCATTAATGACCCAGCATGCTTCAACCACCTTCACACCTGAATTCGTGACTGTTTGGGATGATTGGGATTGAGTTGGACCCACCTAGGGGGGATTGAGGCCATTTTGGCAATTTTGACTTGTACACTCATCTTGAGCTATCTAATGCTCTTGAATTTCTCATGGATGTAATAAAAACCTGTTACTAACATTTTCACATGTTAAACAATCAGTTAATGAAAAGATTAAGCTCACATTGTGTGTAAAATTATCTCATTTTTCAAGTTTTACACTGGTTTTGCAAATTAATTCGATTTTGTGAGGTTATCCATAGCTCCTAGATCTTGTTGTGATCAAAATACTCACACAAAATGGCTGGACAACATCTTGATATGATGGATAGAATGGTAGCTGCTAGGTATTCTCCCCTAGTTTTACCTCAGCCTCTAAATGCCTTACCTGGAGGAGACTATCATAAATACCTACCTAGATTTAATGGTAAGGGAGAAATCACTGCTGAAGAACATTGGAACGCTTTTCTGAGTTAAGAAGATAACCAAAATATTGAAGCTAAAGATGTGTGGATGAGAATGTTTGTGCAAATTTTAGATGGGGAAGTAAGAAAATGGTTTCGAGAATCACCAGCTAACTCAATAACTTTGATTGAGGAACTCCAAGAAACATTTATGAGACAATGGGGAGATACTAAGGATCATACTTATTACATTACTGAGTTTGCAGCATTAAAAAGGAAAAAAGATGAGACTATAGCAGACTTCTCCAAGCATTTCAATAAAATGTATGGAAGGATCCCAGGTGAAATCAAGCCTTCCATGACCTCAGCTAGCTAACCTACGCCAATTCCTTTGATCATGAATTTTCTTTGCATTTAAGAGAAAGAAGGTCAGTGACTTTACTGAACATGCAAGAATTTTCCCTGGAGGTTGAATCAAATATTCTAGCTTCAAATAGGCTTAAAGATCAGTATGATTATCAAGTTCATGACCGGAAGGGTAAAAATGCAATAATGGCTTCAGCCTCTACATAAAAATAAAAAAAAGATCATATAGATGAGATGAATAAGTTAATTAAAACACTGACTGCAAATGTGAACAAACTGGAATTGGAAAAGAATTCAAATAAACCTATTCAGGAGGGGGAAAGAAATCCTAATCAAAGACCTAATCAGTTTAGACGTCCTTTTGTACCAAGATTCATTCCTCGGGAAAGAATAAACGATGATATTCAAAGGGAGAGAAGAGAAAATGAAGACTAGAGAGTTCCTCCCCCATTCCAAAATAATTTTATAGAAGAAGTTGAACAGGTGGAAGATGTGCAGTATGAGGATGATTCAAATCAGAATTTAAATTGTTTTGGGGAGTTGTCATCTGAAGGTTTTACAACTGAGTGCAGCTATCAGAATTCTGACTATTATGATTCATACGATAATTAAGAAGGAAGTGATCATGACCCTCAAGTTTCGGGTAGTATGTGTCAGACTGAACCTAAAAAGTCTTATAATTTAAGATCAAGTCCAAAACAATTTATCCAGATTCCAAAGAAGAAGATAGTTCCACCTGCTAAACAGTTGCCTAATCAAACACAAGAAAAGAGACAGAATCAAGGGGATTAGGTCAAAGCAGCATAGATTGAAGAAACTAGTAAAAATCCACAAACTTTTAACTTTGATAATGAATTATGTAAAATCAAGGTTCCAGTGCCATTGAATGATTTATTGAAGACTCCTTGTTTTAGAGATTCTGCATGTAAGATATTGAATGTTCAAGCTAATTCCTCTCCTTCAGATACTGTAAATTTGTACGAAGAACATCCTACAATTATTCTTGGTTCTCAATTACCAATGAAGAGTGTTATAATGGATGTGGTAGTTGCTGACATCTCTCCTAAGTTTGGCATGCTACTCTCAAGGTCCTGGGAAAAGAAAATAGGTGGTACATTGCAGATGGACGTGGCATATGCAACCATTACAGTGTTTGGTGGAGAGAACAAAAGATTGTATAGGGAATTATAGTATGCTTTCATAGTCATAGATGATAACAACCCAACCAATCATCCCCTTTATTCAGTAGATGAAGAATTGGGATCTTGTATGCTTCATTTTAGTGATGAAAATACAACTAGAGTACTGTAGGTAGAAAAAGAAGTATCAGTTGAACCTACTATTGAAAAAAAAGATGAGTTGTGGAAGATGTATTTTGATGGCTCTTCATCCAAAGAAGGAGTAGGTGCTAGTATTGTGTTGATTTCTCCTGGTGGAGAGGTAATTTGTTTGATGTATAAATTGGAATTTGTCACTACTAACAACACAACAGAATATGAGGCATTAATACTTAGTTTAAGGGATGCAAAGGACTTGGTAATTCAACAACTTTATGTTTATGGCGACTCCGAACTAGTTGTCCAACAGGTGAAGGGAAAATATCAGGTAAAGCAAGATTTGTTGAAGGTATATAGAAACGAGGTTTGGGATATGATTGATAACTTTTTCATAACATTCAATATTACTTTTATTCCCAGAAATCAGAATCAGACTGCGGATTCATTGGCTTTGGCAGCCAGTCATTTCAAAATTCCAAAACATACTCAGCTGAAATATCCAATTGAAGTTAAATATAGACCCTGAGTGCCAAACAATATAAAACAATGGAGAGTTTTTGAGGATGATGTGGAAATCAAAAAAATTTGGGAACTACCTGGAGAGTTTTCTAATTCTCTAATCGATCAGGATCAGGATGAGGAGATAGATGACACTGCTGCATACACAGAAAATACAATTGCTGATCATAAAAGTATTGAGTTGAAGGGAAATTTTATTCCTAAGGGTTTGGTTCCCCTTAAGAGAATATTTTCCAAAGATGACACATTATTAAAACCATCCATGCAATATTCCGAGGAAAATATTATGATTTGTAACATTGGTACAGAAGACCAGCCAAAGATAGTGAAGATTTCTAAATCTCTTTCAGTTCAACAAAGAAATGGGTACATTAAATTGTTGAAGGAGTTTGTTGATATTTTTGCCTGGTGCTATGAAGATCTAAGAACTTATGACACTAATATTATTCAGCGTAAAGTGCCTTTAAATCCAGATGTGAAACCTTTTACACAGAAGCTAAGGAGAATCAATCTAGCTTTTTTACCAGTCATAGAGAAGGAGGTCAAGAAATTATTGGATGAGAAGATAATTATTCCACTCAGATTTTCATCATGGGTTGCAAACTTGGTTCCAGTACGAAAGAAGAATGGAGAGATTAGCTTATGTGTGGACTTTCGGAATCTTAATAGAGCTTCATTGAAGGATAATTATCCATTTCCTAAAATTGAACAAATTTTGCAGAAAGTAGTGGGTGCTAAGAGAATTTCAATGGTTCATGGATTTTCGGGGTATAATCAAATTGTTGTGCATCCTGAGGACAGGGAAAAGACTGCTTATATAACTCCTTGGGGTACATTTATGTACAATAAGATGCCATTCGGATTGATGAATGCTGGTGAAACATTTCAAAGAGCTATGGATATAGCCTTTGTTGGAGAAAGAGAGAAATTTGTAGTCATTTACCTCGATGATATTACTGTGTTTTCAAAGTCTGATAATGAACACTTGCAGCATCTTAGACAAACATTTCTGAAGTGTAGGAAATTTGGGTTGTCTTTGAACCCTAAAAAATCACATTTTGTTGTACATGAAGGAAAATTTTTGGGGCATTTTATTTCAGCAGATGGTATTAGAATAGACCCAGAGAGAGTTAAAGCAATCCCGAAGATTACAATCCCCAGAAGCAAGAAAGATGTTCAATCATTTATTGGGAAAATCAATTTTCTAAGATGTTTCATCCCAAATTTTACTAAAACTATCAAACATATCACATCTATGTTGAGGAAGGATCAGGAGGTGAAATGGACAGCAGAAGCTAGAGCTTCATTTGAGAAGATTAAACAAGCTTTGACAGAAGCCCCATTCTTGGTAAGTCTAGACTTTTCAAAAGATTTTCTAACTTTTTCTTTTGCATCCCAAGACACTATAGTTGTTGTTCTACTACAGAAAATGTAGATGGCTTAGAGCAGCCTATAGCTTTCTTCAGTAAGACTCTCAGAGACTCAAAATTAAAGTACAGTACACTTGAGAAACAAGCATATGCGCTTGTTAAAGCCTTGAAGTTTTTCATAATCTATATTCTGCACTCAAAGATAATTTCCTATGTACCTAATGCTACTATTAAAGAAATTTTAACTCAGCCAGACAGTGAAGGTAAAAGAGGTAGGTGGATTGCAAAAATGATGGAATATGAAGTAGAAATGAGGCCTACAAAATTAGTGAAAGGGCAGGGTTTAGCAAGATTGTTAGCTGATTCAAATTGTGAGGCTTTAGATATCCATTTGGTGGCCAATCAATCAACTCAAGAAGAATTGCGAATTAAACAAAATGAAGAACAAACCTTGGAGAAATATGCAAAATCAGAATGGTACGCAGATATAGTTCATTTTTTATTGCATTTGAAATGCCTAGATCATTTCGATAAGAAAGCATCAAGGTCATTGAAGTTGAAGGACACAAAATATTGTTTGGTAGATCAACAGTTGTATTGGAAGGATCCAGGTGGAGTATTAGTCAGGTGTTTGGAAAAGTCACAAGTAGAAGAGGTTATTTTAGAAATGCAAGAGGGTGCTTGTGGGGGTCACAAGTATTGGAAGTCTACAGCTTATAAAATTCTCAGGTCTGGATATTACTGGCCTTCGTTATTTTCAGATGTGTATCAACAAGTAAGAGCATGTGTTCAATGTCGAAAATTTGTTGGAATGCAGAAACTCATATCCCTACCATTAAAGCCTATTGCAGTGAATGCTCCTTTTCAATAGTGGGGATTAGACTTTATAGGGGAGATTAACCCTTCATCTAGTGGACAACACAGGTGGATACTTACAGCTACATATTTTTTCACTAAATGGGTGGAGGCAATTCCAACACGTAATGCCAATGAAAATGTTATCATGAATTTTATACAAGAAAACATTTTAAGTCAATTTGGTTGTCCTCGGAGATTGTTGACTGATAATGCACCAGCTTTCAAGTCAAAAGCTATGGTTAGTTTTTGTGAACAAAATGGAATTGACCTGAGACATTCTACACCCTATTACCCTCAGGGTAATGGATTAGCAAAGTCATCAAACAAAAACATCATTCAGAGTATCAAAAAACTGTTAAATCAAAATAAGAGATCTTGGGATTCAATGCTTAAATATGCATTGTGGGCAGATAGGATAACCACCAAGAAAGCAATAGGTATGTCCCCATTTCAATTGGTGTATCATACAGATGCATTTTTTCCTATTCAGTTAGGCATTCCAGTAATGAAATTTTTCCAAGATAGTCAAGAAGAACCTAATGATCTCCAAAGAAGAATTTTCTCATTGGTTGAATTGCAGCAAGAACGAGAATCTCTAGCAGAAAGGGCTAAAGCATACAGAAGTAAGATTAAAGAAAGGTTTGATAAAAAAAATAAAGAAGACACTTTTTCACTTGGAGATATGGTACTCAGGTGGGATGCAAGGAGAGAACCAAAGGGTCAGCATGGTAAGTTTGACAATCTGTGGCTAGGTCCCTTCATGATTTCAAAATTTTTAGAAAATAATACTTTCATACTGCAAACTTTGGAAGGTGAGGAATTGTCTAATCCAATTAATGGACGGTTCCTCAAACACTTTTTCAGTTCTTGAAGGTGAAGGAATTCACACTCATTGTACATACTAGTGAGAAATAAGACTCCATACCCAATGGAAGTTTACAGAATAAAGCAACAGTTTAAGTTTTAGATGGCAGAAGACACTGGTCTACAGGTTCTTGAAGCCTCACAAGGAGACTTTCATCCCCCAGCCGGAGCCAGATGTTAACACTAAAATTGTCCTTAGTTTTTATTGTGTGTTTTCTTTAATATTTTTTATTTTATTTTCTCTTTTCATGTTATTTCATTTTGAATTTTAAATCATTTTCATTGTTTTCTAATATTTATTTTATAGTTATGATTTTGATTTCTTTACTCATAGTGGCTTATTTAGGTTATATTTTATTTCAAAATCTTTTAAAATACTTACCTAAGTATTTTCTAGAGTTTTATCCAAAGTCTAACCTATACTTTTGAGTTTATGTCAAATTTGCACATTGAGTGATTCCTGCAGCGCAAGACCCAAATTCAATACTCTAGCGCACTGCAGGAATCCTGAATTATGAAAATCAGTGCATTTGTGACGGAAGTACATAGCCAATGTATTTGATGATGGAGAGGAGATTCTAGACCCCTGTTCACCTCATTATGACACTTATGTAAACATATGATGATTACCCCCAAAATTTCAGGGTATTGAGATGCCACGATTTCTGATTTGGGGATTTTCCAGTTCATAGCTGAAGACACGAAGATTTTGCAAAATATTTCTTTTAAATCAGTTGCAGAAGAATACGGTAGCAAAATTGCATATTACATTGAAAATATGGGAAAGAGTGGCAGGAATGGCGAGCTAAGTCGGTTTGAACCAACCGACGTCACCTGGGCAGCGGAATTTCCTGAGTGTGCTGCGATTTTCAAGTTGGTTGGATGGTTTGTGTTTTTCAATAAGATTACAGGGTTCAATGTCATGGTAACCCGTGCTTTTTCCCAACACCTTGTTAATAGTAATGTGACCTTTGCTACCTTGAAATTCGAATTAACAGAAGCCCTAGTTGCTGAAGCAATCGGTGTGCCATCAGAGGGTGAATCCTGGTTCAAGAAATCTGCTTTCGACTTCGACCCTAGCATGTTCCTAATATCAGGAGTTGAAGAGTTAGATTTGAGCAAGGGTGTGCATCTGAAAAATTTCAAACCAGAATGGAAAGAAGTAATAGGGATAATCCAAAGTTACATTACCTGTGATGGTCATTTTGCTTCAGTTTTCAAGTATCATATTAGAATTCTGATGCACTTAACTCAACAATCAAAGATTAGTTTACCTTTCTTCTTGTTAAAAATCCTTCAGAAAATGTCTAGCGGAGTTAAGGGTCAGGTTAACAGCTCAAACCAGTCTTTATTTCATCATGGACTTGTTAAGATGATAGTTTGTTCAGTTTTACAGAAGGAAGGTCGGAATTGGGACCACTTCTTGTTACGGTCAGGGTTCATAATTAAGCCAGATGAACAAGAGGAGAAACGTACACCAAGCAAACAAACTAGTTTTATGAAGAAATTTAAAAGAGATGCAGAGGAGAATTTGCAGAGTACTAGTGTACAAGATGATTCACAGAGTGTTAATGTACAGGAATCTCATGATGTTAATGCACAGGAATTTCAAAACTTTGAAAATACAATGCAAGAAGATATGACTGAAGGACAACATGAAGATGTTTTAGAAGATAATTCACAGAAAATCATTGTTCCCATGGACAAGGAAGAGGCTACTAGTTCGAAAGAAGGTCTGCATAGTTGTGTTCTTGAGGTAGAAACTTCAGCCCTAAGTCTTCATGTCGTAAGCATTGAAGAGAGGGTGTTCCATACTCCGTATTTTAAAGCTGATGTCAAAGCTTTGACAAAAATGAGAGAGACTAAATGGCGACCTAAAACAAGATCCACCAATAAACTCAGATTAAATACGAGGAGACTAACTGATCCTAAGCTGAAGGAAGAAAAGTTCACCCTTATTGAAGATTCTTCAGGAGGAGAAGATGAAAATAGAAATGTTGAGAATGCCGAGTTTAATTCAAAGAAGATTCAAATGGATACAGAGAAGGAGACAGACATGATAACTGAAATGGTCAAAGAATGTGAAAAAATTGCAAAACATGAAATGATAGTAGAAGAAGAAACTGTCCTAAATGTTGAACAACCTTCCACTTCAGCATTTCCTGTATCAGGTGCACTAGCCAGAAATAAGCAGGAAGAAGAGTCACTTTTCAGAAAATTAGATATTCCATTTGGGGTAGAAGAACGTTCAAGCATACATCCAGATGTTTGAATAGATATAGAGGTTGAAAACCTAAAGAAATCTATTCAGCAATATAAATCACAGGAAGCATTTTTGAGTGAGTCTAATGAAAGATTTAGAACTACCAACAAAAAGCTGAGGGCAGACTTACATGACATTAATGCTCATTACCAAGAGCTGATTGTAGTTGCTAAAGAAGCCTTAAGGAGAAAATGACAGGTAGAAGTGCAGGCTGAAGATATGGCAAAGTAGATTGAGGACTTAAAGAAGCAGAACAATGGACTACTCAACAAGGTTCGAGGATTGGAGAGTCAACAAACTCGATATAAGAAGAAGTCACATGCCTTGGAAGGCATAGCTATGCTAGCTGAGGCTGCCAAGCAGTTATGAGCCACCTCATCTCCAGCTGTCAGAGTATTCCATTTTTGTTATCATAAAAATAGTTGTTAATGATGTTGTTTTAAAGATTCGAAAGCTAAGTTGTAACTACTTCGAAGATAGATCTAAAGTTAGTTAGGAAACTCATATATTGTAAAGAGGATAAAAGGAAGAAACTTTGAGTGGAAATGGTTCGATTTTTGTGTCAAGGAAGATATATTTGAAAGCTTTGGATACATTTTCAGACTGATATGCACAACTCTTATGTAAGTTTTAAAGATTGAGATTGAAATATATACTTATAAGCCACTTTATCTTGTTTACTATTTTGTTTCTGATTAGTTTGATCACTCAACTAGTGACTTCATTCCTTGCTTAAAAATTTTATTCATGGAGTGCTCATGTGTTGTGGATGAACCAGTAATATTTTTATGAATGTGATGGCTTATGTTTGATCTTTTAACTCTTAAATATCTCAGTTCTTTCATACATTACATGATTTAGTTTCTGTATTAGTTTGTTTTTTGTTTGAATGAATGATTACTTCTTTGAATATAAAACCCTCAAACCACAAAACCATAAAAATAAACCATAGTTTTTGTTCATTTTATTGAGATTGTACTAGCTTGCTCCTCTGTAGTCTAGGGACAATTTCGAGCACAAACAATGATGATGGTGATGAAGAAGATGACGATGATGGAGATGTTGATGGGGAAGGGGGAGATGTCAATGATGATGAAGAGGAGGATATAAGAAGATAATGATGATGATGATGGAGATGTTGATGATGATGATGGGGATGATGATGAAGATGTTGATGATGATGGTGTTGGTGATGGTGATGAATATGATGATGATGATGATGAAGATGATGATGATGGAGATGTTGATGAGGAACCTACAGATGACAATGATGATGAAGATGTTGAGTATGATGATGATGGTGATGATGATGAAGACGTTGATGATGATGGTGATGGTGATGAAGATGATGATGATGATGAAGAAGAAGATGATGATGATGATGATGGAGATGTTGATGAAGAAGGGGGAGATGACAATGATGATGAATATGTTAGTGATGATGATGATGGTGATGATGATGAATATTTTGATGATGATGGCGATGGTGATGAAGATGATCATGATGATAATGATGAAGATGATGATGATGATGGAGATGTTGATGGTGATGATGATGATGATGGATATGTTGATGAGGAAGGGGGAGATGACAATGATGATGAAGATGTTGATGATGTTGATGATGATGATGGTGATGATGATGATGATGTTGATGATGAAGATGATGATGATGATGCTGATGAAGAAGATGATGATGATGGATGTTGATGAGGAACCTAGAGATGACAATGATGATGAAGATGTTGATGATGATGATGGTGATGATGATGAAGATGTTTATGATCATGGTTATTTTGATGGTGATGATGATGATGATGAAGATGATGATGATGGAGATGCTGATGAGGAAGGGGGAGATGACAATGGTGATGAAGATGTTGTTGATGATGATGAATATGTTGATGGTGATGGTGATGAAGATGATGATGATGAAGATGATGATGGAGATGACCATGGTGATGATGAGGATGATGATGAATATGATGATGATGAGGATGATGATGATAATAATTTTGATGATGATGATGATGGTGATGATGATGATAATGGAGATGATGATGAAGATGACGATGATGATGATGGTGATGATGATGATGGTGATGAAGATGTTAATGATGATGGTGATGGTGATAAAGATGATGATGATGTTGATGATGATGAAGAAGATGGTGATGATGGAGATGTTGATGAGAAACCTAGAGATGACATTGATGATGATGATGGTGACGATGATGAAGATGTTGATGATGATGGTCATGGTGATGAAGATGATGATGATGATGACGATGATGAAGAAGATTATGATGATGGAGATGTTGATGAGGAAGGCGGAGATGACAATGATGATGAAGCTGTTGTTGATGATGATGATGGTGATGGATGATAATGTTGATGATGATGATGGTGATGGATGATAATGGTGATGATGATGATGGTGATGATGATGGTGATGGTGATGAAGATGATGATGATGATGATGACGATGAAGATGATGATGATGATGATGATGATGGAGATGTTGATGAGGAACCTAGAGATGACAATGATGATGAAGATGTTGATGTTGATGTTGATGATGATGGTGATGATGATGAAGATGTTGATGGTGATGGTGATGGTGATGAAGATGATGATGATGATGATGAAGATGATGATGATGGAGATGTTGATGAGGAACATAGTGATGTTGAGGATGATGAAGATGTTGATGATGATGGTGATGTTGATGATGATGATGATGATGATGATGATGGAGATGTTGATGAGGAAGGGGGAGATGACAATGATGATGAAGATGTTGTTGGTGATGATGATGGTGATGATAATGATGATGAAGATGTTAATGAGGATGGCGAGGGTGATGAAGATGATGATGATGATGATGATGATGATGATGAAGATGATGATGATGGAGATGTTGATGAGGAACCTAGAGATGACAATGATGATGAAGATGGTGATGATGATGATGGAGAAGATGATGATGATGAAGATGATGATGATGGAGATGTTGATGAGGGAGGGGGAGATGACAATGATTATGCATTAGAGGAAATTTCAATTTAAAATGGGCCTTCTAAAAATAATACAAATTCCATGTCATCATGTATTAGCCAATCAAAATGCTTTAAAATTAAAAAAGGGAGCACCTAAAAAAATTGGAGGGAAAAAATAAAAACTACTTTTTTGGATCGTATTTTCAACTTATATCCTTGTAGGTTTACTCAAGTTTCAAGTGGGAGGACTCGTTGGATGGATAATTAAATTATGTATCCAAAGAGTACCCATGTTGCATACTTTTAACAACATCCACACCATGAAAAATCGAAAATACATTAAAAAACGTGTTTTCTCTCACTAGAAACACGTTTTCTAATGTATTTTCAATTTTTCATGGTGTGAATGTTGTTAAAAGTATGTAACATGGGTGCTCATTGGATGCATAATTTTATTATGCATCTAATGAGTCCTCCCTCTTGAAATTTGAGTAAACCTACAAGGAGATAAGTTGAAAATACGATCCAAAAAATAGTTTTTTTATTCTCTCTACTATTATTTTATTATTTTCTTATTATTTTTCTTAGGAGGCCCATTTTTTACCCAAATTTCCTCTAATGAAGATGTTGTTGTTGATGATGATGGTGATGATGATGGTGATGGTGATGAAGATGATGATGATGAAGAAGAAGATGATGATGATGGAGATGTTGATGAGGAACCTAGAAATTACAATGATGATGAAGATGTTGATGAAGATGTTGATGATGATGGTGATGATGATGAAGATGAAGATGTTGATGACAATGGTCATGGTGATGAAGATGATGATGATGATAAATATGATGATGATGATGGAGATGTTGATGAGGAACCTAGAGATGACAATGATGATGAAGATGTTGATGTTGATGTTGATGATGATTGTGATGATGATGAAGATGTTGATGATGATGGTGATGGTGATGAAGATGATGATGATGATGATGATGATGATAATGAAGATGATGATGAAGAAGATGATGAAGATGTTGATGATGATGGTGATGGTGATGAAGATGATGATGATGATGATGATGCTGATGATGATGGTGGAGATGTTGATGAGGAAGGGGGAGATGACAATGGTGATGAAGATGTTGTTGGTGATGATGACGGTGATGATGATGATGATGAAGATGTTGATGAAGATGTTGATGAGGATGATGATGATGATGATGATGATGGAGATGTTGATGAGGAGCCTAGAGATGACAATGATGATGAAGATGGTGATGATGATGATAGAGAAGATGATGATGATGATGATAGAGAAGATGATGATGATGGTGATGAAGATGATGATGATGGAGATGTTGATGAGGGAGGGGGAGATGATAATGATTATGAAGATGTTGTTGATGATGATGATGATGAAGATGTTGATGATGATAGTGATGGTGATGAAGATGATGATGATGATGATGAAGAATATGATGATGATGGAGATGTTGATGAGGAACCTAAAGATTACAATGATGATAAAGATGTTGATGATGATGGTGATGATGATGAAGATGTTGATGATGATGGTCATGGTGATGAAGATGACGATGATGATGATGATGATGATGATGGAGATGTTGATGAGAAAGGGGGAGATGACAATGATGATGAAGATGTTGTTGATAATGATGATGATGGTGGTGATGATGATGGTGATGCTGATGAAGATGATGATGATGATGATGATGATGATGATGATGGAAATGTTGATGAGGAACTTAGAGATGACAATGACAATGAAGATGTTGTTGATGATGATGATGGTGATGATGATGATGATGTTGATGATGATGATGATGGTGATGATGTCAATGATGTTGATGATGATGGTGATGGTGATGAAGATGATGATGGTGATGAAGATGATGAAGATGGAGATGTTGATGAGGAACCTAGAGATGACAATGATAATGAAGATGTTGATGATGATGATGAAGATGTTGATGATGTTGGTGATGGTGATGAAGATGATGATGAGGAGGGTATCCACCTTCTCTTTATCTTCACAATTATACAGGTCCCTATAGCACTCTCTCCCTTCGTTCTCCCTTAATCACTACCCCTATGTGCCTTTATCCCTCCCCCCTTCCCTCTCTCTCATCTTGTAACCCTCCCTTTGTATCTCTTTCTCTAGATCTATCCATGGATATGTCCCTCACTCCCTTTACCTCCCTCCCTCTATGTTGCTTTATCTCCCTTACACCATCTTCGTCCCTGCTACCCCACTAATTCCTCCTAACCTATCACACACATACACACACAACCTCCCACTTTCTTTGTTTCTCACACCTCCCTCTAGTCTAGATCTCTCGCCAACCATCTCTCTCTCTCTCTCTCTCTCTCTCTCTCTCTCTCTCTCTCACACACACACACACACACATTATATCTCTTTCCATTCTCAAACCCATTCCCCCTCCATCCATATCTGTCTCCACCTTTATTCCTCCATCCCTCACCCTACCCTCTCTCCCTCACTCTCTCACCGCCTCTCTCTCTCTCACCTTCTATCCCTCCCTCATGTTATCTTTCCCTCACCCTATCCCCATCTCTTCATCACTTCCTCTCTCTCTCTCTCACTTGATGTACCTTCCCTCTCCTCTCTCTCTCTCTCCATCGCCACCACTCCCTGCATGTCTCCCACCAACACTTTCTGTCCCTCCCTTCCTATCTCTTTATTTTGTTCTATCCCCATATATCTCTCACTCCCTCTAAATCCATTCCTCCCCATTGTCCCTCTCCCTCCCTCGCTCTATGTCTCTCCCCCCCTTGTATTCTTTCTTTCTCTCTCACATCCCCCTTGCTTCCATCCATCCCCCCTTGTCACTCAAGTCTCAATTTCAACTTCTAACCCTATACCTCTTCAAAACCTCTTCTACTCCTAATAGTGCTCTCAAACTCCACTACCCTTCACCCCTATAGCCCATCATATTCTCATTCCCTTCATCTCTCCCCACTCAAGCTTCCAATATATTTCTAAGCCCTTAACCCTTTCCCACCCCTATTAAAAATATTAAACAATTATAAAAAATTATAAAATTACTAATTTAGCTTTTGAAAAATAATGCCCATTTTTGTAGCTTGATTACATCATTTAGGCCCTCAAAGGCTGCACCCACAAAAACATATACCTTATCATTTGCCTGAAAAATAAAAAGTGTCTGTTAGAAAAAATGAAACTTGACATACCTATGCAAATTTTCAATACATAAAAGTTATATATTATATATTTGGAAACGTGATTCAATTTCCTACATTTCATCTTTTTTACTCAATGCAAGATATTTTGCGTAAGTATAAATCTGACCCTCATTAACTTGCACTGACCCCAAACTGTTCCACATAATTATTAAAAACTAACCCAGACTCCAATAAAAAGATTCAATTTTGTTTAAGAATTTATACGTTAGGATTATGGTTTATATTGGGGTTTAATACAACCATTTGTTATCACTTAAATTAAATAAATCAATAAAAAAACAATTACTGTAAAAAGTTATTCCATTTACCTTAAACGGTTTAAAAACTATTTGCTTCTGAGTGTTGTGAATGAAATTGACAAGACCTAACACTAATTTCATTGGAGAATTTGAATCCACGGGCTCTTAGAAATCTGCACTCACCATTTGAGCTTAGTTGAATTTGAGACTAAGACACTACTGTGAAGAATGACATTTTAGTTTAAGATAAACAAAACTATCCTTTTTTCCTGGATTTGTCCATCACGAGAGGTCCTATGTCTCACGGAAGCACATGTGTCTCCGGAAGCTTCTCAATAAAACTCCGATCTCTTACAATTAATTTACTTTTAAAATCACTCCATCTTTCACAATTAATTTACTTTTAAAATCTTATATTACATTTAAAAGATTTAATCACTTTTTATATATTTATATTATATTTTTAAGAATCTAGTTTTAGGGATTTAATTTTAAAATTTTATATTAACATAGTTAATTGATTAGGCTTGGTAAATATCTATAGATCATAAGTTAAGTGTTACTAAATAAATAATATGTTACTTATTCTCTATACTGATATATGTTTATATAAATTTTAAGATTTGTATAAATTTTAAAATTATGTTTCATTACAAATTTAGTTTTATATCTTAAATTATATTTTGAGATCTAATCACTCTGCAAAGTGAATAGAAAAACTCGTTTAAAAGCCCTGAAAGAGAAATAATAAACCTCATGTTCCAAAAACTCCAACGACTCCCACTATGGGTTTTAGAATCCAATAAAAGTAGAATCCTGCTATTCACGACCCTAGGTTTAATAATAATCTACAACTCTAGTTCCATTCAAGAAACGCGTCCACAACGGGCATATTTCAAAAGCTGTGCCATTCACAAATTCAAGAAAAAGTATAATGGTTTTGGAGGCCAAGTGGCGGACCAGTGTCCACTCATACTATTATAATATATATACGAGGATTTTAGTTCATTATTGAGCTGCTTCCATATCTGGCCCATCATGGCTCACATGCATTTCACGAATGATTATGGAAACAGGACCGCAGATGGCAATAAGCAGCTTTATCTTACTGAGAGATAATGCATGGGTTCGAACTGTTGATAATGCTGGCCACAATTCACAAGCTTGAACCGTTGATAATGCTGCCGACAATTCGCAATCTATTCCTCTGACGTAGTAGACTACATAATTGGTTCAATGATAGATAATGATTGCGCTGTCAATTCACAGGCCATCAAACCATCCAGCTGCCAATCATAACTAAAAAGATCAATATATAAGCAACAGCTGTAACGGGATTCTACAAGGAGTTTAGTCTTCAATTTTCAGCTGCCTCAATATTTGGCCAATCATACAATATTGAGTAGAAATGGCCCTTCTTTCTATCACACCGGCGCTGGCTTCCAGATCGTGCATACACAAATCGTTGGTGATCAGTTCTATTCATGAGCGTAAGACTCTCCGTAGAACAATCCCAACTCTTCGAATGTGCATGCGACGGAAATCTGTGACACCTTCCATCAGCATGCGTTTGGAAACCGCCGTATCGGATGATGCTGTACAGAGACGCGATGGCAATTATCATCCCAACCTCTGGGATGATGATTTCATACATTCTCTCTCAACGACTTATGAGGTAATTTCATTAATGAATTTGTTTGTGTAACTTTTCATGAAAATGATAACTTTTCCCTTTTGTTTAACGTGGATTTGAATTTATATGAGTCAGGCACCTTTGTGCCGTCAACGTTGTGAGACACTTATTGGAGAAGTAAAAGAGATATTCAATTCGATATCGGTTGAAGATGGAGAATTGATCACTCCCCTAAATGATCTCATTCAACGGCTTTGGATGGTTGATAGCGTTGAACGTTTGGGAATTGATAGGCATTTCAAAAATGAGATAAAATCAGCGCTGGATTATGTTTACAGGTCTGTTACCGTAGCCTTATCATCACTATTTATTTTCTCAGGCATAAACATGATTATAACCAAAAATTATTTTCTCCTACAGTTATTGGAGAGAAGAGGGCATTGGATGTGGGAGAGAAAGTGCTGTTACTGATCTCAACTCCACTGCGTTGGGGCTTCGAACTCTTCGACTGCATGGATACCCGGTGTCTTCAGGTAGATAAATGATAAATCCCCATTTTATTAGTAAATCGCTCGTTTTGGTTCTTTCATTATGGCAGCCAACTGCCATGTAGGTGCAGATATTGATGGCTAATACGTTATACTTGTAATATAATATCAGATGTGTTGGAACAATTCAAAGACCAGAAGGGACAGTTTGCATGTTCTTCCATTGAAACGGAAAGAGAGATTAGAAGAGTTCTCAATTTATTTAGGGCCTCCCTCATTGCCTTTCCAAATGAGAAAGTAATGGACGAGGCTAAAATCTTCTGCACAACATATTTAAAGGAAGCCGTACAAAAGATTCCGGTGTCCAGTCTTTCACGACAGGTGAGGCAGATTCTTAAATAAATTCCTTCCAAATTTAGGTAGCAAAGTTCTCACTGATACAAATTTGGAATTCAGAAACTCATAATAATGAAACGATGCGAGAGTCAATACTTTTACTGGATTCCTCACAGAGTTTTCCCTTAAAAGGGGGCCTTTTGGGTGCCGACTCAACGAGGGTTCAAATTTAATATAGAAAATACATTTCCTTCATGTCACATCATTTATTTCCTTCAGCTTTTTATAATTTCAATTTTACTGTTGCAGATAGAATACGTTATGGATTATGGGTGGGACACAAATCTTCCACGACTGGAAGCAAGGCATTACATCGAAGAACTTGGACATGACATCACATATAATGAGTACGCCCAATTATTTCAGCCTCAATTCCCGTCCCCCGTCTTATGTTTTGGAAACAAAATATTTTGTATGCCTAAGCAGTAAGAAGATTGTTAGTTGCAATAATTCTCTTCTATAGATTAGGTCCCATGCTCTTACCAAGTAATCTGCTTTTAAACAAACAGTTTTGCCAGGTTAATAATTTTTGGATTTTCTCTTCAGGATGCCAAATACGAACGTTGAGAAACTTTTAGAACTTGCAAAATTGGAGTTTAATATATTTCACTCCTTACAGCAGAGAGAGTTAAAACATTTATCCAGGTGACGAGCTGTGGTATTGTATTAGATATTCCTCACGAGCAAATCGGATTTGAGTGGTTTAATGGTATCCAATATCTATGATTTTGTGTAGATGGTGGAAAGAATCGGGTTCGTCTGAGACGACTTTCACTCGACATCGTCATGTGGAATACTACGCTTTGGCTTCTTGCATCGCGTTTGAGCCTCAACATTCGGGATTCAGGTTCGGCTTTGCCAAGTTGTGTCATATTATCACTGTTCTTGACGATATGTACGACCTCTTCGGAACCGTGGACGAGCTCGAACTCTTCACTGAAGCAATTAAGAGGTACTGGTCATCAATTCAATCAACTTTAAAAGAATATTATTTGCTGGCATATCCTCTAACCGACTTGACTAAAAGTTGCATGTATAATGACCAGATGGGATCCGTCCGCGACAGAGTTCCTTCCAGAATATATGAAAGGAGTGTACATGATGGTTTACGACACCGTAAATGAAATGGTTCGAGAGGCAGAGAACGCTCAAGGCCGAGACACACTCGACCTTGCTCGACAGGCTGTATGGACAGCAATAAATCATACATTTGTTTCTTGCAGACAACGTTTACATTGGCCAAGTATTTCCCTGGGTGATGATTACTGAATTTGCTTGCGTGTGTGCAGTGGGAGGTGTGTCTTGATTCGTGGATGCAAGAAGCAAAGTGGATCGCCAGTGGTTATTTGCCATCGTTTGAGGAGTACTACGAAAACGGGAAAGTTAGCTCTGCTCATCGCGTATGCGCATTGCAACCGATTCTGACGCTGGACATCCCCTTTCCTGATCACATCCTCAAGAGAGTAGACTTTCCATCAAAGCTCAATGACTTGGCATGTGCCGTCCTTCGATTACGAGGTGATACGCGGTGCTACAAGGTACTCCCTGTAATTTGTTTGTTATACCAAATGATACGCATGAATTGCAAGAAATTGATATTGCATGTGTTGCCACTGATCTTTAAACGCGATGATGATGATGATGATACTGGCGTGGTGAATGCAGGCGGACAGGGACCGTGGTGAAGAAGCTTCGTGTATATCATGTTATATGAAAGACAATCCTGGATCAACGGAGGAAGATGCCCTCAATCATATCGACGCCATGTTAAGTGACGTAATTAAAGAATTAAATTGGGAGCTTCTCAAACCAGACAGTGTTCCCATCTCTGCTAAGAAACATGTTTATGACATCAGCAGAGCTTTCCATTACGGTTACAAATACCGTGATGGCTACAGCGTTGCCAACATTGAAATAAAGAATTTCGTAGGCATAAGCGTCCTTGAACCTGTGTAATTGTAACAACTTATCCTGTGTATTCAATAAGTTGTAACAACTTATCCTGTGTCTGCAATAGGTTGGGCGGTCATTTCTTGTCAGACTATATTCTTGACAAGATAGGTCGAAAGCGGATGATTCGCAGCATCTTTCTTTGCCAATTTCATTTTCCCATTCTGTCAATAAGAAAAAGTTGCTTTTGCCATGAAATTTGACGAAATACATGATAAAGAGGCTCAGGAAAATTCATTTGAATCGTTAGTTTAATTTTAATTTGAAAGTACATGATAAATAGGGTCAGAAAAATTCGCTTGAATAGTTAGTTTAATTTTAATTTAAAAGTTATAAAATACGAGCTCCTAAAGTGTTGACGGTTTTTGCAATGAGGCACACGTTGTGGCTAATTTGCTTGCCCTTTTCCTAATTTTCCTCCAATTTTCTCAGAAGATCTTGTCTATCTGCTTGATCATATTTCCTAACAAAGTTTTCATTTTCCAATAAAACAATTCAGTCTTGTCAAGCTTGGTATCCAGGCTTGCATTTCCTCATGATTTTCATCCCCTTCTTTGAAAGTATGTTCGCCCAATGTTTTTCCTCTATAATGTTCTCTCTCGTTGCTGAAGAGAAAACCATATGGAAAATCTCTTATACTTATGGAATTTTCCTTTGGACTCGTGGGATGTGAGACCATCACCCTCCTCTACCTTCCTCGAATGCTTGTCATGTTTTCACCATACTTATAGGATTGTTATCGAGATGGTCATCCTCAGTCTCAAACCCAATGCTGATACAGAGGAATGGAAGCACTACGCTCAGCACACAAGTGTTAGATTGTAATACATTTTACAATGAGCATGCATGTTAATTCTTAAACATATAACAATGGCACAAAACAAAATCACACAATACACATAAATTACCCTGGAAACCCTCTACCCTCTACCGGGGAAAACCAACAAACCAATGATTTTTACCACTCATCATTTAGTAACACTTTTAAACTAGTGTTTACAGTAGCAATATACCACATCACTATACCTCAAGCATAAATTCACTACACTTGTACATTAATAACACAATATAGTCGATACGCAACAATACTTCTCATACTCACCTTATTTCATATCCTTCTACATTACATTGTATAATTTTTAAATGCATACATATACTATATTGTGGTACCTAAGTTAGTTATGGCTAACTTTTCATTAATGGTGGCCCATAAATTCCTAACTAAATGTAGTTATTCTGCTACATTTGACTTCACTGAGTCAATCATAGTCGGCCGCCCGTTGAGCTTTTTGTCATCCAAGCGTTCAATGAATCCGGGACCACTTTGTGCTTCTCAAAATCCCCTGTGGATCAATCATGATCGAAAACCAGTCGACTATACTAACAACCCCCCATCTCCTTCCTCTGCTACTAACTCCCCACGAGGGGTCGTTTCAGTTGGTAGGCAATATCCTATCACGTCCATTCATATTGGGGAATAAACTATGATACGGAAATGATAAAATATATTTCCATGTATTAAGGGGGATTAATTATGTTATATGGTAATACAAATATTTAGGGTATATTTTATTACATTTCATGTAGAAGCAATGGAGGGGAGGCAAAGGGTAAATCAGGGGACAAGCAAACGAGGTATTGAGTTTGATGGACAAGGAATACTCAATTAGGATGTAGGATGGTTGATTCTAGTGCTCTATTGAAGGATTTTCATGTTGCTCATGTGCTTGGTTGGTTCAGGGCTAGTGCAAGGTAATGATACCCACTTATGATGTGCGTTAGTTGCAATGGACTTCCTGGAAAACATAAATCTGACCATTAAAATGAATTTTAAGAGCTACCTACACAACTTTTTAAAACATGGTGTAAAAATATGAAACATAGAGAATCAGGTCACCTTTTGGAATATATAACTTTTATTTATGGAAAAAATGTATAACTCCCGGGCATGTGCAAGCTAATGAGGGTCACTTTTGGCGCGTTAGATGCAATAGAAAACTGAAAATTCAGGCATCCCTCAACTTACTTGGTTTTTTTGAGATACTTACACAAGATATCTTGCATCGAGTAAAAAAGATGAAACGTAGGAAATTGAGTCACGTTTCCGAAGATATAATTTTTACGTATTGAAAATTTACATATCTATGTCAAATTTCATATTTTCTAACAATCACTTTTTATGTTTTTGGAAAATGATAAGTTATTTGTTTTTGTGGGTGCATCCTTTTAATGCCTAAATGACAGTTTCGGGTTACAAAAATTGGTAGACATGTATAGAACCCATAGCACTAGTGCAGCGCTATTTTTCCAAAATTAAATGTTTAATTTTTAATTCTTTTTTAATTATGTAAGTGATCAAACTTCGAGAACAATATGTCAAACGTGGGTACAGCCTTTGAAGGTCTTAATGCCGTTATTTCGACTTGGATTTTTTATAGCATATATAGGTCGGTGTCTACTAGTGCAGCATACAATTTTTTTTAAAAATGGTTGTGAAATGAAAAAGTTACAGAATAAACACTAACAATATGTTTTTTGACTTAAGGAGTGATGACACAAGAAAATTAGGAAATAAATAGAAAATCTCAATATTTTTTTTTTAAATTACATATTTGGAATCTGCATAAAAAATTCTATATATGCTTAAAATTTCGTCAATAATGGTCATGTATGTCATGCTGTAAAGAGCGGTGAAAAAGAGGCATATTGAGAAAAATGGTGGAAATGTCTAATTAGCTATGGTTAGTAAATTCCATAGCACAGGTTTGGTAAGCCTGAACCAGCCACATATGACTATGGATGACATGCGGGCGCGGGAGGAGTGGGTGATTAGGTGCTCCGGAACACGTGCATGTTATGTTTAAATTCAAATAACATGTGTGCGTTATATATAAATTCAAATTTTATTTTTTTCACACTCAATGTTATGCGAAATGCGCATGTGTTTCTTGTGCACAAAACGCACTAGCGTTGTGTATTTACATAACATGCACGCGTTATCATCTTCACAAATTTAAGTTTTGAAGTGTTAGATGGAGATAAAGGGGGTGAGAGAAAGATGATGATGATGATGATGATGAAGATGAAGATGAAGATGATGGTGATGAAGATGATGATGGTGATGATGATGATGAAGACGACGATGATGATGATGTCGATGAATATCATGATGAAGACGATGATGATGATGATGAATATCATGATGAAGACAATGATGATGATGATGATGATGAAGATGGTGATGATGAAGATGAAGATGATGATGATGATGATGATGATGATGATGAAGATAGAGGTGACGACAACGACGACGATGATGATGATGATGATGATGATGGTGATGAGGATGATGATGGTGATGAAGATGATCACCATCATCATCATCATCATCTCCATATTCCTCATCATCATCACCATCATCATCGTTGTGGTCGTCATCACCATCATCTTCATTGTCATCATCATCATCATCATCATCATCATCATCATTGTCATCATCATTATCATCATCTTCATCTTCATCATCATCATCAACTTCATCACAATATTCATCATCATCATCAACAGCATCATCATCGTCGTCTTCATCATCATCATCATCATCGCCGTCATCACTCTCTCTTCCCTGGTTTTACACCTCTCTCTCTCTCTCTCTGTAAACCCCCTCTCCCTCTCCCTAACCTCTCCCCCATACCTAATCTCCCCCCCCATCCCTAACCATCCTGCTCTTTCCATCTCTCTGCTACTCCCCCTAGCCCCAAACCCCCTCCTCTCTATCTCTTTGCCCTCCTCTCCCTAGCCCTTACTAACCCAGGCTCTCTTAGTCTCTCTCTCTTCCCTACACCTCCACCTACCTCTAACCACACCTCCCATCTCTCTTTCTCACTCCCTGCAACTAACACCCTCTCCTCTCTCTCTCTCTCTCCCTCCTCCCCCCCCCAACCATTACTAACCCCCTCTCTTGGTCTCTCTCTCTCTCCCCCTCACTGACCCCACTCCTATCCCCTTACCCCTAACTAACCCCCCCTCTCTCACTCTCTCTTCACGGCTTCTACACCTCCCTCTCTCACTCTCTCTCCCTCTCTCTCGCTCTCTCATAATCCCCCTTCCCCTACCACTACATGGTGATGATGATGAAGATGGATATGAAAATGATGATTGATGATTGATCATCATCATCATCATATTCTTTATCATCACCATCATCATCATCATCCTCTTCTTTATCATCACCATCACCATCATCATCATCATCATCTTCATCACCATCATCTTCATCTTCATCATCCTCATCGTCATCTTCATCATCATCATCATCATCATCATCATCATCATCATCTTGCAGTAAAGATATATTCCTTTTCCTAACGACTCCAATTCTCTTGCCTAAAGGCCTTTTCTGGTTTTGGTTCTGGTTACATGAGCTCTCCCCTCTAATGGGTGTAAGTGCATGAAGTCATTTTTTGTTCTGCGAAGCTGTCCTCACATGAATTTAGTTGCTTATGAGGTTATTTTTGTTTCAATCTGAGGTCACGAAGTTTCCTACGGAGTTTTCTGTGCATGAGAAAAGAATCAAAGCTTGCACCTTCGGTCTGGTTCTAGTTATTTTTACTACCTAATTACATAAGTAAGAAGCTACCTACGTTGAATCACTGACCAAAGTCTGGTTTTGTTTATTCTTCATATTAACTCTTATAACTATTGAAGAAATGAAATAGGTCACTGTAGATAGTGAATTTATATGATAAATATAAACAATAAGCTAATATACTAAATGAACCATTGCAGTTATGAATATTACACTAAGTTAATATGAATGACACTGATGTCTCATATGATTATGTGAACACAGGTTTGAAAAATATCACATTTAGGAAATATAATAGTAGCAGGATCGATAACAATTTTTATTAATATTTAAAGGTTTTTGGGTTTACAGGTATCAAAGAATATCGAACCTACAAACAATACGAATAAGGAAACATACCTTGAAAGAAAGCACCAGCAAAAGACCGCAGAAGCCATAGAACGCTGTCTTCAGTAATAACAATTGGAACACAGCAGAAAGCCAAAGGACCACCGGACACCGGCACTTGTCAACAACATGACCTCTGCGTTCACTACACCCACATCCACCGAGATGAGAAGAATAAAAAACCACCAAAAATGAAAAACAGAGTCAAGGTCCAATAACAAATTACAATGGTCCTCACTCACATTTCAAACCAGCACACGGGATGGGGCTTGATTTTCGCACTCTTGTTTGTCATTGGCTACAAGGGGATCAGTCAGTTTGCTTAAAATAATGTCATCAATATCACGAATGTTGGCCGCTGTCGAAACTAGCCTGAAATCCTGAAACTCGAATGGCATTGGAAATTTGGAATTTGGCAATTTGGTCGCCACTGGGGTTTTGTCATGGACCATGGTTCATAAATTTTCTAAACCACTTAAAATTTCATACGTTATGTGAAATTAATATGATATTGATTTCCCTTAGCCCTATCACCTAAATCAATTAATTTGATGTCTTTAATGAGTTAATCCGGGCGGTGGGTGGCACCGTGGCTGTAGCCTGTGAGTTGATTCAGCACTGAGTTGAATGTTTATCTGTGGAAAATGGACGGATCTGGATGGACCGTGCTGCAGCCTGTGTGGTGGTGGGAAGTAGCATTGGGTTATAGGTAGTCGAGTCGCAGTGGCACTGTGGCAGTGGCTATGGGACACTGGGAATTTGGGAAATTCAATACTTATTACTACCTACTAACCTAGTACCAAATTACCAATCCATTTACCAATTTAAGCACCGTTGGATCTGGCCTAGATGCGGAATTAAATGCGGAGTTAAATTTCCCCTTGACTCTATTTCGAACAGTGGACTATCAGACAGTGGACTAGGGATTTGGGAGTGGGAACTCGGTGGCACTGGCCGATGCTGTAAAATTTTTGATGGAAAATGTTAAAAATAGCACTTCTAATGAAATTTTAATATAATTATTACATTTATTTATAAAACTTCAAAATTAAAAGCTCTCTTTTTTTTTTACATCCATTTTTGTTACAACACTTCTGGGACGTGCTAAGAGCCCTTTGACGGGTCGTGACATCTTAAATTTTGATCCCTAGTCCCTAAGCCCCTAACACCAAATCCCTATTAAAACCGCTAACCCATAGAAACTATTAAATAAACTATTGAAAAACATTTTGATGATTACAATAACGCTAGCGGATTTTTGCATGAAGAAACGCTCTCTCGTTTTGTGCAAGTAGGCATTATTTAGCTATGCGCCAAACATATTAAATGCCTACGATTATTTTTAATATTCCAGAAACTCGAGCGTGTTTTGTTTGTCCATAACGCTAGCGCGTTATGTCTGTACATAACGCGAGTGCGTTTTGTCTATGCAAAAATTTGGCAAAATGCTTTTATACCCGAAATCCCGCGTTTTCTCTTCCCATCTTCTCGTCTCCCATACAGCAGGATACTTCACAATCACGGTTCAAGGAAATTGAGGAAGCTCAAGACACTCTATGTTCACAATCAATAAGCTTGAAGAGGATTCTACAGGCAGCATTTGGAATTGAGGATTCCACATTCACAATTAGCAAGCTTCAAGAGGATTCTACATTCAGAATTTCAAGCTTCAAGGGGATTCTACATTCACAATGTCAAGCAAGCTTGATGAATCTATATGAACACAATTGAAGAACAATCTACATTCACTATTGATCAAGCTTGAAGAATCTATATTCAGAAATGAAGAATTTTCTATATTCACAAGTGAGGTAGAAACTTTACTTTCACATTTGAGCTAGATTGATGAATCTATATTCACAATTGAAGAAGTATCTATATTGAAAATTTGGATATTTGAATGGTTGAGCACACCTCTAGAATCTATTTTCTTAGTATTTCTCATTGTGGTCATGGGGAATTCACGCAATCGAAAAAGGAAATTGGCAAGGAAAGAGAAGCCTCAAGAAACCATGGAAGAAGTTAGAGAAAAGAAAAGATTGGACATGTGGAATCGAAGGCGTTCCATGGAAGCTCATCCAATTCCAACCGTAGATGATTTCACGATCGTTCCTACCCATCCACCTCAAGAAAAACGAAGAAATTCACTAGAGGGGCCCCCAATTTCAACAAAATTTGATGAACAAGCACCCAACATTTCAATTCCCACATCAAGTCAACCTCAGAATATGGTAGTGAATGACTTGTTGGGTAGTGGTTATACAAGCGATGAAGTTAGAGAGGCATTGAGTGGAGGATTTACAATGGAATAAGAAAATGTTATGGAGACCGTCCAAGAGAATGAAAGACAATAGGCTCCTATTGAAACGCTGGAGCGTCCTGTTGATGTTGTCTGCTCCAGTTCCAACACCCTTACCTCCTTTAGCAACTGCACGCCGAAGAACTCCGAAACGTATACAGGTTGATGAAACTCTCATTAGTTCACTTGAAGGTACGTTGTCTAAACATTCTATTGCTTATCAAACTCGACAAATACTTGATAACTTTTTTTATTCTAAATGTGATGGGGACAAGTGAAAATTATTTTTATCATTGTTAAAATCTAGGTCTATGGCTGTTGTTAGAAGAACGTTAAAGATAAAGATGACCAAAAAGTTAGAACCAAGTTCTCATATTGTTAAAATTTTGGTAGATGCATTTAGTCCAATTGGAAAGAAATCTCGCTCAAAGGATCGCAATGCGGCTCGTCATGTGTTGTCTCAACCAATTGTGAACAAAAACACTAGCGCACTTCGTTTTCTTAAACCTACATCCAAAATTATTAATTTCAATGTGAAGACACTTTGTAGATATTGTGTTAGACGAGAACAACTTGAAACCAGTCAAACAGATGTTTGGGCCTTCATTGGCAGGTTGCCGCGCTCTGATATGAAGCTTATTGATGTGGTAAATGGATTAGTGCAAGCGTTTTGGCATGAAAACACTAGACCTTCTTCCAACCAAAAAGATGTATTAAAATTGAGAAGGGGTTCAAAGGATCGTGAACCACACATTAAACATTTTCTTGATATGACAAAAACATAATTATTTGAGAGATTTAGGAATGAACATAACGAACTTGACTTGGGCCAAAGATCCTTTGAAAAATGAAAACCCTGGTATGTTAAAATAAATACAATTCGTAACACTTGCAGTCATTCAAATATGTCACGTATGTCACATCCCCTCCCTTCGACCCGTTGCAAGGGAGGAAACATGACCAAACATAGCGGGCTTATTTGATAATCTCAGGCCCATTCATTAGTAAGAAATTCATGGATAATAAAAATTGTGTGTGCAAATACATACACAATATAAACACAAGGGAATAACCATAATGACACACACACAGAAGGAGATTCATCAACATATCTATCCCAAGCAGATGATGAATCAATCAAACAAAGAATCAATCCCATTCTCATGCTATGCACAAGCTTTGTATCAACCATACTAAGATATTCATTTCATCTCATTAACATGAACAATTAACATTCAGAATTAACACATTGCAGAACACATAATGCATATAAATTAAACCACAAAGAATACTTATCTTGAAGATGAAGTTGTCCAAACAACTGGCTATGTGAGAGAAACATTCCACCCAACCATAGATCTCTGTCCAGCCTATGTTCTTTCATCTGAGAGATCACCCTCGAGTTGGGTTGTGTATCCACTAAGGAGGAGCTAAATGGACTCACTCACAACCATGGTTTCACTCAAAAACTATGCCAAGCCAACACATAGTTGGGTTTATCAAGCATACAAAAGAAAAAGGAGTGCAATGCTAATCCAGTGAGCATGTATTTCACCTATGTATTTCATCTATGTATATTGTACTCCTATAGAGATGTGTTATTCCTCTATAAGGAAGTGTCGTCATTTTTATTCCTCTATAAGGAAGTGTCATAACTTACCGATAGGTTATTAGACCACCATGTGTGGGGTTAGCCCTGATTAAGTTAACCAGGGGTTATTAGGCTAAGCTAGACAAGTCGGCCCCATTAGTTTATTGGGAAGGACAGGACAAGTATAAATAGAGATAGGGAGATCTCTATTTGGACATCTCATTATTCACTTGTACATCACTCGAAAAGTGGCGCACTAGTTGAGGATGAGGAGGAGTTGCTAGTAGAAGAATATCTCTTGTACTTTGGTTGTATCTTTGCTCTTTCTATCTTTGAGGAAGTTGTGGGGTTTTTTACCATTATGGTTTTCCCCAGTGAAACTCTGTGTGTCTATTGTCTCATTTTATTGCTTGGTGTGATTGATATGCATTGTTATACTTGATATGTTGTACATGTTATTCTCTCAGTAAAGATCCTAGAGTATATTGAATTAATGCTCAAAAATTAACACAAAAAACTAGCTATGTGAGAGAAACGTTCCACCCAACCATAGATCTATGTCCATCCTATATTCTTTCAGCTGAGAGATCAACCCCGAGCTGGATTGTGTATCCACTAAGGAGGAGCTAAATGGGCTCACTCACAGCCATGGTTTCACTCAACAACTATGCCAAGCCAACATACAGTTGGGTTTATCAAGCATACAAAAGACAAAGGAGAGAAATGCGAAGCCAATGAGATCAAACACAGAGCTACAAACATCTCAAGCTAAATTCAAGAAATCCAATCCTCTGGTCAAACATTCACACTTGGATTTTTAACAATTCTGTCATCAAATAACTCAATCCCATCCCTGGACTTCTGGGCTGTAAAAACTGGGCTTTCCAATGGATTTAGGGGCATCTAATACTCTCAATTTCGCCCCAAGGTCCATATCTATGGATCCTTTATTGGATTTCACTGTCAATATCAAATTCTGGGTGTTTATGGTTCTTCAAAACGTGGGTTCTCGCAAAGTTGCGATTTTTGGTTTTTCTCACTGTTGGGAATTCGTAATGGATGCCAAAGGATGTTGGGTTCTTACACCATGGAATGGGAATGAGGAAAAAACCAAATCCCATGAGGTAGGGTGACTTGTGGGTCACGAAATAGAGCCCATACTCTGCCATACGAATTTCTGGGCAGCCCATGCTCCATTGAAGCCATGGACTGGTTTCTTCAACAACTTTCTTACACATAATTAAATGCCAGCAAAGAAAGTCAAATGGGTTCTCAAGATGGCATTTGGAATCCTATGGTTCAGTCCCACAACCCCCTCACCACTCCCTAGTGGATACACATGGCCCCTTATCATTAGTTGCTTCCATATCCAGTTTTGGTATTTTATTGCATGATGTTTATTTATATCATTTTTACAATGTTCCATGGCTACATAACACATGGGTAACATTATATCTAATACTTTCCTTTTAAATAAAATTCGAGCTTCCACTAGCGGGGCCTTGGCCTTAAGCTCCACGCTAGGAAAACATACATCACATGTATACAATATTTACATTAAAAGATAATATATCCTAAGGGTCAAAATTGGTATTACAATCCCCTTCCCCTTAGAATAACACCGTCCTTAGTGTTCCAATACTTAGGAATACATATACAATTTACACGTCCAAAATTTTCAAAAATTTTGCAGATATGCCCTGCATTCTATCATTTACCTTGGACTTTCATGACCAAGTCCTTTGGCTTCCACAAACTGCTCCTCCTGGTTCTGACCTTCCAGCTCATCCACAACTCTGAATGCTTTATGGTTGCTACCCTCTTGATGTTGCTTTGTTGGGAAGTTGCGGTGGCAATGATTTCCCCCACATTTCCAACATTTCACTGGTTTCTTTGTCTTTTCCTATTCAATTTCTTTTGAGTCTTCCCACCTAGAATGTTTCTTAGTGGATTTATTGGGTGAATGCCTCCTCATTGATCCATTGTCCTTTCCTTGACTGATTGTTTCTAGAATTATTTTTACTTGTATTTGCAGATAAACAGAGTCCTGCAAAACCTTATGGTTCATCTCATTTTGTTGCTTTTGTAGCTTGAGCAGTTCTCCAATATTCTCTTGGGTCTTGGCAATTGTTTGAAGAAGAGTTTTATCCAAATCCATTAGCTTTTGGTTTGTTGTCATGGCCAATGTACACAATGGCCCACTATTTGCTCACTAGTACCACTACTATTGTAATAGATGCAACCAATTAACTTTCACTTCTCACCTATGAAATACATCATTGCAATTTCTATTAGGCCAAGCATAATACAAACATTAAAATCAGTCAATTAATTGCCCATTTGTCATGGGTAGTCCATGCTTTATCCATGAGATTTTCATACTTTTCATGCTTTCCCAACAAGAACATGAGCTCATTCATGTCCATTCTTTCACAAGGAATTAACTACTTCAACATTCACAATTTATTTCAAGCAAATAAACACACTCTACTTTTAGCCATAACATGCATTCAACAATTTTCTATTTTTATAAATGCATCAATAAAAAAAAGGAAAGGGAGAGCAGTAAGAGTTTTCTCCTCTTAGTCTTGTTCCATTTTGGAACCCACACCAACAATGTGGTTTTCATGCTCCTAGCCTCTTTCACTCCAACGTGAATGCTTGACCTGCCCTTCTTGGCTATGACACTTAGTGTCTATGGTCTATTCCAGACCTCTCAAGCATGGATTCCCTCCACATGGTTTGTCTACAACTCTTGGCTGCTAGGACAGCTGCACATCGGGCAGACTGTCTTAATGTTCGTTGGCTCCTCTCCCGACTCTATTCTAGACAGGTGGTCAGGTCCCAAATTCATCCTGCCAAGTTTAACAATGATCTCGAAGTCGTACTCCTGGAACAGCAACAGCCATCTGCATATGCGCCCCCCTAACACTGGCTTATTGACCAGATATTTCAATGCAGAATGATCAGTGAACATGATGAAGTGCGCACCAAGTAGATAATGTCTGAACTTCTGAAGGGCATATACCATCGCAAGTCCTTCCCGCTCAGTAGTGGTATAGTTCTTCGCTGCTGTCGATAGCTTCCTACTAGAAAATGCAATGGGGTGATCAATAACCCCTTCTCTTGGCTGAGCTAACACAATTCCCAGGGCAATGCATGATGCGTCCACATGAACATGAAATGGATTTGCCCAGTCTGGAAAGACTAGGATCGGCACGGTAACCATCTTTTCTTTAAGGGTGTCAAAACCCTGTTCGCATTCTTCGTTCCAAACGAACGGCACATCCTTCTTCAGCAACTTATCCATTGCTGTGGTTATCTGTGCATAGCCCTTAATGAACTTCCTGTAATAACCTGTATGACCGAAGGTAGAGCGCAACATCTTAACTGAAGTTGGTGTAGGTAAATTCACAATAATGGCAATCTTCGCAGGGTCCACCATCAAACCCTGCTTACAGACAATATGTCCAAGTAGGATTCCATATGGAACAGAGAAGATGCACTTCTTCAGATTTAGCGAGATCTGATGCTGTCTACATTTTTCAAGCATCATTCTCAGATTTGCACAATGGTTCTTCAGCAAACCAAAGAGAGTCTAGTCATCGAAATATGCTTCGAGAAACTTATGCATGAAATATTTGAATGTCGCGACGAAGACTCTAGAGAAGATGGCAGGGGCTTTCTTTAGACCAAATGGCATGACTGTATACTGGAATGACCCCCATTCTGTAGCAAATGTCGTCTTATGCCTGTCCACGGGATCAATTCTGATCTGATGATAACTGGAGAAACCATCGGTAAAGGAGTAGGCCTCATTCCCTCCAACATTGTCAAGTACTTCATCCGTAAAAGGGGTAGGGAATGGGTCGTGCATTGATGCATCATTAAGTTTTCTGAGGTCGACACATATCCTGATCTCACCCTTTGCTTTCTTGTCCTTGACAACCATAGGATTGATCCATTCAGATTCCTCGACAGGTTCAATGATTCCTGCCTCTAACATTTTGTCTAACTCTGTGCAGACTATCTCTTTGTACCGTGGATTCAGTCTATACGGTCGCTGCTTCACAGGCTTAGCACCTAGATTCAAAGATATTTTCATGACTCCTAAGTCACCCAATATTCCTTTCATTTCTGTAATCTTGGTCGGAAATAGCTCCTGATATTCGTGCAAGGTGTCTGCAATCTCCGCGACAGTCTGATCATCCCAGCAGTCTCCGATGGATGCTAACTTTGGCTCTTCACTCATTCCAATGTTCACCTTCTGTGTCTTAATCGGTCCACTCATGTTTGGGATTTCTAATGGCGATCCTTCTATATCACGCACACCTTCTAACTCTGGTATATTGATATTGCACAGGTCATCTTCATATTCTTCTCTTCCATGCTCATCATCTTCAGCTAGATTATAACATTCTATCGAATGTTCTTCATGTTCTTTCCATTCTGAGTGTATGTTCGCATGACTATCATCTGTGCTAAAGAATTCTTCCCATGACATATCTTCACAAGGATAATTTGTTTTGAATACACGTTCCTTGATTATCTGCAGTGCCTCATGTATCAAGGGGTTCTCATCCTTGAAGTTGAAATCTTTCTGGAAGTTCGCAGTTAATGTATCCCAATCTGTTGTCTCCCTGCGTAACTCCAGGTCTAGATACCATTTCTTCGGAATATCCTTTTCCAAAGTATGCATGAACAAGTGCACCCACTCTTCAGGTGGCCTTTCTTCCCATGCCTGCAAACAGACTTACAAGTGCTGACTAGGATCTGTCTACCCGTTGAACTTCTCAAAGGGTAAGGTGACCCTTTCTGCGAACCGAATCTGCATCTTTGTTCTGCATTACTCCCAAGTGATCAATATGTGTTTGTGTGAAGCCCACCATCTGGCAGGTATGCCACGGAGTGCCATATCCAATGATGGTAACCTGTGCTCTTCTAGAACTGCTGCAGTATAGTCTTGAATAAAAGCATAAACGTTAGCAGAACCATCAAATGTAGGGATCGGACTTACCTCCTTTCCAATCCAGCACAGTGATTTCGTGACCTATGTGCACCTTCTAGCTGACACTTCCTGCATGCGATTCTGCAAGTTTTCCAATCCAGCGTCGGAGTCATAAATGCAGGAGCTATCGCATCTCCAGCTGAGTACATCGTCCATAGTAGGATTAATGTAATCCTCCTGGTTCACAGTCATATGGTACAGTCGGTCCAAATCCTGGGCCTTAGATTCCTCCTGAATCGGCTTGCTATATTTGTCCCCATATGCAGGATCCAATGGTGCAATAACCCGTAGATGCTTACCTTCGAATATCATCTTCTTTGTTTTCAAATTTATAATGGCTAAATTGTCAATAGCCCAATCAATTCCTAACAGCGCAGGAAAGGGCTGGCTATCGTCAACAATCTCGATGACTTCAAAGTCCGCATGGCTTTGTACTCCATCAATATCAACCACAACATTGGCTAAGTGGCCAAATGGTATAACTTTCTCTTGGTTGGCCATTGTCAACTGGATAGGTGACCATGATAGCTTTGGTCGACCCATCTGCTGCCATGTCTGCTTGGTCAAGAAATTTACTTCTGATCCCACATCAAGGATAACTTCATCCATCTCAAAGTCTCCTATCTACGCAGTGAGCCTCATTTCTCAGCCTGACCTCTTTTGTTTCTTTATATCATGTAGTGCGCCATCAGAAGTTTCTGCTTCTGTCTATGGTTCATACAGATTTATGAGCTTCTCTAGCTCGGCTATCACGTTTTGATTTTTTGACAGCTTCATGCAGCTTCTCAGGAACTGTACAACAGAGGTCCTAACATCTGATGTGTGTCTGGTCTTGTCATATGCAGCAGGTGTGTCTTCAACACATGGTACTTCACTGCGCAGCGGGATCCTTGGTGATTTAGGTGCTTGTTCTCTAAAGGTATCCCGCGCGTCAACAAAAGATTCTTTGTTCTTCTTCAGATCCAGAGCAGGCGTCTTTCCTGGGGATTTTCTTACCCATATTGTTTCAAGAGGGCTCTGCTTGGCATGAGCCTCTCCTGAAGTGGAAGCCTCTGCTCCCCTATCACGACCTATCTCTATGCCACTACGTGTGACTACTTTAATGCTAGGATCCGTAGGTCTGTTCTCTGTTGCAATCCACTGGATGTTTGGGGTTGGTGCGTCTGTTCTTCTTCTTTTCTGCATCTCTACCTCTAGCACCGGGCAATCTTCAATAACATGGTAAAATGATTTACAATAATTACAGGTGGTGCATGGGTTTACACAATCTCTGGATACATGACCTAGTTGGCCACAGTTATAGCAGATGACCCTGCCGCGGCCTCTTTCTTGTGCCGGGCTAGTATTTCTTCCTCTACCATGGTATCCACCACCATGGCCTCTGTAGGTGGATTGATCGTAGTGCGTGTTTTCTTGCTTTGGCTGGTTATCTTCTTGCACTCTGTACAAGTCAGTGCCTCTCATTGAATCCATGTTGCGCTTTCTTTCATTCATTAGTTCATAGGCACGACATTTGGATTCATCATGTCCAACTTATTTGCATAAATTGCATATAGATTCTTAGGTGTCTTCACATATTTCTGTATCAGGTAACAATATTTAGGTCTATGACCAGTAGTTCTACAAATCTCACACCAGGGTGCCTGGTTCTGATTGATGGGGTTAGGCACACCACTGCCAAGATAGTCGCAGTATAGGGGACAATGCTCCCGGTCATGACCTTCTCCTTTGAAACTCGTGCACCAGATCTCGTGACGAGGTTCATATCGCTGCTCTTTTCCATTCTTTATGCTCTATAGCTCCAGTGTCAGGGTGGTAAGCTGGTTCTGAATCTGCGTCATCCTAGAACTAGACTTACCAATCGGCAAAGCCTCCAACTTCATCACGATTTCCAAGGCCTCTGCCTGGGATGTAACCTTCTGCTGCATTAATGGTAACCTGATGTGCGGAAACAGCGCAACAATGAGCCATTCTTTATGTTGTTCGGGTGCTATGACAAAGCTCACTTGGTCCAAGAGTGTCTTGAACTTCTGGTCGAATTCCCAGACCGATTCTGTCAGTCTCTTCTTGATTTTCTTCAGCTCAGTTATACACTGAGACTTAGACTTTGATTTCTTAAACTCTGCTACCAGTGCAGCTTTAATCTCTTCCAGGGTCCTCGGCTGCGTGGTAGAATACTTCATGAACAAGTGCAGCACTCTATCTTTGAATGTAGTAATAAGTTGGGCTTTCTTCTCATCATCATCTCGGATCTCTCTGACACTCCAAACAGCTTCACAAAGGAACCAATGCTGGTCAGGATCTTCTAGATCCGTCCCTTTGAATATAGGCAACTTCATATCCGTATGCGCCATGGCTCTAGGGGGAGGTATAGCACTCGAAGGGGCGCCTTGAGGTGTGCCCTGAGGGGTTCTAGGGTGTTGTACAGGACTCTGCGCAGTGAAAAAAAATGCGCGTATAGGGGTAGACGTACTATGCTGTGTATTTGGCGGGGTTGGCTCTGCAAGTGGAGGATTCTGAGGGGTAAATGGGGGTATGGCTCCGTTTTCAATATCAGAGGGAATCTCAATATCTACGTGGAGTCCAGAGCCTCCAGGATTCTTATTGAACTTGTATCTTTTCCCACTTCTTAAGTTGTGAGTATCTTCATCAGAATCGCTATAAATGCTATTTACCATGACAACTTGAAAAGATTACTGCATTCTTTAAACGCCTTTCTCGGCTAACATCATCTTAATGTATAGACTGAGATTGTTCACGAACTTACCTTAGAAACCTCCAAAAAAATGTGCCTCTGCTTGGCTGTAGGATTTGAGCGTATCCACAACAAACTCTGTGACAAAGCCTTCTAGCATATGATCGACCCAAAAGTCAACTGCGCACGTCAATGCGCTGTCTATTGCTTTGAGCTGTGATATGAGCTCAGGATTCCACTCTGTAGGAACGCCTCCTTGAAAACAGGTTTTCTTTTCTGTGAGACACGAGATCCATGCGTGCAGCTTGTCTGGAAATGTGGCCCAGAAAATTTCGTGAATGTCGTCCAATAGATAGCTATCCGACCACTATGTGTCGGTTAGACGCGTTTGTCTGTTCTCTTTTCTTTTATAGTCTCTTATGGTATTATCCCACCAAGCCTGGATTTCTGTCTTCTCAGGATGCCAGTTCAATGCACTTTCTGGGAGCTCAAACTCTTCGTCACTCATCACAACTGGAACTCATCACAGATTCTAGTCCTGACAACAGAACCAGTTGTTGGCTATCAAATGTTGACCAGAGGTTTTATGAAGACCCAAGTTCTGCGCGGTTACCTTAAACCAACAAAACCCCTTCACATTGGCCCTTTCGGAAACAGCCTACGAGCAGGATGAGTTCTCACCCGAGGTGTTTCTAATGGGGCACTGCGGACTCAGATGTCCACAGTGAGTGATGAATTGATGATTGTGACAAAGCTCGCGGCAGTGCACCGGCTGTGTGTTGTGAAGGTCAGACTGCACGGTGATGGTCAACGTTGCGGTCCACACCGCTACCTTCCTCCTTACTGCGAGACTTGAGACTACACTGCGAACACTGCCACTTGATCTCCTATACCTAGAGTTAGTGAAAAATGCCCAAGGCAGTGAGCTGAATAGCACTTATCCACTAAGTCATACACTTATCTAACTGATTATTTAATGCTCATGACACACACTTAGACTGTTACTATTTTAAGCATAACCCTCAAGTGTGAAATAACTGTTATACATTCATCGACTACAACCATTCAAATACGTAACCAACTTTCTCCATGCTCAAGCAGATGATAGCTTCACTGCCCTTAGAAGCAAAGCTAATATTAACCATACATCTATTCATGCAGACTTAACATATCATTCCATACCCTCTTGATGGCAAATGCATATAAAATCCTCCTCATAATAGATTGTAAGCAAATATTCAGACATTCAACTACAGGAACAGATAAATGCAAACACACACATAAACATTCAGTCACTCAACACACTATTTAACGTGGTTCACTCCCCCGGGTGGGAAGCTACGTCCACAAGAATTGTGTTTGATATTTCTTTTAAGGAAGGGTTCACAGTTGTTATTCGCACACTCAGCTACGGCTCTCTTCTTGCTCGGATAGGTCTCTGCGCACTTGGCTGCAGAGCCTTTACAATCTATTCTTGATTCGAAAGATATTACAATACAATATGATCACTATAACGACCAACGACCAACAATAACCAACCCTTCCTATACAAAAATGGTCTTCTTAAATAGATCATGCCCGAAGGTCATGTATTTACAACATTGAAGACCGAAACCCTTAGGGTTTCCAACCCACTACGGTCCCTCTGAACCATCATGCCGGCTTCTGATAGAGATTCTATTGTCATGGAAGTCCTCCATGCCTTAGATCCATCGCTTTCAGCCTCCCTGTTGCGAACACTCCAACAGGTCATCCACTTCGAGCTTCCCTTCCACTTTCTGACTCGTGTGAATGGCTCAGCTCCCAGTCGCTTTCTCTGTAGGCCGTCTGTCCCTTAACGGCCACGTACAACTGGCTCGGCTCCCAGTCGCTTTCCTTCCGTCGTTTTCCTCTTAACGATCGCATACCCTGCTACACACCAAACTGTCACTTTCCCGACCTGTCCTCTGCTTAACGGACTCGTACAGTTGGTTTCCTTCCTGATCTGCTCATGCCCACAACTCGTCATCTTTTCAATAGTCTTACCAAAAATAGACCACTGCAGGTCTATCTGCTATATCTAGCCATCCTCCGTCCAGTACATAACTTTACTGGCTCCACGTGGCCTACTACCTTCGCAGCACTGAACCTACGCGGCGCTGATCTTCGCGGCATCCTTCAAAACTTGGTACTGCACACAGCTTCGCAGCACTCCCGATAATTAGGAAAAATTCGATATTCTGAACTGCGCACAACTCAGTTCCATTCAACATTAAAAATGTCAACAAAAATGGCCCTGTTGGACCAGGCCCAACAGGAATTGGTTGATGAGCTGAAGGAGACAATGGAGAGCCTCCGGACCGAGAAGGCTACTGAGATCACGGAGCTAAAGAAGGAACAGGACTGGCTGACTGTGGAAAAAACATCCTTATGGACAAGTCAAGTGCGGTTGGATTAGGCCATCGTTGAAGCCTGTCACCATGTCTTTGAGCCAATAGCGGAGCTAGGCTCGGTTGAGAGAGCGTAGAAACTGGGGGCTATTATCGCCGAGTTGTGGGAGGACAATGTGGTCTTAACCCATGCCCTGAAGCCCGCCACACCATAGAAGGTAGTTGCAGAATGAAAGAGTGCCATTGAAAAATTGGCGACTCAGCTGGCCGAGTTAGAGCAGGAGGCAATAAGGATCACTGCAGAGACCGCATTGTTTTGGGGCAGCATCCTCCAGGATGAGCCGCTAGAACAGTTGAACAAGAAACGGCGAGAGGCGGAAGAGCAGCTGGAGACACTGAAGACCGCCATGCACACCATGCCACCGGTGGCGCAGGTATCTAAGAAGGCGGAGATCAAGGACTTGCAGCAATGAGTTTCCAAAGCAGAAGAACGATAGAAGCAGCGCTCTGCACAATTAGATGAATTTCAAGATGTTGGTGCCAAGCTTAACATCACCGCTGACTCTGCACTCTGGGCTATGCAGGTAGCGATGCAGAAAGTCGACACACACCTGTGTGACCACCCTCTAGCCTCGGACCTCGATAACAGTAAGGAAATTGCTGCAGCAGTCATGCAGTAGATCAACAAAATTTGGCAGCAATATGAGGATTTCTGAGTCAAGACCAGTGAATACACCATGTCTAGCTAACGTGGCTCGAGGGCGAGCCACAAGATTGTGTTGGGGGCTTGTTGGTAGGCGGTTTGGTAAGTTAGCATCGCGGACGCTGCGACAAGTCAGAAGATACCGCGAAAGGCAGAGAACTGGGCACAAAGGAGATTATTTTATGTATTTTTTAGTCGATTGTACTGCAGTATGCGTGTTTTGGGGCATTTGGACCATATGTTATGTAATTTTGGGTCAATTGTACTGCAGTATGTGGGTTTTTGGGTCATTTGGATCACGTCAGTTAGGTTTTTGGGTCATTTGCTCAAAGTGTCGGTTAGGAAGTTGTTAGTAAGTGGACAAGAAATGTAAAGGTGGAATCCTATTTATAGTCATAGAGTCATATGTGTTTGAAATCTCCCGAATGAGAGCATAACTGAATCTTAATGTGAATGGAGATCTGATCTTGGTATGCATCAGAGTTATCTGCGAGATATGTGTTTTGCGGAGATATTGTATTTGGGTTTTGCTGAGCTAATATGACATGAAGGAGTTGTTTTGAGAAATCCCTGTGTAACTTCTGTTCACTTCTGGTAATGCATGTTGCGATATGTGAATGATGCTATGTTTCCTTGCTGCAATCAATGCTTTACTGTTATACTTACTACGATGAATGTTTCTGTTGAATGATGCAATGAATACAATGATGTCGAAGTTAAATACATAGATCTATTTATAAATGTCGCAATAAGTTTAAGTGAGCAGTTGAGCCACAACCATCCTCCTTCATTTAGTGGAAACATGGTTCCGTCCACTCTTCCTGACCATCTTGGGTGAGACTTCATATGCTCTGCATGTGTCACTGGATGGGGTTAAACCTGTTTGGGTTGGTGCTCGGGAAGATCGCGGTATGTGTCGATAGTGAGTGGAACCGTTGTTGATAGGGTTTGTGTCAACACTGCGGACTTGGGAATATTTCCAGCATCAACTCTTTGTCTCTATCGAAGCCATTGTTGAAGTCTATGCCTAGCAGCAAGCAGCCGCCAGCTCTAGTCATGCACAACAGTAACAACCACATCTATTTTTCGCAGTTAACACTGCATCTCCTCATTTCTTCGGGACAAAGAAATATTTTGTGGTGGGGGAGATGTTGCAGGAGCCTAAGTCGGCCTGTCGACTAGGCCCTCCGCCTGACCTATTGTAAAATATGGAGATAGTTGCGTCAACTAGTACATGTTGGGTTAGTCGGTTGAACTGACAAGTAGTTACATAACTATATGTAAAACATGTATATAGGCTGGTGAGACGACGCATAGAGTTAACTTGGATCTGTTCTTATATGTATTGTTCTGCATATCTTGCTAAGTAATACACGGCTTGTGCTTCTCTCCATATCTTGTCTATTGTATCTGCATCTGTGTGTTTGCTTGCTTATATATAATATGTATCATTGGTAACAATGTAACCCCCTCGACTACAACAACACTCTTCATTTCTTCCCATGTAGTTATGGATCCACCACTAAGACCCATAAACCATCTTAAGGATACTCCTTTCAAAGTAGCAGGAAACAACTTAAGCTTCTGTAAATCTATAGTATAGTCATTACTCTTGCATAACACGTTGAATTCAAACAAAAAGGCGTCAAAGTCTTCAGTGGTCATCCCATTAAAATTTGGAAGAGAAGATAATGAAATAGGATTCATAGGGGCTTCCAAAAAGTATCAGCAATAGGGAATTGGAGAGTGGATGTAGTAGAAACCATAGTTCTAGGATCAAGTTCTTCCCACAACAACCAATACCCCTTAGGGATCCCAAAGTAAGTGAGTACTCGAACAATTTGCAGTACTTCCTCTATTTTTTATGGGGGTGGATTAACATAACTTCTTGAATATGGAAAAACCACATTTTGATGCTCACGAGAAGTTTCTCTTGTTTCCACGAACCCCTCGATTGTTTTAGGTCCTTCTACTACAGGAGGTGAGTTAGGCTTGTTTTTTGAACTCGATGTTTTCAACTCACTTCCTCCTTCCGAAATATTATGCAATTCCCCTTATACAGTTGCAACAGAATTTCCTTTTGGAGTACATTGATGACCTGATCCTGCCTCAGATGTCACTTTGGCTATATGGTGGGGTGTTGTTTTTGAATGTTCCTTTTCAATAATTTCTTGAATGAATTTCCTTCTTCCTTGATGCTTCCAATCCCCCTTTCCTGCAGCTTTATTAGTGTGGGGTGGTCTGCCTCTGCCTCTAGAAATCTTTCCTCTATCCATGCATTCTACAAGCTAATTCACTCATATATGTAAAAAACCCAGAAAAACTTCAATTCAACTGAGACAGGATTCTACCACAGATGATCCCCTCGCAAGTAATTGGTGGTAGATGTGTAGTTTCTTACTTCCCATCTTTAATTCTTGTGCCTCAATAGAGTTGAAGATGATGCATATACAAAGAGAAAGAAAAACAACATAAGTAGTAAACTTGCACCTTTGTAGCCTCCTCGTCAACAACGCAAAAATGTTGGTGTTGAATAAGGTCTTTTAATTAAAACCCAACCAGCAGTTACATCAATTATCAATCCATGAGCATGTGACTTTCAGGAATACTACAAAGTATATGCAGGAACAATTCTCTTCTAATGCTGTGGAAGAAATCTTAATTGCAATGCAGCTAATGAGATGAAGTAGCAACAACTGTAACTAAGAAATAATACTAAATTTCCAAGGATCAAACACAAGCCTCTTTCTCTACGAAAATAAATAACAACACACCAATATCTACTTTGATCAATCTAATAAAAAGAATTCCACTGAACTAAAATGTACCCTAACAATTCCAGATTCATCCACACTACTATGTTCAAGAATCCTAAATTAATATTTTAATTCCAGAACAAAACTAAGATGTGCTAAACAAATTTTTGATCTACCAGTAATTAGCTAATGCAAAAGAGTAACAACAATTACAATTAATTCCTTTCTAGGTATAATAAACAACACGCATTCAGATTGAGTAACAACAGTAAATAAACGCACCATTAATTAACCAATAACACATTGTAAATCAAACTAAAAAACAACAAACCATAGCAACAACTCCTGGTTAGCAAAAGGGGCCCTTCCTCCTCTAACCAGGGATGCAACACACATGACCACTTACAAACGTAGAGGATCAAAAGATAATTTTTATTAAAATAAATTATACGAGTTACATCAGTGTTGCAGATTAACACCCTTTTCTCCTCTAAGCCTGAGATTTCTCTCTAAATTCTTCCTAACCCCGTAGGCTACAGAGTACATCTCTTTATACACTTCCTTGAGTAACAACGACCTAATTTGAACACCTTGAGAATAAACTATTCTCAAGGTTGTTCATTCAATCTTTACATTTCATCTTGTTACTCATCATAGATACTGTTACAACTCCTCTTTCAAAAATATACAATACAATAGAAATATTCATGTAAGTTTGGGAGTTTTTACTCCAACATATCGAACAAAGATTGGTTGTATAGCTGGCGCTATAAAGGATCATACTTGAGCTCAAAAAGGGACAACCAAAGCCCAAAATATGTGTACCAACACTACTTCCTGAACCCATGGGAGAGTAACAACGCGTCATTCTCGATCCACGATCATCCTACTTCTGCCATACTCACACGAGATTCTTAATTGATTTGATTAGTAAGAAAAATACAAGCACAAGGCCAAATTAAATGCTTAATTCAAAATTTAAAACAACATGATATCTAAAGGTTGTACCTTAAGTCAAAACTTGGATCATGGAAGGATTATCAACAAAAAGGAGTCAAAAGTGAGCCCAAAGGAAATAAAAAGAGGGTGTATGAAGTGTTAAAAAGAGGGTATTTCATGGGCCCAATAGTTAGTATCTTTGAAAAATGGTGAATATATCCTCATTATTAATCTTTAGTTTTTTCTTTCATTTTATATTATGTTTGAATCCATCATCATATTCATGATCGAATATCGTACATTGCCCTATTTACTTTAGTAATAGTATCTATAATTTTAAGCAGATGAGTATCATTTTATTGGTGATGGGGCATTGGTGATTTCGTGCATTTGGATTAGGCACCTGATAACACTCATAGTGTTTTGGGGAATGTCTTGGTGAAGAAAAATAAGCACCAAGAACAGTTGGAATAATAATGTCGAAATTTCTTAAATTAGTATTGTTAGTTTGTTAGAATACGTGTAGGACGAGATCCATTGAGATCCTCTTTTCTAGGAATTTGTTAAACAGCTCTCAGAGCTTATATATTGTAACCCTTACTTCATAATAATTCAAGTTGTGTTGTGTTCTGTTCTATATTTGTTCTATAATCTATTTTGGTATCAGAGCTCAGGAGGAGCCGTAAAGAGAAGCTTGTGCACTGCCATCTGCAAGATCTGGAAATAGAAGAAGACGTTGCTCAAACCTGAAAGGGGCACATGAGAGATATATGCCAACAAAAAGGTCTCTGCGCCTATGTATTGACCTGTGCGTCAATATCTGAGAGGAATAGAATCCGTCGTAAAGAGACCACCGTAGGAAGCCTGCTGCGTATGCATGCGTGCACTGTTGTTAATTATTGATCATGGAAGAAGGTAGCTGCTGTTGAAATAGTCCAGCCACCATTGATCTAAGAAGAGATGCCATCTCTAGATCTGTGGGTTGTACATCATAAAACAAGGATCGTTACAGAGGGGAGTTTACAACTACAGCAAAGGGAAGTCGCAGTAACTCAAAAATGCTGCCAAAGGAGGAAACACTGATCATTTTTCATTTTCATAAAGGAGGAGCGTTGTCAAACTGCAAGGCAAGTTCTTTTGTGAGGTAATATGGATTATTTACCTATGGAGAAGTTTAATGGTAACAATTTCCATACCTGGAAAGTTAAAATTCAAATGCATATGATGAATAGAGGTTTGTGGAGCATAGTAAAAGGCACTGAACTAGCTCCTACTGATCCCAGAATTCTTGGTGAATGGGAAAAGAAGGAAGAAAAGGATAAATCTATTATTGGTTTGGCTCTGTCAGATACACAATTGCATTTGATTGATTTAGAAAAAACGTCTAAAGAAATTTGGGAGCAATTAAGAAAATTATTTGGGGTAAAGGCAATGAATGCAAAGTTATCTTTAAAGCTGCAACTTTTTAGTCTCAAAATGCATGATGAAACACATCTCTCTACTCATATAAATGAGTTAATGTCTCTCTTTAGGAAATTAGCTTAAACTGGTGCCAAGGTAGAACCAGATGATGATAAAGAAATTCTATTGAATAGCTTATCTTCTAAGTATAACAATGTTGTATTCACATTAAGTCAGTTATCCACACAAACATTGGAAGAAATGGTAGCATCATTGTTAGCTGAGGAGAAAAGGGCATATTCCGGAGACTTGCATGTAGGTAGCCAGCATGAAATTGCATTGTACTCAAAAGGTAAGATGAGAAAAACCAAGGGTTCAATTGAATGTTTCTACTGTCACAAGAATGGACATATAGCCTAGAACTATAGAGCTCGTGCTAGGGATCTTCTGAATGGAAAAGAAACTGCAAACATTTCCATTTTGGATGAATTATCAGAATCAGAAAGTGATGAAGAACCACGATTGTCATCTCTCAAACTGTTCTAAAATAAGAGTTGGTATGTTTTTATGTATGTGTGGTGTGTTTAAAGTTTTATGTATGTAAGTGATTATGTAAAATAAGAACTCTTGTCTCTTGATATAAGCTGGAAACCCCGGTTTCAAGAAAAAATGTTCTTATGATGGAAGTCACCTCGTATAAGTGACTTTTGAATACATTCTGTACCTAGACTGCCTTTCTACAAACTGGCAAATAGACGAAAGTGAAATATCTGACAGATGAAGGTATGTCCATAGGATGGTTCATTACTTGACTGCTCTATTGTGGAAGCCCCAACAGGATGAGTTTGTCAATATTGTCTATTGTGCAAGTGCAAGAATGATGGTCTAAAGCGTTTATGATTTAAAGGAGTTGAATGGTAAGCTCGAAGAAGAGGAAGAGAAAGAGCATAGTCCAGAGGCATCTGAGTGGGTGTAGGAGCTAATGAAGGCCAGACAGACAAATTTAAAGTGTTGTAAGAATCCATTTCTCCATTAAGGGGAAGAGTTGGAATAATAATGTCGAAATTTATTAAATTAATATATTTTTAGTTTGTTAGAATACGTGTAGGACGAGATCCGTTGAGATCCTCTTTTTTAGGAATTTGTTAAACAGCTTGCAGAGCTTATATATTGTAACCCTTACTTCATAATAATTCAAGCTGTGTTGTGTTCTGTTTAGAACTTCCAATTTAACAAGAAATTAGAGGCTTGGGCGATAATTAAGGAAATAATCCCTACGGAACCACATCCATCCCATTTAATGACTACTCTTTCATCATCAAGAATATCATACCAGTTCCTCCATCCAATGTCGAATTACCTTGTGATTGTGCTATGGGAAGAGCAGAGCCACTCATGGGAAATTGAGGCAATTCCAAAGAGAGATGCCATCCCGTCTATTCCATCTTCTCTCATCATAAGCCACCTCTGGATTTCCATCATGAGATTGTTCGGCATAGTTCTGAGAATTAATGGGATCCAAATGTGGGGATCGGTCTTCCATGATGACACTTGCCTTGGGTTGGCACATTGCATAACTACATGTGTCGTACTCTAGTACCATTCCTCATGCTAACGCAGCATGAACTAAACTTATGCCTTCTATGGTTAATTCGGTATTCTTGGTGCATTGACCAATTTTGGAGCGAGTAAGCTAGAGAATTAGGGAATGGATTCATTGTAAACCTCTCCATGGTGGTTAACACAACTTCCTGCAAATATTTTTGTGGCTGAGTTTGGAAAAGAATCCGCCTCTTTTTTGGGGGCTCTTAATATATGAAAAAAATCCACGTGCTGAAGTCTCTCCAATTTTTTCCAAATTCTTAATTCGATCCTTGCTAAGGAAGGGTTATGAAGTGGAAATTGAAACTTTTCCGCTCTGATGGCTAACCGTGAGTCTTCTAGAACAATGGCGTTTGAGATTTTTTCCTTGACTAGAGCTTTCGTCCTTTTCCATAGGGTTAATAGTTCTGCGTGCTTATTTGAATATTGACGAAGACTTCAGCAAAAATACTCAATTATGTTTCCTCCCAAGTCAAAGAACACCGACGTTTTTTAAGGTTTACTTTAAGAATTTATAAGTTAGGATTATGGTTTATGTTGGAGTTTAATACAACCATTTGTTTTCACTTAAATGAAATATATATATATATATATATATATATATATATATATATATATAATTGAAATTAAAAATGACTTTAAAAAGTTAGTCCATTTTGTTGGAGATAATTCCTCCCGCCAACAGCGTTTGAATTCACCCACCTCCGTATGTGGAGTTAATGCATTTAGTGTAGAAGTAAATACACCTCGTATGAAGAGGCATCAATATGTAAAATATGGATTCGTGTTCATTTTAGGTTTAATGAATAGGAAGAGTCGCAGAGCTCCACTGCAAACTCATCCCCTGTTTTGTTCTATTTTAGAAGTCTCTGCCTACTATGTTCTACTCTGCCTCACAATTTATCATGGTATCAGAGCGTAGGGTTGCGAATCCTCCTTCACCATCCATGTGAAGGATCCTAGAGTTGTAAGGGTTACAACCAGTGTTGGTCAGTCAATCCAACTTGGTGCAAAGAAAGGAATGGGTGCAGTCGCAACAAAGAAGCTCGCAGAGGCACGCAGGTAGAACGGAGGTCTAACAGCCGCAACAACAACTCGAATAGGAGGTAATACCGATGGGGATTGGCTGCAGTGCGGATAGAAAATAGACAATCGATGGGTTGTCTTGGGTGTTAACCCGTTAGGCTAGGGCCGTGACTTGTGGAGGCATCCATGCAGTTTGGAAGGGACACATCAAGAGTTTGAGAGGGGAATAATCGGGAAGACCAACCGTGGAGGCCACGAATTCTCTTGGATGCATGTTTGTATAAGCTTGAGCCGCCATTGAAAAGGGTCGTCTACTGCATAAGAGAAGAACCTGCGCTTGAACATCCATCCGCTAAAGAAGGCGTTAGGGCCGAATTGGCAGTCGTCGTGTGAGAGGAAGCCCAAACTAGAAAGTTTCCATCCTGTGTAGAAGGTGCAAGAGAACCATGTGTGTGCTGAGACACCGTCGGTGAAGCCGAGCTGAGTAGAGGAGCCGAGCCATGATCAAGGAGCTTCCTCTCTCCATCTCTCATAGTTTTCTTAAGAATGCCTCCATCTTTGCAGATATCTCTAACAGATGTCCAGGAAATCATTTCCACTTCAAATTGGAGTGTGGCGTTTGGTGGAATGAGGGGAGGAGACCCTGTCTCTCCATACCCTAACTCTTAAGGTATTGTAAATATGGATTTATCCCCTTTCTTCATACTCGCAATACCCTGTTCCCATCCCTTTATAACTTGACCTTTGTCGAGTTCAAATCTGAAAGGGGTTCCTCTGTCAAGGTTGGAATCGAAATGAGTTCCATCTGAAAGGGTACTCGTGTAATGTACTTCAACTTCATCTCTAGGGAATCCTGTTTGGCACGATTCCCCTTCTTTCAGGATCAACTTCTTGAGGCCCTGATGGCCGATTTCCTTTAAGTAAGGAACAAATTCTTTGGCTTCTGCAACTTGAGAATCGACCGCCATCTCTATCAACTACCTACTGCAATATTCATGCCAAGGGTATAGTTGCTCAACTATAATATGGTTATCCGGGAGAGGATAAGGTTTAAGCTAAAAAGGAGCTACCTCTCTCCATTGTTTGAAGCCATGGAATATTTTTGCAACCCCCAGCGTGTATGAAAAGAAGCCCGTGGATATATATATGTGTCGTAGCTAACTGATGCCGAAAGGGAGGATCCAAGAAAGAGCCGAAGCTCTCTTGCTCTATTTCTGCCTGTCATAGAACCATAAAATGAAATGAAAATGCCCCGAGCATAGAAAAGCCAAGAAAATAAAAAACATAGAGTGTTTTTGCATTAAGGGGGCGTTATTGACTGTGTATTGCAGCCAACAAGCAAACTTATATTTTTTTTAGGGGGTGATAAGGGAAGAAGAAGAAAGTAGGAGACTTGCATGAAGAAGACAAGTGTCGAAGCACATAATTTTCCAACAAAGAAGAAATGGGAAAGAAGAGACGATTAACAGAGGCCAATGAGACTAAAATCAGCAAGCACATGGAAATTTTACACATATCAGAAATTATAGATTTGTTTGCATGTATGGAGAACTTTGTTGTAGCAGAGCTACAGTCTGAAGAGGTAAATCAAGATATTGAATATGAACTTATGAGCAGAAATTTTCTGCCACTACCTCCCATGTTTTATGGCACCAATTATGCATTTTGGGCTAGTGAAATGAAAACAGGTTTTTGCAAAGACAACCTATGGGAACTAGTTGAGAAAGGGTATGAAGAACCCCCGAATGAAGAAGCCTATGAGGCCTTATCATCAACTCAGAAGGAAGGGTTGAGAATTCTCAGGAAAAATGATGTAGGAGCATTATATCGTATCCAAAAAGCTTTGGATGACAGCATTCTAATGATGATTGTTGATATAGAAAAGTCCATGGAAGCATGGGACTTTTTACAAAGAGAATTCAGTGAAAGGGGGAGTTGCCACGATGAAGAAGCAGTTGAATGGTCACATGAAATGGTCGAGGACTCTGTCAGCCAAGCATAGCCAGATATGTTTGAGAACAGTGAAGCCCACTATGCAGAGCCACAAGTGGATGAAGATGACAAAGATAATGTTGAAGATGATGAAGCTGCCAACCCAGCAATCCTTGAAGATGAAGCTGCCACAGTAGCAGCAGAAAATGATGAATCAACAACTCAAGCAGTTGCAGGACAACCAGTAGAGGCTGAATGTGAAAAAGAAGATGAGCTCATGAAGAGAATTCCCATGAGGGTAGAAGTTTTTCCTAACAGTTTAGATGTTTGTGCATGTGCAGGTGCATATAGAAATCATCCTTCAATTGAGGAAAATGTAAATGAATATGATGATGAAATTATTCAAGAATTTTTGGACAATCTGATTGTAATGTTCCCATTTTGAACCCCTTTGTATTAAATCGTAAATGATGTGAATATTGTAATTTAATCATGGTGAGGAGCTCAAGGCCAAGGCCCCACCATTGATTTAGCATTTCATGTATCGACAATTAAAAATAGATGCCTATGGTTCTTGTGCGACATGGGCACAATGTAAATACGAATGCTAATGAAAATACCCACAACCGGCTATGCAATGCAACAAAAGATATGGGGCATGGTTCTACAAGGAATAGGGAGGGAAATTATCCAAACCCTTGAGCCAATGGTGTTAATCCATGTGTCAATGAGGAAACCCATAAACCACCAACTACCCATTTTGGGTTATGGACCCAATCATTTAATTCTTCCAAGAAATTGGTTAAGGCAGTTAATACCTTGGGAATGAAGAAGTATGGCAGCCAATTTCGTGCATGGGAAAGCCATCAACTTGGAAAAACGTGTTTTGTCTCCTTGGGCAAGAAAACACCCACGAAATGGTGCCCAAATCCATTATGGACAGTCAGTCTTCACTCACTCACGCTGTTGGAGCTACCTGGGTCTTTCCCTACACGTTTTTCATCCAAATCCTGCATTTTTCCATGCCTGGGAGTTCGTTTTTGCATATACAGTAGTTTGGGAGAGAAGGGCCACGATTTGGGGACTGTATGGAGGTCGTTTTTGCCCCCGAATGTCCAGGGACGTTTTTCTAAAAACGGATTGGCTTCCATGGGTTGTTTCCCAACTTCCCATTTCATTTTTGTGTGTTCAAACGTTTTTCTGAGTTAGTTGAAACCCCATCTCATGCCTCTCACTGTAAAAACGTTTTATCCTGCCCCATAATGTGCATCCTCGTTTTTTGGTTTGAACTTGTGAGTTGAATTTTTGGAGTGGCAGTGGACAGAAGTGGCTTGATAAACCTAGTGGGGGAGACAACCTCTCAAGAAGATCAAGAGGGCTTTGGTTACTCTTCTATGCATACCCTGAGAGCACTAGATAGGGAAGGTATGACTTGAGGGACTGTACAGTAGTGAAAAGAATACTTCCTTGTGCTGGGTGTGTAGGTATTGTGGGTGCCAAGCTAGATAGATCTTGCAAGGTTATCCCTGGATCTGTGCTGGAGCTCACTAGCTTAGCAACTCTTCCCTTCCATCTCCTAACAGCCTGATAAACCCAATTGTAGATTGGCTTGGCTCATCTTGGTGTATGCTTGGCTATGTGTGAGTCTGATGTTCCCTGGTTCCTTGTAGAGATCTTGCCCAGCTCGGGGGGTGGCAATGGTGCCGAGAGATTGAGGAGCACACTGGCCTACGGTTGGGTGGAACGTTGCAGTTGCATAGCCAGTTGCGTGGGACTACTTTCGTATAAGATAAGTATTCTCTTGTGTAAATTTGCAATTATCATGTGATGAATGCTGGAATGTATTATGGATGTGCTAATGAATTTACTTCCGCCGTGTATTCAAATGATTATGCATTTCCATATGATCTTTTATAATTCTGCAAAGGTCTTTATTTAATGACTATCACAGAATTTTGAATGTATGTTAGATATCAACATGATTTATTTAATCTCCGTTGTGTTCTATAGCATGCACATATACATGTCTTTGTATCAATGAGTTTAATTTAATGAATATGGGGCTAATTGCCCGGATTGAGCACCACGTCCTCTCTATCATGCTGGTATGGTAGGAGGGGACATTACACTGATGTCCTTGTTTGAAGCAGAGAATGGTGAAGATTGCAAAGAAGGCACATAGATTGAAAAAGACAAAGAAGGCATCCTGGAGTATGCCAAGAATGAAGAAGAAGGCGGCATTGAAGCTGCAAAGATGAATGGAAAAGAAGGAAGCCATGTAGCTGCAAAAGATGAAGCATTTGAATTCAATAATGTTAGGCATTGTGACATGCCAAGAGTGCTTAGCAGCACCATGGATGAAGAAATATGCATTGAAGATGCAGAGGATGAAGATGAACCAGTTGAAGACATTCTTATGAAATGGAGTCCTGGAGAAATCTAGCACTATTATCAGTTGATGTCATGGAAGCATGCCAATGAAGAGGATGCAAACATAATGAAGGATGTGAACAGCATGTGGGATCTTGAAATTCCCACAACATATGAACTAAGCATGCTGAAATTAGAGTTTGAGGATGAACATACGTGGCAGCAGTCCATTGAAGAATTTGTAGATATCGATGGAAGAATCAAGCCCAAGGAGCTTGAAGAAAAAATGAAGAAGAAGGTGAGAATGAAGAAGAAGGTGAAGAAGAATGCTGAGTTCAAAGTGTGGAGTAGAAAGAAGAAAAAGTAAACATGTTCCATATCCTACAACAAGTAAATCAATTTTTGGGTTTATGAATGTAAGCCTAGTTGAGACTTAGACCAGCAGTCATGATGAATGTTTGAATTTTGAAAAGTATGTAAGCCCACAGAGGCCTAATATGTAATGATATAGCATGTTAGCATTTAGTTTGTGGCCTAATATGTAATGATATAGCATGTTAGCATTTAGTTTGTTTATGGTAGGAATTATGGGGGAGTGTTGGAGATAATTCCTCCGACGAAGAGGCATCGATATGTAAAATATGGATTCGTGTTCATTTTAGGTTTTGATGAATAAGAAGAGCCGCAGAGCTCCACAACAAACTCAGCCCAAATTGTTTAAAAACTATTTGATTTTCATTCTTCAATTATGTTTCCTCACAGGTCAAAGAACACTGAGGTTTTTAAGGTTTACTTTAAGAATTTATAAATTAAGATTATGGTTTATGTTGAAGTTTAATACAAACATTTATTTTCACTTAAATGAAAAATATATATATATAATTGAAATTTAAAATGACTCTAAAAAAGTTAGTCCATTTACCTTAAATTGTTTAAAAAGTTAGTTCATTTACTTATGTTGAAGTTTAATACAACCATTTATTTTCATTTAAATGAAATATATATATATATATATATATATTATGTTGAAGTTTAATACAACCATTTATTTTCATTTAAATGAAATATATATATATATATATATATATATAATTGAAATTAAAAATGACTCTAAAAAAGTTAGTCCATTTACCTTAAATTGTTTAAAAACTTAAAAACTATTTGATTTGCTTTTCAGTGTTTGAATGAAATTGACAAAACCCAATGCTAAAAAAGTTAGTCCATTTACCTTAAATTGTTTAAAAAGTTAGTTCATTTACCTTATGTTGAAGTTTAATACAACCATTTATTTTCACTTAAATGAAATATATATATATATATATATATATATAATTGAAATTAAAAATGACTCTAAAAAAGTTAGTCCATTTACCTTAAATTGTTTAAAAACTTAAAAACTATTTGATTTGCTTTTCCGTGTTTGAATGAAATTGACAAAACCCAATGCTAATTTCATTGGAGAATTTGAATCCACGGGCTCTTAGAAATTTGCACTCACCATTTGAACTTAGTTAAAAATCAGAATAAAACACGAAGAAAGAGATTGTATTTTAAGATAAATAAGGTGTTTTTTAAGTTGAAACGGAGACTAAGACACTAATGTGAAGAATGACATTTTAGTTTAAGATAAATAAAACTCGTGTCCTTAATAATGATGCAAAATGCATTTTAATAAAACAAAATCAATTATGTGTTCCTTTAAATTAACTTCTTTCTCTTTAAAGGATTTGCTCATGAGTAGACGTCCTTATGTGCGAAGATTTGAAAGATTTGCTCATGAGTAGACGTCCTTATGTGCGAAGATTTGCATGGTTTCTAGACTCAATCTATGACTCAAAGGATTTGAATCGGTGATTTATAAAGATTTAATCACTATTTTTCATCAATCCACTTATAATTAAATTTCCTTTAAACTAACCTATGTCTAGAAGTACTTGTGTTCTCCAATCTTTTATAATTAATTTACTTTTAAAATCTTATAGAGAAGTACTCACTCTTTACAGATTTATATTATATTTTTGATAACCTAATTTTTATATTACATTTAAGAGATCTAATCACTCTTTACAGATTTATATTATATTTTTGGAAACCTGATTTTTACAGATTTATTTTTAAAATATTATACTAACACAGCCACTTGATTTATAGTTGATGAATACTCATGAATCATGAATTAAGTACCATAAAGAGGTTATATATAATTTGTTCTTTAGACTTATGATATAGAGTTGTCACTCATTAAAAATTTAATTTTATATCTTAAATTATATTTTTAAGATCTAATCACTATCGTGCAAAGTGAATAGAAAAACTCGTTTAAAAGCAATGAAGTGAAATAATAAACCTCATGTTCCAAAAACTCCAACGACTCCCACGACGGGTTTTAATAAAAGTAGAATCCTGCTATTCACGACCCTAGGTTTAATAATCTACAACTCTAGTTCCATTCAAGAAACGCGTCCCCAACGGGCATATTTCAAAAGTTGTTTAACTAGTGAAAGTAAATCATGCTATTCACAACTTTTACATGTTTAAATCTAATTAAGAAAAAAATATATTGGTTTTGGAGGCCAAGTGGCCGACCAGTGTCCACTCATACCATTATAATATATATACGAGGATTTTAGTGCATTATTGAGCTACTTCCATATTTGGCCCATCATGCATGGCTCACATGTTTTTCATGAACGATTTATGCATGCAACTTGCAACATATGGAAACAAGAGCCATTCCTATGGATGTCATATGGGAATGGTTCTTGTTTCCATATCGTTCGTGAAAAACATGGTGCAACCTTAACATCGAGAACAGTTGTGGCTTTCAAATCGCATCATATCCTTGAGAATATTTATCGCTTTCAAATTGCACCATCCACGTAACGAAACAGTGCCGCAGATGGCAAGAAGCTTTATTTTACTGAGAGATAATGCATGTTGCCGTCAATCCACTAGCTACTGCTCTAGGGTTCGAACCATAATAATGCTGGCCACAATTCACATGCTCGAACTGTTGATAATGCTGTTCAAGGGTTCGAACGAGCTGTTCATCACCCATCCAGCTACCAATCATAACTAAAAAGATCTATATATACGCCACAGCTGTAACGGGACTCTACACAGATCAGTACTTTAGTCTGTAATTTTCAGCTGCCTCAATATTTGTTTGGCCAATCATACGACATTGAGTAGGAATGGCCCTTCTTTCTATCACACCGCTGGGTTCCAGATCGTGCCTACACAAATCGCTGGTGATCAGTTCTATTCGTGAGTTAAAGCCTCTCCGTCGAACAATCCCAAGTCTTGGAATGTGCAGGCCACGGAAATCTGTGACACCTTCCATCAGCATGCGTTTGGAAACCGCTGTATCGGATGATGGTGTACAGAGACGCGATGGCAATTATCATTCCAACATCTGGGATGATGATTTCATACACTCTCTCTCAACGACTTATGAGGTAATTTCATTAATGAATTTGTTTCTATAACTTTTCATCAAAATGATAACTTTTCCCTTTTGTTTAACGTGGATTTGAATTTATGTGAGTCAGGCACCTTTGTGCCGTGAACGTGGTGAGACACTTGTTGGAGAAGTAAAAGACATATTCAATTCGATTTCGGTTGAAGATGGAGAATTAATCACTCCCCTAAATGATCTCATTCAACGCCTTTGGATGGTTGATAGCGTTGAACGTTTGGGAATTGATAGGCATTTCAAAAATGAGATAAAATCAGCGCTGGATTATGTTTACAGGTCTGCACCGTTGCCTTATCATCATTATTTATTTTCTCAGGCATAAACATCATTATACCCACAAATTATTTTGTCCTACAGTTATTGGAGCGAAGAGGGCATTGGATGTGGGAGAGAAAGTGCTGTTATTGATCTCAACTCCACTGCGTTGGGGCTTCGAACTCTTCGACTGCATGGATACCCGGTATCTTCAGGTAGATAAATGATAAATCCCCATTTTATTAGTAAATCGCTCGTTTCTGTTCTTTCATTATGGCAGCCAACTGCCTTCTAGATGCAGATATTGATGGCTAATACGTTATACTTGTAATATAATATCAGATGTGTTGGAACAATTCAAAGACCAGAAGGGGCAGTTTGCCTGTTCTTCCATTGAAACGGAAGGAGAGATTAGAAGCGTTCTCAATTTATTTCGGGCCTCCCTCATTGCCTTTCCAAATGAGAAAGTAATGGACGATGCTAAAATCTTCTGCACAACATATTTAAATGAAGCCGTACAAAGAATTCCGGTGTCCAGTCTTTCACGACAGGTGAGGCAGATTCTTAAATAAATTCCTTCCAAATTTAGGTAGCAAAGTTCTCACTGATACAAATTTGGAATTCAGAAACGCATAATAATGAAACGATGCGGGAGTCCATACTTTTACAGGATTCCTCACAGAGTTTGGGGTCTTTTGACTGCCAAGGGTTCAAATTTAATATAGAATATACATATCTGCTAATTTAGCACATTTTTTTCATTGAGTGCCTTCAGCTTTTTATAATTTCAATTTTACGATTGCAGATAGAATATGTTATGGATTATGGGTGGGACACAAATCTTCCACGACTGGAAGCAAGGCATTACATTGACGAACTTGGACATGACATCACATATAATGAGTACGCTCAATTATTTCAGCCTCAATTTTTTTTCCCTTGAGTTTTAGAAACAAAATATATGGTTGCCTAGTTAGTAAAAACATTGTTATTTGTAATTATTTTAAACTAAATTAATATAGCCACATTAAACTAGTATAATTATTTAATTTGTGATTATAAATATTTACTTGTTATTCATGAATAGTTATATTAACTATATATTATATATGCATCAACTAAAAAACATAAAAACTAATCCACCTTAAATTCTAAAATATTAATCCATTATTTCCAATCTCAATATATAAATAATCATATATTTATCTCTCTTCTATAGATTAAATCGCATACTCTTACAAAGTAATCTGCTTTTATAGATTAAGTCCCATACTCTTACCAAGTAATCTGCTTTAATCTTTGGATTTTCTCTTCAGGATGCCAAATAGGAACGTTGAGAAACTTTTAGAACTTGCAAAATTGGAGTTTAATATATTTCACTCCTTACAGCAGAGAGAGTTAAAACATTTATCCAGGTGACGAGCTCATGTGTTATTGTATTAGATATTCCTCACACGCAAATCGGATTTGAGTGGTTTAATGATATAGGCAATATTCACTCACGTAAAATCTATGAATTTTGTGTAGATGGTGGAAAGAGTCAGGTTCGCCTGAGACGACTTTCACTCGACATCGTCATGTCGAATACTACGCTTTGGCTTCTTGCATCGCGTTTGAGCCTCAACATTCTGGATTCAGGTTCGGCTTTGCCAAATTGTCTCATATTATCACTGTTCTTGACGATATGTACGACCTCTTCGGAACCGTGGACGAGCTCGAACTCTTCACTGAAGCAATTAAGAGGTACTGGTCATCAATTCAATCAACTTTAAAAGAATATTATTTGCTGGCATATCCTCTAACCGACTTGACTAAAAGTTGCATGTATAATGACCAGATGGGATCCGTCCGCAACAGAGTTCCTTCCAGAATATATGAAAGGAGTGTACATCATGGTTTACGACACCGTAAATGAAATGGTTCGAGAGGCAGAGAACGCTCAAGGCCGAGACACACTCGACCTTGCTCGACAGGCTGTATGGACAGCAATAAATCATACATTTGTTTCTTGCAGACAACGTTTACATTGGCCAAGTATTTCCCTGGTGATGATTACTAAATTTGCTTGCGTGTGTGCAGTGGGAGGCTTGTCTTGATTCGTATATGCAAGAGGCAAAGTGGATCGCCAGTGGTTATTTGCCATCGTTTGAGGAGTACTACGAAAACGGGAAAGTTAGCTCTGCTCATCGCGTATGCGCATTGCAACCGATTCTGACGCTGCCGGACATCCCCTTTCCTGATCACATCTTGAAGGAAATAGACTTTCCATCAAAGCTCAATGACTTGGCATGTGCCGTCCTTCGATTACGAGGTGATACGCGGTGCTACAAGGTACTCCGGCCTGTAATTTGTTATACCAAATAATACGCATGAATTGCTTGAAATTTATATTACATGTGTTGCCTCTGATCTTTAAACGGAATGATGATGAATGTAGGCAGACAGGGCCCGTGGAGAAGAAGCTTCGAGTATATCATGTTATATGAAAGACAATCCTGGATCAACGGAGGAAGATGCTCTCAATCATATCGACGCCATGTTAGATGGCGTAATTAAAGAATTAAATTGGGAGCTTCTCAAACCAGACAGTGTTCCCATCTCTGCTAAGAAACATGCTTATGACATCAGCAGAGCTTTCCATTACGGTTACAAATACCGTGATGGCTACAGCGTTGCCAACATTGAAATAAAGAATTTCGTAGCCATAAGCGTCCTTGAACCTGTTTCATTGTAACAACTTATCCTGTGTATGCAATAAGTTTGTACATGTATTTAGGAGGGGCCTGTTGGCTCAGGAAGGATTTATCTTTATCTTTTATGAGCACTGGCAGGAGAATCAGTCTATCTCCTCTGGTTGGCTGGGAATCTATCCTACTTAATCTGGGGTGCTCTTCTCTGATTGTACTGGGAGGTGTACTTTTGTTCTTCTTTCTAGGCACTATGCTTGTTTAGATATAGTGGCTTCATGTGCTATCTATTCTAGAATGTTGGCCCTCTTCTTCTGCTAGCTTGTTCTGTGCTGTTGTTACCCTTTCTGTCTCTTTTCTGGGCGCTGTAGATTGGCATGAACATAGCGTCTTCGTTGTAATTTTTCTTATGTTTTTATGTTAAGTTGGCATGAACATAGCCTCTTCGTTGTAATTTTTCTTTATGTTTTTAATATTAATTATAGTCATTAACGGTTGAAAAAAAAAATTGGACTGTCATTTCTTGTCCGACTATATTCTTAACAAGATCGGTCGAAAGCGGATGATTCGCAGCATCTTTGCCAATTTCATTTTTCCATTCTGTCAATAAGAAAGTTGCGTAGTTGCTTTTACCATGAAATTTGACGAAATACATGTAATTTTAATTTGAAAGTACATGATAAAAGAGGCTCGAAAATTTGGTTTGAATAGTTAGTCTAATTTTAATTTAAAAGTTATAAATAACTAACAAGTAGTACATTGATATGAAGAAGTTTATTAGTTTTAGAAAAAAGTATGGTAGTTTAATTTTATTTTAAAATATATACATTATTTTTGTTTCACAGAGTAAAAACATATATCTGTTATTATATATAATCAAGATATAATTAGAATGATCAAATTTTTTGAATCAGTTAAAAAGACTGAAATCCAATAAAAAATATACACTAATTTAGAACTAGAAAATTGATATGAAAAAGTATTATCAGTTACATGTGTTTATAATCAAGATATAATTACAATGATCAAAGTCTTTGAGCCACTTTAAAAAACACTGAAAAAGTAGAGCATTGATATGAAAAAGTATATTAGTTAACAGAAATGTTTTTTAAAGCTATATATATATTGGAGGACCCGCCTAGGTTTATCAACAAGTATCACAAGTTCGAAAGTAACTCGCAAATTAAACATTTTAAAACTTATATGTAACTTACGGGCAAACTAAACATTTTAAAGCCTTTATGTAACTTACCATTCATGAAGGCATCCAAAAATAATTGTTCTTGCAAAAGTTACTCATCATATAGATTGGAAACCATATGCACCTCTATAGTAGGAGTGGCTTTCTTGCACCGCCCTCAAGAGGTTGCTCTTTGATAATCATGCCATTATGGTTTTGGCTAGCTCATTAAGATGAGCTCCTAAAGTGTTGAAAGCTTTTGCAATGAGACACACGTTGTGGTTGATTTGTTTTCCCTTTTCCTAATTTTTCTCCAATTTTCTGAGAAGATCTTGTCTATCTGCTTAATGAGACATGTTGTGGTTGATTTGTTTTCCCTTTTCCTAATTTTTCTCCAATTCTCTCAGAAGATCTTGTCTATCTGCTTGATTGTCATTGAGCATTTTTCCTAACAAAGTTTTCATTTTCCAATAAAGCAATTCAGTGTTGGCAATCTTGGCATCCCTCAACCTTGAGGAACCTGCATCACTAATCCAAGCTTGCATTTCCTCATGCTTTTCATCCCCTTCTTTGGAAGTATGTTCTTGCTTGACCCGGTGTTTTTCCTCTACAATGTTCTTTCTCGTTGTTGAAGAGATAACCATATGGAAAATCTCTTTTACTTATGGATTTTTCCTTTGCACTCTTCGGATGTGAGACCATCACCCTCCTCTACCTTCCTCGAATGCTTGTCATGTTTTCACCATACTTATAGATTGTTGTCGAGCTATTCATCCTCGGTCCTATACCTAATGCCGACACAGAGGAAGTACTTGGGCATAGCCCTAAAACTCATTGTTAGAAGTACCACAGGAACCCCGAAGTAGTTGGACCATTGAGAGGACCTGCCAGCGAAAAGGGCAACGACCCCCACCTGATTAACTAGTTCCCACCTGTGAGGTAAACCAAGAGTTGTCTTTTGTGGCAAAGTGGTTATTAGTTTTACCTGAGCCATGGAGTTAGGGGTACTACCCCAATACGCAAGTTGTTAGACATCATTGGTGGCCGAGTGAATCCCTTGAACCTTTAGGAATCCACGCATGTCTGGGTCCATATATATTGCTAGCTGATCAATCATAGATTACATCTATCCAGAACTGTTGCAGATCAATTCCGAGCCCACGGGGGGTTCACTCAATGAACTTATTACATAGGACGATCGTTCACATGATATTGAATAATATCCCTAATTCCACTAAATATTGGAAAATGCCTCCTAAAATTGTATTGTTGAACCCCCCTCCCAATATGCCTTTCCAATTAAGAAAACCCCTAATTTCACCAGATATTGTATGTATCCATTTTTATGAACCCATTTTTAATACCCCTTTATGTCATACTATCAATTTGTAACATAAATGATCCCTAACACATCTTAGTATAAGAAAAAAAGATGTTAAATAAAACAATAGTATAATGCTAATAATGATCCCACCATGAATGTAGGGGCGACTGATCAATTTGTAGCGTTGGATAGTGGAAGACCCAACGAAATAGTACGGGGAAGGAAAACTATGTAAAAGGGAACCTAGTCAAGAGATCAACATAACAAATAATGTAAAATACTGATAGTCCAATAGTTAGTGCATTGCTTAGAAAAGATGAGAATTGGAGATGTTTCACAAGATGCTAAATCTACCAATCTACCAATTTTATATCATGTAAATACAAGTATAGCCATAGAGAGCTCATGTTTTCTATAAGCATAATAAATTAAAATCCATAAAAATGAAAAACCGAAACCCTTTCGTGGATGGACTCCCCTACCTTCCTATCAAAACAAACATCATCGATCTTTGAACCCAAATGAACATAGAAAAAAACCTCTTACTTTTCAATAACACCATATGATCATGTGCATAGCTTGGATTTGGTTCATTCACAAGATCCAATGAATTGCCTCCACTTCCACTGCATTTATTCTTGCAATTAAAGGAATTAACAACATTTAGTTACCTTTTTTTGGGTTATATCTAGTTTTTTTTTTTTAATTTACAAGAGAGGAAAAATAATCCATTGTTAGGTTTCAAGCATGCAATAGTTATAAAGATACAAAGATGGTGAAACTTATATGATACCATTTCATGGTAATGATAACACATAGGGTATGTAAATAATGATTTATATTTTCACCTATGTTCATGTGAGTTTCAATACAACATTAGGATGGATGCCTTGCATATAAAAATTGAAATTACAATTATGAATGTGCCAAATATAACTCAATCTAACCATTATTCCTAACTAGCAATGTGAAAATATTAAAGAAGAATACAAAAAGTTGAAAGAATTAATTAGTCAAGAAACATTGGTCTAACTATTCTTGGTTCCAATGAGCCAAGAAATATTGATCTCACTTTTCTTGGTTGTCATGGAGCAAAGTTTGATTGAATCTCAATATCCACCTAAACCCTAACCTAAAAATTAAGAGTTAGATCTTTTAATTGAATTCCTACAGAAAATACAATACAATTGTTCAAGTCTGGACTCCCGACTAGCTACATATCTTAACTTAAATATGAAAAGCAATATAACATCAATTCAAACCAAGCCTAAATAATCTATTAAATGATGATTTCTCAAGGCCAATAATACAAAGAGACTTCCATCGATATTATCATTGGTACACTATTATCAGATTTATGCAAAACTTAGGATCATAAGCAATATCAAATGAAATTGGAGGGTCCTTAAGTTTTAGGTGGGTATGAATCCATTCCACGATTTGGAGTTTATTCCTCATACCACCCAAATAAAATAACCCCCAATATTTATATTACTATGTCAAATTAAAAACCTCCCTTGTCCCCTTAATACGAGGCAATATATTTTTGAGGTTTTTAAGAGTATTCAAACCCCCAATATGAATGGACGTGATATGATATTGCCTCACCAGTGAACCCCCCGTGTCCGAGCCGTTCCAGATCCATTCCGAATCTTTATATATATATATATGTTTTTTTTCCATATCTTCTTTTTTTTAACTATGTTTCCCTTGAAAATTCACTGACATCCATGCAATCCCATTCTGCATATTTTATTCTTGAGGACCCTATCCAAAATTCTACTTCCCGAAGCCAGAAATCCCACATCTGTCTATTTTTAGGGTTTGCCATAAATTTTTCGATTTTCACCCAATCGTCTTCAAATATTTCCAGAGTGTTCATTTCTTATTTTTGCTTCTTTGTCCCTCTTTGACAATTTTTTCCATTCTTTCACCCTCCTTTTGAAATCCCCATTTTATGCTTCCCTATCCATCAGAAAGTGTCCAAAACCTAGTCAAACCCCAATTACCCATCAAAGTTTTTCCTAAATCCAAATTTTCCTTTACTAAAGAAGTTTCTATATTTATTTTTCTATCGAGTCAAAAAAAAACTCTTGGTTATGGTTTTCATTTGCGCAGGAGCAAAAATCATGGAGGAAGAACTTGCAACCCTCAAAACCAAACTCCAAGATCTAGATGAAAATCTTCCATCTTCAACATTCATCCATGAACAATAAATGACAACCAGAATCTTCTGCAAACATTGGGTTCTCTTCTTCTAGCAATTTTTGTGGGCCAAAGCTTGATTTTCCTCGCTTCAATGGTAATGATATGACTGGATGGATATACCGGGCAGAAAAATATTTCAGTTTGCATAATACTTTTGATGTCAACAAAGTTCCACTTGCATCATTTCATTTGGAACATAAATCCCTCCAATGGTACCGTTGGTGCATCAAGGCTCATGAAGAGCCAAAATGGAGAGATTTTTGTCAACTCCTTTTGCAATGATTTGGCCTAGTGCTTTTGATGACTTCACCGGAGCACTCACTAAACTTCACCAAATTGGCACTATGAGAGAGTATCAGACAAAATTGGAGAAACTAGCCAATCACACAAAATGATTGTCTAATGAATTCTACAGGAGTTGTTTTATCAGTGGTCTCAAGGATGCAATCCGATCATAGGTTAAAATGTTTTGTCCCAACACAATGATGGAAGTCTTAGGGTTGGCTAAGTTGGCAGAGTACAAGATCACAGCCCAACAATGATCCAAATCCACTTTTGTTCCATTCAAAAATATGGTTTCCCAACGACCTCCCATCACGCCAGCTTCTCGACCAACTCCTATCAAGTATTTTTCTGAAGCAGAGATGCAGACACGTAGAGAAAAAGGGATTTGTTATAATTGTGATGAGTAATTCACTCAGGGACATAGATGTGTTGAGAAAAATCTCTATCTCTTGGATGTTGATTCTCTGTCTGCCTCTAAACTTGGTGAAGAATCTCGAGATACAGTAGATGATCAGGTCAACATTCAACAACCTCTTGTTGACCCTCCGTATCAGGACGACCACCCAAATATATCTCTCCATGCTTTATCCGGAGTCACCACCCCACAAATAATGTGGGTCAGGGGTTACTTAAAAAAGGTCCCTCTTGCAATACTCATTGGTTCTAGTAGCACTCATAACTTCATTGACCCTCAGATCACCAAACAAGTTGATTGTTTTGTCCATCCTTGCTCCAACTTTGAAGTCATGATTACCAATGGGAGCACCTTACCTTGCAAAGGGAAGTGTCGCAATGTGTGTATCTCTATGGAATATTATAACCTACACTCTAACATGTTTTCCTTGTCCTTAGGCGATTGTGATGTGGTTTTGGGCACTCAATGGTTACGCACACTTGGCCCATTTTGCTAAACTTTGGATGCAGTTTTCAGTCAATGGCCAAAAGCACACCTTTAAGGAATTACAACCAGGGTCTCTCTGCATCATCAGTTCACATCGCATGGAAAAGCTCCTTAAGAAGAATTCACATGGTGTCATCGCTCAGCTCCATTCCATTTAGATGCACCCATCAACGATCTCCACTACTCCTTTGGATCTACAACTAATTTTGGATAGATATGCAGGTGTCTTTCTTGAACCAGTGGGATTTCCACCTTCAAGATCCCTTTTCGGTAAGAATTTGGCAGCCTCTACATTTGAGAAGGAAATGATGGCTATTTTGCATGCAGTATAGAAGTGGTAGCCATACCTATTAGGGAATTATTTTTGCATCAAGACTGATCACCAGAGTCTGAAATATTTCCTGGAACAACGGGTCTCCTCCCCAGCACAACAAAAATGGGTTAGAAAACTCATGAGTTATGACTATGAGATCACTTATAAGAAGGGTAAGGACAATCTGGCGGCGAATGCTCTTTCTCAGACATTTAATGACCAAGTTTCTCTTTCATCTATTTCTATGCTTGTTCCAAATTCATTGCAATCTGTTCAACAGGGCTATGTCAATAACTCCTCATTATCTCAAATCATCTAATGGTTGGCCAACAACCCTTCGGCTGTACTGCATTACTCTTGGGATGGTGCTTCCCTAAGATACAAGAGTCATCCGGTGCTTCCATAGAGCACAGATATTCAACAGGATGTCTTCTATGAACTCCATGCTTCTCCATCGATAGGGCACTCTGGGTTCCTCAAAACATATGAGCGGGCACAACGTAATTTCTTTTTGCATGGAATGAAAATGACAATTCAATAGATGGTGGTTGAATGTGATACTTGACAGCTCAACAAGGGTGAAACGACACTCCTTCTGGGATTGCTCGAACCCTCTCCCATCCCTACACAGATTTGGACAGATATTTCTATGGATTTCATTGAAGGGCTCCCTAAATATGGAGGGAAGATGGTGATTTTGGTTGTGGTTGATCGCCTCTCCAAATATAGTCATTTTGGTGCCCTCAACCATCCCTATACATCCTCCTCAGTTGCACAAATTTTCATGGACCAGATATTTAGTCTTCATGGAATCCTTTCTTCCATTGTCTCGGATCGTGATGGAATTTTCACAACCATTTTTGGATAGAACTATTTCACCACATTAGCACCAAAATGAAGACGAGTTCAGGGTATCACCCACAAACAGATGGTCAGCCTCTAATTATCAATAAATGTTTGGAAACTTATTTTCGTTGCTTCACGTCTGAACAACAACATCAGTGGGAAAAGTGGCTCCCTCTCGCTGAATGGTGGTACAATACCTCCTACCACACTGCATCTAAAATGACTCCATGTGAAGCAGTCTATGGCAGGCACCGCTAGTTCTTCTTCCATACACCCCCAATAGTTCACCAGTTCAGGAAGTTGACACGGTTCTTCGAAACCGCGATCGGATTCTTCACATTTTGTGGGACAATATTCACATGGCAAGTGTAATGCCCCATATTTCGACTAGACAGGTTTATCCCTGAGACATATTACACCTTATTTTCTTATTATATGTTGGACTTAGCTAGAATGAGTAAATTATACTTATGGCATGATAGATCTGATTATATGTTGCTACCATGTTTATGTTGTTACTATGTTATGTTGTCATTATGACTATGATGTTACAATATTATGATGTTACTATGTTAATGCAGTTACTAGGTTATGACTATCATGAGATTCATTGCTTTTATGATAACAATATATGTTTTAACGTTTTCATTAATGCAATGTGAAATATGTGATGTTGTATGTGAATGCCATCCTATGATGAAATTGATTGAATTTTTATATGTCATGCATACCCATGATGAGATAAAATTGTGATGTGAAATAAAATGATGTTGATGATATGGATCAATTGGTGATCAAATAAAAATGCTTGTTATAAAATGTGTATTTTGCGAAATACTAACCTACAGGACACAAGGGCTATGGGATAGCCAGATACTTGATCTGATACATGGCATAAGAACTTGTCCATGCAGTAAACCTTAGTAACCAAAATTAATGATACGATGACACGGTCTGATAATCTCGATAGCAGCAGAGTATGATTTGATAAGGGTGTAGACCCAGTATGTTGAGAGGGATGGATGTATTTCCCACCCTATGTTTCTATGATATCCGGGGTTGTGGGAGAGTCATGCTGAGACAAGCTCCCCAAGTTGTTGTGATGACGATGGTCGGATGCCTGCTAAGAGAGGCTAGGTCTGCTAGTTAGTCGACGCTATCGCTCTCAGGTTCTATGTGGTCAAGTCAGTATAGCTGGCACCCACTTTTGTACTAGCAGAGGAAGGATAGGGAGGATGCAGACGTAGGTTAGGATGGGAGGATATGTTAATACTGTTGAGAGTTGGGTATCCCTTGATCCTAATGTAGTGGTAGTAAGTGTCTCTTCCTTAAAAATAATTGATTAATTAATTATGGTGAATCTTGAAAGCATAAATGTTACAAATTAATCGGTTAATTATTAATGACTAATGATGCTGAAATGATTATGATGTATGTATGTTGAAAGGGTTAAGTACTTGTGATTGTTTGTATGTGTGGTTTTTTTGTCAATACGAATCATTATTTTATCAGTCAATATATATGCATAGGAGAAATGTTGTTTTCTTATAGTACGAATACAATCTATGCATACACTGGCCACGCGTGCACACCTTGTACATGTACACAAGTATTAATGTGATAACTATTGGTTCTGATTGGATTCTAGATAAGAGTCGGCCGTGAATTAGTAAAGTCCGAATGATGATTGTTAATCATGTAAATATGCATAAATGGATTAGTTTGTTAGTTGTTAATTACATGCATTAGTAACTAATTGTTGGAAAAAGTGTTGTGCTTAACATCATTTCTGTTTCGTTTGGGATAGTGTTGTATTTAACCACGGGGGGTTCACTTAGTGAACTTGTTACATAGCACGATCGTTCGCATGATATTAAAGAATATCCCTAATTTCACTAAATATTGGAAAATTCCTCCTAAAATTTTATTGTTGAACCCCCCTCCCAATATTCCTTTCCAAATAAGGAAACCCCTAGTTTCACCATATATTGTATGTATCCATTTTTAATACCCCCTTTATATCATATTATCAAGTTGTAACAAAAAATAACCCTAACACATCTTAGTATAAGCAAACATGATACTAAATAAAATAATAGTATAATGCTAATAATGATCCCACCAAGATTACAGGGGTGACTAATCAATTTGAGGAGTTGGATAGTTGAAGACCCAATGAAATAGTATTGGGGAAGGAAAAATGCATAAAAGGAAACCCAGTCAAGATATCAACATATAACAAAGAATGTAAAAGGATGATAGTCCAATAGTTAGTGCAATGCTTAGAAAAGATGAGAAATGCAGATGTTTCACACCACAGCATGCCAATCTACCAATTTTATATCATGTAAATATAAGTATAGCCATAGAGACCTCATGTTTTCTATAAGCTTAATAAATTAAACTCCATAAAAATTCAAAATTGAAACCCTTTCGTGGATGGAATCTCCTACCTTCCTATCAAAACAAACACCATTGATGTTTGAACCCAAATGAACATAGAAAAATTCCTCTTACTTTCCAATAACACCATATGATCATGTGCATAGCTTGGATTTGGGTCATTCACAAGATGCAATGATTTTCCTTCACTTCCTTTACATTTATTCTTGCAATCAAGGGAATTAACAACATTTAGTTACTTTTTCTTGGGTTATATCTTTTTTTTTTGTATTTATAAGAGAGGGAAAAATTTCCATTGTTAGGTTTCAAGCATGCAATAGTTATAAATATACACCAATGGTGAAACTTATATGATACCTTTTCATGGTAACAATAACACATAGAGTATGTAAATAAGGATTTATATTTTCACCTATGTTCATGTAAGTTCCAATACAATATTAAGATGATGCCTTGCATATAAGAATTGAAATTACAATTATGAATGTGCCAAATATAACTCAATCTAACAATTATTCATAACTAGCAATGTGAAAATGTTAAAGAAGAATACGAAAAGTCGAACGAATAAATTAGCCAAAAAAAATTGATATAAATTTTCTTGGTTCCAATGAGCCAAGAAATATTTATCTCACTTTTCTTGGTTGTCATGGGGCAAGGTTTGATTGAATCTCAATATCCACCTAAACCCCGGACTAAAAAATGAAGAGTTAGATCTTTTACTCGAATGCCTACAAAAAATACATTACAATTGTTTAACTATGGAACTCCTAATTAGCTACATCTCTTAACTTAAAGATGAAAAACAATATAACATCAATTCAAACCAAGCCTAAATAAGCTATTAAATGGGGATTTATCAAGGCCATTAATCCAAAGAGACTTCCATCGATATTATCATTGTTACACTTTTATCAAATTTATGCAAAACTTAGGATCATAAACAATATCAAATAAAAATGGAGGGTTCTTAAGTTTTAGGTGGGTATGAATTGAGCCCATGATTTGGAGGTTATTCCTTAGCCCACCCAAATAAAAAAACCCTAATATTTATATTACTATATCAAGTTAAAAACCCCCCTTGACCCCTTAATATGGTGCAATATATTTTTGAGGTTTTTAAGAGTATTCAAACCCCCAATATGAATGGACGTGATATGATATTGCCTCGCTAGTGAACCCCCCGTGTATTTAACATAGTTACTATTTAGTTTACACAATTAGCATTGTTTGATCTAGCCTAAGTGTCTTCCTCTTTGAATAGTCAAATTATGTTGGTTAGAAGTAATTAATGTTATGTTTATAATCTTTAAAGTCATCATGTTATAAAATTATTATTATTATTAAACAAACAATAAATTCCATTATATGTTATTATATGTTTTGTCGGGTTACTAAATTATGTGCATTGCTTTGTGTGTAGGATGGAATAATATTATTATGATTGCATGTTAAATATTTGGAAGGAAGTGTATAATTAAATAATATTATGTTTAACAGGTTATGATTATTAAACTTAAATTCTTAACCCAATACATCTTGTCGTCTATCGAAATTTGATTGTAATTTAAGATAGTTAAGACATATCCTCCTCGTTATTTGAACGAAACTAACTTATTTTCTTGATATGTTAAAAACATTTAAAGAACAACAATTAAATGAATTTTATGTTATCAAAACTTGTCTGGGGAGTTAAAATAGATAAGTCATGATTTCTTACATAAGGACATTCAACCAAGTGACTGCCCAAGGGACATGGGGAATTTAATAAACATATTTTATTAATATATTTTCTTGAAAAATGTAATGGCATTAATGAGTGGAAGGCAGTGGAGTAGGAACAGGAACGAAGGAAGGAGGATGAAATGGTATTTAGGGAGGTCTCATGATTGAGGAGAGGGGTGGTTCTTTTGGAGTGAACATGGAGAACTATGATTTTTTGGAAGTGAAGGAGGAGGTGGGAAAATCTACGGGAAATACTGCATTATTGAATAAAGAGAAGTTGCTATCGAGATTATCGATTGTGGGCTTGGGGGATAGGAAACTCGTTGGTTTCCTAGGGACAACATGATAAGAGCTAGTTGGCAGGGTGGTTCATCTATTTTGGCTATTAAGGCTTAGCCCAAAGGAGCTACGGGATCTACAAGATCTAGAGGAGCACTCTAGAACCTACCAGATCCAGGTATTTTACTATTAGTTAATTATTTAAATCATGAATCTATACATGCTTTAATTGCTAAATTGATTAGCTCATATGAGAATTTGTAATTTTTTTTATGGTAGATACATGTACACATGAACATTCATATTTATATGCTAGCCTGTTTACGAAAAGGAAAAATAAGAGACGTAAGCTTAAACATAGAAATTAATTAAATAACAATTATTTTATTCAAAATTCACTAGAAGAGCTCGGAATGAGCTTGTTAGGAACCCATGTCTTTACTTTGTTAGTATGTTGTTGTTGGACGCATATGCTATGTAAGTCGTCCCGTAGTATTTGTTGATCAATAGTTTATGTTATTGTTGTTGGCGCATATGCTTTGTAAGTCGCCCGTAGTATTGTTGATCCATAGTTTGTAACGGCCCATGGTTTTGACCCATAGTATTGGCGCCTAGAATTAGTATATAAGTGTGTGTTGAGACCTATGAAGGCACCGTGAAGTTAATTGTATTGAGCTTGCTCAAAGGAGGTTTCCCCCTCGAAGTGGCCTGTGATCAATATAAAAGTGATTCTGAGTTCTGTCCTTTCTACTATTTCGCATATTCTTGTTAATTAATTGTTGCAGGTGCATCACATATGGTATCAGAGCACTTTCTTGGGCTCGCTGGGTGAAATTTCTGCTAAATTTTTTTTCGCATCTGTTGCAGGTTCGGATTTGGGAATAATCCCTATCCGCTTAACTGTGGGAAGTACTTGGGCATAAGCCCTAAAACTCATTGTGAGGAGTACCACAGGAACCCCGAAGTAGCTGCCCCATTGAGAGGACCTGCCAGCAAAAAGGGAAACGACCCCTACCTGATTGACTAGTTCCCACCCGTGAGGTAAACCAAGAGCTGTCGTTTGTGGCAAAGCGGTTATTAGTTTTAGCTGAGCCGTGGAGTGAGGGGTACTGCCCCAATACGCAAGCCGTCAGACAACATTGGTGTCCGAGTGAAACCCCTGAACTGTTAGGAAGCCGCACATACCTGGGGTCCATATCTACTTTCAGCTGAACTATTTTCAATCACTGCTACGCCATTTCAGATCCATTTTGCAAGCCGTTCCAGATTCAGTCATTTTCAATCCATTCGGCGTTGTTCCAGATCCCTTTCGAGCCATAGCCGCCATTATTTTCACTCTGTTTCCCTTGAAATTTTTGGGGAACCCCTGTCATCCCATTATGCATATTTCAATCCTGAGGACCCTATCCCCAATTCCCCTTCCCAAAGCCCGAAATCCCACATTTGTCTATTTTTAGGGTTTGCCATAACTTCCTCAGATTTCACCCAATCACCTTCAAATTTTACCACAGAGTTCCTTTCTGAATTCTGCTTCTTTGTTCCCCTCTGCCAAATTTTCCAATTCTTTCACCCCGCTTCTGAAATCCTCATTTTTGCTTCCGTGTCTATCCAACAGTGTCCAAAACCTAGTCAAACCCCAATTACCCTTTTAATTTTTTCCCAAGTCGAGATTTTCCTTTACTGAAGTAGTTCCCGTTTTTGTTTTCCTACACAGTCAACCAAAGAAAAAAAAAATCCTGGTTATGGTTGTCACCCGTGCAGGAGAAAAAACCATGGAGGATGCACTTGCAGCCATCCAAGCCAAACTCCAAGATCTGGATGAAAAATTTATCTGTCTCCATCTTGAACATTCAGTTATGAACAACAAACGACAGTCTGAGTCTTTAGCAGACAATGGGTTCTCTTCTTCCAGCAATTTTCGTGGTCCGAAGCTTGATTTTCCTCGCTTCAATGGTACTGATTTAACTGGATGGATCTATCGTGCAGAACAGTATTTCAGTCTGCATAATACTTTTGATGTCAACAAAGTTCCACTGGCATCCTTTCATTTGGAACAGGAAGTTCTTCAATGGTACCGTTGGTACATCAAGGCTCATCCAGAGCCCAAATGACCAGACTTTTGCCAGCTCCTTTTGCAACGATTTGGTCCTAGTGCTTTTGATGACTTCACAGGAGCCCTCACTAAACTTCGCCAAACTGGCGCTGTGAGAGAGTATCAAACCGAATTTGAGAATCTATCCAACCACACCGAAGGATTGTCTGATGACTTTTACCGGAGTTGTTTTATCAGTGGTCTAAAGGATGCCATCCGCTCTGAGGTCAAAATGTTCTGTCCCAACACAATGATGGAAGCACTAGGGTTGGCTAAGTTGGCAGAAGACAAGATTGCAGCCCAACAACGCTCCAAGCCCACTTTTGTTCCCTTCCGAAATATGGGTTCTCAGCGACCACCTATACTGCAGGCTCCTCGACCGACTCCTATCAAGCGTTTGTCTGAAACAGAGATGCAAGCACGCAGAGAAAAGGGGCTTTGCTATAATTGTGATTAGAAATTCACTCGGGGACATAGGTGTGTTCAGCAAAAGCTCTATCTCTTGGATGTGGAGTCTCCGCCTGCCTCTAAAATTGGTGACGAAGATCCAGAAACACTGGATGCTCCGGTCGACATTCAAGAACCGCCTATTGACCCTCCGTCTCAGGATGACCAGCCAGAGATATCTCTCCATGCTTTAGCGGGAATCACCACCCCCCAAACAATGCGGGTCAGGGGTTACTTCAAGAAGCTTCCTCTCACAATACTCATTGATTCTGGTAGCACTCATAATTTCATTGACCCTCGGATCGCTAAACAAGCTGATTGTTTTATCCATCCTTGCTCCAACTTTGAAGTCATGGTTGCCAATGGGGGCACCTTACCTTGCAAAGGGAAGTGTCGAAATGTGCGTATCTCTATGGGAGATTATACCTTGCGCTCTGACATGTTTGCCTTGCCCTTAGGCGGATGTGATGTGGTTTTGGGCGCTCAATGGCTACGTACACTTGGCCCTATCTTATGGGATTTTGCTGAACTTTGGATGCAGTTTTCCCTCAATGGACACAAACACACATTGACAGGATTACAACCAGGTTCTCTCAGCATCATCAGTTCACATTGCATGGAAAAAATCCTCAAGAAGAATTCACATGGTGTCATCGCTCAGATCCATTCCATCCAGATGCAACCGTCAGCGGTCTCCACTACTCCTTTGGATCTACAACAAATTCTGGATCGATATACAAGTGTCTTTGCTGAACCAGTGGGATTGCCACCTTCCAGGCCAGAAGACCATCGTATTCAGCTCCTTCCTGGAAGCGTTCCTCCCAACATCAGGCCCTATCGCTACCCATTTCACCAAAAAACGGAGATTGAAATGCTCGTTCGGGACTTATTGAAGCAAGGTATTATTCGCCCAAGCACTAGTTCCTTTTCTTCTCCAGTTATTCTTGTCTGCAAAAAAGATGGGTCATGGCGCCTTTGCATTGACTTCCGAGCACTTAATCACCTCACCATCAAGGATAAGTTTCCAATTCCTGTTGTTGATGAGCTTCATGGGTCTCACTTTTTCTCCAAGTTGGATCTTCGTTCTCGGTATCATCAAATTCGGGTTCATGAGGATGATATCCCTAAAACAGCTTTCCGCACACATGATGGCCATTATGAGTTTTTGGTCATGCCCTTTGACCTCACTAATGCTCCTTCCACATTCCAGGCCTTAATGAATAAAATATTTCGACCCTACTTGTGGAAATTCATTCTGGTATTCTTTGATGATATCCTCATCTACAGTAAAACATGGGATGAACATCTCCAGCATTTGGATCTTGTCATGCAACTTTTCTCTGACCATCATCTCCATGCCAAGCAGTCTAAATGTGTTTTTGGACAGAAGGAAGTTGAGTATCTCGGGCACATTATCTCAGCACAAGGGGTTCGCGTGGATCCTGCCAAAATCGATGCCATGAACAATTGGCCGCATCCTCAGACACTCAAGAGCCTTCGTGGTTTTTTGGGGTTGACTGGCTACTGCCGCAAGTTTGTCAAGGATTATGGGAAGATTGCAGCTCCATTAACTGCTCTATTGAAAAAGGATGCCTTCACATGGAAACCTCCTGCTCAGTGTGCATTTGAAAAACTAAAGCAAGCTATGTGTACTACACCTGTGCTAGCTATGCCCGATTTTTCCAAGCCCTCCACTATTGAGAGTGATGCTTGCGGCAATGGACTTGGTGCTGTTCTCCTTCAAGATGAACACCCCATTGCGTTCACCAGCAAAGCCCTTTCAGGTAAGAATCTAGCTGCCTCTACTTATGAGAAGGAAATGATGGCTATTTTGCATGCAGTACAAAAGTGGCACCCATACCTATTAGGGAATCATTTCTGCATCAAGACTGATCACCAGAGTCTGAAATATTTCTTGGACCAGCGTGTCTCCTCCCCGACACAACAGAAATGGGTTAGCAAACTCATGGGTTATGACAATGAGATCACTTACAAGAAGGGTAAAGACAATATTGTGTCAGATGCTCTTTCTCGCACATTTGAGGCCCAAGGTTCTCTTTCAGCTATTTCTATGCCTATTCCAAATTGGTTGCAATCTGTTCAACAAGGTTATGTCAATGACTCCTCCTTATCTCAAATCATCCAACGCTTTACCAACAACCCTTCTGCTGTACCACATTACTCTTGGGATGGTGCTTCTCTGCGATACAAGGGTCGTCTAGTGCTTCCCCAGAGCACAGATCTTCAACAGGTTGTCTTCTATGAACTCCATGCTTCTCCATTGGCAGGGCACTCTGGGTTCCTCAAAACGTATGAACAAGCACGGCGTAACTTCTTTTGGCAGGGCATGAAAAGGACAAATCAACAGATGGTGGCCGAATGTGATACCTGCTAGCGCAATAAGGGTGAAACAACACTCCTTTCAGGATTGCTTGAACCCTTTCCCATACCTACACGGATTTGGACAGATATTTCTATGGATTTCATTGAAGGGCTCCCTAAATCTAGCGGGAAGACAGTGATTCTCATTGTGGTTGATCACCTCTCCAAATATAGTCATTTTTCTGCTCTCAGCCATCCCTATACAGCCTCCTCCGTCGCTCAAATTTTTCTGGACCAGATCTTTCGTCTTCATGGCATCCCTTCTTCCATTGTCTCGGATCGTGATGCGACTTTCACCAGTCATTTTTGGACAGAACTATTTCGCCACACTGGCACCAAACTGAAGATGAGTTCAGGGTATCACCCACAAACAGATGGTCAGACTGAAATTGTCAATAAATGCTTGGAAACTTATCTTCGTTGCTTCACCTCGGAACAACAACATCAGTGTGCAAAATGGCTCCCTCTCGCTGAATGGTGGTACAATACCTCTTACCACACTGCCTCTAAAATGACCCCATATGAAGCATTCTATGGTCAGGCACCTCCAGCTCTTCTTCCATACACCCCCACCAGTTCACCAGTTCAGGAAGTTGACACGGTCCTTCGAAACCGCGATCAGATTCTTCTCATTTTGTGGGACAATCTTCACATGGCAAGAAATCGCATGAAGCAACAAGATGATCAGCACTGTTCTGAGTGCACTTTTCAAGTTGGCGATATGGTTTTTCTTCATCTCCAGCTGTACAAACAATCATCCTTGAAACTCAAAGGGCGTCATAAGCTCGCTCCAAAGTTCTATGGGCCATATCGGATTCTTCAGAAGATTGGGCCTGTTGCTTATAAATTGGAACTTCCTCCTTCTTCCCGCATTCATCCATTCTTTCATGTCTCTTGTCTGAAGAAAGTTCTTGGCACCAACATCAGTGGACAAAATATTTTACCCGAACTGGATAATGAAGGATCCATCCTTTTGGAGCCAGAGGCCATCCTCAATCGGCGCACGCGTCATTTTCGTTCTCGCTCTATCACAGAGGTCTTAATTCAGTGGCACGGCATGCAACCAGAGGATGCTACATGGGAACCACTCCTTCAGATTCAACAACAATTTCCACATCTAAAGCTTTGAGGACAAAGCTTTTTTTAAGGGGGAGGGGATGTTAGGAACCCATGTCTTTACTTTGTTAGTATGTTGTTGTTGGATGCATATGCTTTGTAATTCGTCCCGTAGTATTTGTTGATCAATATTTTATGTTATTGTTGTTGGCGCATATGCTTTGTAAGTCGCCCGTAGTATTGTTGATCCATAGTTTGTAATGGCCCATGGTTTTGACCCATAGTATTGGCGCCTAGAATTAGTATATAAGTGTGTGTTGAGACCTATGAAGGCACCGTGAAGTTAATTGTATTGAGCTTGCTCAAAGGAGGTTGCCCCCTCGAAGTGGCTTGTGATCAATATAAAAGTGATTCTGAGTTCTGTCATTTCTGCTATTTCGCATATTCTTGTTAATTAATTGTTGCAGGTGCATCACATAGCTCAGTACAAAAACTATCTTAGAAATCTTTAACTTACTGCTCTGCCAGAAAACATAGCACTACATTTGGTATGAGAGCTTAGTTCAAACTCTCAAACCGAATGGCCTACACGAAAACGGAAACTAAACCTCACTAACCATAAATCTATGTATAACTCTATGCAAAAATCTGAAACCTATGATCAAGATTAGGGAAACCTTCTTCTCTAAATTATGTAACATTAGTTTACCTGCACAAACAAACAAACAAAAAGATAAGAGAAATAGTGAGTTATATATATATATATAAATTCATACTTAGGAGGAGCAAAACATGAGAATAGATTCCTTAGTTTCATTGTTTCTATTGAGAGATTGGACCAATTAACTTGTACAATTAATTTCCTTACCGAGAAGACTAAAAACACTGCCCATACTAAAGAATTTATACCAATTGCAATTGTTATTCTGCCTTTCACTAATTCACTATTTTATTTATTTATTTTGTAAGGTTTATAGAAATCCCCTCAATCATAAAGCTCAAAACTTTTAAACAACTTTAAATTTAAAACACAAATAAATGAGAAAAACTTAAAATCACTACTACACAAAGGGGGGTATTAAGACAATATTTGTGTAAATTGTCTCAACTTAAGACAAAAAAAAATTGTGTATTGTCTTAAATATTGTCTTTAAGCAAGTGTCTTAAACTATCGTCCTAAATTATTGTCTTAAATTTAAGACAATAGTTAAGACAATAATTTAAGACAATAGTTTAAGACACTCGCTTAAATACAATATTTAAGACAATCCACAATTTTTTTTTTTGTCTTAAGTTGAAACAATTTACACCAATATTGTCTTAATATCTCCTCTATGTAGTAGTGATAGAATGCAAATATTTATGATAGGGCAAGGTGGAATCGAACCACCAATCTTCTGCATTATAATGCAATCCATTATAATGCAGATGCTCTACCATTGAGCTAGTACCCTGCAACTTCATATACAAGAAGAATATTTGTATTTTTTAGAGTTTTTTTAAACAATGAGCACGAGAAGCATGAAATACTCACTATATTTCACTCATTCAATGGATTTATTTGCAGGATCTATTATGCAAGCCCAATATAATGAATATCTCACTGGATTGCATTATATTAAAATGTGAATATGTGTTTGCAGGTAGATTATAATGTTATGTGAAAGCAAAGAAGATAGATCGCCAATGGATTATTTTCATACCAATACAACATATTGCAAGTCACTTCACTAAGGTTCAATTCCACCACTCCAACAACATATAAAATGGATCCATGTGTCAAGGCCTTTGAGAATCACTGATTATGTAAAATATAATGCAGCAAAAGAACTTAGAAAAAAATAAATATCACAAAGGTTCCAACTTTAGAAAGAGAAGATCGTGAAATTTTCATCTGCATTAAATACCACTAGATTTGAAGAATTCTCTGAAGCAAATGACAGTTAAAAGATTGAGAATCTAATGGATGATATGAATTTTGAGTCAAAGGGAAGGCCTACAGGAAAAATTGCAGTTGTATGGCCCCATGATCATAGGGGGACTGCCATATGTCCATAGCAAACATATGTCATCAGATTGCATTTTATATGTCCATGTAGCAAACATATGTCATCAGCTTGCATTTTATCTTGAATTTTCATAAGGAAACATCATCATCGTAAGGAAACTTCATGGCCTTCAATATCAGTGTTTAGTTTGGATTTCTTACCAGTCCTTTTTTTTCAGCGGAATAAATCACCTTCCTGCTATTTCGAAGGAATCCAGGAAAGCTTGAAATACAATCATTACAATAGGCCTCAACACGAGCATCATGTCACTTACAAGAATTGAACCTGGGTGGGGAGGGAAACAATTTCCTCCCAACCATCCAAGCTACAACCAATGGATTATTTCTTACCAGTCCTTATTCAAGGTAAGAATTCATGAGTGGTAAGATAATATTTGGTTGCACCTACCTGAGGCAAGACTAGCCATCATATGTCTAGAAAAAAGGGTCGATTTGATGAAAAAGGGTCGATTTTTTCATCAAATCAGTCCTTTATATACTTCTTTATAAGCCACTAGCTCAACTAGGTTATCACAAAACTGCTAGAAGGGTTGGTTATTTTATTCCCTAAATTCATCAGTGCAGGACCTTACTCTATTTATTATCCTCAAAGACTTATAAGGCCAACACAAGATGCATCATTTCAAACAAGACCAAGACCTTACTTGATTCACCTTTCAAGACCAATAACTATACATAATTTCATAATCAGAATTAGTAGAGTATAACTTAAGGTATAACCTCTCTAGATATGATAGGTATAACCTACCCCAGACATGGGATTTTATTGTAACATTACATACCCTGAAAGTATGTGATCAAATCCATCTATATAACAAATCCTACCTCTTTCTTTATTCATTCACTATTTCATTCCTAGTGTTGTCACCTCTCACCTTATAACTTCATTGTCGCCTCTCACCTCATAACTTCATTGGTGCTTTTTTAGTGTAACCCCCTCCTACACCCTCACTAAATATAATTTGGTGTTCCCGCCTCCATTAATTTTGTTGGTGATGCTTAATGGGCATGTGCAAGCTAATGAGGGTCACTTTTGGTGCATTAGATGCAATAAAAAAATGAAAAATCAGGCATCCCTCAACTTACTTGGTTTTTTTGACATTCTTAAACAAGATATCTTGCATCGAGTAAAAAAGATGAAACGTAAGAAATTGAGTCGCGTTTCCAAATATATAAGTTTTAAGTATTGAAAATTTACATAACTATATCAAAAACATAGGAAATTGAGTCACGTTTCCAAATATATAAGTTTTAAGTATTGAAAATTTACATAATTATGTCAAATTTCATGTTTTATAACATTCACTTTTTATTTTTTTGGCAAATGATAAGGTATATGTTTTTGTGGGTGCATCCTTTCAATGCCTAGATGACGATTTCGGGCTACAAAAATTGGTAGACATGTATAGAAACCGTAGCACTAGTGCAGCGCTATTTTTCCAAAATTAAATGTTTAATTTTTAAATTTTTTTTAATTATGTAAGTGATCAAACCTCGAGAACGATACGTCAAATGTGGGTGCAGCCTTTGAAGGTCTTAATGTAGTTATTTCGACTTGGATTTTTTATAGCATGTAGAGGTCGGTGTCTTCTAGTGCAGCATACAATTTTTTTTTAAATGGTTGTGAAATGAAAAAGTTGCGGAATAAACACTAACAATATTTTTTTGACCAATGGAGTGATGAAACAAGAAAATTAGGAAATAAATAGAAAATCTCAATAATTTTTTTAAAAAATTACATATTTGGAATCTGCATAAAAAATTCTATCTGCCTAAAATTTCGTCAATAATAGTCATGTATGTCATGCTGTAGAGAGTGGTGAAAAACATGCATATTTAGGTGTAGAATTGCATCTAAAGGGTCCCTCAACTTCGTGCACAAACCCTAATATTTTTCACCTCTCATGCCCTCTCTAGCTTCGTACTAGTGCTACCACTTCATGCCCTTGCTAGCCCCATGTTGTGGCATCTATGCCTCATGCCTCTTCTCATGCTTTACCAAAATGGCCATCTCCTGCGCCCTCACCAACCCCAAGCTCGGTGTTTTCACCTCCTACACCCTTGATATATCCACACCAATGTTGTCACCTTCACCTAATCATTGTTCAAATCCCATATGTTGCAGATGAAATAATATTCAAATCATTGTGATTGCCAAAATATTGGTAGTAAATGAATAATGAATTTCAACTCAGTGCTTCAATGTTTGTAAAAGGGTTTTTATGGTGTCCAATTTATACTTATTCCTCGTTGCAATCTCTTATTTTAATGTGTTTCAACAAAGTTGTACCGAATTGTGCTTTTCGACAACTGGATGCACTAGTAGCAGAGTCAATGGATGGAGGTATAGGGTCTATCAAAAAACCTTGTTGGATTTGAATTTAACAAGTAGCAACTAACCAGATGAGATAAACGCCAGAGTTTGAAGTTTCTTCGCGTATAAACTTGGTAAAATAAATGGTTGATGGCGCAAAAGGCATCACTAGTTTGGTCAGATTGTTACACCAAGAAATGACTAAAATCATAATCAAACAATTTATATCATAAATGTAACTTATGGTAATTATTAGTGGGAGGGGAATTGTTGTTTGAATCCAAACATATGGGAACTTCATGACATTGCTACCACCAAAGGTTTGCTTTAAAGAGTTGGATTGAGGAAGGTTCTGCTTTTTTTGTTTTGCTTCAGCACATCATTTTTTGCTGGCGGTCGCATCTTCTCTGCAATCTCTTAGGATATAAACTGAATGTGAAATTAGCAAATTATTGCAGCCCATAAAATCTTGGTTCCTTCCGTGTGCTACTGCCTTACCTTGTCTTCAAATTTTATGCAAAGCAAGTTGAATGATTGAACAAGAAACTTCTCTTCGGCAAATCTAGAGTTCTTTTTTGTTTATCTTTTTCAAATGTCTCCTTTCCAATTTCCCTTGTTTTGTCCCATGAAAATATACTTTATTGGTCTATATTCTCTTTATCAACCATTATTTATGACAAAATCAACTGATAGCCAAAATGCATAGTGTTTGGATAAATCATTCCAAAACATGGTTGATTGGTCTGGTTTATTGGTTAATCTCGGTGGAACCCAAAGTTGAGCATGGTTAATCATTTTTTTGAGTTTTTTAACTTCCCCAAATGGCAATGCAAACTAGGTAAATGTCGTTCATCCTTTCCATCATAAGCATCATATTGCTCCTGTAATAACGAAATATCCTCACCCCGCTCTCTAATACATAAAGGTTCAATGATGCCTCCTCAAAATACATGTCCCTATTGTTGAGCTATTCGCTTTCAATTTGAAACGAGTGCTCTCCGTTGATAGCATGCATTAGGTAGGTGGACTGCATTTATGCTATCTTCTTTTGAAACTGAAGAGACACTCTTCGACAAATGCCCAGGTGAGTTACAGTAGTTACCTAACGATTTGTTATCTAAAGAGATGGAGGGTTGGTTGACTTCAAAAATTTTATAGGAATTGGAATATGAATGCGTAATATTTGAAACTTGTGTTGATATATAGACTGAAAGAAACTAACATTAAAAAATGCTAAAAAATATTCTGACATTAGGATGAATAAAAAGTTAAAGTAGATGCCTTACCATCTAGAGTGCGTAACATATTTCCAACATCTACACGAAACGAGTCAAGGTTCATCGAAGTGAGAAACTTTCAAATCCAAAGTCCTGCTTCCACCTCATACCAAAACCAATGGATGTAGGGCAATATAGAAAAACCTCACACCTATATAGGCAGAAGATAACTAAATAAATAAAACCAAACATAGATGAGATAACTAAATAAAATAAATAAAACCAGACATAAATCTCATTTACCGGATCCTTAAGCTTAAATATTCAAATTAACATGAAATAAATTTTGTGAGTTTCATATCAAACAAATGCTAGATCACTCACACAATCATAATATTGGCTAAATCTGCAGCACAAAATGCAGTGGAGCTCGCAACCGCCCTTTGAAAGCTACGACTATTCTAAGCAAGCATTCTTTAAAAGAGAGCTCGGCCTTCCTTCTGATGTACAGAGCCTTCCGATTCATGGCTGAAAAGCTTCATGCAAAATCTTAAAGTATAAAATCAATTTTACCTATAGAAAATTAGCAACTTCAGAAATTAAAAAATAAAAGTAAACTTCCAAAACTTAAAAAAACAATCTAAAATAGATATTTAAAATTAGATATTGATTTTGTCTTAAAAATCGTCTTAAAAATAATATTAAATATCATAATTTTTTAAAAACTATTCAAATTAAGTATTTAAAATTAGATATTGATTTTGTCTTAAAAATCGTCTTAAAAATAATATTAAATATCATAATTTTTTAAAAGCTATTCAAATTAAGTATTTGAGACAATATGTTAATTTTGGCTTAAAAAATTGTCTCAAACCTCCCCAACTTGTACTAGTGAATAATATATTATTTTCAAACAAATGATGAGCTCTATGTAACATAGACATCTAATATTGTAACAATTAGAAATACCAAACTAGAGCAATAATTAAAACTTAAAATAGAGTGATAACTCTCAACTACATGATATTCCACTTTTTAAACTATATGTGTAAAATGCTCCACTAACTAGATTACAAATAAACTAAACAAATATAACCAATTATAAATCAATTAAGTGTATAAATAATTATAAATAAACTACGTGTATAACATATTAAGTATAATATAATGTAATTGAAAAGTACAAAGATCTTTGTTAAACTTATAAAACATTAAAAGGAGTGAACTATTAGGAAATGAGTTTACTTACAAATACGATGTAAAAGACCATAGCGATCCTTTTTAACTTTATAAATGGATGAATACTTGTGGAGTTTAACCAGAAGTTCAATAGTATGTAACACTTTTATATACAAGATATGAATTATATGATATCGTTGTACTACAGTTTATTTATCTCCAAGGTTAGGCGCGCAGTTTGAAGGTTTGGTTCATAAGAAATGCTATGCATGGCAGATTACAAAAGACGGTTAAACACAGATGAGTACAAGACTTATAGTGCAAAGGAGAATAGATATGTAGTTTGATGAGAGCAGTTGCATATATGGACTATAGAGAATAATTTAAATCGATGGGTAAGTGCATGTAGTGGAAAACAAAATAATAATAAATATATGCAGTTTGGTACTTTCTGTCGATTTTTGACAGATCAAGGTTCGAGACCTGCCATATAATTACTTCGAAAGCATTCTTTCTGCAAAGATGATCCATACTCCTGTTCATAGATTCCTTGTCTATTTAGCGAACCATGTTTTGCCATGTATTTGATTTTTGTTCGCCGGTTTTCAAGTTTATCCGCAGCATGGTTTTCACGTTTATCCACTGTGACACCACTGTGTTGCATCATGTGTCCATGCCAAGCGTCTGTCACTGTGTCAATTCTATCCGATTCACGATTTTCTACCGTCGTCTCTTCTCACGGTTCTATCCCGTTGCAACACAACTCGACAAGCTTGTCTGCAATGACGGTGCCTCTTCCACAGCATTGGCAGCAAACCTTTCTTTCCAACAATGGAGGAAGTGGACATGGTTTTATGCTACAGATTCCATCGATACAGTGAAAAAATTGTTTATATTGCTGTGTCTACTGTAAGTCTGAGGGCATCAAACAGACTTCTCTCTATAGCAGAATCTGCCTTTCCCTGCGTTGTTTCTTTCCATCACTGCCAATGTTTCGAGAATTGCATAAGAAGGAAACATGACGGCTTGTTTGAGAGAAGGGGATACTGAAGGCTCTGGGGCTACTGAGAGGTCTGAGGTTTATATTGATGGATGGTCTTAGGCTGATGGGTATTGTACAACACATTCGCCTGAAAACCCAGCTCGAAGGCCTCAATATCTACAGGTTTTGCGATATCAGAGTCTTCTCCATCATCAAAACTCCATCTTATAGTGGGGTTTCAGATTGACCACAAGATATGATTTCCCCACCTTTTGAAACCCCCAACGAATTGAACTGTCGGCGTGGGGCGTGGATGATCTCCCTAATTTGCTGCAGTGGAACTATGGCCTTAAACCCCAAGCCAAAACGACACCAATGTCCACGTAGAGGAGCACCCAGGTAAGGATTTCAGGTATTCCGAGCATTTATGACAATGTGTTCAGGGTTCGCCAAAGTTTACAGCACCATCGTTCACTTCGTAGATTCATGGACTACTGAATCACGTTTTTTCATTAATTTCAAACTCCTCCCCCACATACTATTATCATGCTCCAGATTTTGTCAATACAGTGCCATTGTGGTGATCCATTTACATGGAATCTGACTTAATTCAGTAGAACTTGATGTTAGTTGATATACCAGTCTCTATAAATCGGGATTTGATGGCTTTAGATAAAAGAATCGTGCTTTCTTTTTGTATTTGAAGAAAATGTTGTTGTGGAAATTTTCAGGTGGAGGATTCTTAGCAGCCTGAGTCTTTTAACCGGAGGGCTAGGGTATGACTCCGTCTGGCACAATGGCTCTTTCAAAGGGAATCGTCAATGATCGAGAGATGGCCGCTAGCATCTCCAGTGTTTACATACACGTGGTTGATAGTGTTGTCAAAACTCTCCGACCAGAATTTCAGAATGAGGGTTTAGATGCCAGTTTCTTAAATGAAGTCCAAGCGGTAACTTTCTCATTTTAAAAATTCTGTTTATTGTTCGAAAATATGAAAATTGACACTGAAACCAAATACCTGGAGAGGTATTAAAGCGTAAAAGCTTGCATTATCATGCTCGCTATGTTTTTGAATGGAAGCGCTCGTCTAGTCATAGTAATTATGAAAGAGAAAATCTCTTCATGATCATCTCGATTGAGCCAAACCTACCAAAACAACAGAAAATGGTGGCCACAGTGGTTGCTCACATTAACCCAGTAAGAGGCCATACAAGGTTTTTTGTTGAAGTGGCAGAGCATTGGAGAGATTGAAAGACTTGGTTGGTCCAAAACTATAGATAACCCTTCTTTCAGATGTGAAAATGTGAATTGCATCTTAGTGACATGATTTGTATTATTGCCAGTAATTTTTTGTTTTGAAAAAAAAAGAAATTTTTATATTAATACAGGTCCCATAGCTGCCATTTGGCTTTCCTAATTATCAAGTAAACAGATTTTGAGTTCATAACTGATCTAAGACGTAAAGATGTAAAAGAAAAGATGGCCCTATTTTCTGATAACATAACCATAACAGAAAGGGTTCGAGCTTCACCCTTACTAGTTTGGCTTCAAACGAAATTTTAGATTAAACCTTGAAACATAAAGTGAGCATTCATTTCCAAGTACTACATTTAAATAAAAGATTGGAGCTGTTCCAAGATACCAATTTTTCCTTACTCATAGTAGGACATGAAAATCCAAACCTTCAAAATTTTGCTTGTGTGGAACCTGTTGTTGGTCATTTGGCGTGGTCTTCTTTCAATTTGTTCTTGAGGTGTAGGGAGGGTTTTCTCCAGTAGGATGTTGATTCGTTTCCACAGCTGGTTGAGAAAATTGAGGATGTTGGTCATTTGGCGTGGTCTTCTTTCAACCTGTTCTTGAGGTGTAGGGAGGGTTTTCTCCAGTAGGATGTTGATTCGTTTCCACAGCTAGTTGAGAAAATTGAGGATGGTGTAGTCATTATGTTGTACAGCTCTCTTTGTATGTATAAGATCATCCTCAGTTCTAGAATGTTTTGAAGGACAGATCTTTTGGCAAGTTTTCCAATTGTTCAAGCATGTGATGAAGGCTTTCTAGCCTTTGTGCCAAGGCCTGCCAGAGCTTTCTTTAATTATTCTCTTATTTGGGTAGCTACAATGAAAACATTTCTGCATGCTCTAGAGTGTTTGAGGTCTTGCAACAGTGCTTGTTCCCTTCTTCTTGAGCTGCTTTCCTGAACTAGCCTCTTGAGCCAGCTGCTAGCTTGCCCTATAATCCCCTGATAGCGTGATCACTTAAAAATTGGCATCTCTATTTGGTATATTTAGGAAACCATAAGGGTTTTCCTTTATCAGAGCTATTCCTGGTAGAAATGACATGGCCCTAAGGAAATTGATTAAACTATAATATTTATTTTCCTTTATGTTGAGGTCTGGTCGCACTATTTCCTTGTATGTTTGGATCTTCTATAAAACATGAGAGGTTGAATAAACTCTATTATTTATTTTATTGTATGTTGAAATTATCTTTGTGGAATCCCTTTTAGAGTGGCCACCTTGGTTCCTTTATGCTGTATTGATTTCCTAAGTGTCATTTTTTTTCTTAGAAATAATTCCCTTGGAAACTCTTGGGCACTTCCCCCGATATGATTATGGTGCCTAGTGTAAAGCAGACAGTGTAGAGTCAGTGTGCTCATCCTATGGAATCTATCTAGGACCTGCACCTCGCATTGGATTACTGGCAACGTCCTGTGAACAGTGGCACTGACCGATTGAGCTAATCCTTGGGGTTCCTAGTTGTCATCTTCTCTTTACACCTGATTGATTAACTTGAATCTTAATATTTAAGTAGTGTAACTTGATTGATGTGGCTTCCTCTAATCACATTAACACACCAAAAATTTATTTGAGTTGTTTTTAAAATTTGATTATTTCCCTGGTTATATAAAGTTGACAATTTGTTGGACTTTCAAGCTTCAGTTGTTGTCCTTGAACCCAATTATTTTTTGTTCTACCACAATTGAAAATCACTATTTTTTCTCCAAGTTGGCCTCTTCAAATGAAAATGGGTTTTTGTTGTTTAGAATTTATAAATTAGTCTAAGTACCCTTTTGGTGGTTGGGTGACATTGAAATAGCCTATATAATTCTGATGTAATTTCAAAATTCTGAATTGATTTAAGGTTCTTGCATAAACTTCTTTTGCTATACTAGATTTGGATACGATCCATCAACTTCCAATTTACTTATTTTTTGTTGATATATCTGGTATAATCAGTATTATTTTTCCTTATCACTACTTTTTCCTGTCGTTCCTCTTCGCTTGTTTAGAATCTTTCAGTTTGTATGACACATATAGTATCTTATTTCCTCTCTTTTATCTCCCTCATGTTGACCTCGATGTGCCATCGATATCCTTTATGTTGATTATGATTAACATGCACGTGATTTCTTTTATTGTCTTTGTACTTGTCTTGACATTTTCCAGTTTCTCTCTCTTGAGATCCATAATGGGATTCATTGCTTCTTCCCTTCTCAGTAGGTCTATGTTTGTTTCTTCTTCACCCCCTGATTCTTTTTATGTGGATGTGCCAACCCACTTTTGATTGGCCATTATTGACATGCTCTCCTACTACATCATGGTTATCATAGGGCTCAACATGATTCTTGTTTTACTCTATTGGCTTTATTCTTCTAAGCTTTTCTTCAGTTCTTTTGCAATTGTCAACTTTGTGAAAGTTTCTTGCTGTAACATTTTTCTTTGTTTTGTGTTGTCTTCTTTTCACTGGTATTTAAATTCAAGACCAACTTCCAGTAATCTCTACTCGTTTAATGATTAAATATTTTTTACTGCACTAGCACAGCCTTGCTGTATCAATCTTTATGGTTTATGTTAGTACGATCATCATTTTTAAATATTCTTATGTAATTTGGTGGACAAGTCTTGCTTGACCTCTTTGGCTAGTCTTCCTTGTTAGGCAAATATGTTAACATAAATCCCATAAAATGAATTGAGACCATTGATGTAGATTTGTTTCTTTAGTTTTTGTGAACAAAGTATCTCCAAACTTCAATATTTGATTGTAGATACCGCAAAGAAGGAAATGGGCCAATATTTGAATTGCAATGAATAACATGTGCAAATTCATAAATGAGAAGGAAACGATAGCTGTATGTTTCTTGAGATAAAGTTATGGTATTGTAATAAACATTTAGATTTAGGAAATAATTTTGAACTTGCTCATATTATATGTTAAATTGTCATTGACTAGCAAGCAAGCAATATGGAGAAATCCATGTATCATTAGCCTAGACAAAGAAAATGTTTCTTGTTTGTTTGTGAGTGAACAGACTTATTTGGTAATGCCCAAATCTCTTTTTCATCAATTCCTTTTTAAAGTTTAATGTGCTCATGAAATGGAAAATATAATAGCTTCCCTGTTGCATATAAGCCGAATCTTTCAAATGGTTAAGATTGAGTATTTTGACTAGTTGCATGCAACAAGCCATTTGTTTAAAATAATGGAATTTGTAGGGCACTTGTTTGTGCATGTAAAGGGTTATTCATATTATAGAGATCTGATGTATTTAAAATTTGTAAGATTAAGAATATATGTAAGCTAAGTGTTGTTGCTAAAATTTATGGCCGTGCATTCCCATGGATGAATAAATGTTATGGATAGTATTGAATGAGTGGGGAATACAGTAGATGACTTTCCATAATTTATGCAATTTACTTGTTAGAAAAGACAATCATCTGTGTAACCTATATGACCCTGTAAACTTTATGGCTGTGTAACCTATCTGTGTAGTCTTGTTGTGTAACCTTTTGTTTCTCTTGCTTCCCTACTTATATGAAAACTATAACAGCTTTGTAATTCGTAATAGCTCTGTAATTCAATTCAACCCTCGGACATCATAAATTATTGTTTTCTATGTCACTAAGAGCCACTTCTTCCTACACAAGGGCCGTTCACTGCATACTACTCTTATATTCATATATAATTTGGTATTGGTACGAGATTTTATGATCATTACAACATTTATGCTTTTAATGGAAAGGACCCCGAGCTTCAGGTTCCATGTTTTTCTGTCTTCTTTGAAAAAGACTAAGCCTGGCCTGGCAATTAGCCGCTCCGACCTAATTAAATAGGATGGCATTATTTGTGTATTTTTTAAATTATTTTTTATGCTTAATTTATATTTATGTGTTAAAATTACAATGGCGGTGTGAGAGAATAATGTAAAGTTGATGGGTAGTTCTGTGGAGTGTGATTGGAGTCTTCCTCCAAGAAAGTAGCAACCTCGGTTCAAATCCCTTTGAGAAGAAAAATAAGTCTTCAAACAATGAATTATTTATGATGCAGAATGTGACTACGAAACTCGGAGGGATTTCGCCTTAATTAATTTGCTTGTGCCTAGTGGCCTGTAGTCCAATCTACTTTTAATCAAAAGTTTAACAAACTGTGGTGTGGAGGTACGGTTAGGGTTTACCTTATTAGCTTAATTATTTTGCTAGAGGCCCTACATTGAGTGAGGATGTACAAGCTGTTAACAACAAAACTAACCCCCTAGGTTGTGGAGAGGGGAAATTCTGGGTAACACTAACCAGTCTTTGGCTGATCTCTCTGACCTAACACAAGCAAAGAGGGCTCTCTCTATAAACTCATGGAAAACTGGAAACCATCAAGATTGTCAGTAATGAGGAAACACACCAACTTTCATATTCAAGATATTCAATCAAAACATATGCAGAAGATCAGATTTTTGCTTGAAACAAAGATGATTTAAACATTTGTTTTGAGAGAAAATCATAAGACTATTGGGAAATGGAGTCAAAACATGAAACTTAAAACAACTACAGTGCTGCTACTATGGATGTCAAAATTGAGGTAAGGAAGCTAGCCATTCACAGTCAAAGAGCTGTTAATTTGATGATAAGGAAGAAATTAGAAACAATCCATCAGCATTGGGCATCTAACAAGGATGAATCCTATGCCAACTTTAGTAGAAATCAATTGTGGAGTGCTTGGTAAGACTTGAACAGAGCATTATTTCTATGAATTCCATTCAAATACTACACTGAACCAAACACGAATTAAGCACTCACAAAATGGATAAAAAATGAAAGAAACACAAATTCACATGGGGAAGGAGATGAACAGACTGTGAGGAGAATGACGCAGGAATCTCAACCATTAAAACCAGCTTCAATCACTACAATTTATTCAAGAAAATGTTTCAGAACAGAGCAAAGCTCTCCCAAGGCCTCATCCACTTGATTTTCCAACCCATTCTTCTTATATTACATTCAATTTATAGATCTATTTGGCCCTAGGGTCGATCTATCTCAGTAAGAAGCTGTTACAACAACATTTGACACCTATACAGAGAGATTCAACAACTTATGAGTCGGTTTCAACAAAATCTTGAATAGTTTTGGCCGCGGACTGCTGAAAAATGCCTCTCGATACGACGGCTATATATACCAAACAGTGATAGCTGTGTAAAAAATTAAAGAGGTTTTTATATAATTGGTCCATGTTGAAGAAAAACCTCTTTCCGTTTCCTCAGATTCGCCTCCAGCTGTGCAGGATCTGCTCCGGAAAATGATGACTCACGCAGAAAACGTGAAAACAGGAAAATTCCCCTTTGCAAAACCCTTCTATTCTCTTAAACTGTGACACCTGTGCAGATTCTAAGAGAGTTTATTGTGGATAGGCTTGTTATGGAGAAAAAACTCTCTTGGTTCCTCGAAATTCATTCTGGTTTGGCGGATACAGCTTCTGCAAAATGATGACTAAAACAGTCATTTTCAGTAACAAACAAGCCCGCCCTTCATTGAATTTCGAAATTGGATTTTCTTCTTGCAATTTGAATTTGGGGACTTGGGTACTGAGGTTGCAGGTGTACCAATAGACATGTAAACCTTAGCATTATTCAGCATTATTTCATCCTAGTCTTAGGGGCCAATGCTTGAACTTTTCTTGATTGTCACCTTCTTCGGGCATGTGGCTCAAGGAAATGAGATTTTGTTCATTTTTTCATAGGTCTGGACTCCTTCACCTCTCTAAAACACTTAGCACAAATCTGGTGCTAACAACTGGCTCTAGCCGGGGATGCTATCCTCCCTGCGAGGTAGCAAAGAACCCTGTAGACCAAGTGCCTGATCCATTGGGCGGCTCCCAACTTCAACTGAAAACTGCAACTTGGCCTACTCTTGAACTCTGTAACCTGCTAGCCCTTATGATCCTGCAATTGAACTCAAACTTCCACTCAGACAAATACCTTCATTGAAAACAAACCAACATGCAATCACCTGGAATGAGAAATGTCTCTAATCCATCCTTCTTGATATCAGGTTGTCCTGGACCTACCAAAGGTATGCTAAAAAAAACCCAGTACCTAGGATAGACTTATACTTATGCCAGATGTTATCTCTTCAAATGCCACTTGTATTTTTAGCTAAAATTCAATTAACATCTTCTTGTTATTAACATCACCATTAATTTTGCAGCAAATGGTTCTCCTCTCTTACTTCTGTGATGACCACCATGAAAAATGACCAGTAGAGAAAATATGTCACCACTTATATCTACACCATATTTATAATCTCTTTATCTAATACAGAATTCAATTTCTCTTTATAGTTGGCACCTGTGCTAATACCAATTAGCATTTGTCTTGGCTATTGAATACTCTTTCTTCTTGCTGCTGAGCGAAAACCCTTTTAATGCATTTGGAGACTGGGCATTGGTTAAAGTTGGGCAAAATGCGAATGTCTTCAGCTTCTCTCTGGAATAAAGAGAAATTCAAGCTGATTCTCAAATGCGTTTTTCTATTGCTGCAGCACGGAATCAAAAACTTTTAAATACTTATTTGCATCACTTGTCTCTAGAAATTTTGATCCACAAAAAGCATAGGCGCCCGATTCACTGAATATTTCATGTGGGTGAAGAAAACTCAGAACGGCCCGTTCAGTGGCTTGTGCTTGGACTACGCACTGGGCCTTCCCTGCGTCCAATCAGAAGTGAGGATTCGGAAAACTGCGCAAATTTTTCACCCATTGATCTGGTGCACATGTAATATCAGTGCTATTATGCTAGACCGTGGATCACCCACATGCCCAGATCACCACCGTCGAAAGGTGAGGCTCGTACCAAAAACGCGGTGATTTGAAAAAAGACTTTCTTCGTGCATGTTATATCAGCGCGGTTAATGTGGGTCGTGGATCATTTTCTTGCTCAACATCTGATGGCTGATCTTCTGGAGACTAGCACATGCATTGCTACTATTTAAACCTACTGACATTATCATCGCACTTATTTTTCTTTCACCATTTTGCAAGTCATGCACCTGCGCAGCTATCTTCAAGAATTCTCAGGCCCGAATTCCGCGAGGCTTTCTTCAATTCTGATTGTCAGTGTCATGCAAGCGATACCCAGAATAGTGAATAGAGTGGTGGTGAAACTCCATTCTGTAATACATGACCAGCTAGACAAACGTTCAAAGCTAAGAGGGAAAATTTTATTATGTGCATATATGCCTTGAGATCAACATAACCCACACGTCGACCACTTGGAGGCTCGAAACTTGGGGTTTTTAATAGACACCGTTGCTTCATTCTTGTGGGAATTTCAATCCCATACGTGAATGCTTGGGCCACGAGACTTCTAGGACGCTGCATCTAGAAATTAGTTGCACCAATTGACAACATTGGATTTCTAATAATAAGTTCAGAGAGGTGTGGTGTTCCATTTTTAGCTTAGGTCAGAAACTATCGCAGCATTCATATGATCCTGGATAAATTAACCAAGATGACCCCCTACATTTGGAACGACTCCCCATCATCTGCGTGGGATACAAATGCATATCTCCCTGTTATTCGTTTTCCAAATATGGATTCCCATGATTGTAAGGCTCCCCCAGAATGCCCGGAGCACACTCCCTGCATACATTCAGCTCCGAAACCCACATGATAGCGTCCATTTGGGTCACTCACTAATCACCTGGATTCATGATTTGATGGCCACATTAACTGGCTTGCCATGAAACCGGTAATTCAAAACCCAGACCAAGGAAATAACACAGTCAGCCGTTTTGAAACATTTCTTATATTCTGGACGCCTGTGTGATTAAATGGGTAGTCGACGTTCAAAGGAAAAGCGTGGCACTTTTATTTTTCAGTCCTGGGGGATAATCCCACATACAGAAGGATAAAAGTCTTCCTGGTCTTTATATACACCGCTTTCTCTTACATATAGCAAGTAACAATAGGAAGTGAAACTAGTGAGCTTGGCGCTTATAGGTTGGTAGTGTGCGGTAGTCCCCATTCGACCTGGTAGATGGATGTCTGTGTTGAGCTCGGGCTGGGTTCAACATAATTTTGGTCCAACTTTATTCATAAAATTTTTCCCACTTATAAACATTTAAAACATTTCTCCATGAAATTCGAAATTTCGGCTATATATCACCTTTATGAAAAATCTTTGTTTTCAAAAATTTTAAGCCTTAGCTCAAAAACACACAGCCAACATATGTTCTAAAACCACCAAGTTATCTCTTTTTCCTTTTTGTTCAAAGCTCCTTCTGCTCATTTTTGGCTTGCTTTCCTTTATATCAAAACTTAAAATCCTTTAGATTTCACATTTCATAAAAATTTAAAAATCTTTCCCCAGAAGTATAAAGTTAATATAGGTTTATAAAACCAATCTTTTGCCACTTTATGAAGACTCATTTCCACTTTTTTCTCAAATTCTCTTCTCTTTTGCCCATTTTTTCCAAAATTTTGGCCCAAATATGCAACCAGCCATCTGAAAAACACACTGGAAATTTTATGAACTGAACTTTAAAGCTAAAAACTAACCTGGGGTTGTTGCAAACTGAAAATGCACCCCGCAAATATGAACTGAAAATTTCGAATTAAAAACTAGCTGTACATGTGCTGAAAATTTGTTGTAAAAGATGCTCAACCATGGGCTTATTCAAAATATGCTACCTACTCTAAAATGCTCAGCTTCTCTGCTCAATCAAATGACACAAAAATGCAAATAAAGCCACTACAGCAAATGGTTTCTTGGCGGGAACATGCATTCAGCTCTTCCAAATAGCAATAGGAACCGAGAAGATGGCAACTCAAACCTTGTATTGGGAGCTTCTTCATGATCCATTAAAATAACATCCCTTTGAACATCAAGCAATTTTGATCCTGTGAATTTAAGAGATATATTTTCATGGTTTACTTTTCTCAATGATTCCAATAAACATGAAAATGGATCCGGAAAAACACTAACCGCTGCAACTTGTTTTGTTTTATCATGCTCAAGATGTTTTTCAAATGGAAAAGAATCAATATGCTTATCTTTCCTATCCTCCATATCATACATATTTAATCTTTCGTGGATCCCAATAGGACCAAAATCATTTGCTACATGCACTCCACTTTCTTGGCTCTTTGAAATTTCTGAATATGCACTCTGATTCTCCACTTGCGTTCCAAAAGAAATATCACACAAATTTTCAAGAGAAATAGAGGAGGTAATTCCTTCTTAACACAATAATTCTAAAAATGAAAGGCATGAAGGAAAACTTGACTGAGAATACTGATCATCAAATGAGATCTGACTAAACTGCTGCACATGTTCCACATCAAGGCCACTGCCATCTTCATTTTCAGCCAAGGGAGAAACTACATCTTGAAATTTTTCATGATTATTATGACAACTAGCTTCTTCTCCTTCACTTAATTCACCAGGGATTTCAACTTGACTTTCAAAAGAATTCGATATAGCATTTCCTTCTTCAATGTCTAAATCAAAAAATGGACAAGGAGCAGAGGCAATTGATTGGCTACTTTCATCACTAACTTGGTCACACAAAAAATGGCAAGAAGCTTGCAAACTTTCCTCATATTTAGGCAAGGGAACATGACTTCCCACAATATGTTGTCCTTCTTCATTCACTACCACAGGAGAAACTAGTGTTTGTTGGAGGGTGTCTTGAGTGTCATGGCATTTATGTTGCATTTCCTTTTCATGGAAGGGATTTTCATGCAACATTTCTAAAATCTCTTCATCCATAACCTCCTCATTACCATACATGTTTTCCAAATTTTCAATGAAACCTCTAACATGCGTGCAACAATCTTGAACTAGCAGCAAGGAAGGGTACTGATTTTTAAAATGCTTAGGAAATACGGTGTGAAAATCCTTAAGGGAACACAAACTTGCTGATGGTAATTCCTCATACCATGAATTTGCATTCTCTTCTAATGTTTCCATAAACATTTTCATCAAACAGTCCTCTGGCAATCCAATTCCAAGCTTATGTATATGCATATGAAATTTAAGCAAATGAACAGCAGCATCATCTCCTTTCTAATCTTTAAATTTAGGTAAACAAGTTTTCCAATCTACTTTAGGAATAGGATTTGGAAAACCAGGGATGTGATCTCTGTTCATAGGAGCATACCTTCTTGATAATGCAGCCATCTTGAAAGACTGGAGCTGCAAATTCTGATTTAAGACTGAAGAGACCAGCCTATGAAACAATAAAACATTGGATTTCTTTGATGTGGAGTCGCCATGAGACCTTCAACATCTCAATTTTGATATAATTTCACTGATATTCCCAGTGGAGTCACCTTCATACTGGAATTTTGTTGAGTGGAGTCGCCAAGTGAATGATACAACCTTCTCAATGTCTGACTATCGTTCATCATCAGCATTCAGATCTGAAACCTTGTCGTTCTCCCAGGGATGATAAAACAATCTTTTCCCCAGCAACGGCGCCAATTTGTTAACACCAAAACTAACACCCTAGGTTGTGGAGAGGGGAAATTTTGGATAACCACTAACCCGTCTTTGGATTATGTCTCTGACCTAACACAAGCAGAGAGGGCTCTCTGTATAAACTCATGGAAAACTGGAAACCATCAAGATTGTCAGTAATGAGGAAACACACCAGCTTTCATATTCAAGATATTCAATCAAAACAGATGCAGAAGATCAGATTTCTACTTGAAACAAGGATGATTTAAACATTTGTTTAGAGAGAAAATCATAAGACTATTGGGCAATGGAATCAAAATATGAAACTTAAAACAAATACAGTGCTGCTGCTATGGATGTCAAAACTGAGGCAAGGAAGCCATCCATTCACAGTCAAAGAGCTGTTAATTTGATGATAAGGAAGAAATTAGAAACAATCCATCAACATTGGGCATCTAACAAGGATGAATCCTATGCGAACTTTAGCAGAAATCAATTGTGGAGTGCTTGGTAAGACTTGAACAGAGCATTATTTCTATGAATTCTATTCAAATACTACACTGAACCAAACACGAATTAAGCATTCACAAAATGGATAAACAATGAAAGAAACACAAATTCACATGGGGAAGGAGATGAATAGACTGTGAGGAGAATGACACAGGAATCGCAGCCATTAAAACCAGCTTCAATCACTGCAATTTATTCAAGAAAATGTTTCAGAACAGAGCAGAGCTCTCCCAAGGCCTCAGCCACTTGATTTTCCAACCCATTCTTCTTCTATTACATTCAATTTATAGATCTATTTGGCCCTAGGGTCTAGCTATCTCAGTAAGAAGCTGTTACAACAACATTTGACACCTCTACAGAGAGATTCAACAACTTATGAGTCGGTTTCAACAAAATCTTGAACAGTTTTGGCCGTGGACTGCTGAAAAAGGCCTCTCGATACGATGGTTGTATATCCCAAACGGTGATAGTTGTGTAAAAACTGAAAGATTTTTTTGTATATTGGTCCATCCTGAAGAAAACCCTCTTTCAGTTTCCTCATATTCGCCTCGAGCTGTGCAGGATCGGCTCCGGAAAATGATGACTCACGTAGAAAACGTGAAAACAGGAAAATTATCCTCTGCAACACCCTTCGATTCTCTTAAACTGTGACACATGTGCATATTCTGAGAGAGTTTATTGTGGATAGGCTTGTTATGGAGAAAAACCTCGCTCGGTTCCTCGAAATTCATTCTGGTTTGGCAGATATAGCTTCTGCAAAATGATGACTAAAACAGTCATTTTCAGTAAAAAACAAGCCCACCCTTCATTGAATTTCGAAATTGGCTTTTCTTCTTGCAATTTGAATTTGGGGACTTGGGTGCTGAGGTGGCGGGTGTACCAATCGACATGTAAACCTTAGCATTATTCAGCATTATTTCATCCTAGTCTTAGGGGCCAATGCTTGAACTTTGCTTGATTTTCACCTTCTTTGGGCATGTGGCTCAAGGAAATGAGATTTTGTTCATTTTTTCATAGGTCTGGACTCCTTCACCTCTCTAAAACACTTAGCACAAATCTGGTGCTAACACAAGCTTTAGCCTCTGTAGAATTTGGTTCCCAATCCTATTTTTACTGTTGACGTACAAGTACAGCTATTGAGTGTCTCGGAACTCTGAAATGTTTTCAAGGTAGTGTGCAAAGATGAGGGTTTGAGAATGAGGGATTAACAGTCGCTTTTTTGGTTAGCTAATAGTTCAACATCTTCGAATTTTCTTTACTTTTTAGAGCTAATTTGTACCCTTCTATTTTCTATTGCTCTGGTTGGTTAAAAAGGCTTTAGTTAATTGTTAGAGGTCACTCGTCATTTTGGAAGTGCAAATACTACCCAAGTTGCTACAGGGTTATTTACATTTCTCAATATATATTTTTGGTCTGATTGGCAGGTAAACTAGGGGTGAGGGACTTTGAAGTTAAATAGAACCATGTCATTTTAAAGTTTAAACTATTGATTCAGTTTCTCAGCGAAATGGTAAATTTAGTTTAAACTATTGATACAGTTTCTCAGCGAAATGGTAAATTTTCCACAAGGAACCTTTTATTACTTATAAAGCCATTTACTATTAGGGTATTAGAGAAATAAGAGGAGGTTTAACAAAGGTGAGTGTTTAGAACTCATATTTTGAAATTTTCTAACTAAATGACTCATGTTATTTGTGATCCTTCATTAGAGAATTAAGAGGAAGACTGGGTAAATTCCCAAAATAAGGAGGAATTTTTAAGAACATAACATCACCAAATTGTCGTCTTTTCTCGGCTCTTCCATGCTCTTGGTAATTATATTCAATGCTTTAAGAAATTATTTCGATTCAAAACATTATTCAATTCATGGATCTCTTAGGTAAATTGCAAAGTTTATGCCATGCCATTTACTGTTAGTAGAATGTCAGCGAATTAATTCTAGTTCCGTGTAGGAGGACTGTAGCAATGGGTGCGAGTTATGGAATATTATATTTTTGAGGATAAGTGTAATTATTGATTCTAGGTGAACCAATTACTAACATTAATAATTCCTTGTATGTATATCTTCTGAGATGTCATCCATATATTCTTTTCATTTCCAACAAATTTTTTCTTTAAAAATATTTCTTACTTATATATCTTAATGGCAAAGGCCCCTATTCTGAGATATGGGCGATATTGCGGAGTGTTTTACACTGGATTCCATGGAGAAGCTCCCTGCGATAGGCTAGACAGTCGCGGTAAAGATCATGACTATTGCATCACCTGCACCCGCAATTATCTGAACGTGCAATGCAACCAGAAGTTGTTGAACTACCTGGGCGCTTACCTGAGTTTTGGACATGCTCAGTTCAAAGGCACCAAGTGTCTTAGCTAGACGGTTGTGAATACCATTGAATTTTTCATCAAGGTGGGCATTTGGATTGGAAGAAGGATACCGCCGCAAGACCTCCAAAACTCCTCCACCGCCTCTACAGTTTTTCGTGAAGCCTAATTATAGAGATCCTGTTTGACAGACATACAGTTAGAGAGTTAGTATTGTTGTTCAAAGCTTACTGTCCAAAATATTTAAATGATAGCAGCCATGGATAGGAAATAGAGCGGGAATCAAGATGACCATTGAGTTGCTCTTTCAACGTTTTAGTAAATGTATTAGCAATAACATGAGATATGGCAGGGAAAAGTAAGCACTAATATGAGTTAACAACAAGGTATTCCAATTGTTGGACTCTGAAGGTTTATTATATATTGAATATAGATTCTCTTTCAGCGGTGAATTAGCTTGGGAAATGGATTTCCGGGTGGGTTTTTTCTTTGGACCTTTGTATTCTTTTATATATTTATTTATGTGGATTTGGTAGTGTTTGTTGTATTTGATGATAAAGCACTGTTTTATATATATATTTTTCTTAAAAAAGGTATTTTAATTCAAATATAACCTAAATACATTTATCACGTGCATGGCATCTAATACATAACAGCCTCCCCTTCTCAAAATCTGTTTTATACTTTCAATCAAGTCTGTAACATCTGAGCTATCCACATAAGACTTTTCAAACTATGGTTCAAAAAACTATGTCCAAAACATAATATATAGGGTTTGAAAAGACTGTAAACGGGTTTGTTCTAGTTAGCAGAACACCATTTCCATATTCTTCAAGGACATTTTTTTCCTTCTAGATCCAGTCTAGCTTTAAAAAGTGCACAAGCTTCGGTATTTTGATCTTTATACATATGTTGAAAGTCGATTTATTGGCATAGTGACTTCAAGCCCTAAAATTCTTTATCCATATGCACGGCATCATTCATCCATAGCCATACGCACTGCATCATTCATCCAATTTATAGTTAGAAGGGAATCTCCTTTCACTTGCAAAATAGTAATTTGTAAGTTGATCTCATCCACGTTGTTTGTACCACATCCCAAATTACCTTTAGACAAAAAACCATATCTCTTACTTAAATAAGGAACAAAACCAGTAAGGCAACAGGCAGGCCCATCAAAATAGGCCTACAGGCCTTCCTTTGTCTAAACGTAAATCTCTTGATGCCCTACAGATGTTTGGAAGATCCTCAGAAGTAAAATATTGTAATTGTTGATGTATATGTAACTTCGGAATGTATTTCACATATATGTATATTGTATTCCTATAGAGATGGTATTATTCCTCTATAAGGAAGTGTCGTCATTTATATTGCAGGTGTCGTAACTTATACTTGATGGGTTATTAGACCACCTTATTTGGGGTCGGCCCTGTATAAGTCATGTGGGTCAAAGGGTTATTAGACCACCCTATTGGGGGTCGGCCATGTGGGTCAAAGGGTTATTAGACCACCCTATTGGGGGTCGGCCCACTCAGCATTATGTTATGTGGTTAAGTTCGAGCCTACATGAGTTAGGTAAAAAGGCAAGTCAAGTCAAGTATAAATAGAGTGCGGGAGGCACTCTATTTGCTCACTCACTTCTCACATATGCACTCAAGGAGGAGTGGCGCACTTATGAAGGAGGAAGATCTGCTGCTAGGTTATGGCTATCTCTCTTGGTTGGTTGTATCATTGCTCTATCTATCTCTGAGGAAGTTATTGGGGTTTTTCACCTTTATGGTTTTCCCCAAGTAAATCTTTGTGTCTCTTGTGTGCTTGCATTATTGTCTCCATGATTGATATGCTGTAGATATGCGGTACATGTTGTTCTCTCAGTTAAGATCCTAGATCATATTGAAGTAAATTCAGAAAATTTAACATGGTATCAGAGCTAGCCTGAAAGAAGGCATGATATGGCATGTATGACACTTGTTGCACTTACGATGCTAGGGCTTGATATAGCAAAAACCAGTCATCGTAGCACTTTCGCTATAAATCCGTTTTGGAGAAGTTTTCGGATCTGAAATTGTTACAGGCCGAATCTAAGATCTCCAGGTATCTTGTGTCCAAAGGACAACCTCTAATTCGTTGTACTTTGTGATTTATGATCTGTACAATATAGGGTTTCTGCCTCTTCCAGATCTGAGTCAAAATCATGTGACCTTGGGAAAAAGGTCATATCTTGGGATAGGAAGCTCCAAATGAAATTTCGTAAAAAGTGACAGGTAGTACACAGTCTGTACTATCTCCGAAAACGTTTTCAGAAGCCAAAGTTGAACCAGTGACACGTGGCACGCCGTACAAGTTCTCTCTCCTGTATTATCCCATAAACAGGTCACGTTGCGACATTTGGCATAACTATCTCTCAGAGAGTCCAATTGAGGTCAGATCTGTCAGGATGGAAAGGTAACAGGCCGAGCTATCTCATAAAAAATTTTCAGAGGCCGAAGTTAAAACAGTGACACGTGGCACGCCGTACAAGTTCGCTCTCCTGGTTTATCCCAAAACAGGTCACGTTGCGACATTTGGCATAACTCTCTCTCAAAGAATCCCATTGAGGTCAGACCTGTCAGGATGGAAAGATAACAGGTCAGGCTATCTCAAGAAACTTTTTCAGACCCCGTGGATCAAAAATTTCGGAGTTACACCAGAAACAATTAGGTACATATTTCTATCAAAACAGAATTATTTTTTTTGGAACCTTCATTCATGGCTTCCGGAATTTAGGGCTTTGGAGAAAGTTGGAATTTTTGTAATCGGAAACCACGGCTGGATGCTACTCATCAAAATAGAAATTTAGAGACCAAGATCAGAATTTTTGGTTGGGCAGAAGGCCGAGCTTGATTAGACCCTAGTTCGGGACTTTGATCAGAAAAGTGGAAAATTAGGGCTTCTGTAAAAATGGGAATTTTTGAAATCTGTGACCACGGCTAGAAGCTCCTCAGAAAAATAGAATCTTAGAGCTTTGGATCAAACATTTTGATGGGGCAAAAGAGTGGGCTTCATCAAACCCCAGTTCAGGGTCACGTACAGTGAATCCGGAAGTTTCAAAGGAAAAATTGAGGAGTGAAACTTTGCAGTTTTCAAATTCTGAATATACCAGTTTGATCAGCTCATCAAGGCGCATATTTCTATCCTTTCGAAAGTTTGAAATTCAAAGTTTGAATTTTTGGGGTTTCTCTGAAAAACCCATATCCAGCTCAAGGTCCAGTTCTTGCAAATCAAGTGGATTGGGTTAATCCTAGAAGAAGATGGATTGATTATCTGCATGAGTGAAGAATTTCCTGTTTCAGAGGGAGATGAGGCTAAGGCCTTATATAGGAAGATTACAAGCGATATCGACAGGTATGACTCATCGAGGTATGTTTTGATATTTGTCCATGATTAAGTCTATGGTATGTTTGTCTTCATGTTATTACGGATTAGTACAATTTTGATTTTAGATTTGTTGTATCACCTTAACAAAATTATGAATGCATGATAGAAGATATTCATTGGTTAGGGTGTTGACACTTATGATTGTACTAATGCATTATGGTGTTGTATGAGGTTTATGTTGTCTACTAACATGAAAGGTACACCAAGAAAGACAGATCATGTTCTGGTCCAAGAACATATGATCATGATAACATGAGGACAAAGATTCATCCATTGTCATGGATCTCATAAAAGATCCATTTACGAGGTATGTATAACTTGGTTTTGTAATAGTTAACCTATGAGATATACAGGTTACTAGCACAAGTCATTGAAGAAGAACAAGAAGACATCATGTAAGTATGTTAGACATAAATAGCTAGCATACTAGTCCAGGTATGTTTTTCCTATATCAAGTTAGAATCCTACCTTGTGTTAGGATCTTATACTGTTGTTGATAATGATTATTCATGAAGTCATAGATTTGAATAATCATGGTTGTATGCATATTATGTTTCTTACCTTAATTGATGATATGACTAACCAGAAGAATCATGAAGGTATAGGTTTGAGTAATTACAGGTTTAGACATGTTATGTTTCTTATGATTTGACTAACCTTAAGAATTCTACATAAACCTTGAATGCTAATACTTATTATTTTCTGTTTGAAATGATCATGACTATACATGCTTGAGATTATTGTGTTTTAATAGTATACTAATGAATGTATGATTTTATATGAGATCACAAGCATAACACAATCATGATACTAATAAGCATGCATAGGGACCAAGGATGAATATGAGTTCAAGAACAGGTAATCCAGGAAGAAAAGATCAAGAGGGAGTACACTCCAGTGGTTTATTCAAGGATGCAAATATTCAGAGGGAGTTGACCATCTCTCTACATTCCACATCAAAAGGTGTAGAAGGAGCTACTTCAGATTAGGACTCCAGTAGCTCCTGCAAGGAAGCGAAGACTCAGAGGGAGTCCACCCAACGAACAAACAAAGATAAGTATTTGAATTATCATTTCTTAAATAATATTGTTCAATAATGTATATACTGATGTTCCTAGAATTAGGTTGTGTATTATGCATATTAGAATAATTGCATTGATGAACAATATACTCCTAATATGCATGGGTAAGTGGCCTATGGCACTGTACAACATTCCATTGCTACTTATCTAGAATGAAACCTCTTTGCTGACATGTTGGGAGTTGTGCACACTCTTAACAATGTTCTGGTAGAGATTGGAAGGCATCTAGAAAGTTACGGAATATGGATAAATGTTGTATTGAAGCATTGGCTAAGATAATTGCATGACTGTATGGCATATTTCTTTATGTGTAAGAATTTATTCTGAAAACTATGAGATGTTTTCTAATCATGCAATTTAACTTGTTGTGTAGGAAAGATCGTATGCCATCTCCTACAAAAGAAAGAACTACAACATTTGTTCCAGCAACAAAGATATCTATTGAAGATATTGAAGATATTGAAGTTCCCAGGATCTGGGATGAAGAAATGAAATGCCATGATCCGTCGATCATGAAGAATGATGTTTGGGATGTAATCCCAAGACATGAAGGGAAGTTTTCTATGACTTCCAAATGGAACTATCATATCAAGCATGTTGCAGATGGCAGCATTGAGAAATATAAAAGTGATGAAATAGAAGATACACCAGATGGATTCAAGACAACTTCCTTGAATAGTGTAGTTGAAGAAGAAGTGTATGTAGAGTAGCCACTTGGTTCTGAGACACATGATAGGAAATCATATATGTGCAGAACTTGGTATGGTGAATATAGATTGATTGTCGACACGCAGCGGAAGCTTACTACCGAGTTCGAGATGAAGAACTTGGGGATGATGCACTATTTGTTTTTTGGCATGGAGGTGTGGCAGAGAGCAGGATGTTGCAGTGATGAGGCCATGGCCACACCTATGGCATCAAATCTGACGCTTCTATGTGATGCTTCATCTGAGCTGATTGATGTCTCTATGAATCGCCAGATGATTGGGTCCTTGATGTACCTGACGAACACGAGACCAGACACTTGCTTTGCTGTGAACACATTGAGCCAATTCCTGACGGATCCGAGGAGTGTTCACCTGGTTGCTGTAAAGCATATTCTGAGGTACCTGAAGGGTACATTGGATTATGGGATCAGGTATGAGGCGAATCAAAATTTTAACCTGCAGGGTTATGTTGATTCAGATTGGGCTGGCAGTGCTGCAGACAGGAAGAGCACATCTGGGTGCTGCTTCAGTATGGGATCAGGTGTGATCTCTTGGTTTAGCAGGAAGTAGTCCTGCGTAGCACTGAGTATAGCTGAGGCAGAGTATGTTGCAGCCTGTTCAGCTAGTTGTGAGGTAGTATGGCTACGGAAGCTACTGTTTGAGTTATTTGATCTCCCGTTGGAGGCTACTGGCATCTTCTGTGATAACCAGAGTTGTGTGAAGCTGTCCGAGAACCCAGTGTTTCATGAAAGGTCGAAACACATAGAGATCAAATATCACTATATCAGGGATATGGTGCAGAGAGGAGCCGTGAAGCTCCTGTATGTTGCGACAGACGAGCAGATTGCAGATGTGCTGACGAAGCCACTAGCCAGGGTGAAGTTCGAGTACTTCAGATAGAGGCTTGGCGTTCTTCAGATCGAGGACACTTCGAGGAAGAAGTGATGGACACATTTGCTGAATCCATTCCAAGCATGTTGGAAGGAGGATCCTTCACATGGCTGTGGATGTAAGCGCTGGATGATGAGCATCAGGATGATGTTCTGGTTTCTGCTTGATATGATCAGTTGGATCATTTTTATGTATGTATGTACGCATCATGTTGGATGATGGATATGATCAGTTGGATCATTTTTATGTATGTACGCATCATGTTGGATGCTGGATATGATCAGTTGGATCATTTATGTATGTATGCATCATGTTGGATGTTGGATATGATCAATTGGATCATGTGTACGTATTTTGTATATGCATCATGTTGGATGCTTGGACCATGTATCTGTATATGTATCAGGTGGATACATTGTATGATCAGGAGGATCATGTATGGTGATATGTATCATGTATTTGTATCAAGTGGATACATTGATGATCAGGAGGATCATGTATGATGATATGTATCAGGTAGATACTTGGTATGCATCAGGTAGATGCATTGATGATCAGGTGGATCATGCAGCAGGATGTTGCAGTGATGATCAGGATGATCATAGATGACGAGCTTCAGGATGTTGCTCCAGATGACATGCAGCAGGACGTTGCAGTGATGATGATCAGGATGATCATGGATACATCAGGATGATCATGGATACATCAGGATGATGTATGGTGAGTATCAGTTTGATACTCTATGGCCGTGGATCAGGTTGTGCAGATGAGCATGTAATTCGTTTCCCTGGGAGATTTGCAGATGGTATTTCGAGGTTTTGCCTATGGCATGTAATTCGGTGCCCTGGGACATCTGGAAAATGCTCTTTCAAGGTTTTGCTCTGGGAGGACATGTAATTCGTTGCCCTGGGAGATCTGCAGATAGTCTTTCGAGGTTTTTCCTATGGCATATAATAGCGCCCTGGGATATCTGGCAGATGCTCTTGCGAGGTTTTGTCCTATGGCATGTAATTTGTGCCCTGGGAGATCCGATAGGTTGAGCTGTGTGCTCGTAATCAGTCCTGGGATGCTCTTGCGAGGTTTTTCCATGACCACATGTAATTTGTGCCCTGGGATATCCGATAGGTTGAGCTGTGTGCTCGTAATCAGTCCTGGGATGCTCTTGCGAGGTTTTGTGGTGACCACATGTAATTTGTGCCCTGGGAGATCCGATAGGTTGAGCCGTGTGCTCGTCATCAGTCCTGGGATTCTCTTTCGAGGTTTTGTGGTGAGGTCACATATAATTTGTGCCCTGGGAGATTTGTAGATGGTCTTTCGAGGTTTTGCCTATGGCATGTAATCTGTGCCCTGGGACATTTGGCAAATGCTCTTTCGAGGTTTTGTGATGCACGTAAAAGTCCTGAGGATTCCACAGTATGGCCAGTGATGACGAAGACCTGCAGGTGGTGGGCCTACATCCAGTATGAAAAAGGACTGGCTCTGTAGAACTTCCTATGACGAGTAGATTCGGAGATTGATTGAGATAGCAGCAGCAGTGACGATGATGATGACTCGATGACGATTATCCAGTGACGATGATCCAGAGAAGATGACTTGTGCTAGAAGAACTGTGCTGAGAAATACCTTCCTAGTTAAGAGGGAGTGTTGATGTATATGTAACTTCGGAATGTATTTCACATATATGTATATTGTATTCCTATAGAGATGGTATTATTCCTCTATAAGGAAGTGTCGTCATTTATATTGCAGGTGTCGTAACTTATACTTGATGGGTTATTAGACCACCTTATTTGGGGTCGGCCCTGTATAAGTCATGTGGGTCAAAGCGTTATTAGACCACCCTATTGGGGGTCGGCCATGTGGGTCAAAGGGTTATTAGACCACCCTATTGGGGGTCGGCCCACTCAGCATTATGTTATGTGGTTAAGTTCGAGCCTACATGAGTTAGGTAAAAAGGCAAGTCAAGTCAAGTATAAATAGAGTGCAGGAGGCACTCTATTTGCTCACTCACTTCTCACATATGCACTCAAGGAGGAGTGGCGCACTTATGAAGGAGGAAGATCTGCTGCTAGGTTATGGCTATCTCTCTTGGTTGGTTGTATCATTGCTCTATCTATCTCTGAGGAAGTTATTGGGGTTTTTCACCTTTATGGTTTTCCCCAAGTAAATCTTTGTGTCTCTTGTGTGCTTGCATTATTGTCTCCATGATTGATATGCTGTAGATATGCTGTACATGTTGTTCTCTCAGTTAAGATCCTAGATCATATTGAAGTAAATTCAGAAAATTTAACAGTAATTAGATTCAATTTGCAAAGCAGTTTTGAATGAAGCGCTGAGCTTGTAATTTTGAACTTTTAATGAATTTATGTAGTATAAATGGGTGCGTTGTCATAGTAGTTCTTGTGCTTATTAGTGAAGAGTTGGCAGGAGGATATCTATTTCTATTTTGCATGCCATTGGCATAGTGACTTCAAGCCTTAAAATTATTTATCCATACGCACTGCATCATTCATCTGTAGCCATACGCACTGCATCATTCATCCAATTTATAGTTAGAAGGGAATCTCCTTTCACTTGCAAAATAGTAATTTGTAATTTGATCTCATCCACGCTGTTTGTACCACATCCCAAATTACCTTTAGACAAAAAACCATATCTCTTACTTAAATAAGGAAAAAAACCAGTAAGGAAACAGGCAGGCCCATCAAAATAGGCCTATAGGCCTTCCTTTGTCTTAACGTAAATCTCTTGATGCCCTACGGATGTTTGGAATATCCTCAGAAGTAAAATATTGTAATATAGATCCAATTTGCAAAGCAGTTTTGAATGAAGGACTAAGCTTGTAATTTTGAACTTTTAATGAATTTATGCAGTATAAATGGGTGGGTTGTCGTAGTAGTTCTTGTGCTCATTAGTGAAGAGTTGGTAGGAGGATATCTATTTCTATTATGCATGCCAAGATAGCCAAGAATTGTGCATTGAGATAATTGAGATCAGGCTACATGGATATGCTACGTCTGGGAATTCTAAGATCATTGTGTTAGTTTGTGTGATTTGGGTATGGTTGTTTGTAGGGATATCAATGAAGGCTAATGGGAAAGTTGATGCCTTACTCAAATTCAAATCCATGGTGAAGGATCCACTTAATTCTCTTTTTTACTGGTAAAGGAATTTGTCGCCATGCACTAGAACCTTGTATTCGGTAATTGTAGAGATACAAGATCTTCGTGTTCTAAATTTGTTTAGCAATAATTTCTTGAGCTCGGTTCCAGACGAGTTCGCAAATTGCTCGAGTCTAAGGGAACTCATTCTGCATGGAAACAATTTTTCTGGGGCAATTCCCGCTGTCCTGTCGAGTCTGAAAATGATGGTCTTGGATCTCTACAATAATATGATATCTGGAGTGATTCCTTCTAATATTTGGCTGCACCAGAGTCTCATTTATCTTGATTTGGGAATTAAATGTATAGAGAGGACTATTCTACCTCAGATTTCTACTCTGACGAGCTCTATTCTACCTCAAATTTCTACTCTGACGATCTTAGTGTACACTTGCAGGAAACGACCTGATGGTAAAAATTCCTTCTGCTTTGAAGAATCTACAGACACTGGAATGGATCTATATCGGCTAAAATCAACTCGTTGGTGAAATTCCTTCTGGAATAGGAGTAATTGCTTCTCTTAGTCATGTGGACCTTGATGGAAAGATAATCTACAAAGTCTGTAGGTTTTGAATTTGTTTGCCAACAATCTCACGGGTCGAATTTTATCATCTCTCACCTCGTTGTCGCAGCTTGATATTCTTGCACTGTTTGCCAATAGGAAAGCCTCGCAAATTGTCAAATCCTGCCATGAGGATGCCTCAAGCTCCTCCCTAAATGACGCATGTTTTTTTACCCTTCATTTTCCCAAATACTCACTATCTTTTTGCACTAGTGTTGCTATAAATTTTGAGAAAATTGATAATAACTTAAAACTATTAATAGATATCAGAAAGCTTTATACACAAAATTCAAAATTTGACCTTTATAGTTTTTCTAAGATGTGGTTCAATTCTCAGTCTTGTTATTTATTTTAGGGCCACAAAGAAGTAGTCCAAGAACATAGAGCTTGTGAAGAGAGTTTTCATTGTTAACAATTGTAACAGGGGTTGGCTGATTCCTTGATGTTATAGCTTGTATGCATCAAGTATCATCATCGAAGAAGACCCACATCTGCCTTCAGATTAATTGATTAGGAAGGAAAAAGGAAGATTAATTGATTGGGAAGGAAAAAGGGAATGGGAGACAACTTACTGGAAGCATATGAAAAAAAAATAGTTTAGTGAAGATTTGCTCAAGAGATTGATAAATTTAAGATCGGACTAAATCAATGTATTCATTTGTTATGTTTCCACTTTGGGGAGTAGGTTTTGTATTGCAGTATGCTGAAAAAAATGTAAATCTTAATAAGCAGATTAGACATGATTACTGAAAAACTTGTTAGCATCTCATGCAGACCTCTCAATCCAAGCCACTAGGACATCATGGAGTTATATTTCAATCTGGAGATTTACCAACTCAAAATCTACAATTAAATGATTTCCTCATCATTGTATAAAAATGATTTTTTTGTGGTTTATTTTTCCATTGTCAAATTCCATTGCCTTATTAAGCTGACTTATTAGTGGGTTTTTGGCATTTCAAATCAGTCATGACTCATAAACAGTGTTGTTAGTGTGTTTGTTGAGTTATCATTCCATTATAGTCAAGGTCCAAGCACTTAGTGTTTCTCCCAACTCCATAGCCCTTGGATAAGGTATTCATTCACTGAAAATCACCATAATTGGAAACCATAAATTTTTACATGGCATAAATGACAGATTGGCAATCCTACAGGAAATATCTCCTTGTGTTGGAAAAGAACTAAATAATTTGTAAAGTGCAGATTTAGAAGGTAGCATGTAATATGGAACTTCAGCAACCTATTTATATATTGCATCTTGTATTTTGTTGCGTTCATCGAGACTTCCCATGTGATCTAGTAGCTAATTTCCTTCTTAGCTTTAGTTTTATTTCCATGTAAATATCAAACCCCCTTTACAACAATATACTCATTATGAGCTCAACATGTCACTTACAGGAATAGAACCTGGGAGGGAAGGATAATACTCAATCCCACAACAACTCGGGCTAGACCCAATTGACAAATCTTAGCTTTAGTTTATTTAATCCACCCCATCATAGCTCTTGCAATGAAAAACGTCTTATGTATTGTCAAAGTATAGCTTCTAAGTTGCAAGCTTTGGTATTACTACTGGCTATGGGCCTGTATTCTCCATTGTTTCCTTCACCAAACTATTCGAATATCCACATCATCTTTTTCAGGATCTTGCATGCAATTAGGGTTTGCATGCAAATTCTAGGGTTTTCATGCACTTTGCATGCATCCCAGGCATCACCTTAGCCACCTTATTCTAACACCCGGGAGCCACTTACTTCATATTTTTAGCCCTCCTAGTCAGGAAGGCGCCCACTTATCATCTACTTCCAGAGAAGGGCGCACTTCTTCACCTACCACTGCAATTCCACTTTAGTTACACTCAGTTAGCTCCAATTCTCCCTGATTTGAGGCTAGTTTCACTCCCGACTAACTGTTTCAATTCCATTGGACCTCCAGATTGACTAGATGACTTGTTCTGACTTTAGTTAGCCTCCCATGCGCCCTCCACTGATCCCACTTCCCTATATCAGTGCTACACTGTAGGACCCCTCCTTTAGGGTCCCCTTGAACTGAACCTCAAACTTTAACAACTTCATACAAACAAATTAGCCATCATAGTTATTGGAAAAATAAAATAAAAAGCGTGAATAACTTAACAAAAATAAGCAAAATCTTAACCTGTCAACCCGATCCGGCTAGTCCATTGTCGCCTTCGTCTTCCGTAGGATCCCTCCAACAAAGCTCGTTTAACCATTGGCGAAGCAAGCGTTAGCTTCGCCACCCAACCATAGGATCATGCTTTCAGTCGCATGGCCTCCCCCGAGCTTTGGGTCGTAGAGCTCACACACAATAAAAAAAATCATGAAACCCAGTTTGGGATTCCCCCCCACCAAGATTTCCATCCAAACCCTTAATAGAATCAAGTCATGAGGTAACTCAATATTACGATAGTCATCCAGGGTCTGGGTCCTTTACCCATCCCCCCTTTTAAAGGAAAATCCCTTGCGACACATGTCGCTTCATTCATAAATAATTATTTAATTAATTCTTTAATGAAAAACAACTCACCCATCCAAGTGTCAGTTTCTCTAGGAGATGCACCAAAATCCCTAAGTTTGCTCATGTTTGTCCCCTAGATATTTCACTTAACTCCTAGATTTGTGGTGTAGGTGGAGTTGACTAGGTGTCCATGCCTAGGATTCCATTTTGCTCCTAAATAAATATTTATAATATTTTTAAGTAATCAGGAATATCCTTTCATGTGCAATGCCTAAATAACACTTAATATTATTTAAATGCCAAAGTAATCATTTATGTGCAAATGCCTAAAGTACTCAAATGCATTTATAAGTAAAGTTCTAGGTGCAAAAATTATACGTTTCAACGCAGTTAAGTTTAGCAATCAACTTTTACTAGGGACCCGGTGTCGCGCCGTTGGGCCTCCTTGTTCCTTAATTTAATTTCTCTGACATGGCACCACTCCGTCGAGTCCAGTCATCCATAGTTTCCATCCCTCGGCAAGGAACCACATCGTTGGGTCCTTGCATTCACTCTTTCCATTCTCGGCAGGGTACCGCACCGTCGGGCCCTCCTGCCGTCATCCTTTCGTTTTGACTTGCGGGAACTTCATGTAGGGATTTCAGGAGCCATTACCTTCCATCCTCCGTCTACACGCTATTAGGGACTAATGGCATTGAGGAGTGAGTCCGTTCTCACTGCGCGCCCCCCAACTCGTACGTGACCAGCTCCGTTGTGGCCCACCTCGTACGCCCTCACGCTTTCCTCTTGAGCAAGCGGATTAGTGCTTATCTGCTCAAGCGTGGTATTCCGTCGGAAGTCGACATCGTCGTCGCTCTCCCTGTGTGTGATTTACTCGTACTCTACGACCCTTCATATTCCTTTGTGTGTCCGTTGGTGAACCGTTTCACCTGTCGCTACACACATTTCTCACAAACGTAAATTAGTAGCACTGTCCTCAATAATCACAATTTGGTTTATAAATCTGTTGCTTCATTAAGCATCTATAATTTACTTAATCATTACTCATTCGTCTAATCACATAATCAATTGCACAGCTAGTCGTTAAGCATCATTCATATGTACAGTTTTCATATCAAAGTTAATCGTTAAACAACATGAAATTATCCATTCACAATAACTACCCAAATGCACATATATCAATCAATCGTAATCATAAATATACTCAAAATAAAATCATAGGGTTATTTTATTAATGTTTCAAACAGTTAGGTGACTCAACAGGTGCCCTCAATGTCTATAGTAGTCTAGGGGCACTACATACACACTTCAGTTACACATGTTACACTCAGTTAGACTCAGATTGACACCTGGATGACTGGTTCTTGTGCATTGATGACCACCACTGATTGATGATGAGGACTCCTAGTTGGAGTCAAGCTACTCCATTCAGTGATTCGAATGACCTCCTTAGGCAATTCGAATTGCTCAGTCATTGTTACTGTATTCTATTGTAATCATTCACCCTTATTGGGATATTGAGCATTGCTGCATGTTTTGCACAGTTTTACACCATATTTTCTATGTTCATCTGTTGTGATTGATTTACTTGTTCATTAGATCTGCTGTGACTAATTTTACATGGTATCAGAGCCATTGCAGGGACAAGATCTCTTTTCTAAGGGTGTTTCTACAAGAATATTTGAGTGAATTGCTCAAAAATTGCAAAAAGTTTTGGCATGAAAGATCTCAAGGGCATTCGCTCCTGTGCATGCAAAGCTTGAAAATACATCCAATACCACTCCAGAAGCTTGAGTTTCCACATAAATCCTGGATCTGATACATTGGACCCATTCAACATTGTTTGATCTCCAATCCCAGGTGTGATGCAACTCTAAAAGGGTGGATTGTTCGACCTCATTGTTCTTGGTTTATTGTGATTTGCAGGTTATTGTCTTCATCATTTGCAATCGCTACTCTTCCCTTGCAAGCTCCTCTACATCAGTGTGCACTCGCTCCTAGTAATGGAATACTCTTCTTCAAAGCCTATCCTTACCCCCATTCAATTATTTTGATTGGAAAGATTATATGGAGATCATATTACGTTCAAAAGGTTACTACCGAGTCACTCTTGGTCTTGAATTGGAGCCAAACAACTTGTCAGATAGAACCAAACACTACAACAAGCTTGATGAAGCTTATGGTCTTCTTTGTCTCTCCATCTCCAAAGATCTTCACTTCCATCTCAGCGGATTGAAGACTCCAAAAGCTATATGGGAGCAACTTGAAACACTATTTGGCAAGCACGACGAGATTAGGGCTTTTCAATTAGAGAATGAATTGATTGCCCTTAGTCCTGAGAATTTTGAGACCATTAATGAATTCTTCACAAAATTCAAGAACTTGAACATGCAGTTGAAGAACAATGGAGTTATCAAAGAGGATAAGCAATTGATCCTCTCCATTCTCAGCAAGCTTGGTAAAGATTATTCGGTATTTGTCTCTACTTTCAATTACGGTCGGCTAACTACCCCGAATTGGAAGATGCCTATCTTGAATGCCTTCATTGAGTCCGTCACAAAAGAGCATGACAAGTTGATTCAAATGGGGTCCATAAGCTCCAAATATTCATCCCTATATGTTCAAGGACCCAAGATCTCGAATGGTAAAGGAAAGCAAAAGAAGGAGAAGCCCAAATTCGAACCTCACAAGCAAAGAGAGAAAGGCAAACAAACGGATGCACCATCCAGTTCAAAGTTCAAGCAAAAGGGCAAAGAAGGTAACCAAAAATCTAAATGTACTTATTGCAACCGTGGCTTTCATCCCGAAAGTTCATGTATGAAGAAGACTATAGATCAAATGGCCCTCCTTTTGGAAAAGAACAATATAACTCTTCCTGACGATGCAAGGAAGAAGGATAGGAATGATGATCATGAAAGAGGACAAGCACTCATGGCAACTGTTTCGAAGCCCACTACTCTCTTGATAGATTCGGGTGCATCGAATCATATGGCTGAAAATATTGATTCTTTTTCTTCATTCGATCCAAATAGCTCCATCCCCATCCATTTGGGAGATGACTCAAAAATTTCTTCAAAGGGAAAAGGTACGATTCATGTAGATCATGGAAGCTTTCAGAATGTTCTCTATGTGCCTTCCTTGGCTTCAAATCTTCTTTCTGTGTATCAAATGACACACACTGGTGAACCGAAGCAAGTTACATTCAGCCCTAATACAGTTGAAATTTCTGATATCAAAAGTGGAAGACTTGTTGCAGTCGGAAAGGCAAACCACACTGCAAAATGCTATGAGTTTTCACACTTTATTCCGCTTGCAAAGCCCACTGCTCTTCGCACACATGGTCATGAGGTTAGTAGGATTTGGCATGAAATATTTGGACATCTTAATTATAAGTATTCGATGCTGTTATCAAACAATTCCATGGTAGATGGTCTTCCACAACTTCGTTCCTCGAAGGGAATATGCACTGGTTGCATTATTGGGAAGCGCCCCGAGCACAGATTCGACCGCGGAAAAGCTAGCAGAGCTTCTACAGTTTTGGGGTTGATACATTCTGATATCAGTGGTCCGTTGCCCCATATGTCATTAAATGGTTCAAGGTATGTTTTGACATTTATTGATGATTTTTGCCGCTTTACATGGGTATTCTTTCTCAAAAACAAGTCAGAAGTGCTTGGAAAATTCAAGGGTTTTAAGGCTTCTGTTGAGACCGCCACTGAGAGCAAGATCAAAGCTCTTAGATCTGATAATGGTGGAGAATATATCAAGGCTGAGTTGCTGCAACTTTGTGCCCAAAGTAGAATTCAGATCCAACATACAGTTCCCTACACACCCTAGCAGAACAGTGTAGCGGAAAGGAAAAATCGGTCACTGAAAGAGATGGCTACATGCATGATTGAATCAAAATGTTTGGCTGCAAATATTTGGGCTGAAGCAATCAATGTTACTGCATACATACAGAACTGTGTTCCACATTCATCCGTGAAATTTATGACTCCTTTCGAAGCATTCTTTGGTCACAAACCGGATGTGTCAAATTTGAGAGTTTTTGGCTCTACTGCATGGGCTAGAATTCCTTCCAAGAAGAGACGAGCTTTGGATCCACAAAGTATTGAGTGCATACTGATAGGATATGGGGATGAATCAAAGCATATAAACTCATGGATATCAGATCTAAAAAGATATTCATAGAGCGCAGTGTGCAATTTGAAGAACCGCTTCAAGAATTGCAACTAGTCGAGGAAGAAATTGTCGTTTCACCGCCTTCACCAGAAGAAGATCCGTGTAGCGATAATGAAGGTATGAGTTCTGATATTTCTGATATTTTAGTAGCACATGATGATCATGACATATTAGGTTCAGAATCCGACCATTATGATCCTCCTCAGTTACCAAAGTGGGCCCAAAACACTCTTCAATCTGTTGGTTCAAACCTTGGAAATCCTACTGATCCGAGACGAACAAGAGCAGACTTTCAAAGAGCAGGTATGGCTCTTTCTATTGCTGATCCATTACTTCCTGAGATTTGTTATTTGATGGCTGGTTCAGATCCCACATCATACTATTCTTCCCACCGAGATCCGATATGGCAAAGTGCCATGGATGAAGAGTACAGTTCTCTTCAAAAGAACAATACATGGGAGCTAGTTTATCTCCACCTAGAAGAAAATTAGTGAAGTGTAAATGGTCTACCGCACGAAAGTTGTTGTTGATGGATCTATCAGAAAATACAAAGCAAGGTTAGGTGGCAAAAGGTTTCTCCCAAGTCCAAGGAGTGGACTACACTGAGACCTTTGCACCGGTTGCAAAGATGGATTCCATCCGCCTTGTTTTGGCTATTTCCGCATCCAAGCACTGGGAAGTGCACCACATGGATGTGAAGAGTGCATTTCTATATGGAGACCTTGCTGAAGAGGTTTATATGCAGAAGCCAGAGGGATACACATCAGATCCATCATTAGTTTGCATATTGAAGAAATCTTTGTATGGGTTAAAACAGGCCCCAAGAGCTTGGTACGCAAAGATGGACTCCTTCCTTTTTTTCTCAGAATTTCCAAAGAGGCAAATCTGATCTGAATGTGTATCTTCAGCGAGTTAAAGGTAATTTGTTGGTTATTGTACTTTATGTTGATGATCTTCGCATTACTGGTAGCACTCTTACTTCAATAAACAAGCTAAAAACTGCCTTAAATCTAGCTTTTGACATGAGCGATTTGGGCTTGCTGAGTCACTTTTTGGGCTTGGAGATAGCTCAAAATTTTGATGGGATCACTATATCTCAGCAAAAATATGCTTCCGACCTGTTATTGAAGTTTAATATGGCTAAATGTAAGACAGCCCCTTTCCCATTCCTCTCAGGAATCAGTCTTGAGGAGGGAGATTCTACACCGCTTGCAGATTGCAGTATGTATCGACAGTTGATTGGTTCACTACTTTATTTGACACACTCAAGGACTGATATTTCATATGCCGTGAGTGTCGTGTCAAGGTATATGCAACAGCCACATGAGCTTCATTGGAGAGAAGCCAAGCGGATCTTGCAGTATGTGCAAGGTACGAGACAGTTTGGCATACATTATGCTGCAGATTCTGAGCTTGATTTCCATTAGAGAGATTTTGAGGTCAAAAAATGGCCTCCTAAGAGATGTACTACAAAAATATGAGATATATTAAAATATTATGAATTGAGGGTTTTATGGGGTAGGTATATATGACAAGTCACCTCCCACACTATTTTTTATGCACAATATAAATAACCATGGTTGAGTTACTTTTCAAAATTCACTAGAAATAAAATTAATAAAATAAGTCTACATTGATGTGACTAAGATTCATTGTAAATTCTCAAAAATTTATTGTTCTTTAGCATTTATTTGTCTTGAACTTGCAAATGAAATTAAATAATAAAAAACATTTTTAAGAGCTATTTTTTTAATTTTATGTTGACTTTTTATATTTAGTACTTTTCTCATGAATTTAATAATGTAATTTAATTGAGAATTTATTTACATGTAAAATGTCAATAATATTATTATAATCCACATTGCATTATTATTATTATTATTATTTATAAATCTATTATTATTATTTATAAATCTATTAGTATTCTTTATTAGTTTGACATTATGTTATTAAATAGAATGGAGTGAATATATAATTTAAAATTAAAAACATAAAAATGATAATATATTATTTTATAAAAAAATGTGAAAGGACTTTCTTTATGAATTAAGAGTACTTCACTTGAAAATGACAATAATATTATTTTATGAGAAAGTGTGAAAAGACATTCATTTTGAGTACTTTACTTGAAAATGACAATAACATTATTTTATGAAAAGACTATCATTATGAGTACTCTACTTTATGACTTAAAAGTACTTACACCACTACCTTGGTTAACTATGTGTTTTCATCCACCAAAGAAAATTTGACAAATAAGCATTCTTAACTCATGCAATGCCACCTCACCAAGGGGGATGATGTCATCTACTAGAATGTGATTGGTTGTATTTTATAGTACATTTTCTTTGTTTTGAGGCCATTTTTTGACCTCAAAATTTATCTAATGATTGGTTTTACTGATTCAAATTGGGCAGGTGATAGCATTGATCGGAAGTCCACTTCCGGTTATGTTTTCATGATTGGTCATGGTGTTATTTGCTGGTCCAGCAAAAATCAAGCAGCCATTGCACTTTCTTCAGCAGAGGCAGAGTATCGAGGGGCAGTTAATGCCTGCATTCAGGCAGTTTGGTTGCAGTGTATTCTTTCCGAGTTTGGTTTTGGTGGCACTACTTCGACTATCCTATTTTGTGACAATCAAAGTGCTATCAAGATATTCATAGATCTAGTTCAGCGGCAGAGGACCAAACACATTGAGATTCATATGCATTACATTCGACAGTTGGTGCATGATCGCACCATCATTCTGCAATATTGCCCTACTGATGAGCAAATTGCAGACATCTTCACCAAGAGCTTCACTGAGAAGAAGTTCTCTTACCTCCGTTCACTGTTGGGGGTGAGTTCCATCATGGTGGAGACAGATTGATCCATTATTATGCTTTAGCTCAAGGGGGGGCTTTCTTCCCACTGGGTTTTCCCTCTTTCCTCACTTAGTTTATTTTCAACATTTTTTGGATTATTGTATTGGGGTGACCTTTGGTCTCAGTTACCAGGGCCCCACATTATTTTTTGCACATCATAGTCTAACTTAAGGGGGGGTGTTCAGATATCCACATCATCTTTTTTCAGGATCTTGCATGCAATTAGGGTTTGCATGCAAATTCTAGGGTTTGCATGCATCCCAGTCACCAGGTTGATGCCTCCAGCACCTTAGCCACCTTATTCTAGCACCCGGGAGCCACTTACTTCATATTTTTTAGCCCTCCTAGTCAGGAAGGCACCCACTTCTCACATACTACCAGAGAAGGGCACACTTCTTCACCTACCACTTCAGTTACACTTAGTTAGCTCTGATTCTCCCTGATTTGAGGCTAGTTTCACTCCCGACTGACTGTTTCACTTCCGTTGGACCCTCCAGATTGACTAGATGACTTGTTCCGACTTCAGTTAGCCTCCCATGCGCCCTTCACTGATCCCACTTCCCTATATCAGTGCTACACACTTCAGTTACACATGTTACACTCAATTAGACTCAGATTGACACCTGGATGACTGGTTCTTGTGCATTGATGACCACCACTGATTGATGATGAGGACTCCTAGTTGGAGTCAAGCTACTCCATTCAGTGATTCGAATGACCTCCTTAGGCAATTCGAATTGTTCAGTCATTGTTACTGTATTCTATTGTAATCATTCACCCTTATGGGATATTGAGCACTGCTGCATGTTTTGCACAATTTTACACCATATTTTCTATGTTCATCTATTGTGATTGATTTACTTGTTCATTAGATATGTTTGTGACTAATTTTACACAAACATAAATGCAATTTCTATTATCGTAGTAGATCCACAAACCTTTAAGGAGCTGTGCAATCTTATTATGTTGATGGAGAAGCTAATGTTCAGTTTGCAAACTTTATTTGGTTGGATAGAGGTGACTTACTTGCAGCAGATAAATTTATACTTATATGCCATAAATATAGAACCTTGGAATCCTTTCCGTGCTGCTACATATGCACACTTCCTGTGGCATACTGGAGGGGTGGATTTATCTTCTTGCTATTCGGACAATCCAACCATCTCATCTGTTGAGTGCAAAAATATCTAGCCTCAACATACTTTCATTTCCACATACCAAGTGTAAAATCTCTAAATAGTCAAATGGTTTCCAAATATCTGAATATTCCCGGGTTTAATGAGAATCAGTTGCTGAATTTAAAATGATTATGCATTGCTAGATGCAATACTTCTACACTACGAGTTACTAATTTCCAAATTTTAGATACTAAATACCATTAAAATTCTACAACGGCATCAATTGCAAAAACTTGTAGTACAAGCCACTTTCGTGGCACGGGTGATTCACTAAAATATTACAATGGACAAGATCATGTATGAATCCAATCCTGTCGACATACTTAAATTTAGCTACTGACATAATTTAAAATTCTTATAGGTCGTTTCTCTAATATAAACCATTCAAACAATTTATGTCTATGGTTTGTCCCTAGGTTTTATGGGTTGGTGCCAAGACTTTTTACAAGAATATAAATTTTTATGTGTTTTCTATTTGTTATTGAGAACAACTATTTAAAGTTAACTTTATATAATGTAACTCTATACCATAATAAACCTGAAACGTTTCACTCTAGAGAGGTCCTATTTTGTGCATAGAATTCTATGTGCATTATAGTAAGCACAAGTCTTTGAAGCATGCAAAATCTCATAGTAGAAGAAATAATCTATGAAATAATTTTGGCAATAGATATCAAATGAGCCTAAAATGGGTGTAAATTGTTGATGCAAGTTTGACTTTAGTAATATTCAACACCATTATATAAAAAACACTATTATATAAAAGACAAACCAAGATAGAAATTGAAATTATAGTCCATGGATATTGTCGTTCTTGAAACTTAGTTGATAGTGTCATTGAATAAATTTCTAGTCCAACAACATTATTTAATAGACAAAGAGTTAGCCAAGAATACATAGATAGCAGCTCAACTACTTATTGCAATTTTGATGCAAAAAGATAGTGTTATAACTGATGATTCAAAATCTTAAAATTGTATTTGTTTCCCGAGACAAATTTAAAGTTTGCTGAAAAGTTATAAAGTTGGCCAAAACACATGTATATACTTCAAAATTAAAAAAACTATAGTACTGATTAAGACAAGCAGCAGCAGTATATACATAGTTTTCTGTGAAACATTGCAAATTCAACATTGAAATGCACACATATAAATTGGATATTTCAAGAAAGAAAGCTAGTTTTATGTGAAACATTGCAAATTCAATATTGAAATGCATACATATAAATGAGATATTTCAAGAAAGAAAGCCTTCTGATATTTTTAAATTTTAATAGAGTTTTGTCACTTTATTGTACAGGTTACAATGTTTCAACTTAAGAAATAATTGCAAAAGTAATTTAGAAAGAAAAAACAAAATTAGAAGAGATATAAATCATGTTAATATTATTAGAAAAGCAACTTATTGCTAAGTTTTTTATAGAGTTTTGTCACTTTATTGTACAGGTTACAATGTTTCAACTTAAAACATAGTTGCAAAAGTAATTTAGAAAAAAAACAAATTAAAAGAGATATAAATCAGGTTAATATTATTAGAAAAACAACTTATTGCTAAGTTTGATCAATTTCACATAAATTTATAATGTGAAAAGTTTTTGAACATTGTATTAATTGATGAAGAACGGGTAATTATAATACTACAACTTTAATGTAATGTAGTATTTGGATTAAAAATTTCTATTTGTATTTCATTTAAAAAATATCAATTAGTCTTTTGTATAAGGATTTCAAATTACTTTTGACATATCTATATACAAAATAACTCTTGTGCTGATACACTTTCAAAGGAAGCATTAGTTGAAGGAGTTTTATATTGGAAAGAATTTCAGAAAAATCATAGATTCAATGAAGGATCTGTGGATATTTTTTACTTTAACCATGCTTCAGGAACTAGTCATGACAGTATTTATGATCAGTATGTTATGATTATGCAAAAGTCGTAATGACTTGAAACTCCATGTATTGTTTGATTCGGTATCGAATATCAATAGTATGCTTTTTCTATTGAAAAAAAAGATTTCTATTTATATTTTATTTAAAAAATTAGATGTTTAAATTTATCATAAATTTTATAAATAATTAAAATTATATATATATATATAGATAGATAGATAGATAGATAGATAGATATATATAAAATTTGTTTGAAATTTTATATTATTTAATATATATATAATTTTATGTTATAGTTTTTAAATTGTTAAATTTGTTGTTGACTCGTTATATATATATATATAACATGGTAAGGTTTGGATACTTTTTTATTTTTTATTTTTTTTAAAATCATTTTTGTTTGAATTTTTGTTAAAAATACTGCAAATATTAGTTGTTGAGATTGCACAATCCCAATACAACAAGAGAATTTCAAAGATATGAATTTATTTATGTGGTCAAAATTTAATTTTATCAATTAAAAATTACAATTTGAAAAAAGATTACATGATCAAATTCCAAGTTCAAATCTAGAAGGGCTAAGGTATATACGTCATACATCTTTGTAAGAAAAGGGGTCCTCTTGTCCCACAAACAAGGGGTCTCATATATATTATTATTATTATTATATATAAATTTGTAAATATTTAAATATAAGGTTTTACTAGGACTGGTGTAGTATCTATCCATGTGCACATATGTGTTATAGAGTTGTGCACACTACCACACTCACATGAAGGCGATCATACTATGGATGTTGAGCCAAGTATTAGAACTGGTACTAATGTCATTTGTTTCATATTGCACTATTGTGTTATTTATTTACTAGTATCGATGCATATATATCTATAATAGACTCTATACGTTACGATCCTTGACAAAATTGACGGGTTAAAAAGTGGCAATGGAGAACCCATGGATATGCACATGCAATAACACACACATGTGTTCTAAAAAAAGAATATTGATTTCTAAAGGAATAAACTTTATTAATATAAAATTTGTGAACCACTACAAAAGTGCACTCATGTTGTCTTCAGTAAAATGCAAACCATTTATACACTTTAAAGGGATGCCTTCCATTAACTAAATGGCATTAAAAGGAGGTGATACAACCTACACTTTTGAGAAATGATTGATTGATTAGATAATGCACAACACTACATCTTGCAATCGTTGGACAATAAAAATGTCATTGAAATGTAACATCATATGAAGAGTGTACCTTTCGAAATACTATTTCATTCCAAAATTGTAAAAACACTTCAAAACTTGCAATGTCTTGGAAATTATATTATGTAGTGTTACTCTCCAAATACATGATCAAAATAAACAATAAATTAATTTTAAAAATGATGAAATATTAACTTAATTTTGTATTGAAATCTTTGGAGCTATAGTATTTACAATTATTTTTTATTATAAAAGATACAATGATTGACATCATTTGCAAATTTATTAAGATTTGTTAATTTATTAGGATTGAATTATGTAAAAGATGTAGTTTCATCCTTGATGCTACAAAATACTATTGTCTTTTTCACTTAATAAAATCTACTTTACTTTCATTTTTTTCCTTTCAACGTACCTTTGCACATTTTGAGGCAATTGCTAGTATAGTATCTATACACTCACCTACCGGGGCAAGCTAGACTCTATTCTTTATAGGGGATCTATAGGCGGTTATTTTATATTATCCAACCGCACTCGAACTCGGGCAAGCTATACTCTAGCCTTTATAGGGGATCTATAGGCACGTATTTTATATTATCCAACCGCACTCGAACTCTAAATAAAATTTTTATTGTGAAATAATAACTAAATAATTGAAAAATTAGATTATAAATTTTAATTGTATATATCTATTTTAAAGTTTGTATCTTAAATTTTAGTGTATTTGAAATTTATTATGGAATAGTTAAATATTGGGAATATTTAACTAGCATTTGCCCTTTGAGGGGCAAAAATGAACTCCCGTAGGAAAAGAGGAATGAAGAAGGAACAAAAACATAGGCACAGGTAGCGAAGGATACTGGTAGGAAAAGAGCAAAGTTTGTAACAATCTTAGATTACAAAGACATAGGCACTCAACCCATAACAAAAAATAATGTTAAGTTCATCAACACAGTGAGCCAACTACAATTGTTTTTCTCACAATCTATGTAGTAGTAATCTCAACACTATAGATTACTAATATATCTGGAATATATAAGCAATTTAAAAAAATATTTCTGCAATAATATCAATGAAAACAATGATTATAATAGCTCCTCAACTGCAGAAACTACTTGTGAACAAAATTTTGCTTTCATGCCATGTGTTGTAGCAATAAATTTAGGAATCTCCATATACAAGTATAAGTATATAATTCTTTACATTTACCAGTTTACCAATCTCTACAGGAAAAATGCCCGAAAACTTGTTGGTTCCAAGACACAGGTCAGTCAAAATTACCATGTTTCCAATATCTTGGGGAATGATGCCAGAAAGAGAGTTGTTTGAGACATCCAGAGACACAAACCTGCTTCTCTTCCCAAGCTCCGATGGAAAACTACCTGTAAGAATTTTTTTACCCAAATGAATTATCAACCGATTAAATGAACTTTTTGGATTATCAAACGATGAATTTTTTCTCCAACGTGTTTAAGTGAACGTTTCACTCATCATCGAGGTCAACCCAATATAGAGGAAATCTAAGGGGGTAACAAGGAAAATTTTGAGGTTACCCCACAGTAAGACAATGGTTGTTTTGTTGTTACCCCAAAATGTGCAATAAAATGTTGAAAGAAAAAAAATGGGAAGAAAAGTAGATGTGATGAAGTGGAAAATATAGTAGTATTTTTTTTGTGAATTTTTTTTGTTATAGGTTGGGATCCAACCCCATGATCTTCCACATAATGGTGGAGGTTTACCACTTACAACAAAGGGCAAGTAATGTTTATGAAAACATGTGTGCTAGTGTTGAGGTGGTGGTAAATGGCTTGCAACGATGGGTTAGGTAATCAAGGTGGACAAGGAGGGTGTAATGATGTCAATAAATGACTTACAGTAGTGGATTGAGAGATCCAATTACAATAGAGACAATTGATACAATGGATCAAAGGGGAAGGGGGATCCACGAGTTGGGTAATGTTTTTAAAAACACAATCTGGACATCATTATGGATACATAATTTTGACATCATTAAGGATCGAGAGATCAATGCAAAAAATTAGGCATAATGATGAAAGCAAAATGTGGGAGATGAAATTATAACATGAGAAAACAAGGTTGTTGATCAAAGAGGAGGAAGAGGAGGGGGTTGGAGACTCAAGGATTCAATGATACTTTTGATTTTTTTCATTAAAAAACCTTAGAATATTCTGCATTGGGTATGTCCATCATGGTCATGTTGATTTTTCAAGGTGAAGTTTGAGTTGTTGACAAGGTGTTTCACAAGAATATGTATTCTAAACATATCTTTTGAGTCTCTATATGTGATAGGTTTAATAGGGTTTCAGTGATTAAAATAATACTACAATTTCAAAAAACTGACTCGAATGAGTTTGCATTATTGGATATATTCACCTGTCTTCAATATGTGGGTACCTTGGAATTTGTTGCTTCTTTATGTCTTGCTAGAAAGTAATGTAGGTTTCACTTGTGGGCAGTCCATGCATTTGATGTGTACCTTACAATAGATGATTGTCATGTAGAAGCCCATGCTTGAAATGTGTGGAGAACTAAGAATTGATTTCCTTGAAGAAGTTTATATATATATGATATGTGGTTATTTTAAAATTGATTGCAGTCCATGTATATTTGAAATGTGTGGATAATTAAGAATTGATTGCTTTAAAGAAGCTTATGTTATATTTCATATGTGGTTATCTTAGAATTGATTGCAGTCCATCCACATTTAAATGTGTAGAGCTAAGTATTGATTGCTTTGAATAAGCTTATGCATATTAATTTTTTTTGGATAACTAAGAATTTATTGCCTTAAGGACATTTAAATGCATATTTGATATGTAGTTATTTTAGAATTGATTGCATGTAGACTGTGTGTTAAGAAGAATATAGTTAAGAGTTTTTAGATATCTGTGAATTGATTTCAATTTGATATTTCAACATGTTTTTTTTGTTATTTGAAATCAAATATAAAATAATCGAATTTATATATAATGGTGGATTGTTATTATTCATTAACAAATAATTATTTTAAATTATATTGTGTTTGATTTTGTATATATTTAAAATCATATGTAAAAGAATTGAATTCATATGTAAAAAATCAATATTTATAGAAATAGAATCTGGATAGATTAGATAATACTTCATTTCACAACCACTTAAACTAAACTCAATTAATATTAAAAATAATTTATAAAAATTTACAAAATCTTAAGCTTTATTTAAAATAAGCAATTTAAATTCTTAAAGTGGAAATTATCATTATTATTTATAATTTATCTATAATATTACATTAAGAAGTCTTAGGCAATTTGATTCTATCCGAGTTCTAAAAACCATTAAGAAAGTTCAAAATAATGGTGAGTTTGTTGAAAAAAATAGAGAAGAATGATGTGGCATGTTATAACAATGTTTTCAATTTCCATGGATTCAATCTTCTCATCTTTTTTGAAAATATGAAATGAAATTGTCACCGAATATGTCATTTTAGCTGTAATATTAATACCCAATAAGAAAATTAAAAATCAAATAAATAAATACATTAAAAACCTTCTCTTCAAATGGACACTTGAGAAACATTGTTAACATCGTCTGATAGAGAATTTGTTCTCACACCTTTGGACGATGGGAAACAAACAAAGTGATCAAACATCATGTTGCTAATCATGTCACACCATCTTGTACTTGGTGTTGTCTAATAGGGTTGTTAGACATCAACCTTTCAAAATAGTGATGAACCTCATCATAGCGCAAATATTCAAATATCTTAAATATTTACAGTTTGACTTCTTTTCTGATTTACAAAAGAAAAGCATCACAGTCCAAGCTGTCTAGCCATTTTTTTCGAAATAAAAGCATCACAGTCCAATCTTGTTTATCTACTTTTTTTCGACATTGGCATAATTCCAACACTACAAAGCACTAATTTGATATGAAAATACAGACTGACTACACATTTTATTAACAACTCTGGCTACTGCATCTGTTTTATATGCCTATACAATAACTAAAAACTATGTGCCTATATCCAATTTTTTGTTTTCCAATTTGTCTTTAACATGCATTAAAAAACTTACAATTTAGATTTTGAAAAGAGAAAATGCTTTTTGTTTTAGCATGTTTACTACAATCATATTCTTATTCTAAGCTATAAGCTACTTTTAGGTTTTAACGACCAACTGCTAAAACCCTACGAAATATCAAAAAGAGACAGGAGACTCTCAAAACAGCAGACCATCATCAACCAACACAAAAGCTCTGAATAAATTAATAACATCTGTTTAGTAATTAACAGTTGCAAAAACAAATAATAAGCGAGATTTCTATTCACTTTCATGGTAGATGCAACTGAATATGATTCCCCACATGAAATCACATTAAACAGAAACAAAATTTAGACTAATGAGGTGTGGAATGGAATGGTTTATGTTTAATCAAATCAAGCACATCTGCGAAACTAAGCAAGAAATGGGCAATCTACTCATATTTATTTACATTCATTGAAACTGTAACTACCGATCGACCCCATAAGAAGAAAAGTTGAAAACACTGATCGGAATCTAAATCTCAACCTAGGGAAGAATTGAGGCAATGCTCACTTGAGGTAGGAGGGCCTTCTGTTTGATGACGACCTTATAGCTGGGGTGGGAAACACAAAATTGTTCAATCCTACAGAAGGCCCTTGAAACAAGTCTGAATCAGCAGAGATTCCCAAACACGATATCAAAAAAAGCGTGAAATTGATCAATGGACCATGTATGAATGATGTCTTTTTATACAATTAGTTTCTTCCATAAAAACAGTCTAATAATATAAAGGCATTATAATCATAAAGGACCTTAGTTAAATATGCATACAAAAGAAGTATCAGAAGACCAGTAATTCAAGCCATCAGAAGTTTAACTTACACTAACAAGTAACCGCAGGCAGAGAAGTATGCACATCCATGTGGATCAAAACCCAATATCTCGAGGTAGAAGGCCTTGATGCAGTCAATGAATGCCTTGATGAAGGAACTGCTGAACTTGATGCAGGTGCTGCTGGCCTTGATACAGGTGCTGCTGGCATTGATGGAACCATGGACCTCGAGGTAGGGGTGGAAGGCCTAGATGAAACATGACCTATGCCAATGGCCATTGATGGTCTCTTACTTACTATATTAATAGAATTGTTTGACAAAGAAGAGGTCATTGTTTGACGTGAAGGGAAATTATTGCATACAACCTTTGATGTCTGTTCCATCCCTGGGTTTAAGAGCTGCACATTTAACAAGTGTTTTATTTTGTATTTACCAAATTACCCATGCATTGAGTTGCAAACAAGCTTGAAATTGATTATCTCAAGAATAAATGTTAGAAAGAAGGTCATAAAGGTTAGGTAAACCATGCATGGTAGGTAATTTGAAAAAATGTTAGCCAAGACAAACAGATCATCTTGGAAAGTGCAGGAGCAAACGTTGAACATAATATCAAAAACATGAACCCTTAATTACAGTTAGTAATACATATGAGCAGCATTCACAAGATTTTGATTATGAGCAGAAAACTCAAATTAAATTTCCTAAAAAAGAAATTACAACTGCAATAACTATGGTATTGAAATACAGAATGATTTCTGATGATAAGAAAATAAAATCATTTCAAGTTTTTTTCCCTTTTGTTGTTTGTGCAACTCTCTCTATCAAGTTTCAACGCATCTTTTTCTTGTATTTAATATTTTTCACGATTAGAAATATTGAGCAGAATGCAGAATTTCCAAAGTTTCAGCTAAGGTAAATTACTAAATCCATTTGGTTACTTTTTATAATAGAGCAACTTTTCTTTGTTCCACGACTTTCTATCTAGGTCCCCACAAATTTTTTTTTGCTCAACGTCTTCTAAATAATTTCCATCATTTCAATGTGCAATAATACTTCCACCAAACAATTTTACCATTTGACATCCCTAGGATGCCACAACTTTTGTTAGTGCTCATCCTCAACATATTTCAAACAAACTACAATAGAAGTGGCTTGGACTTGTTGGTGCCACATGACCTCAGAACAAAACAAAATACATGTTTAACACTATTCATGTTCAGGTCAATAAAAGATGAAGATCACACCATGTAAGCAAATGAAGAAATATCTGATGGGGAATATCTAAAGATAAAGTGATACAGGATTTAATTCTAGGCATTGTTAAACAAATATTCAGTAATATAAGAGCTCATGCATTGAGTCAAGTTACTGACAACATTTGCTTGATATTTTCCTTCTTTTTATTTTTCATATGATGCTAGACTACTTTACTGAATTTGAGGCAAAGTATAGCCTATAACATATTTCAGAAAAAAGAACTGAATCAAGTTTAGGGTTTAGTATAGTATTTTTATGCAAAATGAAATGAAATTAGAGTTATAAATAAATAGCGCTCTGAGAAAAAATGAAAAGTTTAAAGGCCAATGTTATATATGAATAGAGAAACAATACAAAGTGATACGTTGGATACTTAATTACTCTTGCAACTTTCTTACTTTCTTACTCTTGGATACGTTGGATACTTAATTACTCCTTTGCCTCTTTCTTTCACAACACACTCGGGACAATACCAATCCCCTTCAGGTAAATGGGATTTTGAAACACCAACACATCTAGAATGATATGCAGTGGGACAACTATCGCTTATAATGATTCCTTCTCTCCACTTAATCTCATTTAATTCACCCGGCTGGAAGGGAATCATGAGGGCCCTGGGCTGCATGCAGGACCTCTCCCCACCTTCCTACAAGAGCAGTTCATCGCCCAACGCGTGTGAAGGCCCTTCGAGATCAAACCTGGGTGACTGGAGAGATGCGGTAATATTTCTCAGCGCAGAGAAAAATTTGTACAGAGAATAGAAAAAGGTGAAACCCCAGCGCAGCTTCAGATCCTTCCCATTTAACCAGAGATATTTGCGTTCTCTTCAGGAGAAAAAAAGATGAATATCACCTTTCTATGATGTTCAGGGAATTGGATGAAATGGTGGAACAACATTTGAATAAGGTAAAAATTCTTAACGTGGGAGATTTCAGGTGGCTTGCAGAGTAGCCCAAGGTAGAAGGAGAATCGACAGGGTTGTCAGTATCATCTTCTGTGCTCTCTCTACGTGTGGGCATAGTAGAGAGAGAGGGAAGAAGTTCAAGGAAGACAAAAAGAAGATGCTTCCTCCAGAAGAGGAATGGGATCTGGTCCCTGAGCTGTGGTTGAAGGACACTCCATAGGGACCTCAAGGCGGTAGTTTGTTGAATATAGTTGCTGGAAATATTATGACAGGAGCTGCACGGATGGAAGGTGGCCTTCGTCCAACAAAGAATGATGATGGTCATTTTCCAGCCATTGTAGCATATATATTGTACATGGAGGGCCAATTACATGGCCTTTTGGATGGTCCATGGGAGAATCTATCCTACAGAAAATATTGGCGCAAGTCTATTGAACAAGCTTCAACTGTTGCAGAAGTCAAATATTATCTTTTGGAGGTAAGAATTTATGAGATTGATTTTTTTGCAGTGTAGATTTTTCAAGAATTTGCATTCTGAAACTCCTAGAATCAAATACCCAATTCATTTCTTTAAGTTGGTTTGGTTTCATTCTTTGTGCAACATCTTCTTTCTTAACATGTGAACAGTATAACAATTGTAAATATCTGAATTATTTCTTATTCATGACATCATATGGTGATTTTGGTTGGCTGAATTATTTTTGATATCGTGTTTAGCAGGCCTACATGTGCAAAGAAACTAGTAGGGTTCATGGATGAATATCCAAAGGGGGTTTAAGGAATACTCGTAAAGCGCTGCACCATGGCCTTGAAATTCGAAGCGTTGGTGTTCAGCAGCGTCGTTGACGATCTCTTGGAGGCTTTGGATAGTTTCTTACCACCCTTATTGGTTCCTCCACCATTCACAAACAGACTCACCGAGGTACCGAGACCGGCAGAATGAGGAGGCCGTAGCTCCATGGTTGTCACCAGCGCGGCTTCTGTGGAGTTGAAGTCGGTCGCCACGGTTTGACGACCAAATTCTGGTTCACTGTCGCTTGAGATCATGAAGCCCTGTGTCTATTCTTGGCTATACTCGTTTCCTGCCTGTTTCTTCTAGCTAAATTGCAGAGAGATATCTAGAAGCTCAAGACCCCTGTGCTGTTAAATCCAAATCCAATCCACGACACCATCCACGTGGAAGATTTACATTCTCTCTATGAGCGAGGAATCTAGCCGACGTGGATGGTTACGCTTCTCCTTGTGAAACGCCTACAGCGTAATTATAAAGATTTGATAATTAAAATTAAAATTTTAATATTGGATATATAATAAAATTTGAAATATTAAAAGCATAAAAGATGAATACGTTGTGACACATTATACTGAGACTCGATATATTAGTTATAGGTTAACCTTCTATGTTGCACTTATTTAGTGAGAAAAAGATGGCACATAAATATGAAATTGCTAGTCAATGAGTGGATTGTGTGAATGGCGTAGCTAGCACCACTACAAATACCAACCCTTGGAATTTGTGGAGATAAAAGGAACAACAATATTAAGGGTTTAAAAATGACAACTTGTGAGCTATCATGGGTGTTGTTCGGGATTTCTACCCTATAGTGAGGAGATGGACACTACCAACTGGGCAGGGTTGATAGGTAAATACATTACTTACAAATGACAGAGATCAGGATATCGAAAGACATACCTTTAACTAACGGCTGGTCCTAGCTTTCACTTGATCTCCCGCTTGACGAACCTGCAACACAAGGGGTACCTTCCTCAGTGTATCTTGACCATATAACATATGATGAAATTATAAAGCAATTTAACATCAACTATAATCAAGAATTAAGCCAAATAGACATGCAATCCAATACATATCTCATTTGGGGCAGGAAGGGTATTTTGACCTTTTTATTGTCAAAGAAACATGAAATCAGTACAATATACGTAACGTGTAGAGATGCTTCTGCAACCGGATCCTAGGCTCCTACTCTTCACTCTGACTTGGGACTTTCCTCCAACATAACAGTGCTTGAAGCAATCTTTCCTCTGGGTATTCTCTCAAGATTTCATAAGCATTATGAGTCTTCTGAGTGTAACCCCTCTCATGGATCCTCATTGTATTTATGGGACAAGGTAGGCAGTTTAGATCGAGAGGTGGTTGGATTGGGAGGTTGGGGAAGTTGAAAAACCAACTTCAACTAATCCCAATTCATCAAATTAATATATTTTTTGATTTCATCTTAAGATGTACGCAGGTTTCATACCATAGGAGTAGCATACGGGAAGCAACTTTTGGGCTTTACAACATGCGTTTACAACTTTTTGGGAGATGTACAGTGGTTGTCCTTGAGAAAAGTAGGGTATTTTCTCAAGGTGTACACTGGTCTACTGTGCAGAGAGGGGCGTACATGTGGAAAAATCAGGAGAAACTGAAATCTTTTCAGGTGAGGAGTGTACTTCTGGCAGCAAGTAATCCAAGGCAATCTAGCTCTTCAATCCTTTGTGTCCTTTTGTGTGATCTACAAGGCAAGGTGATCAGGGGAAGGAGAAGTGTAGATTTGACCTATAACAGATGCCCCCTAATGTGTGAGGTCAGAGGGAAACGATGGCCGAAATACATTATAAGTCCAAGTCAAAGGAGGAGCAAGAAACCGCAGAACCAAGTCACAAAAACACTTGAAACAACGATCAAGGTCAGGGAGCAATTACAATCTTGACATCATATAGAGGTGTAACATGATCTCTGATACATGACTAGGAGATGTATATATAGAGCATGGCCATTGAAATACAAATGTGGATCCATGTCAACAGAGAGATCATATCCATAACAACAAGTTGGATCTATGTCTCATGAAGAGTCAAAATGGGTGAGGCTCAGTCTTGCGCAACTTGTGGAACAACATAAATATGGTGATGCTATCAGAGCCCCAAGGTATTCATCCAAAACAACCCAAGGTACAAACCCTAACCATGTGAATAAATGAGCTGAAGTTGAACATGGTGGGTATCGTTTGATTACCGGTCATTGATGTATACCGTTAACAAATGCAAGGACTTCCATCGATAATTTTAATGGGGTCCAAGGTACCTAGTACAATCCAAACAAGTGTGAATAAGTGGACTTGAAGTCGAACACTTGAGGAACCTGTCGAATAAGAGACATCAATGTATTGCCATTTATTCAACAGCGAGGGAAACTGCCACCGATGATTGCAATCCCCAAGGTACTAACCGAAACTCTAAACTTCGTTCCCAGAGCATAATGAGCTGATGTCGATGGGAAGAAGGCCATTGGAAGGGAGGCATTAATGCATCCTCCATTATCCAACAAAAGGAACACTCACATGTATGAGCTGATGTGGAGTAGGACGAGTAACAAGATGAAACAAACTGGCACCAGGATGGCCAACACATGAAGTTAAGGTAAATTGTAGAATGGCCGACACAGGTTGTATCCTTGAACAGTGAGCATGACACGAAGTGACTTAGGTAGTTTTTAACATGAAGGGGAAAATGATATAAGTCCGTGATGTAGGAGACATAATAGACCCTCCATATGATTGGAATAATAACCAACCGGGGGAGTAAAAACTCAGAGATCAGGTTCACCCTAAGGTCAAAAACTAATACCCAACTGACATGAAAGACTCAAGTAGGTGTTGTGTTCAAGGACATGATTGACGTAACTGCCTTTGAAACTAAAAAAGATGCGATATACCTTTCTTATCCCTTATTCTTTTTGGTAAAAGAATGTTCTTCTTGTTTATTTAATGAGTCCAAGAAAAATATAAAACTCAATAGGTCCAACCATGTAAAAATTTTAACGAGCCCATGAAAGGAAGACTCAGGACCTACTTCATTGTTTACAGAGTTCAAAGAAGAGATAGAAGAATACTCTATAGTACTGATCTCTGGATTTTAATATCAAGCCAAGATTTGTTCTTGCTCGCCGGTGTTTTCAATTTTAAGGAGTTTGAAAAACTTAAACAATAACTCCATACACCTACTCGTGGATTTTAATATTGAGCCCAAGTAGGTTAATGCTCACCGTTGTTTTCCTGTTTATAGAGTCTGAAAAACTTAAACAATCCTCTATATACCCTCTTGTGGATTTCATATCGAGCCCGAGTAGGTGAATGCTCGCTTAGTGTTTTCATGTTTAGAGAGCCTGAAAACCCTAAAGAGAGGCTCCAAAAGTCATTTTTCGTACAGTTAGTCCCCTCCCCCGAAAAAGTATAAAACAATGAGAGGAGAACTCTTCTAGCCACGGATGACTAGAGTATTCCTTTTTCGTAAGTAATCCGCAAAAGTCCGGAAAAGGGTTAAAATTATACTTAAGCGGATGTCGCTTCAAATCCTTTAACGAGTCTGAAAGGACAACTATACTCGAAAATCTTGTCATATTTAAAGAGTCAAACAAGAGCGTGAAAGAACTCTATAACAAACTTTTTTCGTAAAGTTTTAACGAGCCTGAAAAAGTAAACTCGTGACCTCCTTACTATTTTTAACGACCTCAAAGGAGATATAGAAAAATGCTCATAACTTCCTTGTTGTTTTTAACGAGCTCGAAGTGAAGGTGGAAGAAATGCTCATAGCCTCATTACTGTTTTTAACAAGCTCGAAGTGAGGGTGGAAGAAATGCTCGTAACCTCCTTACTATTTTTAACGAGCTCAAAGTGAGGGTGGAAGAAATGCTCGTAGCCTCCTTACTGTTTTTAATGAGCTCGAATTGAAGGTGGAAGAATGCTCGTAGCTTCCTTACTGTTTTTAACGAGCTCGAAGTGAAGGTGGAAGAATGCTCATAGACCCCTTACTGTTTTTAACGAGCTCGAAGAAAAGGTGGAAGAATGCTCGTAACTTCCTTACTGTTTTTAACGAGCTCGAAGTGAAGGTGGAAGAATGCTTGTAGACCCCTTACTGTTTTTAACGAGCTCGAAGAAAAGGTGGAAGAATGCTTGTAACTTCCTTACTATTTTTAACAAGCTCGAAGTGAAGGTGGAAGAATGCTCGTAACCTCCTTATTGTTTTTAACGAGCTCGAAGGAAAGGTGGAAGAATGCTCGTAACCTCCTTACTATTTTTAACGAGCTCGAAGTGAAGGTGGAAGAATGCTCGTTGCCTCCTTACTATTTTTAAAGAGCTCAAAGAAAAGGTGGAAGAATGCTCGTAACTTGCTTACTGTTTTTAACGAGCTTGAAGTGAAGGTAGAAGAATGCTCATAGGTGAATCAATGTCTAAATGAATGGAAGACTGCATTATAGACTCTAGGAAAACTTCATCAGAAGGAAGTATATTATTCCAGATGGAACGCATATATAAACATTTAGATGGAGTCATCACCTGGTCAATTTCCGGGACCTAATCCCTATAAGGTAAGAATGAATTCAGAGGCTTCTTCTCAGTAGAAATTGGACTCAAAGAGAAATATGCCACAATATTTGATTGTGACATGGTAGTGCCTACTGACGAAGGATATACTTGGTCTATAGTTGCGTAATAAGAGGGATCAACAAATGTAATCTGATCGATAGTGACAATGATTTTGTTGTGAGGAAAATGCATCACACGAAAGAGCATAGACACCACATCCTGCATAGCATATACATAATCACACCCGAGGATCATATCAAAATCCATAGGGTCCTTTAAAACCATAAAATCAACTAAAACTGTTTTTCCACTCAAAGTAATAGGTACCTGAGGGAGGAATCCCAACGGTTCACTAGGTCTTCTATCGAAGGTCAAAGGCCAATTAATAGTTGTAACAAGGTTAGGGAAACCTAAATCTCTCCAAGCATAAGGGGATAAGATACTAACAGAGGCTCCTTCATCTATAATACATTGGTGAACCACATGGTTTCCGATATCAACCTTTATCTGGAAAGGTGAAGAAGAAGGAAGGCGAGGCCCAGTTAGACTATTCCAATCAAAGGAAATGATCCCAGAGCTTGGTAGGGATTCACTCGGCACAAATGAAGTGCCCCCCACTTCCGCATCTGAACTAGTAATGCAAAAGACTTCAGGGACAGGTGCATCAGTCTCCGAAGGACTGATGTGATCGGTCGAAGATTGCATCGATTCGATCACTTCACTCTCCGAGGAAAGAGTGGGGTTGACCAAAGATTGCATTGGTTCAACCACTTTATCAACCAAAGGTTGATCAGGCTTTTGGGAATCTATAAACAGTTCAGGAGCAGAGGATCCTTCAGACATGGACCACACTCTCCGCACCTCTGGAATGGCAAGGAACAGGTGAGTAAGGTGATCTCCCTTACAAATTTTACAAGGGAACTTTGGCTTCTGTCCTATAAGCTTAGAATCCTTTACAACAACAGTACTCTCAGCATGACTAGCATTGGCTGATAGCGTGCCCTTAGTGTGACTTGCAGTGGCTGGTTGCTCAGAAGCAGAAGAATTTTGAACTATGGACCACACTCTTTGCACTTCTGGAAGTACAGGGCACACATAGGTCAGGTGGTATCCCTCACAAAAATTACAAGGGAACTTAAGCTTCTATTTATTAGGTTTGTCGACAATGTCAACGTTCTCAGCATGACTTGTAGTGGTTGATTCAGTGTCTCCAGTATGACTCATAGTAACTGGTGACTTGTCATTAATATGACCAACAATGATCAATGACGTGTCCTCAACATGAGAAACATTGGTTGAAGACATACTTTTAGTATGATTAGCGGTGAATGAAAGTTTCCTCCTAGCATGACCTTCAGAGGCTAGGTGACTGTCCCTAGCATGACTTCCAATGGCTGGGTAGGTGCCCCCTGCATGAACTCCAGAGGCTGGGTGACTTCCCCCTTGCTTTGGAATCTTCTTCCTATTCTTCCTCTGTCTATTCCTTTTAGACTGCTGGTTACTAATATTACTATTTTCACCACATGAGGTAGAAGGAGGAGGAGAAGTTGCTACTTGCGAAGCAGGCATAGGGTTCTGCTGCTCTTGATGTAAAGTGCTTACTTGAGAAGCATCAGGAGCATGCAAGGCATTCAGAGTGGAAAATAACCAAACCAGTAGCCCTATAGTGAATCCTGGAAGATTCAAGGTAGCCATTAAGGGAGTACCAATGTTCCCAATGAATGGAAAAGCACAAGGAGCCCCTTGAATAGGGGTCCCTTGATTGGTGCTCACCGGGATGCTATCCATAGTTTTCGACTCAATGGGCCAAAAATATCTAAGGAAAACTAAAAACAAATGGCACAAATAGCACACCACTGAAAAAAGGTCCTAGGTAATCAAACCAGGCAAACAATGGCAAATACTCTCGGAAGCAAGTCTGGGATGATTAGGGCCCAGAACAGACTAACAGCGTATCGACGGTCAGTTATGTGGCGTCCTCCAAAGGTCCACTGGGTGCAAGCATTTGAATCATCAAACTGCTTTCCCTGGATTACTGCCAAAGGGTTACCTTCCATGTCTGTCCGAGGTGAAGTGGGAATAACCGCCCACTCTACCTGTGTAGAATCCTAAAGGTCTGATACTAAGGCTACCATCAATACGAAATAACCTGGAGGGACAGTCGTCAGCCTAATCGAAACGCATGGGCATAGTAGCAAATCCCGAAGTCCGAAAGGACCCCCGTACGTGAGTCAACTCTGGTTTATGGTTGAGAGGAAAGTGAGGGGATATCCTCAACAGTTCCAATCTCCCATGGCCTCATGCTTAGCTCTGGTTTAAGTAGAGTTTCCCAGGACTATTTGATATAGATGGATTTACCTAAATGAAATTCGTACTACGATTGTTGAGTAATGAAGCCAGTTCCGAGTAGTTTAAGGTGATTTAAGCTCGAAACTCTAGCCTAAGCTAGTTGATGTCGTGTATTCCTAAAAAGAAAATGTTGCTAATAAATTTTATTAATAATTTCTTTTTAAGGGTTACTTGTTACTCAAAGGTTGTAGTGCGGTGTGTGGAATGGTTTGTTATGAAAGTAAAGTGCAAAAGCTTTCAAATTCACAAAAAAAATTCTCTCTCCGTTTATGATTCTTTCAAAAACTTGAAACCTAAGCAATCCTAAAACAAAATCTTTTTGTATTTTCTTTTTGATATTTCAAAGCAAACTACGCTACCTTGAAATAATGCAAGACCTTAATACTAAACTATTTGAACAACTTTTTTGCTTTTTCTGATAACTGTAAAAGAAAGAGAACTTTGTACAAAAGCAAGCAAAATCTAACTATAAAGCGTGTGTAAGACAAACATCTAAATGGCTCAAAGCAAACGAATCAAGATACTCGATGAAGACTTGACTTACCAAGTTTTTGCAAAAGAAAAACTTGAGGCTTGGAAACGAAGTGAAAAAGAAACAGGGAAAACAGACACTTGTGACGGAAAGGCATACCTAAACAGGTTGCTCCTAAGCATAAAAACCCTAAGAAAACACTAATCCAAGCAAAAAGTAAGCAAGCAAACCAAGAATGACTTTAACAACACATGGACTCAACATAAAGACAAACTAAGAGGCATTGACTTACTTGAACTAAAATGATAAGTGTAACAACAAAATAATAATAAATTAATATTAAATATTAATATTAATTTATTAATTAAACAAATATCAATAGTCATGACCTTTTGTCGAAAAGGTGCATGACGGGCTTATATAAAGCCCAAACCTATGTAACTATTAATCATTTACCATACAATACATTTTTTACATTACTTTTGATCCATTTATGGACCATTTACGTTACCTACATTGGGTGTTCCCGTAAGAACAGTATTTTACTGTTCCAGTGGTATCAGAGCAAGTAGAAGTGATTAAGAAGTTTCAAAAGGATAAGATACAGTTAGAGAACAAGTTGGAAAAATACAAGACGAAACCTTAAAACCTCAAGGGACGAAAATACAACTTCCAACTCAGAGCAGTGATCAAGAGACGACTTTCGTAAAAGAAATTTACAGTGTGAAAATTCCCTATCAACACCCCAACCATAAAAACCAACACCCTAAGAAGGAGGAAATGTAGGAAGATAAAGGTACTAAGGTGATCAAAACTTCCGATGACATATCAGTACAGAATCCTGACAATCATCGAAAAATCAACTTGGGATGGATTGATCCCTCCACATATCAGAAGTTATGCTCGATGCTTAAAATTTCATATCAACATGTGTCGTCAAATACGACACCACAAAAAGAAATACATAAAAATTATAAGGCTTTGAGGACAAAGCCTTTCTAAGAGAGTGGCAATGTAACAACAAAATAATAATAAATTAATATTAATTTATTAATTAAACAAATATCAATAGTCATGACTTTTTGTCGAAAAGGTGCATGACGGGCTTATATAAAGCCCAAAACTATGTAACTATTAATCATCTACCATACAATACATTTTTTACATTACTTTTGATCCATTTATGGACCATTTACGTTACTTACATTGGGTTTTCCCATAAGAACAATATTTTACTGTTCCAATAAGACAATCAACAAGTATCTGAACCAAGCAACCTTTCGGAAGCAACCCTAAGGACTCAAACTTGACAGTCAAACCCTAATGTAAAGGATGAGACCAAGTGAAAGCATGCTAAACATTGCAACAGACAACAAACATCCAAAGTGCAGGTCTGTATAACTGCAACAACAACTAGGGTGAAGATATGCAGCTATGTCCGAAAGAAATAGTGGATGAACTTCAAAAAAGGGCTAGTAAGCAGCAAAGACACTTAAACAAAGACTCAAGCAAGCAAAAACACGCTAAAAGAGATTGGAGAGGCTTACAAGACTCAACAGAGACATATGAGCTATCAGGGGTCAGTGAAGACAACAAAGCAATAGGTTGGAAAAGAAACCAAAGCTCGAAAAACTAACCCTAACAGCAAAACTGGACACTACGGGAACATACACTACTGTGCCGTGTTGCAACCAGCGTACATCAGGACAGGTACGCTACTGTGCAGTGCAAGGAGGGGCATTCATCAAGTAACAAACGCAAATGTAAGTAGGGAAGACCAGCGTACATGCCTCAAAAGGGCACAAATAGGCTTTGCAAGCAATCAACTGAGATGAATCAAGCAGAAAGGAAAGCTAATACAAACCCACAAGGCCTCTCAGACAATCAAAAGATTGAAAAAAAGGGCTAGAAGAAAACCAAAATAACTCTCCTAGAGAAAAATAACTAAGTTGTTACTCCCCAGCGGAGTTGCCAGTCTGTTGTTCGGTATTCTACCCTATAGTGAGGAGATGGACACTACCAATTGGGTGGGGTTGACAGGTAAATACATTACTTGCATTACAATTAGTTCTTACAACTGACAGAGATCGGGATATCGAAAGACATACCTTTAACTGATGGTTGGTCCTAGCTTTCACTTGATCTCCCACTTGACGAACCTGCAACACAAGGGATACCTTCCTCGGTGTATCTTGACCATATAACATATGATGAAATTATAAAGCAATTTAACATCAACTATAATAAAGAATTAATCCAAATAGACATGCAATCCAATAGATATCTGATTTGGGGCAGGAAAGGTATTTCGACCTTTTTATTGTCAAAGAAACATGAAATCAGTACAATATACCTGACGTGTAGAGATGTTTCTGCAACCGTATCCTAGGCTCCTGCTCTTCACTCTGACTTGGGACTTTCCTCCAGCATAACAGTGCTTGAAGCAATCTTTCCTCTAGGTCTTCTCTCAATATTTCATGAGCATTATGAGTCTTCTGAGTGTAACCCCTCTCATGGATCCTCCTTGTATTTATGGGACAAGGTAGGAAGTTTATATCGATAGGTGGTTGGATTGGGAGGTTGGGGAATTTGCAGAACCAACTTCAACTAATCCCAATTTGTCAAATTAATATATTTTTTATTTCATCTTAAGATGTACGTGAGTTTCATACCACAGGAGTAGCATACAGGAAGCAACTTTTGGGCTTTACAACATGCGTTTACAACGTTTTGGGAGATGTACGCTGGTTGTCCTTAAGAAAAGTAGGGTATTTTATCAAGGTGTACGCTGATCTACTGTGTAGAGAGGGACGTACATGTGGCAAAATCAGGAGAAACTGCAATCTTTTTAGGTGAGGAGTGTACTTCTGGCAGCAAGTCATCCAAGGCAATCTAGCTCTTCAATCCTGTGTCCTTTTGTTTGATCTACAAGGCAATGTGATCACGGGATGGAGAAGTGCAGATTTGACCTATAACAATGGGGATAACGTCATGAGAATGTTGATACATTTTCAAAGACCTAGTAGTGTTGAGTTTTGGGACATAATCTAGTGACAAGTTATACCCATTTCCCTAGAGAAGTGTGGAGTTCATAAGTTACCGTCAGTTATTATAGGACAATACTTAGTCAATAGAGAATGATTGTTCAATGATGAAGCACTATTCTCTAATGACACGCAGCCAAGATTATGGAATTTTGGTGTAATGTGTTGTTTACTTTGAGTTCATTAGGAAGAGTAGCTAAGCGGTTGAGCTACCTTATACTTAGGTATGGGAATAGGTATGAGTCTCGACCTAATAGGGGTATAATGTCGATCATTATGATTTATAGCATATGAAGATGAGACTCCACTACAAGGGAAATGGTGGAGCCTAATGAACTTAGAGCAAGCTAAGACTTAGAAGATACATTATATATTCTTTAGATGAGTTAATGGATAGAAATTAATTTACTTGATAGCAGGACGGGGTATTCTTTTGAATCACATTATAAAGGACACAAACAAGGAGATTGTATGAAGAGCTTAATAAAAGCTATTTACTAAGGAAAAATGGGATTTAATGAACTAGAGAAATGAGGCGATAGGACTTTTGAGAAAGTTTCGTTTAGTTATACCTAATGGAGTGTTGACCTTGGGTAATAATAAGAGTCATAAGAATCTTAACACAATCATCATCCTAACCCGAGGAAATTGATTGTTATGAATTGATATATATATATATATATATATATATAGATATAGATATATCGTTAGGATACAATAGGGATTCAATAATTAAACAATGAACCAACGATAAAATGAAAAAGTGTGATATTGTAGAGGAAATAATGAGTTAGCATGAGTGATAGTATATGAAATTTCGATGAGGTTAAGTGGAATAAGAATATATAATAAATGGGAAAATAATGAATGAAAAACGAGAACCAATGTGTGTTGCAAAGAATAAAGTTATGATGTTCAAACTCCTATTATATGATGGTAGATTCCACTTATGTTTAATAATGCGATGAATTGTTGAATAAATATACATTTGTGTTCAAATATTAAGGGATGATGGTTACCACTATTAGTGTTTAGGATAATTGTGTTGCTTCCCATTATGTACAGGATCTACAGGTTCATATATATATATATATATATATATATATATATATATATATATATATATATATATATATATATATATATATATATGAGGGAAGGATCATGGATAGAAATAGGGGATGTATTAACTAAATCTAGTAAGGTAGTAAATGGAGTAAGGACATGGTAGGAAAATAATAAACATGGGAGATAATTGAAAGTCAATAACACTTGACCAATAGTCTAACAACTGTTATAAATCAAGTACTTTGGAATTTGTAATAACTATGTTTTAGGAGCAATAGTGCATTTCCAAGTCGAGAAATGATGAAATTATTTATTGATGAGAATGGGTATCTTTACAAAACTGGCAAGTACGAGAGTAAGATTATGTGTATCTCATGTCTAGTCATAACGTATAGTTGTATGAGGCACCTAGATAGAGGTGGTAGGTCAATATTTAAGGTATGTGTGAATGGATTTCTTTATTGGAAAGTTAATTAGTATTAAAAGATGGGAGCTACCTATGTATTAAAATCAACACTGTAAATTTTCTATGTGTAATGTGAAATTCTTGGGGTAGGAGTTATCTTTAACGAGTATTGACTGAAAAAATAATAAACATGGTGTTATTCAAGCTATTATATATGGGAGACCATTCAAGAAACTGTCATGGTGGACCCTAATTAAATTTATTAATGAGAAGGTAAGTGGTATACATTTGAGAAAGATTCAATAAAGCTAGCAATTTTCAAATAAGTCATAACAATACCCCAAGAACCCAAAATAAATGTTATATGAGAGATGACATTTTACTACGAATCACAATTCAAAAAGGACTATAATTTTTTGTTTTTGTAAAAAGAGTAAATTTTAGTAGACACTTGTATGTCTAATCAAATGAAAGCCAAGTGGGGAAAGTATAGCCCAAGTCCTGCTACCTATGAGGACGTAGAGACGATGCATCGATATTTTCCCTCACTATTTTTACCATAACTTCGAGACAAAGTTTCCTGAAGGGTGGGTGTATGTAATGCCCCATATTTCGACTAGACAGGTTTATCCGTGAGACATATTACACCTTATTTTCTTATTATATGTTGGACTCATCTAGAATGAGTAAACTATAGTTATGACATGAGAGACCTGATTATATGTTGCCACCATGTTTATGTTGTTACTATGCTATGTTGTCACTATGACTATGATGTTACGATATTATGATGTTACTATGTTCATGCAGTTACTAGGTTATGATTATCATGATATTCATTGCTTTTATGATGACAATATATGTTTTAACGTTTTCATTAATGCAATGTGAAATATATGATGTTGTAGTGGATGCCATCCTATGATGAAATTGATTGAATTTTTATATGTCATGCATACCTGTGATGAGATAAAATTGTGACGTGAAATAAAATGATGTTGATGATATGGATCAATTGGTGATCAAATGGAAATGCTTGTTATAAAATGTGTATTTTGTGAAATACTAACCTACAGGACACAAGGGCTATGGGATAGCCGAATACTTGATCTGATATATGGGATAAGAACTTGTCCATGCAGTAAACCTTAGCAACCAAAATTGATGATACGATGACAAGGTCCGATAATCTCGATAGCAACAAAGTATGATTTGACAAGGGTGTAGACCTAGTATGTTGAGAGGGATGGATGTATTGACCACCCTATGTTTCTATGATACCCGAGGTCGTGGGAGGGCCGTGCTGAGACATGCTCCCCAATTTTTTGTGATGACGATGGTTGGATGCCTGCTAGGAGAGGCTAGGTCCACTAGTTAGCCGACACTATCGCTCTCAGGATGCGGACGTAGGTTAGGATGGGAGGATATGTTAGTTAGTACTGTTGAGGGTTGGGTATCCCTTGATCCTAATGTAGTGGTAGTAAGTGTCTCTTCCTTAAAAATAATTGATTGATTAATTATGGTGAATCTCAAAAACATAAATGTTACAACTTCATTGGTTAATTATTAATGACTAATGATGTTGAAATGATTATGATGTATGTATGTTGAAAGGGTTAAGTACTTGTGATTGTTTGTATGTGTGATTTTTCTATCAATACGAATCATTATTTTATCAGTCAATATATATGCATAGGAGAAATGTTGTTTTCTTATAATACGAGTACAATCTATGCATACACTGGCCACGCATGCACACCTTGTACATGTACACTAGTATTAATTTGATAACTATTGGTTGTGATTGCATTCTAGATAAGAGTCAGTCATGAATTAGTGAAGTCTGAATGATGATTGTTAATCATGTAAATATGCATAAATGGATCAGTTTGTTAGTTGTTAATTGCATGCATTAGTAACTAATTGTTGGAAATAGTGTTGTGCTTAGCATCATTTCTGTTTCGTTCGGGATAGTGTTGTATTTAACATAGTTACTATTTAGTTTACACAATTAGCGTTGTTTGGTCGAGCCTAAGTGTCCTCCTCTTTGAATAGTCAAATTATTTTGGTTAGAAGTAATTAATGTTATGTTTATAATCTTTAAGGTCATCATGTTATAAAATAATAATAATAATTATTATTATTATTATTATTATTATTATTATTATTATTATTAAACAAACAATAAAGTCCATTGTATGTTATTATATGTTTTGTCAGTTACTAAATTATGTAAATTGCTTTGTGTGTAGGATGGAATAATAATATTATGATTGCATGTTAAAAATTTGGAAGGAAGTGTATAATTAAATAATATTATGTTTAACATGTTACGATTATTAAACTTACATTCTTAACCCAATACATTTCTGTCATCTGTTGAATCTGATTGTAATTTAAGATAGTTAAGACATATCCTCCTCGTTATTTGAACCAAGCTAACTTATTGTCTTGATATGTTAAAAACATTTAAAGAACAACAATTAAATGAATTTTATGTTATCAAAACTTGTCTTGGGAGTTAAAATAGATAAGTCATGATTTCTTACATAAGGACATTCAACCAAGTGACTGCCCAAGGGATGTGGGGAATTTAATAAACATATTTTATTAATATCTTTTCTTGAAAAATGTAATGGCATTAATGAGTGGAAGGCGGTGGAGTAGGAACGAAGGAAGGAGGATGAAATGGTATTTAGGGAGGTCTCATGATTGAGGAGTGGGGTGGTTCTTTTGGAGTGAATATGGAGAACTATGATTTTTTGGAAGCGAAGGAGGAGGTGGGAAACTCCACGGGAAATACTGCATTGTTGAATAAAGGGAAGTTGCTATCGAGATTATCGGTTGTGGGCTTGGGGGCTAGGAAACCCGCTGGTTTCCTAGGGCCAGCATGATAAGAGCTGATCGGCATGGTGGTTCATCTATTTTGGCTATTAGGGCTTGGCCCAAAGGAGCTGCGGGATCTACAGGATCTAGAGGGGAAATCTAGAACCTACCGGATCCAGGTATTTTACTATTAGTTAATTATTTAAATCTTGAATCTATACATGCTTTACTTGCTAAATTGATTAGCTCATAAGAGAATTTGTAAAATTTTTTATGGTAGATACATGTACACATGAAAAATCAGATTTATATGCTATCCTATTTATGAAAAGGAAAAATAAGAGACGTAAGCTTAAACATAGAAATTAATTGAACAACAAATGTTTTATTCAAAATTCACTAGAAGAGCTCGGAATGAGCTTAGTACATAAACTATCTTAGAAATATTTAACTTACTGCTCTGCCGAAAAACAAAGCACTACAACAAGAAATCGAATGAAACAACAATCCAATCAGCACCATTCTGAGCGCACTTTTCAAGCAGGTGATATGGTTTTTCTTCTTCTACGGCCTTACAAGAAATCCTTCCTGAAACTCAAAGGGTGTCATAATATTGCTCCAAAGTTCTATGAGCCCCATAAGGTTCTTCAAAACATTGGTTTCGTTGCTTATAAATTGGAACTTCCTCCTTCTTCCCGCATTCATCCAGTATTTCATGTCTCTTCTCTAAAGAAAGTTCTTGGCACCAACATCAGAGCGCAGACTGTTTTACCAGAACCAGATAATGAAGGATCCATCCTTTTGGATCCGGAGGCCATCCTAAATAGGCGCACTCATCAACTTCTCTCTCGATCTATCGCAGACGTATTAATTCAATGGCACGGAATGCAACCAAAGGATGCTACATGGGAACCACTCCTTCAGATTCAACATCAATTTCCACATCTGAAACTTTGAGGACAAAGTTTTTTCTCAAGGGGAGGGAATGTTAGGAACCCGTGCCAACCCTTCTCTTTACTTTGTTAGTATATTGTTGTTGGACGCATATTATTTGTAATTCATCCCATAGTATTATATGTTCCAATATGGTATTGATCCATAGTTTGTATTAGCCCATAGTATTATATGTTCCATGGTATTGATCCATAGTATTGGACGCATATGCTTTGTAAGTCGTCCTATAGTATTATATGTTCCATGGTATTTATCCATATTATTGGCACATAGAATTAGTATATAAGTACGTGTTGAGACCAAAGAAGGAATCCATGCATTATTTTGTATTGATATTTCTCAAAGGAGGTTTCCCCCTCGAAGTGGCCCGCAATCAATAAATCTCTTATGTGTTATGTTATTTCTGATATATTGTGGATTTTCATTAATTAATTGTTGGAGGTTCCTCACACAACCCTTAAAATGTGTTTTCCAATTTATATAAAGTCCAAATAAAATCTAGTAAGCCCCAGGCCTCAAGATCTGGTCAACTACCACCAAAGAAGATACCATCCGATGATAAAAAAAAATGACATAATAAACACATAATCAATATTTGCACACATTTTCACTATAACTAAAATAGGATAATACATCAAAAGTAAAATAGACTTCCTAGTTTCACATAACAATAGCTTCCAAACATACCTCAGGCTCTGATCAAAGAGGAGAATTTAAAGACACAAAGGTTCCCGAGTGGGATTCCTTTATTTTACTGAGATAATATTCAGTTTGGTGAACCCAAGACCCGTGAAGAGATAATTCGGAAAGCCAAGCACTTGTATGATTAGAACAAAGGAAGGACATATTTTATGAAGTCTTGGAATACATATAATCAAGGTCAAGGGAAGAAAGGATTTAAACCTCCTTTCATCATAAACCAACCAAATTCATATCAGTAATCCAATCCAACTTTGAATGGACCCTGGATGGTAGAGTCTCGTGGAAAAGGAACAAGGTAGCAACTCAAATATTGAGGATGCCAAGGAGACCATTGTTTTAAAGAGTGTCCTTAGACGGGAGACATAATGAGGAGTATGCAAAACATACACGAATAGAGTACTATGCAAGATGTGACTAGAAATATTCCCAAGATATATGTAGCCTTAAACAACTAACAAGAATCTCACCAATCCAAAAATATTCTTGAGGTTGAAGGTAAAATTACCAATCAACCTTTTTCCATTATAATTGATCTAGGAGCAAGTCATAGTTATATTACTCCTAATTTTGTTGAAATATTTTATTTGAAGTAAAGTAAGAATGATAATTCATGGATGTTTTAGTTGAGTACAGTTAGAACAAAAAGGAGAATCGGTGAGATAGTAAAGTGTTTTCCATTAGATATGAAAGGACTTAATACTTTTTCATATATGAACATAATACCACTTGACTAATATGATGTTCTTATTGGGATGGATGGTTTGTAATACCCCCATTTTGACCCTTAGGAAGTATTGACTTTTAATGTAAATATTGTATACATGCGATGTATGTTTTCCTAGCATGGAGCTCAAGACCAAGGTGTTAGAAAAACAAGATCGCAGAGCAATAAAAATAAACAAAAATGAAAATATAATCACACACACATTACAAGAGAGACACAGATATATCGTGGTTCACCCCAACTTGGGCTACGTCCACACTGAATTTTCCAGTCCTTATTATTATTACCGTCCAGCAAGGTGAAGGGATACAACCTGTAGCACAGCCACTGCACTTCCTCTTCACTGTATCATAGTCTCTCTCCCAATCTTAGAGATATTTACAATGCATCAAACCTAATACATCATTAACCCTATCCATGTTACAAAGTATTTCTTTTATAAGGGAAATACAATGGGAAAATACCACGGGTTACCCAAAACCATGGGCCCTAAAACTGGTGGCAAAAATAGCCCCAAAAATTTTCCTCTAGGGCTACGCCCCCCGGACCCCCTAAGCATCGGGATGAGATCATAACCAAACCTAGGGTACGGACATGGTTGAATCATCATCTATGAGACTGGAAGATCTGGCTCCACACCCAACACAAGGGCCCTCTAGTGTATGATCGGATTTTATTTAAAATGGACAAATATCTGATATTTTGCTATATGAACATTGTAAATGGATGTAAATATTAATATTTCAATAAAATACCAAAAACGGGCTATGGAAGCAACTAATTAGAGGGGGCCATGTGTATCCACTAGGGAGTGGTGAGGGGGATTGTGGGATTGAACCATATGCTGCCAAATGGCATCTTGAGAACCCATTTGACTTTCCTTGCTGACATTTAATTCTGTTGTAAGGAAGTAGTTGAAGAAATCAGTCCATGGCTTCAATGGAGCATGGGAAACCCATAAATTCATATGGCAAGTATGGGCTATGTTTCCTTGACCCACAAGTCACTCTACCTCATGGGAATTCGTTCTTCCTAATTCCCATTCCATTGTTGATCAGCTAAGCTTCAGTTTTCATCCATTACACAGTGCCAACAGTGAGAAAAACCAGAAATCGCAACTCAGTATTAATCCACGTTTTGAAGTGCCATAAACGCCCATAATTTTGTGGGGACAGTGAAATCCGATGGAGGATCCATAGACATGAACCTTGGGGTGAATTTGAGAGTGTGAGATACCCATAAATCCATGGGAAAACCCAGTTTTTATAGCCCGCAAATCCAATTACGGGATTGAGTAATTTGGTCACTGAATTGTGAGAATGCACGTGTGACTGGCAGAACTGAGAATAGAATAGAGGTTTGGAATGCTTGATAAACCCAATGAAGGCTATAGTATCAAGTATTTAGCAGCTTGGTCCTTTATATGCCCACCCTAAAGAGAACTGGAGGGAAGGGATGCTTGAGGGACTGTGCAGCAGAGAAGGGGACCTTCCTTGTGTTGGGTGTGGTAGGTATTGTGGGTGCTATGAGTGTTTGAGTTTAACTTGAGATTCCTGTAGCTCTGTGGTTGACCCCAATGGCTTAGCATCCTCCTCATTTGTCTCTTGTATGATTAATAAACCCAACTGGTGTTGGCTTAGCATGACTGTTATGTAAAACCATGACTGTGAGTGAGCATGTTTAGTTCCTCCTTAGTGGATACACATCCCAACTCTGGGGTGGTCTCTCAGTTGAAAGAATATAGGATGGACAGAGACCTATGGTTGGGGGAACATTGCTCTCACATAGCCAGTTTTTTGGACAGCTTCGTCATAAAGATAAGTATTCTATGTGGCTTTAATTGTATTCATTCTGTGTTCTGCAATGTTTAATTTGATGACTTTTATGATAATATGTTGAATGCATGATGCTCTTGTGTGTGGATGATGTTTATTTCCGCTGTGTTTATTGAGTATGATCCACACACATGATTTTTTATTTATTATGAATTTGTTAGTAATGTATGGGGTTGAGCTTCTCCAAATAAGCCCCTGAACGTTAGTCATGTTCCCTCCCTTGCATCGGATCGACGGGAGGGGACGTGACATGGTTAGATCCACATCATGTTATTTTGGATTTCCATAGTAAGACTCTCACTTGTCTTGATAAAGAAGGATAGAAAAATATTGATATCCATATGGGTCATTCCTCCCCCCTTAGGAAGCAATGGTATCCATTGCGTCAAATCCCTTATCATATGTGGAAATGTGTGTTGATTTGAGCTCCTGGTATAGCATTTGCTGAAGTGGAAAGGATGCCTTTCTTTGACATCTTCAGAGGGTTGTAATTGTTGTTGATGGATGCACTAGAGTTGTTCAACAATTGTGGTTGTCATGTTATCCCTGGTCTGCACTAGTGTGGATGATTTCTTTATGGATGATCACCTTTAATGCGTGGCCTTTCACTATAGAGGTACTCGGATAGATGATGCTGCAATGACTTTGTGTTCTTCTTGTTTCTGCTGAGTAGAGAGATCTTTTGCAGAGGTTGTGGATGTATTTGTGATACGGTGTTCTCCTTTAGTGGCAATTGGGAATAGGGAAAATTTCCCAATGTGGGAGATTATCTTCCTGCACTGCTTGGTTGGGGTCCATGAGACTGCAACTATCTTTGGTATCCGATTGAGGTGTCCTCCCAAAGTGACAATGACACTATGAGGTCGTGATTCATATACAACATGATGCTTCCACATATATGGTTGTCCTAGAAGAACATAACATACTTCAAGTGGGGAACATAACATACTTCAAGTGGGGCCACATCAAACAATACCTCATCTTTGAAGGGCTTGATGTCGTATGGTAGGCGGCATTGATGACTAACGTGGATACCTCGTCCTTGGCTTAGCCAACCGATGGTGTATGGTTGAGGGTGTGGTGTTATTTGTAGCTCCAATCTCCTGATGACTTCTGTCAAGATCATGTATTTTTGGCTGTCGTTGTCCACAAAAAAATGTAGGGAAATTCCTTTCACCCACATCTATGAGTGGAAGAGGCGCTCCTCTGCCTCCGACTCTTCAGGTTCCTCTGGTTGAATCTGTGTGGTAGCAACAATGACACTGGGTTTTACATCAATGATCTACTTCTCTTTGTCTGTGGCTCTGACATTGGGTTCTGAATCAAAATCAGAACTGGGATCTGATTCTGAAGCTTTGATCTCAGCCACCAATGACTTTTTTGAGCGGCATTCATCAATGTTGTGCCAGGGGATTTTGTGGAACTCGCACCACTTCCCGGTGACCTTCTTTGTCTTTCTGTTACCCTTCTTTGCTTGTGGTTGGGACTGGTTTTCCTTTCCATGTCCCGTGTTCTATGATCCATAGTTTCCCTTTCCCTGTTTTGGAGGATCCTAGGTTGGTCCTCCGACTAGATTCTTTGTCCGACCACTTCATAGAACATGTCGAACCGACGTGTTGACTAGGTCCACCATTCGACCACTACATGTCGATTCAGTTAGTCACATCAGTTAGTGAAATGATGGGTCGTTATGTAACTATATGTAAACTATATATATATATATATGATGGAGATCCATATACAGGTGGCACTGAGACATTGTAATGTACTTTGGTTCTGAGTAATAGAAAGACGTGTTGGCTCTGCCACCATTACTTATCTTGTGCTCCTATCTATATAATTGCTTGTTTAATCTATATCATGTATCGTTGGTAAATATGCAACCACTTAACTACAACATTGGTTATGTTTCCGGTGATACATGCATAACACGATAATGAGCAAGATTAAATGATAACATAACATGAGATAAGGGAATGGTGTGAGAGAAAAATAGCAAACTACTTACAAAATTATGCTAGATGAAACAATTTGACTATCGCTCAAGCAAAGGAGAAGTTCTTTTCGGAAACACATGAAAATTTCATCGAGTATGTGTCATTCGCATTGAAGAAACTTATGGATAAAAAATATGGGAGATGAAATATATCGACAATTTATAACAAAACTAAACAAAGGAGGACGCACAAAATTATCTGAATGGTTCGAAAAAATTGCTGATGAATTATGTGAAGAGTGCGTGATTGAGGAATGAGTTTCTGTCGATAACGTGAATCATAGGTTATACAACAACCTGAATGAGAAATTTATTTTCTCTCTATCGATGCTTCTGTTTAAATTCTTGATCAACAAGGGAACAACACATATTGTCGAACCTCGACCATTATTGTTACCACCTCTACGAAACATGAACTAGGAAGAAAAGAAAAAAAAAGGGGAAACTTTTGTGACAGAGTGAGAGTGGGAACACTTCCTCAACAAATGAACCGTTGCACCACTCGAGTTCTCTAAATAACTTTGGGCCATAAATGGGGGGTATCTGACCACGGTCTGATAGAGCAGATGAATAATGGTCGACAGAAGAAAACACAAGATGGCTAGTAGTGAAAAATATCAAAAATTCCTGAAAGATATATCAGTGATCCATAAAAGCACTCCATATATTCAGAATATAGAAAGAGAAAAGAGGAGGAATAGGTGAGAAGAGTTAAGGGAGAAATCTAGTACACTCCATAAAAAATGCAAGTCGATTACAATGACAAATGAAGATGGAAATCCGTCGGAGTCGAGTCAAGCTCAAAAAACCGGGGGTGTTGATGAATACATGTCACCGATGGATGAAAATATATGGATGGAGCATGGAAGCACTCTCCAGGTGAGTATACCCAAAGCTATCACTTTGCATTCCCCATTACATTTGACATAGAGTGCACAAGTACAAGAAATGGTTGAAGAATAATTAGGAATTCACACTGGCCAAACTGGCATTTGGAGTTCACAGAACGATGAAGATGATGAGTTCAATAGATTATTGATCCATTGAATGCAAGAATTTAATTGGGTTACTTTTCAACTCGATTTCTCCAACTGAATTTTTCATCTACTCTATTCAGAACGTGAGGGAGCACCCCCCCAGTCACTTCCAACATTAAGTGATTCATCGAGTAAGTTGGGATATCCAAAACGAAGAACAACTTAGGTAAAATAGAACTTTACCTAGGTTTTGACATAAGCTAATGAAGAAAGTTGGACCCCAACAACAAACGATGAACCGACCGGAGCCATTCATATTGTGTCGAAAGTGAAGAACGTGCATTAACTCCTGTCAATGCACATCAAGAGCTAGTACTTGTTGAAAACAAGTGTACGAGCATTTCTGTCATTGGAAACAATCCACCATCACCACTTGTGAGATTAGAAGTCGAAGTCGCAATAGATATGGCACACATGACAGCACACCTTCCCTTCTATGAAGGTGATGAAGACCCACAAAGACATTGGTTCATTTGCGAATCAATATGGGAAGCTAATGCTATTTCTAATGAAAACAGAAAAATGGTATAGTTAGCGAATGCCCTTCAGAAATGAGCACTCATGTGGTACATTACTTTTAAAGAAAGGATTCCCACTGCATAAAAATCTCAAATAAAATAGCAATTTATGTCTTTCTTCAAGACACCAGATGCCAAATATCTTGCTGGAAAAAAATTGAAGACCACAATTCAGAAACCAACAAAGACTGTAAGGGACTATGATAAACAATTTACAGATCTGTTGAGCCAAATCGAGCACGAAATCGAAGAATCTTTATTAGTCCAATAGTTTGTGGTTGGACTGATATAGAAAATCAGAGTGCACATCCGGTTCACTAATTTTAACACATATGAAGATGCTTCGCTAAAAACAATGCAGATAGAAATGGATGATGACTACCTTATAGCACCTGTCGACCACCACATCGAAGAACGGTTGGAAAGTATGCAAAAATATATTCGCGAAATCAGTTTGCGAGGTGCTGATCTTTGGTGCACAAAATGTTCAACAGTCGGTCATACAAAAAATTATTGCTAACAAGATGACCGCCGACAGGATGTCAAGTTTGTACAAATGAAACGTTTCTATGTCATCTGCCAGGAACACGACTCGCATGCAACGAAACATTGTCCCTACAACATGAAAAACGATCAAGCTTGATCGTGCGCTATATGCGACGTCAAAACTCATTCCAAAGCAGAATGTAGCTTAAATCTAATGAAAAAACATAATTACCTCGCAGTCTATCAAACCAATGTTGTCAACTAGAGAAATGATAGAAACGACAGGAACGACGATCGACGATATGACAAAAGAAATGACAACTTCCATCGATGGGGGGATTTCAAGGTCACGGACGAAACATCAGAAATCGAGATCCTCGACCACGTTGATGACTACAATGCTTTACATGTCTAAGTGAAGAACATGTTTTTGCAGAATGTCCCTTCAATGATCGGACAGATATGAAATTTTGTACCAAGTGTGGAGTGGGTGATCACTTCTTGGAGGATTTACCCACCATACTTGAGAAAATTACTAATAAAAATAAAGTTAACATCTTGTCTAGTGTTCCAAAGTCTGCTATTGTTAAAACTGAGAATCTTCAGATTGTCACTCGTCAAGGAACTATAATTGTTGTTGATAATCCACAAATTAGAAAAATCAAAAGTAAATATGACTATCCTAATCAAATTGCACAGAAGCACTTATATAATAATGTTGCAAAAGTATTTCAAGAGTTAGCACCACAAGAAAACAATGATGAATTTTGGCAAAGCCATGTTAATGAACTTCTCAATTTAACCAAGGAAGAAGTTGTCGCAAACTTTTAAGACCTATTACATAACATTAAAAGTAAATATGTCGAAGGAAAACAAACTAAAATTATCTGTCAACAAAGTCAGAGAGATAAAAATGATGTAGACCCACTTGTCGACTTAGAAATCGAAGGATACTCTGTTCAGCAAGTCATCCTCGACTTCGCATCACAAGCAAATATCATGACTAGAGACACTTGGGAACAACTTGGTCGACCGCAACTACATGAGTCGGGAATCTATCTTAAACTAGCCAACCAAGGATTGATCGAACCAATTGGGGTATGGAAAAATGTCGACACATCCATCATGGCCATAACTACACAAGTTGAATTTGAAATTATAACCCCAAAAGAAGGCTCTAGTTCCTTTCCTGCCTTAGTTGGCCAGCCATGGAGAAGGAAGATGAAAGCTTCAATTTATCTTGAAAAAGATAGAATAAAACTTAAAGGAAATAGGAAGAAAGTGATTGTGCCCATTCACCCTTCACAAGGACAGCCATGGATAGAATGAATAGATGACGAAATGGACATTCGACAGTTATACCAAGTAATAAACAATGAATACTATAGCACAAGGAGAGATCCACCTTGGAAACCTTGCATCAATCGGATATAATTTAGATGCTAAACTCTATGACTGGAAAATAGATAATTATGAATTACAAGCACGAGAATGTCGGACGATTGAGGTTATTCCCAAGGAGAAAATCCAACATTGTTTCTCTATCTCTACTATTCCAAATATTTTTCAAAGAAAAATCAGAGAATATCCGACACTCGCACTAGTGAGAAACGAGTCGTCGGGTATTCCCCCGTTAAGATACAAAGAACGAGAATCACCCACATTCCATGTTGAGAAAGTATCAAAGAATATAGGAGAACAAGGTCAAATTCAGAGTTTAGTCGAAACCTTCACAGGTCAAGTTGCAAGATGGTGGGATACACATCAATCGAGACTCCAGACCTGGACTACCGCATCAACATACTTTCTTGAAAGATTCGAAGGAATAAAACTCACGACACAAGCAAATATTTCGATCTTCACACAAGTTCAAAGTCTTCAAAAGAATATTGACATCTGCGAAAAAGAATGGAAAAGATTGGGATACTGAGAGGAAAGAACCTGGTCGCACCTCTTCCCAAGAACACTTGATGATTTACCAAAAAAATGGTATAAAATGGAGAAAGCAAGAGGAGAAACATTCATTTGGAAAGAATTAAGAGAAAATTTTATCAAAGATTTTATGTCCAGCCGACCAACTAACCTACCTATTAAGGTTCCTCCTTACCATGCCTTTTTTGCTTCGCTCGAATCATCGAGGCCCGATTCATTTGTTCCGTAAAAATTACATTTTTGTCATGTTCGTTCGTAGCTATTGTACTATTTTCCCCGTAGGAAAATCTATTAATAGAAGCAAGCAATCAAGTAAGAAATTTCCTACAGCCAGCAAATAGCCAAATATCATCAGAAAATCAGCCATGACTTGACCAATAAGTCACTGCATGTATCAATGTCAAAATGACCAAACTACAACACTTGAAAAAAATACAAATGGAAACGGACAAAACATAAGGGAAAATCTTCCAATGGAAATGAGAACATCCAAATACATCAAAATTGATCAGATCAGTCTTTAATGTTGAATCTCTAGAAAAAATTGATCCTGAATGGATGACAGAAGCAGATTTTCCCCCGACATTTACACAATTCAAATAAGGTGAGTGGCATATCAATGAAACCAGAGCACATGAATGGATGGATGCACGGATGAAGATCAAAGAAGTAAATATCTCTAACGATGATAGGCCCAAAATGGCTAAGATAGGAGATTACTGGAATGAAGAAGCAACAACAGAAATTACAAACTTATTAAAAGAATTCCAAGATGTCTTTGCATGAGATTATAAAGATCTGAAAGGACTTGTCCAAGAAATGGGAGAAATGAAGATCGACATAAAACCATATTCAAAACCGATCATGAAGAGACCCTATAGGCTCACACATAAATACAAATATATAGTGAAGAAAGAAATAGATAGCATTCTTGCCACTGGAATTATCTATTCCATTTATCAATCAGAGTGGGCAAGCCCAATGGTCGTCCAACCTAGAAAGCACGACCCGACACAACTACGCATTTGTGTCGACTTCAGGGAACTTAACAAATTAACTCTTACAGATCCATTTCCGACACCTTTCTCTGATGAAATTATTAATGAAGTTGCAGGACATGAATGCTATTCGTTCATAGACTGCTTCTCTGGGTATACTCAAGTACCTATTGCCAAAGAAGATCAAAATAAAACCACATTTGTATGTGAATTTTTTCAGATCATTTGCATATAAAGTAATGCCATTTGGATTGAAGAATTCACCAGCTATGTTCTCCATAATAGTTTTCAAAGCTTTCCAAGAATATATCTACAAACTATGCGGTACATTTTGACGATTGGACGATTTATTCTATGTTGAGAGATCATTGCAAATGGATAAGACTTATGTTATAAAGATGTCGCCAAATTCAATTGTCACTGAATATCAAGAAATGCATATTCGCCACCCTAATAGGAATCCTACTTGGACATGTCGTATGTAAAGAACGCATAAAATTTGACTTTCCAAAAATTAAAGTCACACTCGACTTGAAACCTCCAGTTAACTCCAAACAAGTCAAAGTGTTGCTAGGTCATACCGGGTACTACATAAATCCATTAGAGGAAATTTGGGTAAAAAATGGGCCTCCTAAGGAAAATAATAAAATAATAGTAGAGAGAGAGTAAAAAAACTACTTTTTTGGATCGTATTTTCAACTTTTCTCCTTGTAGGTTTACTCAAATTTCAAGCGGGAGGACTCGTTGGATACATAATTAAATTAGGAATCCAATGAGTACCCATGTTGCATACTTTTAACAACATCCACACCATGGAAAATTGAAAATACATTAAAAAACGTGTTTCTAGTGAGAGAAAACACGTTTTTTTAATGTATTTTCGATTTTTCATGGTGTGGATGTTGTTAAAAGTATGCAAAATGGATACTCATTGGATGCATAATTTAATTATGCATCCAACGAGTCCTCCCACTTGAAATTTGAGTAAACCTACAAGGAGATAAGTTGAAAATATGATCCAAAAAAGTAGTTTTTATTTTTTCCCTCCAATTTTTTTAGGTGCTCCCTTGTTGAATTTTAAAGCATTTTGATTGGCTAATACATGATGACATGGAATTTGTATTATTTTTGGAAGGACCATTTTAAATTGAAATTTCCTCTAATGCTTTATTTGTCACTACTCCGACATGAAATATATGTCCGAATAATTACCGAAAGAGCATCAAGGCTATCAATGGGAAGACGAATGTGCTACATCATTCGACGTCTTAAAAACAAAATTAGTCGAAGCTTCCATCTTAATATTTCCAAACCAGTCAATCAAATTAAATGTACATATTGATTCATCTAGTATAGCAGTTGGTGAAATCCTCACCCAACTTGGAGATGATGGAATGGATTATCCTAATGCTTACAGTAGCAGAAAATTAAATAAGAAAGAGAGGAACTATTCAACAACTGAGAGATAATCATTGGGAATGGTATTTGCACTCTAGAAATACCGACATTATCTACTCTCCAATCCTTTTGTGTTCTATACAAATCATCAAGCCTTGAAATATTTGGTCAAAAAACCCCTACACCATGGAATAATCTGTCAATGGTTACTGTTATTCCAAGAATTCGAGTTTGAATTCATTGTTCGACCAGGTAAAGCAAATTTCAGACCCGACCACTTGTCAAGAATAGACACATGAGAAGAACCAATTGGAATTGAGGATGATTTACTTGATGCTAACTTATTTAGAATTGAAGTTGTTCCATCCGACTTGGAAGAGATTGCTCGGTTCCTAGAAGAAGGACAAGCGCCAGAAGGAATGCATAAAAAGAAAAAGATGATTTTAGTAATGAAAGTTGCACCATATACTATAATAAATGGATTCCTCTATCAAATAGGATCAGATGATGTACTACGATGATGTGTTCTCGACCATGAATGAAAAGGTATAATTAATGAAGCGCATAATCGACCAACAAGCGGACATTTTCAAGCTGACACAACATCCAAAAAAATTCAACAATCAGGATTATGGTGGCCAACACTCCACAAATTTTGTCGAGAATTTGTCACTAAATGTGAAAGATGCTAGCGACTTGGTCGACCATTTCCAAGTACTTAAATTCCATTAATATCAGTAAATCCCATCGTAACTTTTGAAATTTGGGAAATCGACTTCGTAGGTCCATTTTCGACTCCCAGTCAACAAACGAGAGCAAGATATATCATTACTTCGGTTGACTATGTTACTAAATGGGCAGAAGAAGAACCTGTCAAGACTTTCTCAAGTGAAATAGCTTCCAAATTCATCTATGAGAACATTATTACGATACTCGATTTTCAACTCACCTTGAGTAGCGATCGAGGGGCACACTTTGTCAACAAAACAATTGGCATACTAACGAAAGAATTTTTGATCGAGCATAGACGAAGTACAACATGTCACCCTTAGTCTAATGGTGAAATAGAAGCCTTCAATAATATGCTAACTACATGATTGACTAAAATATACAATATCGACAAGGATGACTGGGATGAAAAGATACCTACAGTACTATGGGCGTATAGAACAACATACAAAAGATCGACAGGTCAGACACCATTTAACCTCGTATATGGAAAAGAAGCAATCGTTCCTCTACAGTTTCGACAAGAAGCACCAACGATTGCAGAAGTACTACACATTGACATAAAATAGGAGAGAAAATAAAGGTACTCCCAACTATCGAAACTTGAAGAACAACGACAGATAGAAATCCATCATCAAGAAATCCAAAAACAACAACAGAAAGCTTAGCATGACCGAAATATAAAGAACAAAATATATCAATTGGTGATTTAGCCCTGCTTCATGACAGCCGAATCAAAGGGAAACCTAAAAATCTATAGACTGCATGGTTGGGACCCTATGTCATCAAATAAATCCACGCTAACGAAGCAGTTCGACTGAAAACACTACAAGGGAGCGTATTTCGAAAACTTGTGAACAATGCCCGAATAAAACGTTACAAAGCATGAAAAAAAGGGGGGGGAGAAGTTAACTATAATACAAAGTGGAAAAAATCGAAAAGAAAATGTTGTACAAAGATACTTGACCAAACTGACACAAATTCGACTAGCAATACGTTGACTAAATTCATCATCATCGCCAATCAATTGTTTGTGACAAGACATAGTGTCGACTGAAGCATGATGAGATTATTTTCTTCACACGAGTAATAGAAGCCATCATTTACCATTACTGCCGTCAGGACCACCGACATTTCAGACTCTCATCATTTAAACTACCTCCATGTCAGCATACAATCCATCCTCAAGACATCAATCAGATTGATACACGTACGAGTACTCCAACAAATCTGTAGTCATTACATGTGATATCTATGACCACCATACCGGCATACTTTGATAATTATCATTCTCCATCCGTCCCATCCTATCCAATACACCAATTTAGTTGTTGTGTCAATGATATTGCATTGTAGCATTGTGCTATATTATCATAAATGTTGGATGCCCAGAAGAAAAGTTCACCCTAGTCAATAGATTTCCACCAGAAGCTTGCAGGCTCAGATAGGCCAATGAAAAAGACATAAACTCTAGTGTTTGGGCAACAAAATCAGTAGCAAGTATTCCATCATAGGAGCCACTTTCCTTTATCTATGCGAGCACAATTTTAGTAGCTCCAAGTGTTAGGTTAACCATTATTGGAATATTTCCTCCAATAATACAAGTTTAGGGGTACACAAACAAGCTTTTCCACGAACCATTATAATGGTGTATTCGTAATCCTATCAAAGTAGTGTTTCCTGTAAATGGATTTAGTCCCTGCAGATGCATGGTTTAGGAAGAATCATTGTAGGAGGGAAATGTGTTGCTACATTCTAAAAGGTAGCGTGAAACTGTGTATTTCGCGAGCTATCGAGAAATACAACTAGAATAAAACTGAAGAGTAAGTGTGATACCCCACTGAAGAGTTGCACTTAATAATCTGTGTGTCGCCCTACCGTATCATTCATCAATCTACTGCACCGTGCATGATCACCAAAGGAATTCTGAGGCTACACTGAATATTTTAGAGGCCACACTCACTATTACTGTAGAGGCTACACTGAAGAGGAAGTATGAGGCTACCAAAACCAAAAGGCCTTTCTTGCTTAATCTGTAGGCTTGAAGACGAGGCATCTCTGTAACACAAGTTAGGTGACAATTTCAAGACCTATAGTCAGTGTCAAAGCTCCATGAGTCCACCTAAATTTGTCTATGGCGATAATCAAATTGATCGAATTGGACAAAGCTTGAGGCACCTTTGTTGCCTTCCCCTCCTTGTTAATCGGTGGTAAAGATATTTAGGCAAAAGGCCTTAAAGAATAAAATGAAGTTTATTCTGCACACCTTCACTTTAGGACCTCTTTGTTGAATGTTGACGAATGAATATTAGCTTTAAATACCTAGTTACACCACTTGTAACTTGTATAAGAGACTTTGCTATCATTGTAAAACCAACCACTGACCAATATACCTACGATCTTGTTGTTACTGTATATATATATATATATATATATATATATATATATATATATATATATGTATGTATAGCCGTCATAGCCTAGTGTGCTCCTCTCTTAGTCTATGATGGATATTATTGAGAGGATCCTTTGGGGTCTTAATTGTCATCGTTAAACCTTAATTAATGGATGGTTGGAAGCGGTATAACCTCTCCAACCATATTCTTGTTGTATAAAATAACTATGAGACTTGATCAATACAAAAAGTTGAATGCATTCGATCCACTTCTGTGTGTTGATTATCTTTGTGTGTGCATTTACTCTCTGCTTGAATACAACATCTAGAGCCGTTTCTGATCTCCATTCGGTCCGGGTGACAGCAGCAGCGGATGGGGACCAGTATGAACCTGAGAGGTAGGAAGGCACCTGCAAGAAAAAGATTAAAGATCGTTAGCGTGCTCAATATTTGATGGCTCGAACCTTGAAGCAATCATGAGGTGAAAGCAAACCGCAAAGTTGGAAGTTCTGCTTGAAGTTTGAAGAAAGTTATCTGCTCATATACGTTGTAAAGAATCAAGGAAGCTATCATGGATGATGCAAAGAAAGTTGAAGATACACCCAATTGTCCATCGTTTGATTGTCATGATCAAAGAAGCCTACTTTGATATTTATTTTGGAGAGAATTTGCTCGTCGACCACCAGCTCAATCCTTCTCGGAAACCAGTAGTTGCGAAAAGTCTTCGACGATCAACAGTTGATCAAAGAAACTTGAAGAAACTTGCAAGCAGGGTGACACAGAAACAACGCATTTGCATTTGCACGGGAAAATAAACTCAAAATTATATAAAGAACTGGCCAGCGATTTCCATCGCCGAGGCATTCCAAGCTTCGGGATTGTTCTACTGAGAGGCTGAAGCTTATGAGTAGAACTGGCCAGCGATTTGTGCAGGCATGATCTGGAAGGCACCGGTACGATAGAAAGAAGAGCCATTCCTACTCAATATCTTATAATGACTAGCGAAAGATTGAAGCAGCTCAAATTAGTGGACTAAACTCCTTGTAGAATCCCATTACAGCTGCTGGGTATATATAGATCTTCTTTACCCCATGGGTTGATCTGCCCCGACTGCTATCAGACATGAGAGATCTCAGTTCGAACCCTGAGCAGTAGCTTGGGAATTGTCGGCCGCATTATCCCTCACTGAGCTGAGTGAGCGAACTTCTCGCCGTCACGTGGCATTCGCAATCCTGACGTGGATGCTCCGACCTCACGGGAAAAGAAAGCTTACCGGCTACTGCCATTCCCCACCAGATTTGTCACGTGGGTGCTGCATTTGTAAGCGATGATTAATGCAATACAAAAGTTGTGAATAGTAGATTAGATACAAAAGTTGTGAATAGTATGATTTAAGGTGACACTGTTATTCCACTATCTTAGTCCTCCGGATTGGACTCCAGAACATGACAGGTGGGATTAGACCACCACGAGGTGTCGTTGACCCATCACATCACGGCCCTACTTTAGTTGGATTATAACTCCTATCTCATATTTTACTTCTACTTAATGTTTACAACGTCATGTCGATGCAAGCATAAATGTTTACAACGTCAATGTTAAAGTTTATGTGGTTTCGTTTCCACCATTCAAAAAGCAATGGGTTCTCAAATCACCCATATCTTCTAAAATATGGATGAATATTTGAATCTTCACGTTTAAATTATTTGTTCCACATTATTTTCTATTTATTCCGCATTTAAATGATTTGTATTATTGTTATCATTTACCAGTTATCCCACATTTAAATGATTTTATTATTATCCCACATTTAAATTGTTGTTTGTATTCTTATGTGTACCATTTATTCCACATTTACTTTTCAATACTATTATTGATTTATTTTAATTTTTAATTGTGACAAACGTGGACACTTTTTAAAACTTGTCGCTTCATATCAATGGCGTCACCATGCAGGATCAAATTTGAAGGGTGGGCTCTCATTTCACTTTGAAGGGAGATATTTAACCCTTCAATGCTGACATGTAAAAATAAGTCATTATTTTCATTTGAAAATATATTAGTACATCAAAATTTCATTATTTTCAAAATTTCATTATTTACTTATGTAGTAAAGTTGAGAGGCTTTATTTTTTGCCTCTTATACTTTTAACCAGTATAATAATAAGTTAACTTGCTAGCTGGGATGGTAAGAAGGTAGCTGAGCGAACAGGTGGGGTTTGAAGCTGGGGCGTTGGCAGTGCTTTCAATCCAGGGATAACGCTGGTTACCTGGCTTAGATACAATGCCGTGCGGGGTGGTCACCTATGGTGCCTTATGAATGCCGAAACAATTCTGCGCGGTGGGAACAGTTGATAGCTGGTAAAAGTAATTTATACAATTGTGGAATTTACCAACGGCTCCCGGCAGTTCACTGCTTTGACATATAACGGGTAAGTCTAATTAGTCACAGATGCCGGGGTAAATTTAACCTGTTACAGATAATAGTTTTTATGGATTTTTAGCTGTTGCATTACATGCTGTCCATATGCCGTGGGCATTTCTATTGACCGTGCCGTGGGTTACTGGATTTGGGGGTTTTGGAACCGTGCATTTCATGCCGTCTATTTTCCGTGGGCATTTCTTTTGACCGTGTCGTGGGTTACCGGATTTGGGGGTTTTGGAACCGTGCCCACTGGAACTTCCCTCGCCGGCTTTTCGGGGGTGGACTACCATAACTATTAACAAAAACAACTTCAGAACCGGCTTCCCGTGGATTCTGTTATCATTACAACACATTTTGACAGGGTTTCTTGCCGGTAAAGGTTCGTTTTGACCATTGATACAGGGATCTGTCGACATCCGTGTTTCTTGCTGCCGAAATGGGTGAAAGCATGCCGGAATCCTTTATGCCAGTGGATAATAATTTGAATGTGTCGGACTACATGATTGAAGAAGCCGGTATGTTCAAATCGGACTCTTTCTTCAAAAACCAGTTGTGTGAAAAACGGGCCTTGAACGCTAACGGCCGACAGGTGGCGACGCATGGAAAGACACTTAAGGGTCCTGTGGTCATGGGGAAGACACCTGGGGAAGCCTCGGGCTCTGACCCATCTGTCGGTTCTGCCAGGGTTCGCCAAAGACGAGGAGATGGTGAACGATATGGGTCGTCCTCTCGTGCGAACGAGAGAATGGTTGGCAAATATTTTAGCAGACCCGGGGAAGCTTGGTTGACAGTCGGTCGGGATATTGGTCTTGAGGAGATTGTGGAGTTTAACATGACGGTGCTTGTTGGCAAATTCTCATACCATGCCATGAACCGCAGAAACATTGTCAAATGGGTAGAGGAGATGTGGAGGCCTATTTTGAAGTACACCCTGCAGGTATTTGCTTTAGCTTGCGGATGGTATGGGTTTAAATTTGATGAGGAGGCACACTGTACTCGCATCCTGGAGGGCTTGTGGCTCTATGGAATGGGAAGCTTAATGCTCCAAAAATGGCAAACAGATTTTGACCCAGAATCGGCCACTGTTCGTCTTAGACACTTATGGGTGCTCCTACCTGGACTTCCACTGGCCTTGTGGAATTGTGGGGCCTTCGAGGCAATTGGAAATCGTATTGGGAGGTTCCTGCATGTGGAGGAGGAACATCTACATGGCTTTGACCGGAGGATGGGGCGGATGTTGGTAGAGGTGGACGTCTCATTGGGACTTATAGATGTTTTGCATATTAATTGGCGTGGACGTCAGCTGGCTCAGGTCATCGACTACTGGGGTATTCCTTTTCGATGTTCAAATTGTAAAGTGGTGGGTCACCTATGGCGTCAATGCAAGGCTCCAGCCTCTTCCGGTCGCATCAAGGATGGGGGCCCTTTCTGGTCGTTAGATGATGGTAGTGATATTGAGATGGATGCGACGGGCGCACTTGATGGCTTCTCCAATCGTGTACTCAACCCACTTGCTCCAGATTCGGCGTTATTTCGTAAGTTGGAACTTCAGGACCCTAAATTTTTCCATTCTCTAAATGAATTGGATATATCTTTTATTAATACATTAGATTTGAACAATGGTAATAATGGTAATTACATGGGACAGCGTCATAACATGGATTCCTCCTCTGGGACTGAACATACAACAAACGAAACCTTTGATAGAGATGACCCGATATCTGAGACTGAGTTGAAGAACAAAATGAATGCACTCTGTCCTGCGGATACCTCACCGGGTATCTCATTATCTCCCGATCCTCCTTCCTCTAATGTCCCGACGATTATGGTATCTTCCGATTCTGAGAAACCCCTTCTTGTCCATGAAGATATGAAGTGTAGAACGGTTGTCGAGATGTGTACTGATAAGAATACAAATGTTGTAGTTGGCGAGGGCATAGAGACCTGTGGAATGAACATGTCGGTGAAGGATTGTCCAAACGTTGGGCCCATTACAACTTCTGACCCGGGTGGGAATACTCTACTCATCCCATAGTACTCAGATATGGTGAAGAAGTCTCCTATACCCACTTTTTTCAGAAATAGAGTGGTGGACACAAATGAAACAAATGACAGGGTCTTGGGGGGATCTTCGGAGCTGAAGGTTTCTGACCTGGCAAGTGGGGTTTGTAACGCTGTTGATGCAAACATGCCCGTTACAACTGGAGATGTGTGTATACATAAGGGGGCACGTAGAGGTGGTCTGTCTCAGGACTTCTCTCCTCTGAAAACTCGAAGCGCCAAGAAAAACAAGAAGGTCACTCTGGGGGGACAGAGGATGACCTTGTCAAGGTGAACTCCCCCAACTCTTCTGATACCCGGGCTCTTAGAGGAATGAAATCCCTTGCGAGGGTTAGGAAATGATTTTTTTCTCTCTAAACATTAGGGGGGTGGGGGTCCTGCCCAAACAACTGGCCCTAAAACGTGTGTTAGAAATTGTCAAACCTGATTTGGTTCTACTCCAGGAAACTATGGTTAGTGGGGAAAAAGCCCGTATCTTTTTTAATAAGGTAAAGCCGAGCTGGATGTGTTGTTCTGTGGATGCGGCTGGACTTTCTGGTGGCCTCTTAGCTGCTTGGAATCCACTTGTATTGAAATTAATTCCATCTCATATTTCTCTGGGCATTCTGCTAGCTGGTAACATCAGGGGATCAGAGAAAAACATTAATATTATAAATTGTTATGGTCCTTATAGTGATCGGGAGACCTTCTAGAACTTGGCTGTCTCGGAACACTTGCTGGATTTGGAGAACTTAATCATTGCTGGGGACTTAAATTTCACTTGGGGGGATGGGGAGCTTTGGGGGGGTTTGGCCAGGAGGGATCCCCTGGGCCCTTATTTCTCTAATTTATTCATGAATTTTTCTTTAGTCGATGTGGCCCCGCGGCCATTGGCACCAACTTGGACTAATGGAAGGACGGGAGATAATCTGATTCAGAAACGCATTGATCGATTCTTAATATCGGAATCACTGCTATCATGCTTTCAGAATTATAGGTCCTGGATGCATCAAATCAAAATCAGCGATCATCTCCCGATTATTCTACAATTTGATGATGAGCCCTTCAATAAATCCTTCCCTTTCAAATTCAACTCCACATTGCTCTCCGAGGGGGAATACACTTCGGGGCTGAGGAATTTGTGGACACAAGCGGATGTTTCGGGGGAGAGATCTACCATGGACAAGCTGGCGGTGAAACTCAAGATGATTAAAGACTATACAATTAAGTGGGAAAAAAACAAAAAAGCCTTGATGGGGAAGGATCTTGCTGAGATTGAATTGGAAGTAGAATTTCTGATGAACCGAGGTGTCGGTACTGCACTGAACAATATGGAACTTGCAAAACTCTTTTCACTGGAGTGCCGAAAAATGAAAATACTTCTGATGCAGGAAGAATCATGGAGATTGAAGAGTAGAGCTACTTGGCTCAAGGAGGGGGACCTTAATACAAAATTTTTCCATCAATTTGCTGACTCTCGTAGGATGCAAAACTCCATCTGGGACCTGAACGATCATACGGGCCGGCGGATATGGGGGGAGGAAAATTTGAAGAATGAGGCGGTTCATCACTTCCAGGAATACTATTGTGACCCTAAAAATACAACACTGGCTGAACAGTTTAAACTTATCATGGAATACCCACGGATGTTCAATGATGACGAGGGGGACAATATATTCCTTGATGTCTCATTGGAAGATGTGGAAAAAACCTTGCGAGGTTTTGCAAAACATAAATCTCCTGGACCGGATGGGTGGACAGTGGAAATTTTCATTCACTTTTTTGATATTATGGGGGAAGATCTCCGGTTGGATGTGGATGAATCTCTGAAACTGGGCATTGTCTCTGGGGCACTAAATTCTACTTATCTGGCACTCATTCCGAAGACATCCCATCCAGATAATTATGATGAATTCAGACCGATTGCTTTATGCAATCTGGTCTATAAGATTATTGCTAAAATAATTGCTGAGAGAATCAAACCTCTGCTTTCCAAACATATATCTATGGAGCAATATGGTTTCCTTTGTGGTCGTCAGATTCATGATGCTGTGGGTGTAACTCAGGAAATATTCCATTCTATCAAACAGAAGAGAATTGAAGCACTCATCCTACAATTGGACCTGGTGAAAGCATACGATAAGGTTGATTGGAATTTCCTGAGACTCATTCTTATCCAGATTGGCCTACCATGGAAGGTGATGAAATGGATAATGGCATGTATAACCTCTGTCAATTATGTTGTTCTGATCAATGGACACCCTACTGATTATTTTAAGGCTTCACGGGGCCTTCGTCAGGGTTTTCCCCTATCACCACTCCTATTTTTCCTGGTCATCAAAGGACTGAGTCTATCCATACACAAAGCTTGTAGGGATGGGAGGATTACTGGCATTAAAATATCAAGGGAGATTTCTGTCACTCACTCATTGTTTGTGGACGATGTTATGCTCTTTGGCATGGGAGTTCTTGCTGAATGGATACAATACAAGAAAATACTTGACTTATTCTGCTCGGTTACTGGCATGATTATCAGCTATATAAAATCATTCTTCTTGAAACACTCATTCGTGGATGATGTGGAACAGTCGATCAGCAATATTCTGCCATTAAAATTCAATGAACTTGAGGCTGGTACTAAATATCTGGGATTCTTCATTAAGCCATCTAATTACCTGATCAATGATTGGTCATGGCTTGTCAGTAGATTTGAAATGCGAATTAGTCACTGGTGCTTTCGGCATTTATCCTTGGGTGGCAGGCTTACGTTGGTGAAAGCCGTTTTACAGAACTTAGGAGTATATTGGTTCTCCCTTTGCAAAATCCCACGATCCATTCTATGTCTGATCAGGCGGAAGATTTTCAACTTTTTATGGTCGGGTGGTGGAATTCAGGAGAAATTTCACCTCATGAATTGGAGAGCTTTGGCACACCCCTGGAAATTGGGGGGCTGGAATATTAAGGATCTTGATTTATTTGTTACGGCCCTGCACGCAAAAAGCCTCTGGCGCATTCTTTTTGATCAATCGTTATGGGGAAGGATTATCAGAGCCAAATATCTAAAAAATATAACAGTGATAAACTGGTTGCGCTTGATCAGACCTGCTACACTAGGGGTCTCAAATATTTGGAATGGCTTGATGGGCGCTTTCAGGGTTATTACACACTGGATTGCTTGGCTGCCTGGAAATGGACGTGATATTAAGTTGGGGCTGGATCCGATCATGGGTGGATCACAGAGACACACTCTATCGTTGGCTTTGAGGACACATCTCAGCGCAAATGGATACTATACTTTGGCACATGCGGCTGGTCGAGATGAGGATGGACGAGCTCAGTGGATTTCGGCTGATCAGCTGGGACTTATGGGTTCCTTGGGGAACGAATGGGATGAGTATATCAGGTCGTTTTATCAATCTAATATAAGGTTATCTGATGCTGCTGACAGATTGGTTTGGACATGGGATGTGGCGGGTGGAAATGTTTCTGCAAAATTGGCATATGATGCTTTGTTTGCTGAGTCACAGTATTTGTTTCGCTGGTGGGATAAATATATTTGGAAACTTGGTTTACCCCTCAAGATAAAATGCTTTGTCTGTCTTGCATTGTGCAAAAAGATTCTAACTTGGGACAATCTATGTCGTCGTGGCTTTAGTGGCCCGGGATGGTGCTCCCTTTGTTGCTCACAGGAGGAATCGGTAGATCATCTATTCACTTCCTGCCTGTACACAAGAGACCTCTGGACCTTGATTGCAAACAAAGCTGGTGTACAATTTCGATGGAACTACTGTACACTTAATGAATTCCTTGAAGCTTGGTCACATTATGATACTGGGTGTCCAGAACTCCCATATTTTATGATCTGGGAGGTATGGAAGGCCCGTAATCTTTATATTTTTGAGAATAGATTACCTTTTAAGGATGGGATATGTTTTAAAACACTTGCTGCACATAAAGAATTTGTCTCGGTCCATTGCGCTCGTTTTGATAAAGACAAACTGGATAGGAACCTACGTCATGCCCCCCCTGTGCTGATATATCCCTGTGGATTCTTTGATGGGGCTGCTGTGAGCCGGTATGGGGGGGGTGGTGCGGGCGCCACCATACACATTTCCATCGATGTCTCCATTCACATTTGGCTGAACCTGGGCAATGGATCCAATACAAGGAGTGAGTTATGTGCACTTTGGCTCATATTGTTCTGGGCTCGGATGAGAAAGATCTCCTCTCTTGTAGTTTTTGGAGATTCTCTATCTACTATCACTTGGGCGAGAGGAAAGACATCACTCAATGTATTGCTTCTTAAACACTGGATGGATGCGGCTCGAATGCTTATCCGGAACTTTCAACATATACATTTTGAACATGTATACAGGGAGGCTAATTGGGAGGCGGACTTTCTTTCTAAGAGGGCACTTAACTCACCGGTCGGGGTCATCATGTGGCAAGAATGGAAGGCTGACCTTCTTATTACCCAGGGTTCTTATAATTTACATTGGACATGATGTTTGTTGTTTTTTATTTTTGTCATTATATGTATTTGATGCCCCTCTATTCACAGGTGGATACTTATATGTTTTTTAGCTCTATGTGCAGATTCTACCTAGAGGCTGACTCCAACATCTTGTTGGACATTTTTGTCATACATCCTCTTCATTTTTGCGGCTCATATGACAGCCACTTATGGCTGCGGCTTGGTATTATTTTTGTTGGGCATTATATGCGGTTTTTGGTTTATGTATGATGTGATTGACTGTGTATGTGACCTTATATTTTTATGTATTTGGAAACTTTGATATACTGGTGATTATTGGATCTGTTTCTCCTGCTGGAGGGATACCTGATGTTATTATGTGGTCATATGGACATATTTATTTGGACTCTTCTGATGTTGTCATTGATACATCTGGCATGATGTGCACCCTCTGACAGGGTTTGTGGGATGCATGTATTTTTCTGACAGCTGGTATTATTTACTATTTCGTATATTAATAGTAAGTTAAATTTTCTGTGAAAAAAAAAAGTTAACTTGCTAGCCCCATTCCAATCCAACTTTCATCCTTATAGCCAAAATTAATATTATTTTACTCTTTCATGATTTGCCTGAACATGAGGAATTTATTAGTGAAACATAACTTAGGAGACACACAGAAAATGCACTTTCCAGACGTTCAGTGTGATAATTGTTGGTTGTGGAGCCTGATCTTCAGATTCGGACATTTACGTCCTGATGATGGATCCTGATATGGATTCGAAACGTCGACTTCGTAAGATGGATACTATGGGTTCCCCGAGATTACCTGAAACTATCAACCACAGAAATCTCGCAACAAAAATGATTATTCAGCCGTGTCCATTACCCCAGGTTTGGTTATGATCCCGGCACGATCCCCAGGGGGTCCGGATAAAAGAAAGACATTGTAACACGGCTAGGGTTAATGATGTATTAGGTATTATGCATTGTAAAGATCTCTGAGATCAAGAAGAGAGACTGTGAGAGACAGTGAGAAGAGGAAGTGCAACGGCTGTGCTGTAGGTTGTATCCCTTCGCTTTGCTGGACGGAATAATGATAAGGACTGACAAATTCAGTGTGGACGTAGCCCAAGTTGGGTGAACCACGATATATCTGTGTCTCTCTTGTAATGTGTATGTGTGATTATATTTGCATTTCTATTTATTTTTATTGCTCTACGATCTTGTTTTTCTAACAATAATTTTATAGATTTTTTTTCTACATCAGTGAAGCTATAGTTAGCTTGCTAACCCAATTCCAATCCAACTTTTAACTAGTTTAATAATATTTAATACCTCTTAAAATGGGTTCCTAGGCTACTTTGAACAATACAAGCTCGATGCAGAATTGGGTTCTTCAACTCTTCTAAAAGCAACGCAATGCTTAGTCTTGGAAAAGTTCAATCTTTGTAAATCGCTAGCGTTCTTCAAACTAATATAAATTCTAGCCTACTTAACAATGGAAAAAAATGATAATGTAAGCCAAAAAGGGAAGAAATTGTTTCAGAAACCAAAAACATTGGACGTTGAGTCTGGTCTGTATCTGTTGCTAAATTAGTGAACAATAGAGATGCATGCAGAAAGGCAATAAAAAAAGTGAAGGGAAAGAATCTGAATAGTAACTTTTTTTTACTTCGTTGAATTGAGGACCATAATTCACTTTCATGCACCTCTATCAAACAACTGTGTTTCCTATGCCATTTATAATCCTCCTTCATTAAATTCTATCAGAGAGAACAATTCAACAAAGAAGTTGGATTGGATTGAAAACCAAGAGCAAGTTTCTTTGTCACTCTAATTGTGTACCCTACAACAGAATTGAATGCCGATGGAAACAATATATGTTCTAATTTTTCATTCAACACTATGAATGCCACATGCACTTGGGATAGAATAAGTTTAAGCACTCCTTACATGTTACATGCTATGTTATGATTTGAACAAAAAGAACTATTCAAATCCATGCAACTTTTGTTCTCAATAGCTGATTAAGGACCCTGGATACTTCTTCCTTATAGCCCCCCCCCCCCTAGATCTCATTATACATACTAACTCTGTGGTATGATGGAGTAGAGGATGGGTTGTGAAGCATAAGTAAAACATAGGCAGACCAAGTAGAGAGGAGATGCATAGATGGTTGAAGTTCTTGCTATATGGTTGAAGTTCATGTTTTATTCAAGACCAGCCGATAAGGGAAACAAAATCAAAAGGTAAAGTAGCACTGTCGTTCTAAAAATCAAGATTACAAAAACATTTGTGTCCCAGTTCGTACAGTTGAACGCAGGAGTGGGCATTGGGCATTCTAAGAAAATTGCCATCTTTCAACATTGTCCTTCACCAAATGTTGTTGCATATTCTCAATCATATTGAAATTCGATAGCTAATTGGGATTGTAAGTGTAGTAGCATCGATGGTCTTCATATTAATAAATCCCAGGAATCTTAAACCATGTACCAGAGGAAGGTGTCAAATCGACGACTGAGCAATTGGGGAAAATGGCTCATGCAATACAGTTTTAGATACAAAGTCTGGATTCTTGACTTGACTCATTAACTAGATGCATGGAGGATGGCAAAGTGGGAACTTCCCCAAATCCCCAGGATTTTTGGTAAAGATGGGGGGCGCAATGCGCACACCTATTTCCCGTAGGGCTACAACCGTGGCCAGTGGCAGCTGCCCGGGGAAGCACTCGGTTTTAGAGTGAAAACAATGCTCTTCCTTATCCCCTCCATTTTAGGAAAGTTAAAGGGAGGCTAAATTCTCAAGAGATTCGATCGGGCGACAATGGAAAATAGGGAAAGGCAAAGAGCACATGGAATCATATGCGTGTACACAAAACATATGAAGAAAGAAGCAATTGTTGTTGTTGCTATGGTTGGGAATCGATAAATTCCGTTTTGAACAACATCTAACGAAGATTTGTGACAAACCCACTCTTGGGTCTAGGCTTCAAATTTGAATTGTTCAAGGACCATTTGAAGTTACAAATTTTCAATCAAATAATAATATTGTGTTTGAACTTTGAAGTTACAAAATTTTTAAATAAGTGATGGGACCATGAATGGATAAAATGATGTACACACCTGTAAATTCATAGGATTTCAACAATCTAGTTAGCCTTGAAGTTGAGCTCCTCAAAGAAAACAAATTTCTTTGTGTATGTTTATGGCATGCCGACATTGGTAGATTCACTTTGCAAACTCACCTAGAGGACTAGAGGAGATAGGGTAGGTGGAACTTGGAAGTAGCTCGACCACGATGAAGCAAGGGTATAAGCAAAAGCTTGTTTGTATTCCTATAATATTATATATTGATGGTTGGAGCCATGGAAGCATGGAATTCGAGCATTGACTTGATACAACAAGGAAAACACAAGGTGGGACTCGGGAGCCGTAGACGGTAGGATTAACTTGATACAACAAAGAAAACAAAGGGTTTTGAGAAGGGGCCACGGGCGGGAGCGACAACCTGCAACATTACAAGAAGTTTCGGGATTGTGGAGTTTGTCCGAAATGCCAAATTCGGGGCACATTAACATAATATATTATACATTGAATACTAAATTAACTCACAAAGTCAGAAGTCACGAATTGGTATCTGATAACTGGTAACTTGGTAAGCTCGCTGCCAGCAACACGTATGAGCCACCAACCATATTTAATAAAGTTGTTGTTTCCATTAAATGTGTTAAACACATAAGCACTCGTCGCTAACACGTGAACTTAGAAGCGTTCAAGACATGGGCTACACAGTGTAAGCCCATCCACGTAAACTGGTCAAATTATGATATTATTAGAGTCCCAATGGCCCATGATCCATCGATGGCCAGACATGTGGATATTGGAGAGTAACCAAGTACCAAGTCCCACTCCCAAGTCACCTAGCTAGTAGCCGCATTCCCAATTTCCCACTGAAAACTGTCGACGGGTGAAATTTGAAGCTGCCCTTTTGTTGCAATTTTAAAAAATAGTGGTTAATTTCATTATTGAAGGGCTTACCATGAAATTAATTTTTTTTTGCATGGTAAAATTTGAGGTAGCCTTCTATGACATGTAAAATGGCCTTTGAAGGGCCCTGAAGGGTTCAAATTTGAAGCCTTCCACCATGCCAAGATCATTTATGCATGGGCTTTTAAAATAAGGAAGCCTCGTTTTTAGAATATTGTTTGAAGATCCAATCATCCAAAGTGATGTTTTCACATTTATTTAATAAATAAATATAATATTTTGTTTAAAATTAAAGTATGGTAATTTATGTATTAATAATAATTTATTTTTGAGGTCATAGTTAAGCTAAACACTAATTTAGCTGTTTTCATATTTTTATAACTACAATTACTTTGCACAAAGCTTTATTAATTTCTATAATTATTATAGGTTAACATAAGAGTGACTTTTGAAATATTTTCCGGTTTCTTTATTAACCGAAAGGGTTGAGGATGAGCAAATTTTCCAATGGCCAAGATGAGGGCTTGGAAAGCAAGAGCCTCAACATCGAGGCAGATATGGCTGCCCCCACCAATGTTTGGATCCATGCACTACAAAACCACTCGAGTTAACTAGGGCAACTTGCAGGGTAGCAAGTTCGCCTCACGTGTTCTTCTTGAGTGCTCTTCTTATGCCTTTCAGGGTTTATGTGTTGCATATTTCTGGAGATCATTAGTCTCTTGGGCTTGGTTTTGATGTTCACGTCATGTCTGGCTCTCTCGTGGAATGGATGATTGTATTGATACTCTTTCCTATATTTTTATTAATGGAAATATAGTTTATTTTCTAGTTGAAAAAAAAAAACTTGTAAGGCAGCATTTTGAGTCGTAAGGGAAATGTAATTTTTTTTATTTTTTTATAAAGATTGTAAGATTAAGTAAATTCGTAAATTGAGAACTTTTCCTACAATAAAAAGTGAACACACACACACATATTAAAATTTGAGCTAGATGCTGTGAGAAATGGGAGCTATATAAACGCTAACTAAAACACTCCTGATTATTCTTGTCAAAATAGTAATTTGGAGTGCTCAGATCGTAATTTTGACGATTTGGGTAGTTTTAAAATTGGGTAATTAGTCTAGAACAAACAATCACAATCACTAAATTTACCAAAATTAGAAAATAACAATTTCCAACAAAAACTTTAACCGTTTTTTCTCCTAAAATCGCCAAAAAAAGCAGGGTGTTTTGATTGTTTTTTATCCTACGCGGGAGAAATGCCTCTCTATACATGGTTGCGGATATATAAAAACTGGTATCTCTTTCCGTTGAATGGATGCTAGTTGGAAAACGTCAGTTAACTGTTATAGACCTTGAACAACCTGTAATGCTAGTGAACTGACTATGTAATCTAGTTATCGAAAAAGTTAACGGTAACAAGAATAAATTTCCTGCCCTTTCGCCCAAATCGCCCATATCTTACATTCCGATTGTTTAAATTATTTGTACTATTCCTATTACTTTTTAAAAGTTGTTACTTCATATCAATGGCGCCAATGCCACCACATCACGACAACAATAATTTATGCTCAAACAAGAAACCTTTCTTTCATCTTTTCACACATATCCAATCAATAAATAGAATATTTACATTAAGTTCTAATAATCCAAACCGGTCTTTTCACATTTATTCAATCATAAAATATAAAATATTTTTGTCCAAAATAATTTCTACAATTGCGTAATTCATTTATATACATCACATGTACATGGACTCATCGACCCTTTCAGTGTTTACGAACTATCTAGAAAATGACGAAACAATAAGACAATGAACTCCATCAAATCAACAGACCTAACAACTATTATTATAAAAAGACCAAATAATAAGACAATGAACTACGTATACCTTTACAATGAACTACGTATATGTTTAACCTAAGCAAATCAACAAACAATTAAAAAGTGGAAACGTAGTAAGCATAAGAAAAAACCAAATAATAATAGAAAGTCTATTATATAACATTTTGAATAAAAATAAATAAAAAATTATGGGTCATTTTTGTTATCATATATTAAAAATAAATATAGAAAACAACAATATGCTGATTCGGATGAGGATGATTTATATTGAAGATAAATATTTAACTTTACACTAAACACTTTCTTGACATGATAGAGATAGACATGTTGTTGTAGAAACCCATATAATTTGGTTATCATTATGACACATTTATACACATTTGTTAGGTTTTCCATGTTAACCATGTGTAGGACATTATTGAGCCTATGTATTCAACACGAGGATCATGGATTTGGGAGGATGGTGGTTGACATGAAGAGAATACACATTTGTTATGTTTTCCGTACTAACCATGTGTAGGACATTATTGAGCCAATGCATTCAACATGAGGATCATGGATTTGAGAGGATGGTGGTTGACATGAAGAGCTTCAAATATTTCACTTATGAATTAGATGATTGGTAACAAAGAAAAAATATAGCATTGTTGACGTTCCAAATCAACATTGCGTACTTAATGGGAATATACCGTTTTAAATTTCAATTAATTCAACATATAGTTTTAAAATGCAACATTATACTTATGCCCTAACTTTTTGTTACTGGGTATGAGTATGTAATTTCATCAATGAATTTTTGAAAAAACCCGACAATATGTTCAACATGTCCACATGGTACGATGGTAGGATAAGTAATTTATAATATGCAAGGACACCCTTCCCCTCAATAACATACTATTAGTTGTGGGTTTTGCAAAGAACTACTCCCTTCAACCAAAAAATGGTATCCATAGTGTAATGTCCCTTTTGAATAAAATTTCCCAATGTGCTCAAATTCACTAAATTTCAACTCTAGGTATATGTATGCAACTGATTCCATCCTTCAAATACTTTCAAACTTGGTGAGGAAAGTCATGAGGCGTCATGGGGCACATTAACACATCTATCAAACATATAATAAACTAATATACCCAACCATGGTCTTCAATTTTCAAGGGAAGTAGTTTTAGGACAAGACTAGTCAATTTGGGAAGTGGAAATCCCCCCTAGGTCTTGGAACAAAGCTCTTTCAAACACTGTACAGCCTTCTCTAATGATGGGTATGAGAATTGGATATGTTATTAGGAATTAATTAAAGTATATTTTCAGCATTATATGTGGTTTTGGGGTCGAATAGGTATCCAATAGAACTCAGGGAATTTACTAGTAATTTTGAGGCTCAAACCCCCAAGGGTAGGTGGCTCCAAATAGCTCCAAATGATCTCAAATTGTACCAGAAGGTGTATGGATGATGTTAAATCATAATAAGGGTGTTTATAGGTTCCTTCCAACGTTCCAATGACTTCTTAAACTCACTTTGGTAATTTGTCAATGTATCGAGTTTTACTAGCAAATTGTGGTTCAAATCCCATTAGGGTAAATGACAAGTTGGCTCTCCAAATGAAATAGAAACCTCTCGAAATTATGAACAGAGGTTGGTGAAATATAAAGGACATAAATGGGCTCTCATATGCATCATCATTCAGCTTATAATATCTTCTACAACTCTCTTGAAAATCAGATATAGAATTGCTAGTTTCAACTTAAGGGGAAATGGTAGGCAATCTTCACTAAATGTTATGAAACTCAACCAAATGCCTCCAAATTCTTGTCTACTGAACATGAAACTCTTTGAAAATATAAATGACATTCCATTTATCAGTAATCCATCATTCATTCACTTAACCATTAGAATTTATCAGCATATCATTGACTTGCAACAAGGTAGTGGGGAAAATGACACTGTTTGTTCATTAATGAGCAATTTACATAGTATTTCTTGGAATCTCGACTTGTGGCTCTTCTGAGCATGGAATACAGAGAATATAAATCATATTACAAAATAATGGGGCATCATAAGCTCCCCCAAAGAGAATAGTATCTCACCAAAGGCGCAATTCCTCAAGGATCAAGAATATGCATAGAAAACTAGAAATGGTTTAAGGAGCAAGCTAAACTAGAAGTGACCATGATCTGCCCTATAGCTTACACCTACAAATAAATACTCCATTGAAGATCCAAATTAAAGTTCTAAATGGACTTTCCAATTACCAACTAGGATGGGAATCTTTCACCCTCGAAATTGGTGCTAAGGCAAGTAGAGTAGCACTCCACTAGCTCTCCTCTCCAAATGCAATTGAAAATTCTAAAAATGATCAAAGGCTTCCTTCATTCTTTGTTCTTGACATTTATAAAGTTTACAAGCTATCTATGGGTCGAATTCCTTCCAAGAGATTCATTCCAACTCAAGTTGGGAAGAGATTCCAAAGAATGCCACTTGTACAACAATTCCTAGTCGCCCACTTCCACCAAATCACATGTGGACGCATCTTACCTACCCTAACTCCCTTGAGAGCCCTCTTGGAGGATATATTTAGCCCTGACATGTCATATATGTCAGATTTCATCCATCAGGTCTGATTTGTGTCATAGGTGTCGTAGCATCTTCATCATTGTTGTCATAGAAGCTAGTGAATCTAGCCCAAGTCTCACAATTTCTCTAAGATGCCTCTTCCTCTTCCATGGGAGTTACTCTTCCACTCCAATTCAACCTTGGATGATTCATGCCATGAATAATACCTTTTGAACTCCCCCAAGTATGTTACCCTTCACCTTGAATTCGAATTGGTGAGAGAATGATGCCAAGTGTAGTAGGGAAATCTAGCCACATGTGGGTCCCACAATCTCTTATGTGCCCTCGTGATCCATTGCCACATTATTTTCTTTTATTATTATTTATTTGACCCATTTAATGTGCATTTGTAAGTCCAAGGTCACTTTGGGTCTTGTAGCTCCATCACTCCAACTTTGAATGCTTCCACCCCCAACCTAGGGAACTAGTAAGCTAGTGGAAATTTTCCTCCATGTTATTTTGTGTGGAAGGGGACATTACAATTTGAATTGGGAATTTGCTCTAATGTTACCCACCTTGTCCATTTGGATGTAATTTTACATTATAACTAACTTGGACATCATGCTTGGCAATTATTTTGACCTTTAGTACCAATTTGACAAACTATCATGAGTATGGCCAATTGGCTTAGGCCATTGTGATCCAATGCAAAATTTTGGGACATTACACATACCCAATATTATCATTCATATGATTCCATCATAATGGTGCATATCACATACAAGAATAGGCTAGATACCAATGAAGACAAGAGGATAGCATTGAAAGAGTCTAACTTCTAAATAAGCGATGATAGGTGCTATGAAATACATTATGTACAATGTCACTTTCAAATATTCGATGATCACTTTAAGGACTGGGGATTTCTATAGATGGATTGACATTGGACTTGGTCATATGGTTGTGTGGCATAGTTAAACAATGCCTATGTATTTCAATGGTTGTGAATCTTGCACAAAAAATGCAATCCGTTTCATATTTGGAACTATTTTGATATCAAACATGGGAAAGGTGGGAACTTAGGTAAGCATGATAAATATGGTGCATGCATCACAGGTACATTGCATAAGGAATAGATGAACTTTATAATAAATTCCCCTATTTGAGATGCAAATCCGTAGTCCAATGTTGTTCTACAGTAATGGTAGAGGGAACACGAATGCAAGAGGATCAACAAGGGGATGAAATGTGTAAGGAATTTCTTTGGGAGGTAGTCAATGTAGATCAGTCATATGCATATCATTGCAACATAGTAGATGGAACTTGTGGATTTTATTTAGCTCAATGCTAAGACAACACCGCGACATTTGTCATCTATGGGTGACACACGTTGTTGTTAGGGTCTCACCCTAACTTCCTTAGTTAGTAGTTATTTAATCTATTAAGGGATATCTTTATAAAATAAGGGCCCATGCGGTAGTATAGTGTGAATTCAATAAATGTAAGGACCTCACTAAAGAAGGTCTACTAGTTAGTGGTTGAGGCCTCATGAATGGAAATCCACTAAGTGTTTAGTGTTTTGGTCAATAGAAAATATATATAGTAGTGGTTGAGGCCTCATGAATGGAGGTCCACTAGGTGGTTAGTGTTTTGGTCAATAAAATAAGAGTTGTGAATTTTGGAGAAAAAACTAATTTATTTTTTGTATTTTCAACTTATTTCCCTATAATTTTACTCAAATTTCAAGCGAGAGAACTCGTTGGATGCATAATTCAATTCCAAAACCAACGAGTACCCACACTAAATACTTCTAATGGACCCCATCCCACAAAAAATGAGAAATACATAAAAAATGTATTACTTTCATTTTTCGTGGGGTAGGGTCCATCAAAATTATGCATTTTGGTTACTCGTTGGATGTAGAATTGAATTATGTATCCAACGAGTGCTCTCGCTTAAAATTTGAGAAAAACCATAGGGAGATAAGTTGAATATACGAATTAAAACTATTGGGGAAAGTGAAATGAGGGCTAAGGGGAGATGACCGTAGTGACTTATTAACCTAATTCAACATCCTTAATTGTAAACCTTAGATATCTATTTTACCCTAAGATCCGTAAATCCATGTTTATTAAATTGGATTTATTAGCCTTGACCTTAATAATTATCCTAAGCTGGGATTAGAAGGGGAAAATGGGCTCCTCATGAGTTCCACATGGAAAGTTCTGAACATGCATATAAAATGTTTGGAATTGAGTTCAGAGTATCATTCTAGCAATCATTTTTCACCATCTTCGATGTTGGTGCATAAGAGAGGGTAACCGGATATTCCATGCCCGCTGAAGTAATTTACCTTGGGAAGTATGTGTTAATGATTATTGTGCCATGTGGGAATAAACCTAGCCTACAACAAAGGCCCCTATAGTCCCAACATGGATATTTCCTTGTTAGAATATGTTGGATCACTAGAAGGGAATTGGGATAACTTGAGGGATTGCATGTAGAGAAGGGAATTCCACTCCTTGTCTTATGCAGGATGACCAGGGAGGACTGCTAGTGGATTGGGATATATGTAGAGGGGGTTTGACACTAGATGATTGTTTGATTGTTGGGATGAGTATAAGGCTTGGGGAGCTTCACCCTTGTAAACTAATATTCCTAGCTCAGGGGTGGCCTCTTTCATAGAAATAAATAGTGTGATAGAGTTCTTATGGCTGGGAGGAATGTCCTTCTTCTGTAGACAGTTGGAGAAATATTTCATTTGAAAAGATAAGTTGCTCAATTGTGTTATGAATTCCATGGTTGATATATTTTGTTATGTATTTTTTATTTATTGTTATGAAAATGTCTGTGTGCATGGATTTAAGGGTCATTGCATGGATTCCTTTCATGATAGGAATGCTTGTAGAGTTTATAATTGACATTTTATCTAATTCATTGCTATAGATTTACTTCCGCTGTTAAAATTAGTTATATAGCAAGTTAATGGAAAATTCAAATTATGTATCATAGTGAAAATTTATATGTGGAATTGAGTACCACGTAGCCCATATTGTACTGAGAGGTTGTTGGGTATGTGATAGAGTGTTATTAGAGCGACAAGGTGGAGCAATGGGGTTGAATGGGCTGTAATTGAATTCTAAAGGAAGAATTTGACGTTTCACATGGAGCGTTTGATATACTCCATAAGAGAAAAAATGGGGAAAACCACAGTTTGCAAGCTATCTGTTTGATGAAATGCCTTGAAAGTCCATGGTTTCATATGCTTAAATGTTATTTTTAGAACTAGCATGAGAGTTGGTAATACATATTCATAAAGGAAAATTTTAGTTTTGAAAATTGTTGGAAAAATTCAAACCTCTATCAAGAAAAATACAAGTTCTATTAATTGGTGGAATAACTACCAATCTGGAGAAATTACAAACATAAATTTCATGTTATCCACCTGTTATAGAATTAAAAACTTAAAAATTTATGAAAATTTAAAATTTTTGAAAAAAATGATTTGGGCCCCTAAATTCCATGTGGACATAAAGTATGACATGGAGGATCCACGTGGATAGGATGTATAGGTTGTGGTGCCATACAGGGTCAAATGTGTGGGTGGCATCCATGTAGCACATGTAGAAACTAGTAAAGATGCAGAAAACCCACATTACATTAGGCAAGTAAGATCCTCAGATTTGAGCCATTCGCCAAAAAAACATAATCGGATATCATCAGAGGAAGGTCCTCTAAATGGCCTAAATTACAATGGGCAAGTCATATTCTTATATTTGATCCATTCGTGCAAATGAAATCGATTGAGGTATGATAATCATAACATTTTCATGAATGGAAAGGATTGAATCAAGGGATCGAGATCGTTAGGTCTCATCCATTCATGCGAAATTAGGTGCAAAGAATTTAACTATGGGAATGATGCTACAAATGCATGATATTTCTTCAGATCCACAAGGTCCTGAGATTTGGACCATTCATGCAAATGAAGGCGAATGGAAAATGGCATAAGTGAAATTGTTGTGAATGAACATGATTACATTGGGCAAGTTGGATTAGTTAATCAAATTCTTTCATGAAAAAGGAGATGAGAAAGCCTTACAAAAAGGAGAATCGCACCAATGGCTGAGATGTGATTGGATACATAGATTTGCGGTCAAAGACCACTCATGGGATTCTTTTGTCAAGGATAAAAATTGTGGAAGGGAATATCTAGTGGTAAGATGACATGGAAAAGGGATGAGGAGAAGATGGAATAGAAATAGGGGATGCCACATGGGGTCCAAGATAATACTATCTCAAAATTTGATGAAATTTTAGGTTTTTTTCCACGGTGAGGAGGACTAAAAAAATTTCAGATAGAGGTGTGGACTTGTTCAACTCCAATTTTCTAGAAATGGGGAATTAGTGACTTTTGAATATCCATACCCAGTTATTTGACATGGGTCCTACTTGATAATACAATATTTGACCATGCACATAGATAACCCATGGATATTTTGGCCAAATTTTAAGGGGTTTGAAGTAGAGATGCAAAAATAGGTTAAAATACACTATTTGGGATAACACTTTGGTGACTTTGGAAAACTTGGAGGAGGTAAATTGACCCAAGATATCAAAACTGGAAAAATATTTTCTCGATGTTTTATCTTCTCAATGAGTTGCACAACTTTGGTGAAGTGAAGTTTTCACAGTTTTTCTCCATTTGTGAGATAGTAGTTTTCATTAAAATTTCCTAGTATGTAGGAAGTGTAGAAACACTAACACAAAATGAGTAATTAGGGACTAAAAAAATGACTAAAATTTGGACATAAACGACTAAAATTGAGGTAGTGACTACTGGTAATAAATTAGTAGTCTCTTATCACCCAACAAAATTAGTCGTTTATCACTTAGTCGTTACTTTACTTGAATTTCTCCATCATCTAGTAATATATTTAGTTGTTTATTTGGTTATTGATTGTCACTATTTGGTCACTAATTGTTGCTATTTGGTAGTAGATTTACTCATTTATTTGGTAGTTTATTTAGTCGTTCATTGGTAGTACATTTAGTCATTTATTTGGTCCTTAGATACTAGCATTTTAGTAGTACATTTGCTAGTTTAATTAGTCATTAATTGTTGTCATTTTGTAGTACATTTAGTCATTTATTTGGTCATTAATTGCCATCATTTAAATTTGTATACTAGGGGAATCAGAAACTGGGGACTGGGTTGATACTCGCATGACACGGGGTCCAGGGATCCAATCTCGCTATAAAAAAAAGATATAGCATGTAATTTCTACAATTATATAATTCATTTATATACATCAAATGTACATAGACTCATCGACCCTTTCTATGTTTACGAACTATCTAGAAAATGACGAAACAATAAGACAATGAACTCCATCAAATCAACAAACCTAACAACTATTATTATAAAATGACCAAATAATAAGACAACGAACTACATATATGTTTAACCTAAATCAAATTAACAAACTTAAAAAAAATTAAAAAATATTATTATAAAAAGACCAAATAATAAGACAATGAACTACGTATATGTTTAACCTAAGCAAATCAACAAACATAGAAACAATTAAAAAGTGGAAACGTAGTAAGCATAAGAAAAGACAAATAATAATAGAAAGTATATTATATAACATTTTGAATAAAAATAAATAAAAAATTATGGGTCATTTTTGTTATCATATATTAAAAATAAATATAGAAAACAACAATATGTTGATTGGGATGATTTATATTGAAGATAAGTATTTAACTTTACACTAACACTTTCGTAACATGACAGAGATAGACATGTTGTTGTAGAAACCCCATATAATTTGGTTATGATTATGAAACATTTATACACATTTGTTATGTTTTCCATATTAACAATGTGTAGGACATGATTGAGCCAATGCTTTCAACACGAGGATCATGGATTTGGGACGATGGTGGTTGACATGAAGAGAATACATATTTGTTATGTTTTTTGTACTAACCATGTGTAGGACATTATTGAGCCAATGCATTCAACATGAGGATCATGGATTTGAGAGGATGGTGGTTGACATGAAGAGCTTTAAATATTTCACTTATGAATTAGATGATTGGAAACAAAGAAAAAAGATAACATTGTTGACGTTCCAGATCAACATTGTGTACCTAATGGGAATATATCGTTTTAAATTGCAATTAAAAATTCAACATATAGTTTTAAAATGCAACATTATACTTATGTTCTAATTTTTTGTTACCGGGGATGAGTACGTAATTTCATCAATGAAGTTTTGGAAAAACCCAACAATATGTTCAACATGTCCACATGGTGCGATGGTAGGATAAGTAATTTATAATATGCAAGGAAACCCTTCCCCTCAATAACATACTATTACCTATGGGTTTGGCAAAGAACTACTCCCTTCAACCACAAAATGGTATCCATAGCCAATATTATCATTCATATGATGCCATTCTAATGGTGCATATCACATACAAGAATAGGCTAGATAACAATGAAGACAAGAGGATAGCATTGAAGGAGTCTAACTTCTAAATAAGTGATGATAGGTGCAATGAATACATTATGTACAATGCCACTTTCAACTGTTCTATGATCACTTTAAGGATTGGGGATTTCTACAGATGGATTGTCATTGGATTTGGTCGACCATATGGTTGTGTGCCATAGTTAAAAAATGCCTATGTATTTCAATGGTTGTGCTTCTTGCACAAAAAATGCAATGCGTTTCATATTTGGAACTATTTTGATATCAGACATGGGAAAGATGGGAACTTAGGTGAGCATGATAAATATGGTGCATGCATCAAAGGCACATTGCATAGGGAGTAGATGAACTTTATAATAAATTCCCCTATTTGAGATGCAAATCCATAGTCCAATGTTGTTCTACAGTAATGGTAGAGGGAACAAGAATGCAAGAGGATCAACAAGGAGATGAAATGTGTAAGGAATTTCTTTGGGAGGTGGTCGATGTAGATCGGTCATATGCATATCATTGCAACATAGTAGATGGAACTTGTGGATTTTATTTAGCTCAATGCTAAGACAACACCACAACATTTGCCATCTATGGGTGACACACGTTGTTGTTGAGGTCTCACCCTAACTTACTTAGTTAGTAGTTATTTAATGTATTAAGGGATAACTTTATAAAATAAGGGCACATGAGGTAGTAGAGTGTGAATTCAATAAATGTTGGGACCTCACTAAAGAAGGTCTACTAGTTAGTGGTTGAGGCCTCATGAATGGAAATCCACTAAGTGCTTAGTGTTTTGTTCAATAGAAAATATATATAGTAGTGGTTGAGGCCTTATGAATGGAGGTCCACTAGGTGGTTAGTGTTTTGGTCAATAAAATAAGAGTTGTGAATTTTGGAGAAAAAACTACTTTATTTTTTGTATTTTCAGCTTATTTACCTATGATTTTACTCAAATTTCAAGCGAGAGAACTCGTTGGATGCATAATTCAATTCCACAACCAACGAGTACCCACACTACATACTTTTAATGGATCCCATCCTACAAAAAATGAGAAATACATAAAAAATGTATTACTCTCATTTCTCGTGGGGTAGGTTCCATCAAAATTATGTATTTTGGTTACTCGTTGGATGTAGAATTGAATTATGCATCCAACGAGTGCTCTCGCTTAAAATTTGAGAGAAACCATAGGGAGATAAGTTGAATATACGAATTAAAACTATTGGGGAAAGTGAAACGAGGGCTAAGGGGAGATGACCGTAGTGACTTATTAACCTAAGTCAACATCTTTAATTGTAAACCTGTTATCACTCCAGGAAACTCTCCTAGGTTGTATCTTAGAGATGCTTGGTAACTTACTATTTTCTCAAGGATGGGTGAATAGGTGGATAAAAAATGGAACGACTAACACAAGGTTACTCAATCAAAGCATGTATAAACATATTCAATGGACAAGGCTTTTAGCCCACATTGTTCATAGGTTTTAAATAAAGTGTATAGATGGATAGAACTTATAATCTCAGCAGAAACATACATAAGACAGACATATGAATGGCCAATATTATAATCGAAGAAATACTTGTAAAACTTAGTTCATCAGCGAAATGAAAAGATGATAGTTTTCAAACGCTGGATCAACTCAAGACATGAAATAAATCATCAAATACAAGTATAGAATAGATGAGAGGTAAATCCAAACATAATAGGAAAAAGAAGCTTATATTATGATATGCTATAAGAATTCTGAAAGTACAATCAGTGTGCTATCTCCAAAATTGAACCCTTGTTCTACATCAGTCACAGGCTTAATAGCCTTTACAAAATGGTCAAGATCTTGAAAAAATGGATTGAATCTACTAAAAATAACTATCAAAAAACAACTTTCTGGAAATTATGAAAGATTCCTACATTCCAAAAGTAATTTCCATCTTGCTAGTCCTCCTATCTTCGGCAGTCGTAAGGGGCCTTTGGAGGCTGGTGAGAGAGGTCGAACTGCTACCTGGAGAATCTACAGGCCGTTTTTCCCAAAGTAGATGAGAAGATTCCTTTTCTCATATTGCTGGCACACTTTGGTCTAGAACGAAAAAATAATCATGACTCTCTTAAACCTTTAACCATCATTAGAAAAGGCCCTCGAGGTGCTTGGATCAGCAAAGTCAAGTTCGATGCAAAAACCACTTTCTGCGTTATTCTGTATTTTAGGTAGCTGGGAAAATTGGGTTAAAATTTGATTAGCTACAGAAAGCCCTGCTTTTGGTGGCTAATGAACAAGTAGCGTGTTCGCCTAAGCCACTGAGACACCTTTAGATGTTTGGAGCTGGCCTCTCCTTTCGGTAAGTAGATGGGTCCCACCTTTATATCCTAAGACGCCGAAAATTGGAGTTTTGGTAGCTAATGAACAATTTCCTATGTTCGCCTAAGCCACCAAAATGGCTTGGTCTAGCCTGCAAAACTTTTGACAAAACTGTGCTTTTTCCGACTTCTGCTACTCATCTTTCTACTGCTTGGATTTCTCTTCATCCTGGGCCAAAACCAGAGTGTCAGCGAAACTAACTGCTGCTGCTGCTAAGGTGTCAAGGTCTGAGTGTACCTTAGGCTTGGGTTTTGGAGTCATTTCCTTACCTCCCAGAAGCTCAACCTTCCTGCTCAACCTGATATTGTCTCTTATCAATCTTATATTCCTCCCTTTCAACTTGTTGTGCTTTCTTGTTAACCCTTGAAAGGAGGTATACAACTCATTGTTTCTTTCAGTTAACCTTTCATTTTTCTCCTTGATCATCCTCTGAAGAAGTTCTAACTTATACACCTATCTTAATAGTTGATTAATATTCTGGGATGAGGTCTTCTTTGACTAGCTGGTTGATGCTTCAATAATCTGTTGATTTGGCTCTTCCTCAGGTGCAGGTGAGAACATACTTTCACCTCCTACCCCAGCTTCTGGTTTTTCATCCTCTTCGAATCTGTGTATGGCAGGTTGAGGATGTTTTTTCCTTCTGAACTAGCTGCCTCGTCCCCAGTATTACTACTGAACTCTAGTTTCTTTTTAGCCTTATACATTTTGGGAGTTGAGGAAAGGGGGTTGACTGCAATTGGGGAAATATCCCTCCTCTTCCTTTTCCCACTTCTAGGGGTAGAAGACTTCTTCCCACCTTCTGGTTGCAACTGTGTTTAGAACTCATTCCAAAAGAGGAAGAACACCCAGTTCATGTTTCTCCTTTGCAGCAACTCAGAAACTATGAGCTTGATCAAACCATGGTGGTACAGCCTGCCTGCGATTTTGGATGGTTGGGATCTGACTTAATGAGCCATTTTAGTCAGGATTTTGTAGAGATAAAAAGGGAGATTTAGGGGGGCTCCTGCCAGTGAAATGGTTCATTAATTTAAAATGGTAAATTAGCACCTTATTATATCTACCTTCGCAGGTTATGTAAACTAGAATCGACTTCAATAGATGCTGCCATTTGTCTTCAAGGTATGACATAGGAATATCTTTCTTCCATACCAGATTCCTATGCTCAGGTTTTAGATAGGATCGAAACTCGAAATCCTTTGTAACAGTGGTCTGGAACCAATTTTCTTCGATCGCTGGAAGCTCTTTCACCTCGGCTGTAAGGGCTTCGTCTACCTGGAATTCCTCCTTGCCAATTATCGCCCTTCTGCCGTCAAATGTGAGGGAAAATGTTTTAGCTATTTGCTAATGTGATCCCTGCAGTTTTTTTGCAAAAATTATAACAGCCAGCATCCTTGAAGAGTCGACATACCTCGGGGTGCACATCCAGGTAACAGATGTCATTTAATTCTTTCCGGAGGACCACTCCTCCACTTTTCTTCATTGTAAGCTGCTTCCTGGAACCTGCTGCTAAAATGAGCTTGAGGGAATGACGCAAAATCAGGGAAAAGGGGAGCTCGACGGCGTGGTGAGAGCGGAGGAGAAGGGGTGGCGCGGTTTTCAGAAACTAACTTCGAGGGATGTGAACTGGAGGATTAATCATGAGGATTTAATGATGTGTTATCGTGGCATGATCACACTGGAGGAACCGTCTTTTAGAAGATCGGTATGTGGAGGGGTATCAAGGTTCATCCGGCCAGGGTGGGATTATGATGGCGGCAGGCTTCACGTTGGGGGAGATCCTGTATTTGCTGGAAGTGACCCTTTCAGCGGTTAAGCCACGATGAACCCCCTTTAATTCATGACTAAACCCTTGATTAGACGTTTCCACCGTTCGACACCGACTCAATTTCGGTAGCCGACGATTTCTCCTTTGACACCGCAACCCGCTAGAAAAGTGTTCACAAATGCCTCTGCTTTTGGTGGTTGTGGATGATCCCACCTTTGAACTGTAAGCTGCTAGAAACCTACCCTTTTCGGTGGCTAATGAACAACTATCGTATCCGCCTAAGCCACTGAAAACTGCTCCATGATATATGATACGTGCCTTCCCTTTCGGTAGCTTTGAGTAGTTTTACCTTTGCGCTGTGAGCTGCCGAAAGCTGGGTTTTCAGTAGCTAATGAACAATTTCCCTGTCCGCCTAAGCTACCAAAACCGAAAAATCTTTATTGGAGACAAAGTACTATCAAATGTTATTTTGAACTTCATTACATACTTCAAACTCTTGAAAAAGAACCTCAAATGCATCTAAAAATGAAAAACTTAAAGACCTCCTATCACCTAGAAACCACAACTAATGTGTTTATTTGTGGAGATAACAAAACCTTAGATAGCTATTTTACCCTAAGATCCGTAAATCCATGTTTACTAAATTGAATTTATTAGCCTTGACCTTAATAGTTATCCTAGGCTGGGATTAGAAGGGGAAAAGTGGGCTCCTCATGAGTTCCACATGGAAAGTTCTAAACATGCATATACAATGTTTGGAATTGAGTTTAGAGTATCATTCTAGCAATCATTTTTCACCATCTTGGATGTTGGTGCATAAAAGAGGGTAACCGGATCTTCCATGCCCGCTGAAGTAATTTACCTTGGGAAGTATGTGTTAATGATTATTGTGCCCTGTGAGAATAAACCTAGCCTACAACAGAGGTCCGTATAGTCCCAACATGGATATTTCGTTGGATCACTAGAAGGGAATTGGGATAACTTGAGGGATTGCATGTAGAGAAGGGAATCCCACTCCTTGTCTTATGTAGGATGACCAGGGAGGACTGCTAGTGGATTGGGATATATGTAGAGGGGGTTTGACACTAAATGATTGTTTGATTGTTGGGATGAGTATAAGGATTGGGGAGCTTCACCCTTGTAACCTAATATTCCTAGCTCAGGGGTGGCCTATTTCATAGAAATAAATGGTGTGATAGAGTGCCTATGGTTGGGAGGAACATCCTTCATCTATAGCTAGTTGGAGGAATATTTCATTTGAAAAGATAAGTTGCTCAATTGTGTTATGAATTCCATGGTTGATATATTTTGTTATGTATTTTTTATTTATTGTTATGAAAATGTTTGTGTGCATGGATTTAAGGGTCATTGTATGGATGCCTTTCATGATAGGAATGCTTGTAGAGTTTATAATGGAAATTTTACCTAATTCATTGCTATAGATTTAATTCTGCTGTTAAAATTAATTGTATATCAAGTTAATGGAAAATTCAAATTATGTATCATCGTGAAAATTTATATGTGGAATTGAGTACCACGTAGCCCATATTGTATTGAGAGGTTGTTGGGTATGTGATAGAGTGTTATTAGAGCGACAAGGTGGAGTAATGGGGTTGAATGGGCTGTAATTGAATTCTAAAGGAAGAATTTGACGTTGCACATGGAGCATTTGATATAATCCATAAGAGAAAAAAATAGGGAAAACCACAGTTTGCAAGCTATATGTTTGATGAAATTCCTTGAAAGTCCATGGTTTCATATGCTTAAATGTTATTTTTAGAACTAGCATGAGAGTTGGTAATACATATTCATAAAGGAAAATTTTAGTTTTGAAAATTGTTTGAAAAATTCAAACTTCTATCAAGAAAAATACAAGTTCTATTAATTGGTGGAAGAACTACCAGTCTGGAGAAATTACAAACATAAATTTCATGTTATCCACCTATTATAGAATTTAAAATATATGAAAATTTAAAATTTTGGAAAAAATTGATTTGGGCCCCATAAATTCCATGTGGACATAAAGTATGACATGGAGGATCTGTGTGGATAGGATGTATAGGTTGTGGTGCCATACAAGGTCAAATGTGTGGGTGGCATCCATGTAGCACATGTAGAAACTAGTAATGATGTAGAAAACCCACATTACATTAGGCAAGTAAGATCCTCAGATTTGAGTCATTCGCCAACCAAACATAATCGGATATTATCAGAGGAAGGTCCTCTGAATGGCCTAAATTACAATGGGCAAGTCATATTCTTAGATTTGATCCATTCGTGCAAATGAAATCGATTGAGGTATGATAATCATAACATTGTCATAAATGGAAAGGATTGAATCAAGGCATCGAGATCATTAGGTCTCATCCATTCATGCAAAATTAGGTGCAAAGAATTTCACATGGGAATGCTGCTACAAATGCATGATATTTATTCAGATCCACAAGTACCTGAGATTTAGACCATTCATGCAAATGAAGGCGAATGGAATCTAGAATAAGTGACATTGTTGTGAATGCACATGATTACATTGGGCAAGTTAGATCAGTTAATCAAATTCGTTCATGAAAAAAGAGATGAGAAAGCCTTAGCACAAAGGAGACTCGCACCAATGGATGCGATGCGATTGGATACATAGATTTGCGGTCAAAGACCACTCATGGGATTCTTTCCTCAAGGATAAAAATTGTAGAAGGGAATATCTAGTGGTAAGATGACATGGAAAAGGGATGAGGAGAAGATGGAATAGAAATAGGGGAGGCCACATGGGGTCTAGGAGAATACTATCTCAAAATTTGATGAAATTTTAGGTTTTTTTCCACGGTGAGGAGGACTAAAAAAATTCGAGATAGAGGTGTGGACTTGTTCAACTCCAATTTTCCAGAAATGGGGAATTAGTGACTTTTGAATGTCCATACCCAGTTAATAGATTTCCTTCTCTTCACCCGAGTCACTGTTTCTTTTATAATATATTTCCTTTTCTTGTTATAAGCGAACTTGTCCCATTGAGACACTGTGCTACCTTTGGATGGTGTAAAAGGGACAAGCGGGAGGTTTCTTATAGGGATGTCCGTATCCACGTCTTGGACATTTGGGATTCTTGGCTCAACATCCTCCTTCAATTTCTTTTCTTCTTCTTCTTTCCTCTGTGCTTCTTCTTCTACTTGCTTGGAAATCCCTTCCAGTTTGCTTCTTTCTTCCTCCTGAACTCTTCGAGCTTCTTCCTCTACTGCTTGGATCCTTTGAGTTTCTTTTTCTCGAAGTTCATCCTCTTTCGCCTTGCTTGCTCTCTCAACAAATTCTTTTTGGATTCTCTCGGCTCCTTCCTTGAGCCCTTGCTCTTCTTTAGAGAGAGTTTGAGAAGCTTCGGCTATTTCCTTTACCTGTTGTTGTTTTGCCTCCTTGACAATACAAGAGCTAGAACTAGCTCCGACTTTACTTAGTCGGCAAATATGTAGTTAGGTCATGTTACTTACCCCTCAATACGCTTCTTCGTCCTCATCATAATAGTGGGTGTATTCAAAATTAGCATGGAGCTCCCTGCCTTGTTTCCCCCCAAAGTGAAATTCTTTCAGTTCTGCAATAAACTCCTCTACAGTTGCAATCCCTGAGAATTTGTAGGCCCCAATATAAAAAGGTAAAGGCGGGAAAGTTTCCTTATTTTCCTTGTACAAGGTGCTACCAACCCCATCAAGGAACACTTGTCTTACTGCCTCCTTGTGGACTATGTAGTCAATAGCATATCTAGGTAGAATATATGGGGGTTTAGAGCCTCCATACATTCTTATGAAAGTGCCTTCCGGTGAAAAATAGAAGTCACCATAATTCTCCAGGACTTCCATGGCGTTTTCGGACAAGCAGTTAGGTTATTCATTGAACATTAACTCATATAAAGGTATGATAAGCTCTTCACAAATGAGTTGGTAGTGCCGCTTGTAGTTATGGGCCCAAAAGAGTTTGTAAGCAGTGAATACCGGGGTATCGGATTCTCTCTAGTTACATCCAAGCTTTGGAAAGGGGAGCTTTGCCACAATGCAATCTATCAAGTAGGATGGCATGTAGAATTCTTCCTTCTTTGCCCCTAATTCTTCTTGTGCAGCAATTATGGCTGATGATAGGCTGTCTGAGAGAATATCTTCCCAATTGAAAATTGTTCCTCTGAACACCACATAGTGGATAATGGGAACCCATTGGAGCATAAAAACAGTGCCATCAGGCCTTCCAAAGATTCTTCTAAGTATGAGGGAAATCATTCTGAAAGGAGGCCTCAGATTCTGAACCTCATACTCCTCACTATCCTTTTTTTTGATCTGTTTGCCTGAGATCAGCAACTTTCTAGCCATATCTAGATTATCCATTTTGATTTGTCCTAGCCATTCATCATCAAGCCATTGATGAGCTTGGGGCAATTTGTAAGCTGCTGTGATGTAAGATGGATGGAAGGATGCAAAAGCTTCCCCCTTATTGTCCAAAAGGACCCTTGTCTGTGCATTCGCATGCTGCAGAATCCATCCAATTACTTCTGAGCATGGAAAAAGTTCCGGACATGTGGTTGCTTTGGATATGCAGGAGGTTTTGATGTTCCGGTATAGGTATTCTTCCTCGAGGAGTGCCTCAAGGATTTCCTGATCTCTTATCATGTGATATATGTCTGCCCATTTGACTTCTGGAGGAACGCTCATGGTACACTTGGTGTCTTGATAAAGAGTTTCTAGATGCGATGGAGTTATGGTATCCAGGATTTTACCGACTAGATGAGAAGGTGATCGAGGGAATGATGGAGTGATGGGAGCTAGAATGGAAAGTTACCGCGTCACAAAAGCTGACAGAGATGCGACAGAGTTATGGTATCCAGGCTTTTACCGACTAGATGAGCAGGCAATCGAGGGAATGATGGAGTGATAGGAGCTAGAATGGAAAGTTCCCGAGTCACGCGATGATGCATCCGACTACGAGCACAACGTAGAACCTCTTCGGGAGAAGATCGATGTAAAAGACATCGATGAAGAAGATACCGAAATTGATCAGGAAGACAAGGGGGAAACACCAGCAAAGAAGGGAAAGAAGGGCGGACTACCAGCTGTAACGCCTATTGAGGAAGAAAAGGCTGACGCGCAGAGTCAAAATACATCCATATCAGCATGAAAGAGAAAGGTCACTGAAGGCCCCTCGCAATCACAAAGCCGATGCACAAAGAGGAAGGATGAAAAACCCAGTTCAGGCCACAACTACATCCAGATGATTGTGAGACCATCGCAACAAAAGTGTAGAAAGCATGGGAAGAGACTCGCACTGAGAAAGAAGCCAAGCAAGAACAACTACAATTGACCATAATCCAAACTATGGAGGAAGTCAAGACATTCGTAGCCCATATGGGATTGGGGTAGTCAGGTTCAGGTTTTGACGGGAAGACATGAGAGCCAAGTGCGCAAAGAAGACCACCTGTTGCTGAAAGAAAGTATCCACGCATCCTGAACCTTGAATCGGGATACCTTATCTATCCAAATGAAACAATCAAGGAAGCAGTAAAGACTAGGCACCTTGACCTAAATATTGGGGCCCTGCCCCTGGAGGACCTGAATGAGTTGCACATCATAGTTGCAGAAGAAATTCATGAGAAAGGCCTCACCTCATATGATAAGTGTGCGTAGTTAACTGAAGACATCAATCAGTTAAGGCAGGAATTAGATAACACCAAGCAAGAATTGAGCACAGCCAAGGAAAAGGGCCAAAAGCTGAAGGAAACCATTTCAGCTGTGTGCACAAACATAGAAGAATGCGAAGAAGAAGATGATATGGAGGACACAATAAAGAAAATTGGGGCCAAGGTAGAGTCCCTTACCTCTGAGAAAATAGAAATGGAAGCCTCTTATAAAGGAAAAATCGCGGAGCTGGAGGCTAGGAACCCTGTCATTCCACCATATCAGTGCCCTGCTCCAGCTGAGGACATCAAGGCAACCATGGATGGCATTTCGGCGGAAGTGACGAAATGCCAAGACTTACTTGAGCGGATAACTACAATAGTAACCAGGTTGAGTGAGGATCCTGCACTACAGCAGGTAAGGGCAGAAGTCGAACAGAAGCAACAACAGGTGGATGCTGCAAGTATGTAGATGAGGAATGTGTCGGCCAGAGAGAAAGTGCAGAGATTTAATGAGGTCAAGGACCTATAGAAAGAGTTGGTGACACTAAGGGAGAAAGAGGCTACCACATCGGTCAGGCTGCAGCCTATTGAGCAAGAAGGCCTCGAATTAATGCAACAATTCGACGCGAAGTTCGTAGAACTTCAGACGGCAAAAGGAACCATGCAAGAACAAGTGGCTCGGGAGAAGGTCTCGCAGGCTACTCTGGAGACACTTCAAGGGTTCGAACGGAAAGCCAAGGACATAGTTGCAAAGTTAGCAGGAACTTTGCAAAGCTTTACATTAAAGCTTGGGACGATGGAAGATGTGGCACCAGGTTCTACAAGTGGAAGTGGCTCGGGACAAGCCACAGGTGAGTGTTAGGGGCCTATTGGGCTGGGCCTAGGTGGGTTGGAAAAATATACAAGTATGGAAAATCGCGCGTAGCGCGTTGCAGTGGGAAGAAAAGGCAATTTTGATAACTGCGCATTGCGCACTGCGGCAGAAAGAGGAAGTAGTTTTGTTGAAAATGCATTGCACGCGGTGGCAGGATATAGACAATTTTGAGGTTTTGCGTGTGTCGCGCAACGACAATGGCTAAGGCACGGTTGCGCAGTAGGAAGATGCGCATAATAGTGCATGAGATATTTTTGGTTCAAAACATGGGTAAAGGTCAGACGAGGACATGACCTATTTTGGGTAAGGCACAGGTGGATGGCAGATGAAAGCGACTTATTTGAACGTGTGGCGGCAAGCAATTGAGAAGCTAGGCCAAGATTCTGATGGCGATAGGCAGGCGAAGGAGTGGAAAGGGTCAGGCCATGATGCATTTGTAACTGTTTTGAGGACTGCGGCTGTCAGAAGAGTGTGTGAGCCACGAGTGGCCCAGCTGGAGCAGGTGGAGCAGGCTGTCGACGGTGACAGCTAGGGTGGCAATTAGCCACGCCAGTGTTGGAAACCTTAGGGTTTCAGCCTAATGATTTTAAAGACATGACCTACGGGCATGATCTATAAATAAGGCACAATTTTGTAAGGGAAGGGTTACTCTTCATTTTGGTTAAGAATTGATCATTGTAGAATCTTGAGCTTGAAAGCCATTGTAAAGGCTCTGTAGCTGAGTGCGCAGAGACCTGTATGAGAGAGAAGAGAGTCTGCAGCTGAGTGTGCAGACTAAGAGCAGTTGTACCCTTCCCATAAAGAGCAATATTAACAACGGTTCTTGTGGACGTAGCCTCCATCCAGGGCGTGAACCACGTTAAATTTTGTGTTATGTGACTATTGTGTGTTTATGATTGTTCAATTGCTTGGTATGAATGTTCAATGCTGGAAACTTCTATTTTGTGATTTCTTTTATATGTATTCGCCGCAGAGAATGGGAATAATATGTTAAGTAATACATGCGCGGAGGAATGTTAAGTATTCAACATGTATGAATCTGTCAATTGGAATGTATGAATCTATCAATTGGTCAAATAGTGAACATTGAGTTTAAGCGCAGCGTTGGAGCGCGCAGTAACGTATGTTTATTAAACCACCTGAAACATAATGATAAGAACTTGAATGAGTTGAAGAGATAAGGAATTCTAAGTAGATTGGTTATAATTAAACATTCTGGCAGTGACACGCAGTCTTGTTGATGCGCCGAGTCATTGAAGGTCACTGTGAGGTAAGCTGTTGATAGCTTACTGTCATAATGCCAAGGTATCCTGTATCGCACAGTCATTAGAGGTGCAAGTGTGCAAGCACAATTGTGCACAGAATTACCCGACACGGAATAGAAGGTTCGTGCATTTGTTGTCCGTAGCAACCCACAAGGCATTGCGCTGCTTATCAACCTTTCCCCCCATCGCATCACCCGATTGTGGAAACTTGATTCCGCAACCACCCCCTCAGCTTCGCCTCGGGTGATACCTCAGGCTGCACACAGCCTGTTGCCGAAAGGGCCGGTGAATAGGGGTTTTGTTGGTTCCTTCAACCACGAAGTACCTGGGCCCATGATTGGAAACCTCTGGAAGGTTATTAATAGCCAACAACGCCTAATGGCTTCCGCATTTATTTCCTTGATTCTGGCCACCACTCCCTTTAACTTGCAAACTTCTACTGTTATGATTTCTTGAATCCCGTGTATCTTCTCCAATATTTTGCAAGCCTGCTCATGAAAAGGACCCAGACCACCAACCTTGCTAGTAGCAAGTTCTAATTGTTGTTCTAGCAATTCCCCGCTTTCTTCTAATTTTTCTATGTTTTCTTTTAAGTCATCGATCTACTAAGTGGTATCAAATTTCTCGGACTCCAGCTGCAGGTTCCTACTTTCCAAACCCTTCTTTTCAGCTTCCAAGGCCCTCATTTGTATGACCAAGGCTCTCTTTTCGGCTTCTAGGTATTGAAATTTTCTGATTACCTCTTCCTTCTTTGACACAAGGGTGTTACATTTCTCCACCATCAAATTTGAATAATTCTGTTCTTTGACTAGATTTTCCTGCAAATGGAGGGTTTTCTCCTTTTCTAATTCTAACTCATCTGCTAATATGTTGACATTGTCTGCAGTTGCTTGAACAGAAGCCATAGAAATGGAAGCCATGATTTTGTGTGTGTGCTTAGTACCTTGCATGACTGTTGTTTTGTGTTTGGTAACAATGTTTGGTTGAAAAGGTCTCTTCACCCGAGTCACTATTTCTTTGATAATAAATTTCCTTTTCTTGTTATAAGCGAACTTGTCCCATTGAGACACTGTGCTACCTTTTGATGGTGTAAAAGGGACAAGCGGGAGGTTTCTTATAGGGGTGTCTGTATCCACGTCTTGGACATTCGGGCTTCTTGGCTCAACATCCTCCTTCAATTTCTTTTCTTCTTCTTCTTTCCTCTGCGCTTCTTCTTTTGCTACCTTCCCCTGAGCTTCTTCTTCTGCTTGCTTGGAAATCCCTTCCAGTCTGATTCTTTCTTCCTATTGAACTCTTTGAGCTTCTTCCTTTGCTGCTTGGATCCTTTGAGTTTCTTTTTCTCGAAGTCCATCCTCTTTTGCCTTGCTTTCTCTCTCAACAACTTCTTTTTGTATTCTCTCAGCTTATTCCTTGAGCCCTTGCTCTTCTTTAGAGAGAGTTTGAGCGGCTTCGGCTGTTTCCTTTACGTGTTGTTGTTTTTCCTCCTTGAAAATACAAGAGCTAGAAATGGCTCCAACTTTACTTAGTCGGCAAATCTGTAGTTCGGTCATGTTACTTACCCCTCGATACGCTTCTTCGTTCTCATCATAATAGTGGGCGTTGTTAAATTTTTAGAATTTACTTCAATCTGATCTAGGATCTTAACTAAGAGAACAACATGTACAGCAAATCTACAACATATCAATCATGGACACAATAATGCAAGCACACAAGAGACACAGAGTTTACTTGGGGAAAACCATAAAGGTGGAAAACCCCAATAACTTCCTCAGAGATAGATAGAGAAATGATACAACCAGAATATAAGAGATAGTCTTCTCCTAGCAGCAGACAAGAGATAGTCTTCTCCTAGCAGCAGAGCCTCCTCCTCCACAAGTGTGCCACTCTCCCAAGTGTGAGTGAGAGAATAGAATGTGTAAAATGAGAGAGACACACTCTCTATTTATACACTAACTTGACTTGACCTTTACTCAATTAGGTCGGCCTCAACTTAACCACTTAACATAATGTTGACTGGGACGACACCCAATAAGGTGGTCTAATAACCCTTTGACCCACATGGCCGGTCCCCAATAGGGTGGTCTAATAACCCTTCGACCCACATGACTTATATAGGGCCGACCCCAACAAGGTGGTCTAATAACCCATCAAGTATAAGTTACGACACTTACAATATAAATGACGACACTTCCGTATAGAGGAATAATAACATCTCTATAGGAATACAACCACTTCCATATAGAGGAATAACAACATCTCTATAGGAATACAATATACATATATGTGAAATACATTCCGAAGTTACATATACATCAACACTCCCTCTTAACTAGGAAGGTATTTCTCAACACAGGTCTTCTAGCACAAGTCTTCTTCTTTGGATCATCGTCACTGGATAATCATCATCGAGTCATCATCGTCATCACTGCTGTTGCTATCTCAATCAATCTCTGAATCTACTCGTCATAGGAAGTTCGACAGAGCCAGTCCTTTTTCATACTGGATGTAGGCCCACCACCTGCAGGTCTTCATCATCTGTGCGAACGGTCTGATAGAGGTGGCCTCTCAGGACTAATTTTATGTGTGGATGCAATACCGAAAAGAGTATCCTAGGAACATTTATGTGCCTAAGCACGACCGGCAAGATCTCCCAGGACTGATTACATGCATCTACTCCACAATACCTTTAAAGAGCATCCCAGGAACATTTATGTGCCGCAGCACGACCGGCAAGATCTCTAAAGAGCATCCCAGGACTTATTACGAGCACACAGCTCAACCTCTCAGATCTCCAGGACTGATTACATGTGGATAGACAAAACCTTTAAAGAGAATCCCAGGAACATTTATGTGCCGCAGCACGACTGACAAGATCTCTAAAGAGCATCCTAGGACTAATTACGAGCACACAGCTCAACCTCTCAAATCTCCAAGGCTGATTACATGTCTCCGTAGTAATACCTCATCCCAGGACCGATTACGAGCGCACAGCTCAACCTATCGGATATCTGAGGATTGATTACATACTACATAGCAATACCGGAAAGAGTATCCCAGGAACATTTATGTGCTGCAGCACGACCGGCAAGATCTCCAAGGACTGATTACATGCTATTTGCACAACCTGCCACATATCATCTCTGACCTCCAAGTATCAACCTGATACTCATGATCCAACGGATCATCATCGCACAAAGCATCATCCTGATGCTCATGATCACACTGATCATCATCACTGTACCATCCTGATACATATCATCTGGAGCAACATCCTGAATCTCATCATCATGATCATCCTGATCATACAATGCATCCACCTGATGCATACCAAGTATCTACCTGATACATATCATCATACATGATCCACCTGATCATACAGTGTATCCACCTGATACAAATACAAATACATGATCCACCTGATCATACCTGATAAATATCAACATACATGATCTACCTGATCATACAATGTATCCACCTGATAGATATACAGATACATGGTCCAAGCATCCAACATGATGCATATACAAAATACATACAAATGATCCAACTGATCATATCCAGCATCAAACATGATGCGTACATATACATATACATATAAATGATCCAACTGATCATATCCAGCATCCAACATGATGTGTACATATGCATATAGAGCAGTAACTGGAGCATCGTCCTGATGCTCATCATCCATGATCCTCCTGATCATCATAGCATCGTCTTCTTCAGATCATCTTATCGTCCACGAAGCACAGCCCAGATGCACATCATCCAGTACTTACACCACCGACATGGGAGAACACATCTACCACCATTCGGGGAAGGCTCTAGCCCTTACTTTTTCACCATGGGAGAACACATCTACCACCATGTGAGAATGGCTCCAGCCCTTACATCTACACCATGGGAGAACACATCTACCACCATGTGAGAATGGCTCAGCAATTACATCACGACCATGGGAGAACACATCAACCATGTCAGAAAATCTCATGTGCATCTGCATCTTTCAGACTCATCACTTCCCTTTGGAATGAACCTCGATCTGAAGTGCACCTAGCCTATCTTTGAAGTACTCAAACTGCAGTCTGGCCAACGGCTTGGTCAATACATCTGCAACTTGCTCATCCGTCACAACATACTCTGCTTTGGCTGTACTCAGTGCTACACAGGACTGCTTCCTACTAAACCAAGAGATCACACCTGATCCCATACTGAGGCAACACCCAGGAGTGCTCTTCTTATCTGCAGCACTGCCTGCCCAATTTGAATCAACATAACCCTGCGGGTTAAACTTTTGATTCGCATCATACTTGAGCCCATAGTCAACCGTACCCTTCAGGTACCTCAAAATTTTATTTACAGCAACCAGGTGAACACTCCTTGGATCTGTTAGGAACTAGCTCAATGTGTTCACCACAAAGCAAATATCTGGTCTCGTGTTCGTTAGGTACATCAAGGACCCAATCATCTGACGATACACAGTGACATCAACCAGATCAGATGAGGCATCACACAAAAGATTCATGTTCGATGCCATAGGTGTGGCCGTGGCCTTGCATTCCATCATCCCGAACCTCTTCAGGATCTCTACTGCATACTTCCCTTGTCCAAGGAAGATTCCATCTGCACTCTGCCACACCTCCATACCTAGAAAGTGGTGCATCATACCCAAGTTCTGCACATATATGACTCCCTGTCATGTGTCTCAAAACCAAGTGGCTGCTCCACATACACTTCTTCTTCAACTAAACCTATCAAGAAAGCTATCTTGAAATCCATCTGGTGTATCTTCTATTTCATCACTTTTATATTTCTCTATGCTGCCATCTGCAAAATGCTTGATCTTGATAGATCCATATGGAAGTCATAACAAACTTCCCTTCAGGTCTTGGGACTACATCCCAAACATCATTCTTCATGATCGATGGATCATGGCATTCTTCCCATATCCTGGGAACTTCAATATCTTCAATAGATAATTTTGTTGCTGAAAAAATGTTGTAGTTCTTCTTTTGTAGATGATGGCATACGATCTTTCCTACACAACAAGTTAAATTGCATGATTAGAAAACATCTCATAGTTTTCAGAACAAATTATTACACATAAAGAAATATGTCATATAGTCATGTAATTATCTTAGCCAGTGCTTCAATACAACATTTATCCATATCCCGTAACTTTCTAGATGCCTTCCAATCTCTACCAGAACATTGTTAAGAGTGTGCACAACTCTAACATGTCAGCAAAGAGGTTTCATTCTAGATAAGTAGCAATGGAATGTTGTACAGTTCCATAGGCCACCTACCCATGCATATTAGTAGTATACTGTTCATCAATGCAACTATTCTAATATGCATAATACACAACCTAATTCTAGGAACATCAGTATATACATTATTGAACAGTATTATTTAAACAATAAAATATGCAAGTAATGACAATTCAAATACTTATCTTTGTTTGTTTGTTGGGTTGACTCCCTCTCAATCTTTGCTTCTTTTCTGCAACTCCATTCTTATGTGGATTGTGAGAAGTGGTCAACTCCCTCTGAATATCTGCATCCTTGCATAAACTACAGAAGTGTGCTCCTTTGCTTTCTTGCAGGAACAATTGGAGTGTGCTCCCTCTTGATCTTTGCTTCCTGGATTACCTGTCCTTGAACTTACATCCATCCTTAATCACTATGCATGCTTACTAGTATCATCATTGTGTTATCCTTGAGGTCTCATACATAATCACACATTTATTAGTATAATCTTAATACTATCAAAACACAATAATCTTAAACATTTATATTCATGATCATTCACAGATAATAAACATTAGTATTCAAGGTTTCAGGGAAGTCTTCTTTTACTCATACACATTCTTATTTGATCATAGGACTCTTCTGGTTAGTTGAATCATCAATCAAGATAAGAGATATAATATGCATAAAACCCATGGTTATTCAAACCTATACCTTCATGATTCTTCTGGTTAGTCATATCATCAATTATGGTAAGAACATAATATGCATACAACCATGATTATTCAAACCTATGACTTCATGAATAATCATTATCAACAACACAACCGTATAAGATCCTAACACAAGGTAGGATTCTAGCTTGATATAGGAAAACATACCTGGATTAGCATGCTAGCTAGTTATGTCTAACATACCCGCATAATGTCTTCTGGTTCTCTTCAGTGACTTGTGCTAGCAACCTGCATGTCTCATAAGTTAACCATTGTAGAACCAAGTTATACATACCTTGAAAGTAGATCTTCTATGTGATCCATGACAATGGATGAATCTTTGTCTTCATGTCACCATGAGCATATGTTCTTGAAGTAGAACATGATTTGACTTTCTTGGTGTACCTTTTGTGTTAGCAAACAACATAAACCTCATACAACATCACAATGCATTAGTACAATCACAAGTGTCAAAACCTTAATCAATGAATATCTTCTATTAAGGTGATACGACAAGTCCAGTAATTAATCAAGATTGTACTGTAATGATATGAAGACAAACATATGATAAACTTAACCATGAAACATACTTGTAAGCCATACCTGTCAAGATTGCTTGTAATCTTCTTATGGAAGGCCTTAGCCTCATCTCCCTCTGAGACAGGAACTTCTTCACTTATGCAGGTGACCAATCCATCTTCTTCTAGGATTAACCCAATCCACTTGATTTGCAAGAACTGGACCTAGAGCTGGATTAGGGTTTGTCAAAGAAACCCCAAAAATTCAAACTTTGAATTTCAAACTTCCGAAAGGATAGAAATATGCGCCTTGATGAGCTGATCAAGTTGGTATATTCAGAATTTGAAAACTGCAAAGTTTCACCCCTCGAAATTGCCTTTTAGATTTCCGGATTCATTGGGGAGGACCCTGAATTAGAATTTCAGTTTCCCGGAGCTTCACCCAACCAAAAGATTTGATTCAAAACTCTAAGCTTCGATTTTTCTGAGGAGCTTCCAGCTGTGGTCACAGATTTCCAAAGTTCCAATTTTTGCAGAAGCCCTAATTTTCCATCTTTCTGATCAAAGTCCTGAACTGGGGTTTGATCAAGCTTGGCCTTCTGCCCAACCAAAAAATCTGATCTTGTTCTCTAAATTTCGATTTTGATGAGTAGCATTCAGCCGTGGTCTTTGATTACAAGAAATTCCAACTTTCTCTGAAGCCCTAAATTCCGGAAGCCATGAATGAAGGTGCTAAAAAATAATTCTGATTTGATAGAAATATGTACCTGATTGTTTCTGGTGTAACTCTGAACTTTTCGATACACAGGGTCTGAAAATTTTTCTTGCGATAGCCCGACCTGTTATCTTTCCATCCTGATAGGTCTGAACTCAATTGGATTCTCTAAGAGAGAGTTATTCCAAGTGTCGCAACGTGACCTATTTATGCGATAATACAGGAGAGCGAACTTGTACGGCGTGCCACGTGTCACTGGTTCAACTTCGGCCTTTGAACAATTTTCTTGAGTTAGTATGCCCTGTTATATTTCCATCTTGATAGGTCGGACCTCAATTGGATTCTCTGAGAGAGATTTATGCCACGTGTCGCAACGTGACCTGTTTATGGGATAAAACAGGAGAGCAAACTTGTACGGTGTGCCCCGTGTCACTGGTTCAACTTCAGCCTCTGAAAACTTTTCTTGCGATAGTACAGTCTGTGTACTACCTGTCAATTTTATGAAATTACATTTGGAGCTTCCTATCCCAAGTTATGACATTTTTCCCAAGGTCACCTGATTTTGACTCAGATTTGGAAGAGGCAGAAACCCTATATTGTACAGATCATAAATCACAAAGTACAATGAATTAGAGGTTGTCCTTTCGACACAAGGTACATGGGGATCTGATATTCGACCTGTAAAAGTTTCAGATCCGAAAACGTTGCCAAAATGGATTTATAGCGAAAGTGCTACGATGACTGGTTTTTTGCTATATCAAGCCCTAGCATCATAAGTGCAACAAGTGTCATACATGCCCTATCATGCCTTCTTTCAGGCTAGCGCTGATACCATGTTAAATTTTTAGAATTTACTTCAATCTGATCTAGTATCTTAACTAAGAGAACAACATGTACAGCAAATCTACAACATATCAATCATGGACACAATAATGCAAGCACACAAGAGACACAGAGTTTACTTGGGGAAAACCATAAAGGTGAAAAACCCCAATAACTTCCTCAGAGATAGATAGAGCAATGATACAACCAGAATACAAGAGATAGACTTCTCCTAGAAGCAAATCCTCCTCCTCCGCAAGTGTAACACTCTCCCAAGTGTGAGTGAGAGAATAGAATGTGTAAAATGAGAGAGACACACTCTCTATTTATACACTAACTTGAATTGACCTTTACTCAATTAGGTTGGCCTCAACTTAACCACTTAACATAATGCTGACTGGGCCAACACCCAATAGGGTGGTCTAATAACCCTTTGACCCACATGGTCGATCCCCAATAGGGTGGTCTAATAACCCTTCGACCCACATGACTTATACAGGGTCGACCCCAACAAGGTGGTCTAATAACCCATCAAGTATAAGTTACGACACTTACAATATAAATGACGACACTTCCGTATAGAGGAATAATAACATCTCTATAGGAATACAACCACTTCCATACAGAGGAATAATAACATCTCTACAAGAATACAATATACATATATGTGAAATACATTCCGAAGTTACATATAAATCAACAGGCGTATTCAAAATTAGCATGGAGCTCCTTGCAATGTTGAGCAGCCTTGCCGCGTCGATCGTTCCTCCAAAAAATATTTTTCCCAAAGTGAAAGTCTTTCAGTTCTACAATAAACTCCTCTACAGTTGCAATCCCTGAGAATTTGTAGGCCCCAATATAAAAAGGTAAAGGTGGGAAAGTTTCCTTCTTTGCCTTGTACAAAGTGCTACCAACCCCATCAAGGAACACTTGTCTTACTGCCTCCTTGTGGGCTATGTAGTCAGTAGCATATCTAGGTAGAATATATGGGGGTTTAGAACCTCCATACATTCTTATGAAAGTGCCTTCCAGTGAAAAATAGAAGTCACCGTAATTCTCCAGGAATTCCATGGCATTTTCGGACAAGCAGTTAGGTTCTTCATTGAACATTAACTCATATAAAGGTATGATAAACTCTTCACAAATGAGTTGGTAGTGCCACTTGTAGTTCTAGGCCCAAAAGAGTTTGTAAGCAGTGAATACTGGGGTATCGGCTTCTCTCTAGTTACATCCAAGCTTTGGAAAGGGGAGCTTTTCCACAATGCAGTCTATCAAGTAGGATGGCATGTATAATTCTTCCTTCTTTTCCCCTAATCCTTCTTGTACAACAATTATGGCTGATGATAGGTTGTCTAAGAGAATATCTTCCCAATTTAAAATTGTTCCTCTGAACGCCACATAGTGGATAATGGGAACCCATTGGAGCATAAAAAAATTTCCATCGAGCCTTCCAAATATTCTGCTAAGCACGAGGGCAATCATTCTGAAAGGAGGCCTCAGATTCTGAACCTCATACTCCTCACTATCCTTTTTTCCGATCTGTTTGCCTGAGATCAACAACTTTCTAGCGATCTCTAGATTATCCATTTTGATTTGTCCTAGCCATTCATCATCAAGCCGTTGATGAGCTCAGGTAAATTTGTAAGCTGCTGCGATGTAATATGGATGGAAGGATGGAAAAGCTTCCCCCTTACTATCCGAAAGAACCCTTGTCTGCACATTATCATGCTGCAGAATCCATCCAATTACTTCCAAGCATGGAAAAAGTTATGGACGTGTGGCTGCTTTGGATATGCAGGAGGTTCTGATGTTCCGATATAGGTATTCTTCCTCGAAAAGTGCCTCAGGGATGCCCTGATCTCTTATCATGCGATACATGTCTCCCCATTTGACTTCTGGAGGAACGCCTGTGGTACACTTGGTGTCTTCATATAGAGTTTCTACTCTCGGGTTGACTGATCATGTTTCGGTCGCATTCAACTTTCTTTTGCCACCTTTAGGCATTTCAATTTAGAACCTGTCTAATAACCATGCATACGTATATAAGGTATTTTCATAACGCAAAAACATTTACTGGACTATCATCTGAAAATAACCAGTGTCTCTAAAGATATAGCAGTGAGCATAATATAAGTGCACTCTCATGATAACAAAAGAAACAGGGTAGGGGCACCAGCGCCCCTCTAGCACAGGTATATGGGACTGACTTCAATTTCACATTACTAATGATTTTCGAGATGGGGTAGGAGCATGCCGCAGATTCTCTTAACGACTACTCAATGGGTGAGCAAGGTCCTAAAGACTTCTATGTTTATATGAAAACAAGTTGGGTGCGTTCAGTTGGGTATGGGAACGATTCACCTCTAGCCGAGGTCAGACTGAAAAATTTGGAAAAGGCTAGGATAAAACGAACAGAACCATGAGCATATCATTCATTTCGATGAGGAATAACCACTGCAATTGAATCTATGAGGTCTGAAAGGGTACTAACTTGCTAGAAGATGATCGTTATGTGGATGTTGACGCTACTGCAAAACCGGTGAGCCTGGAGTAGGTGCTTTTAATTTCAAACTAAAATGGGAATGATCCTTCTAACGAATGGAAACAATGAAAAAATTCAATGGGGTTTATGTCCTATATAAAGGATTTTAACGCGTGCGAGCCATTAATAGGGTAGATGTGAAAATAAAACGGGGTTAATGGGTGTATGGATGGGGTCAAATCGGCATTAACTGTGATCGTCAAAACCGGAAAAACTTGGCTAAGTCCTCCGATAGTTGCGGAAAATAATGTTTTGTTTTTCCCGTCGTTGTGGGGAAGTTATTCGAGTTCACCCGTCAGGGAAGGTGTGATGTTGTGAATCGGAGGGTTTAACCGAGCCTATCCACCGTTGCGGAAGAGTTACGTAAGTTATTCTGGTGTTGCAGGTGAGTTCCAATGTCTTGAGTGAAATGAACTACTAGAAAGAAGTGCCATCTCATCCGCCGTCGTGGATAAGTTACTCGAATTCTTCCGCTGTTTTGGAAAACTTGGAAAAATTTTTCCGCCGGAGCATGACTTATTTATTTCTTTTCACAGCGGTGGTAGATTTAGGTGATTTTTTTCGATATTGCAGAAAAATTTTGCGAGTTTGCTCTGCCAACGGTTCACTTAATCGAAAAATTTCTCTTTTCGAAAGCTTTAGATGAGTTTTTTCCACCATTACTTGACTCGATCCTTTCTTCCGCTGTTTCGGAAACATTATCTTAAAACCTCCGCCATTGCGGCAAAGTTGTCCAAGTTCTTCTGCTATTTCAAAAGGGCTTGGTGATTTCTTCTGCCGATACTTTAACTTAGCCAAATTTTCTCGCTGTTTCAGAAGAGTTAGATGAGTTCTTCCGCTGTTGCGGCTTAAAATCATGAGTTTTTCTTGGGCCAAAACACACAATACGAACTCAAAGGAATCAAGCAAAGGTTTTCTCAAGAAGAACTAAGTAAGGAAAAGGGTCTGATGGCCTTTAGGCTCCTAAGCAAACTTTCTCTTCAAAAGTAAAGGAGGGCCCCAAATTTTTTCGAGTATTAGGGAGGGTGTTGTAGCAACAACACATCTCTTTCTAGATTGTCATTACTCCAAACTTGTCTGGAAACATATTCTCCTTGAACTCAATATCACAATGCCACCCTTCACCTCCACCACCCAGCTCTTTAAGGATTGTAATTCTACTTATCCTTCCCCCCTCACCAAAAAGAAATTATGGCACCACATCTGGATTTCCATTCCCATGTATACTTGTTGGAAAATTTGGATGGCAAGAAACAACATCATCTTTCATGATAAGCACTACACTCCAATACAGACCGCAAGCCAAGACAAATGTCTATTGATCGAATTCCTCAACAACTCCACCTACAATCTAGATGCAACTCTCAGCAAGGAAGAAATGAATTGGAATGGAACTACCTTCCCTAGCCCAAGTAAATTCCTCCAACTGCGAAAACTTCCAACATGGAAAATTAGATTAACCAACCCCGAGTCCCAAAACTGGACAAACAACCAAGCTATGGATAGTTTACATTTCGACGGTGCCTCCAAGAGAAACCCCGACGTAGTAGGAGCGGGGGGAGTCTTGTTGACTAGTGGTGGAATAATGAAATTGAAGTTCATATGGGGTTTGGGCATTTGCACAAACAACATAACAGAAGCCCTAGCCATGTTTAAAGGTTGTCAGATCACCAAAGAGCAAAGGATTGACAATTTACAAGTGTTTGGAGACTCCATGATAATCATTAGATCCATCAATTCAAGCATAACCTCAACAACCTCGCTCTAAATTGAATTATTCAGCGTATACATCGAATTGCTAGTACATTTTCACATTTCAAATCTTTGCATATATTAAGAAATTTAAAAAACGAAGCAAATGCAGAAGCAAGTGTTGGCACTAATCTCAACCAAGGGATCCTCATATTTTCCAGCAACGACAGTGAAGCACATCAAATTCCATAATACTAATGCATAACTCTCGGAACAGGGCACTCGATTTTCATGATTGACAAGCCTATCTTTCTTCCCTTAGCCTCTAGCCAACGAGATTCCCTCCTCCCACACATTCATCCCACTTTTCAGACATCACCATATTTTTTGATGATGGCACTTGGACTCCAGAAAGAACCGCCCACCCAACAGCAATGAAGGAACCTGAACAGGTCACATGGATTTTAGGAAGACCTGCATGCTTTTCATTTCAATCTGGTGACACCAAGAAGTCCAGTGTCTCCATATCACACAGAAATCGATGTCAATTGTTTTAGCACAAGAGAAACTACATATTCTCATTTATCCTGCAGCTTGCTTATCCTTCCAAAGAAGATTACCGTCCAACAACGAAGAAGCTTGAACAGGGTATCCGGTTTTCAAGAATGTTTTTTATTCTTTTTGTCAAAATCAAGAATTCGAGTGCTTCTTTTTGTCAATTGTCTTTAGCTTAAGTGAAATTAATCCATCGCATTTAACTTACAGTCCATTTATCCTCTAGATGAAGAACGCTAAATTGGTATTTAATATTGATCTCTGTCACTGACTAATTGTAAAGTCTCGCAACATGTTGAAGCTAGAACATACTTACTGTATCTTGCCGATTTGGTTTACAGCCACGACATTTTTTTCACTTTGAATACATTATTCGTTTTAGTTAAAAAAACAATCTATGGATGATTGTTAATGGTGAACACCAAAAACCTGCTTGTGCTAAATATGTGGCTATATGGGAAGATAAATGCGATCAAGTAAGGGGGCTCATTGGTCAAACGGTTGCAGATAGTCTTCAGTTAAGTGTTGAGGTAGAAGACATCCCGATTGAGGTATGGGAAATTCTTGCTTCTTTATTTCATAAATATGATGATGTTTCTGCTTATTACCTTCAAAAGAATATTTTTGAGCTAGATCCTACTAACTTTGAAAGTGTATAATTATATCTTGCTGAAGTGTAAACTCTAAATGAAAAATTAAATAATTGTGGTAAAGATTACAAGAAAAAAGACGTTGCTCTTATAATTCTTGTAGAACACAAATTTCCATCTTGTTTTGACATGTTCAGACAAACTAGGAATAGGGCTCTTGAATTGTCTCTAAACACCACGAAACCTACTTTTTATGATTTTTGTAAAGGGTTGATAAATGAGCAAGAAAGGTTGATTGTTTCAGGACAAGTCTCACTTAATAAGGCTCTTATGGCACATAATAAGAATCCCAAGAAAAGTTTAAATAATGTTAAAGGTTCTAGTTCACACACTTAAAATCATACTAATAAATTTGGTCACGCTTCTAATGCACATCGTGAAAATAGTAAGAAGAAGAATGTGTATGATCTTTGTAAACATTGTGGTAAAACTAACCATCCTGAAAAGAATTGCTTTAAAGCGAAACGTTTAATGGCTAAGGCTAAGAAGAAAGGTTCTGATGAATCACAAGTATCTTTATGTGCATTTGTTGTTTTGTCTAGTAGTTCTTCTTCTAATGTGGAATGGATAATGGATTCTGGTGCTTCTAAACATATGACTGGTAATGCTTCTTTATTTACATCTTATGACAATAATAAAAACACATCTCAGAAAGTATCTATAGGTGATGGTAAACAAATTTCCGTAATTGGTTTTGGTACTGTTAATGTTGCTAATGGTCAATTGGAAGATGTTTTTCATGTTGAACACATGCCCATCAACTTACTTTCTATTTATCGTGCATGCCAAAAATGATATAAATTTGAAGCTTGTCCCAATAAATATGTTCTTAAAGATATCAATTATAATTTTAAAGTAGTTTCTTCTGGTCTTGTTGATCATACTACTGATTTATATAAATTTGCTGGTTTTAATTCAACTAAAAGACAACCTTTTTATTCCTATGTTGCTCATGCTGATGAACTAAGTAAATTATGGCATGAAAGAGTGGGTCATTTGAATTATGATAAAATGCAAATTTTAACTAAAATGAAACATGGCTTGCCTAATATTTCATCTACTAACGGTGTTTGTGAAGGTTGTGTACTTTGTAAACATCATAGAGAAATGTTTGATAAAGGTAAAACTTGGTGTGCTAAAGAACCTTTGCAATTAATTCATAGTGACATTTGTGGACCTCTTGAAGTTACTTCTATATCTCATGCAGTATAGTTTCTTACTTTTATGGATGACTTTAGTAGAAAATCATGGGTTTATTTAAAAATAAATAAAAGTGACATTTTTTCTAAATTTCAAGTATTTAAATCCTTGGTTGAGAATGAGTCTGGTAAAAGAATTAAGACTTTGAGAATTGATAATGGGGGAGAATTTGTTAAGAAATAATTTGAAGTATTTTGATCTAAACATGGAATTCAAAATCAAAAGACTATTCCTTACACACCTCAACAAAATGGTGTTGTTGAAAGGAAAAACCAAACTTTAGTTGAAATGGCTAGATGTATTCTTTATTCTAAAGGATTACACAAGAAATTTTGGACTGAAGCCATAAGTTGTGCTAACTTTATTTTAAATAGAGTTCCTACAAAATGTGTTAAGCATGTTACCCCTAAGGAAAAATGGAATGGTAGAAAACCATATATTAGTATCTTTAAGGTGTTTGGTTGTGAATGTTGGGATCATATTCCTGATAAAAAACGGAAAAATTTAGAACCCAAGTATCACAAGTGTATATTCATTGTTTATGTCGAGGATTCCAAGGCTTACTCGCTATTTGATCCTTCTAATCAAAGTGTCATAATCCGAAGAGATGTTCAATTTATTGAAGTCTCTCCAACACCTGAGTCAGTAGAACCTCATGTTACCCTAAATATTCCTTTGTCTCATGTTACTCCTATATCTGTTACTCCTTCCAGTATTGTGCATGTTGTTAATCTTAGTTCACCCTCTTCTTCAAGTGTTCCACCTAAAAGTCTCGAATCTCTTGAAGTGACTTATGTTCCTTCTAACCTTCATGTTTGGGCCAGAAAAACTCTTGAATGTACAGGTATTGAGATCGGTAACCCTTTCGATACTCATAGAACTAGATCTAACTTTGCTCTTATGACCAAAGTTTTGGCCACAGATGATCCTACTTCTTATGCTAAAGCTAAGGGTAAACCTCAATGGGAACAAGCTATGACTGTTGAGTATGATTCTCTTATGAAGAGCAAGACTTGGTCTCTAGTTCCTCTTCCTTAGGGAAAGAATATAGTTGGTTGTAAATGGATTTATAAAACTAAGTTTACTGTAGAAGAACAGATTGAAAAATATAAAGGTAGATTAGTTGCAAAAGGTTTTATACAACTTGAAGGTATTGATTATAATGAAACTTTTGCTCATGTTGCTAAAATGAATACAGTAAGAACCATCTTATCTCGTGCTACATCTTATAAATGGGAAATACACCAAATGGATGTTAAAAGTGCTTTTTTAAATGGTAATCTTAATGAATACATTTATATGCAACAACCTCCTGGTTTTATTAATGCTGAATCATTAAGTTTTGTGTGCAAATTACACAAGTCTTTAAATGGTTTCAAACCACGGGGGGTTCACTAGTGAGGCAATATCATATCACATCCATTCATATTGGGGGGTTGAATACTCTTAAAAACCTCAAAAATATATTGCCACATATTAAAGGGCCAAGGGTTTTTTTTTATTTGACATAGTAATATAAATATTGGGGGTTATTTTATTTGGGAGTGTTGAGGAATAACCTCCAAATCGTGGGATGGATTCATATGTCCAAATCACAAGCTCAATTCATACCCACCTAAGACTTAAGGACCTTCCATTTTTATTTGATATTGCTTCTGATCCTAAGTTTTGAATAAATTTGATAATAGTGTACCAATGATAATATCGATGGAAGTCTCTTTGGATTATTGTCCTTGAGAAATGTAACATCCCGATAATTTCATAAAATTTTTAAAAAAATTTATACCAGCATTAAATGTTAAAATTGTGATTGCGGAAGTAATAAATGCTTGTTAAGGCAGTATTAAATAATAAAGTCATTAATGTATATAACAATTTAACTACTATGTCCTTTTAACTAATGATGCTTTAAGACAGTGATGTGTCTTACCTCCATAAAAATGATTACGACACTAATTTGTTTGTAGTTGTAATAACTGAAATTTCAAAACAATATAAGACGGAGTTCTCCTTGACAAGGTACTGACAGTTTTAATTTCGGGATGGTGATGAAAGGGTTCCTACGAGGTGCCCCAAGACTTACTTAGCTAATTAGCTAAAGCATTTGTACCTGTCCTTCTTGCGAATATTCATAGGTAAGGATAACAATGACAAAACAATGTTTAAGAGTATTTATATTTTCCAATTAGTCGTCTTATTTGGTTAAAGAAATTATAAGTACCTCCTTGTTTCAGGTATGGAATTCTATCCAAGTTCTAAATGTATTATTTCGAAAAAAAATACAAGTTGCAGAAGTTAATAACATTTAAACAGGGTTCAAAAGTACATTATCTTGGTAGAAATATCTATGCTTAAAAATCTTAAGATTAATTACTAGATTTGAAGAATGAATTGCAAATATGATTCTGCCAATATTTTTCAATTCATGAAACCTTTTACTACCAGGTGAAACGATTGATGGACAAATTCAATTTGAACTTTATTCCTTTATTATAACATCAAGTTTCACTTACTATTTCAATGCTTGGTATTTTATTTAAGATAACTATGGTAGCTTCTACTTTCTCCATTTATAATTTATATATATATGGATATAGTCTTGATATTTATAAAGTCAAAATCATATTTTATTTAAGAACATAATACAATATAAGTGTGGACCCTTTTTAACTATAGGGTGAACCATTCTAATGTGATATTGGTGCATTATTATAATAAACAACTTTTATATGGTTTATTGTAATAATATTACAATGTACCGATACTATTTTCTAACCTAAGTTCTAACTATCTAAATCTTATATGCATGCGATTATTACCAATACAAACTTTTGATTTATGTAATCATGCATTCGATGGTTAATACCATAGCGATGAAGCGATATACAATGCAATCCTGACCTTACTCTATGTATTGATAATGAACGACATTACACCAAGCATTAAATACGACACTGGTAAGGAAGTGACGGTTATTAATGTCGCTGTTGCATCGATCTGACAGGTTGATGGTGTCTCGTCCAAACATTAATGGTTCTGAACCAACTCTTTAGTGGAGTGTAATGCTGTCTATCCACGTTGTCAAAGCATGTGAAGCCTGGTTAAAATGTGACTCACGAAATCGAACTATGCATAGTGAACAAGCAGATCTCCTTCGAACTGTACATGGGATTGACTCCTTGGCATGCAGCGTTGGCATTGTCGTAGTTGTTACAATAAATGAGGTATTTATGTTATGGTTGCCCGATTCTCAAAGCATCAGGCTGTCACCTTCTCGCTCGTCGATCACAATAGATCTGGGTCGTTGAATGATAAACCCTAAATTCTCGTTGTAAGAAATGCTGGAGGCTTTCTCAGTCTTCACTTTCACGTTTTGGAGTTAGAGTGTGAGGCCGACACGCTGCTAAAACTTAGGGTTAGCAAGTTTGCTTGGAGTTTGGAACCCGCGACCTCTGCGTTATTTTAATGGTGTTTTGCAGACCTGTAAGTGAATGCTCAGTAGTTGATACCACGACCTTGGTGTGGTTTCTATTTCAGGGTGAAAGTCTATTTTTACAATGCTGGGGTTGGATCTTTGGCCTTTCCACTCAAGGTAATACGTCTCTATGTTCCATCATTGAAATTTGAGTTTTCATAAATCCTTTATTTTGATTCATTCTAATTTATTTAGATGTATGTTTCACTTGTAGGGTCAATCAAAGGTCTAACATCCAAGCTTGCTGGACAAATGAACGTCGAGGACTCTGCCGTCCTGGTAAGTCTCAGGTTCATCCATAACCCTGGACTCGTCGAAAGTTAAAACGTTCTGCTCAGTAAAAGAGTTAGGTTAATCCGTAAGCAATGATAATGTTTAGACTGAGTTTTTGTGTTGCCGAGGCTTCAAGCCTGCATTGTAAACTGAAAATATTTTACAATGGCATCTTCGCCATAGTACAGCTTGCAAGCTTCGCTTTAAAGGATTGAAAGTCATTTGACTTGGTATTATAATACTGGTTTTTAGTTACAGAAGAAAAGAAATGTTGCGTTGTTCATTTTTTTGTATTCGGTACTGTTAAAGTTGTTGCGAATACTGTAGTTTGACGCTCAATCTAAAGAAATGAACTTCTGTAGTTAGATTCTGGAAATAAATAAGAATGGAGGTTTTGAAGATTTCGATTTGAACTGTCAGAAAAGTAATTTAATAAATAGGCCTTAAAGTTTTAGTGACAAAGTATTGTTTCCAAAGTCGTAAACAAAATTACAATGTAAAAAGAAAAAGAAAAAGTATTTACAGGGTTGAAACCTTGTTCCTGTGTGAGCATAACTTGAATTACTTCTTGCTCGGTTTGATATGTAGAAGATCTGGGTTTTGAAGCTCAAGTACTGCCTGTGTGTCTTCTATCAATAATGTTTAAAACAGTTGTAATGAAAAGTCGAGAGTCAACCTAGGGTTTTGAAGTGAAATTGTAAGAATAATGGGATTTGAACAATGGGATTTGAACAAGGATTCAAACTTCACCTTTGGTTTAAAAAGTGATAGAAAACAAATACTAGAAAATTTTATGAAATAAAAATAAATGCTAAGATTTATATAATACTGTTTTGCAATGTCTTTGCATGTAAATACTGTAACTCTGCTTTCAAAGATTATAATGACTCTCGGAAAGGAACAGATTTATTTTTATAACTGTTGAAAAGAAAATTCAAAGATATCGAAGAAAGAAATATTATGAAATATTCAAGATGCTAGATGGTCTAAAACAACTGTTACAATTCATAAATAATTAGTAAGGTAAGAATAATTGATAAGTATTTAAACTATAGTTTTCTGTGCGGGGATGAAGTATTTTACTTCTGTAATTTGATGAATTAATTGCTATGCTGGCATTTTAAGAGAAACTGTTATGTAATTTAAGATCAATCTTTCTTGGCTCACTGGAACCAAGAAAATTTTGATCAATGTTTCTTGACTAATTATTTATTTCAACTTTTTGCATTCTTCTTTAATTTTTTCACATTTCCAGTTAGGAATAGTTGTTAGATTGAGTTATATTTGGCACATTTATAATTGTAATTTCAATTCTTATATGCTAGGCATCTGTTTTAATATTATATTGGAATTAACATGAACATAGGTGAAAATCTAAATCCTTATTTAGATACCCTATGTGTTATCGTTACCATGAAATGGTATCATATAAGTTTCACTATTTGTGTATCTTTATAACTATTGCATGCTTGAAACCTAACAATGGATATTTTCCCCTATCTAGATATAACCCAAGAAAAGGTAACTAAATGTTGTTAATTTCCGTGATTGCAAGAATAAATGTAGAGGAAGTGGAGGCAATTCATTGGATCTTGTGAATGACCCAAATCCAAGCTATGCACATGATCATATGGTGTTATTGAAAAGTAAAATAAATTTTTCTATGTTCATTTGGGTTCAAACATCGACAATGATGTTTTTTTTTATAGGAAGGTATGGGCATCCTTCCACAAAAGGGTTTCAATTTTGCATTTTTATGGAGATTAATTTATTAAGCATATAGAAAACATGAGTTATCTATGGCTATATTTGTATTACATGATATAAAATTGGTAGATTGGTAGGTTGTGGTGTGAAACATTTGCAATTATCATATTTTCTAAGCATTGCACTAACAATTGGACTATCAGTCCTTTACATTCTTTGTTAATATGTTGATCCCTTGACTAGGTTTTGTTTTATGCATTTTGCCTTCCCCGGTACTTTATTTCTTTGGGTGTTCCACTCTCCAATGCTACAAATTGATCGGTCACCCCTGCGATCCTAGTGGGATCATTGTTAAAATTATACTATTATTTTATTTAGTATCGTGTTTGCTTATATTAAGATGTGGCAGGGCTCCTGTTTGTTACAACTTGATAATATGATATAAAGGGGGTGTTAAAAATGGGTTGATAAAAATGGATACCTACAATATCTAGTGAAACTAGGGGTTTTCTTAATTGGAAAGGCATATTGGGAGGGGGGTTCAACAATACAATTTTAGGATGCATTTTCCAATATTTAGTGAAATTAGGGGTATTCTTTAATATCACGCGAACGATCGTGCTATGCAACAAGTTCATTGAGTGAACCCCCCGTGTCTCAAACAAGCACCTAGGGCTTGGTATGAAAAAAATTGATACATATTTCTTGAATAATGGTTTTAAGTGTTGTATATCTGATCCAAATTTGTATGTTAAGAACTTTGGTGATAATATCCTCATTATTGTGTTATATGTGGATGAACTTATTATCACTGGAAGCCAACTTGTTTTAATTCAAAGTATGAAAAGTGATCTTCAAAAGCAGTTTGAAATGATTGATCTCGGTATATTGCACTATTTCTTGGGTCTTCAAATCTGGCATATGGCAGATGGTATTTTTCTCTCTCAGTCGAAGAATGCTACAAACTTATTGGCTCGTTTTCACATGAGTGTTTGTAAACCTGCTCCTACGCCATTTCAGTCCGGTGTAAAGTTATCTGTTGAGTGTACTACTCCTCTTGTTGATGCTACTCTTTATCGTCAGCTCGTGGGAAGTTTGATATATTTAACTCACAGCAGACCAGATATCTCTTTTGTCGTCAGTATGGTTTCTCGGTTCATGCAGCAACCTCATGAAAGTCATTGGAAAGCAGCAAAGAGAATTCTGAGATATTTACAGGGTAAATTGCACTATGGTGTCTTTTATTCAAGCAGTGTTATAGTTTCACTTTCTGGATATACAGATTCTCTCTGCGTAGGTGACAGTTATGATCGATGGTCAACTACTGGTTATATATTTCAACTTGGTTCAGGTCTGATTTCTTGGTCCAACAAGAAGGTGAAGACTCTTTCTTTATTGCCGTGTGAAGTAGAGTATAGAGTAGCCAAAGAAGCAGCTAAAGAAGCAGTCTGGTTACGGCATGTTCTCACTGAGCTTGGTCTGGGTTCGAAATCATCCTCTATGTTGAAATGTGATAATCAGGGTGCACTTCAGCTTGCTTATAATCTGGTATATCACTCCAATACAAAGCATATCGACCTTGATGCTCATTACATTCGAGGTCTCATCGTAGATGGTATTCTTTCTCTTGAGTATTGTCCTACCGAGCAGCAGGCAGCCGATATCTTCAGCAAATCCTTAATAACAATGAAGTATGTGCATCTTCGTTCTTTACTTGGGATTAGGGAAGTTGTCATCAAGGGGGAGCAGTAATGACTCCTTCCTTCCTTAGTGTTAGTGAGGGATTCTCTCCCAGCCATTATTAAGGGGGAGTGTTGGAATATATTAATTAGATTTCTTGGAAGGTAATAATGTCTTTGTATTATGTCGGAAGTTATCCACAATCTTATGTAAAAGAGTAATACATTATATCTCATATTCATTATGGTAAAGTATACTCTTGATATCCATCATTATATAAAGAGATGTTATTGTGGAGAATTATATTATCCCGCATGCAATATGTGAGAGTAATTCCTCCACATCTCTTAGTATATAATAGGGTCAAGGGAGTCACATCACAATTACAGTGACATAGTGAACTGGTATAGTGGTATACGCTCATAGATAGTATCAACACATGGTATTGTGATCACAAGCTTTGCTATATTGTATTGGGGTTATTTGTAGTTTCTATCTTGTGAGATTGAAGGAGATTTATCGAGATAATAGAAGACAACCTTCCCGTGGACGTAGCCCAATTGGGTGAACCACGTATATCTGGTGTATTCTTTTCCTTGTTCTCTTTCTGTTCTTATTTATGTTGATATGTTATTGATTGCTAAGATAGGTAAGCTAGTTTATCTAGATCTGTAGTTCTGACACTTTATTTGCCATACGCTTTCACTTTCTTCTTTAATTTTTTGTAGCAACAATGACATGTAGTTGATTATGCATATCTATTAAATCTTTTGAAAATGACTTAAGAGATATATTTCAATGTGCCTCATCCTAAGCCCAAGATGCATGGGGCATTTCCTTCACAAACATGAATGTTTGGATAAACATCTATAATGCCTAGTTGGATTCCTTAAGCAAACTAAGGGTAGATAATGAAATTTTGTTATTGTCATATCCGTGCATTATGCTCTAACATCCATTGGGGTAGGCATTTTTGCATGGTTTGAGAGATAAAATGAATACTCAATATTCTCAATAAAAATAATAGACTTTGTTGTCTATATCACTAGTTCTTTTTAGCTCCGTGTTTGAACGGATCTTAGGAAATTCGAAATAATAGACAACTCTCATTTTGGCCCTTATAGTGTTTTCATAGAATTGTCTCCTTTTAACAAACTTGTGAAGCTCGCGTGCAATTTCTTCTTTCCTAAGGTGATACAAAATGCATACTGAATGTGCTTGGGAGTTTAAAGGGCATTCGCTCTCATGGTTGAACATGCTATGCCATATGAATCCAAGAAAACTGTGAAACTATGTTTTTATGGAAATCATTTATTTTTAATACCCAAATTGGAAACATCATATTTGAAATTTTGATGAGACTTACTAATAAAATATACAAATTTTCATTTAAAACTTAAATACTAAATACCCTATAAATATCTCATTTGAATAGGGTGCATTTGAAATTGCCAAATATACATATTATTAGCATTTATTAAAATTATAATTTTTTTAATAATTGATTAATTCTTAATTAAATAAATAAATAAAATTATTGTATTTGTATTTTTAATTATATTATAAACTTAAGTCACTCATATAATTTGAAATACAACTTATGTGAAAATAATTTCAAATTAACATTTCAAATTTTACCACTGCTATATATATATATATATGATTTGAAATACAACTTGTGTGAAAATAATTTAAAATTAAAATTAGCATTTCAAATTTGACCACTACTTTATGAATTTTAATCGTCTATATTTTTGAATGTATGCTTCCAAAGAGATTCAAATGTATATATGTCATATTATTCAACATTTCTGTAAGTGACGAACATAAGCTTTGTATAGTTTAAAAAATACTATTCCCTTTGGAAGAGTAGGTTCTTGTATACTTAATTAAAAAGAAATGTCTTTATTTGCAGAATAGATAAGGAAAAAGTACAATTTATCAACGTATTTCAAGTTCATACGCTAATAGAATAGATTCTCAAAAGGTACAACATATTTCAACTCCATAGGCAGAATAGATACGGACTTATCAAACTATTCAACTCCACATATATCTTATCCAGAATTAATAAAGTAGAGCCAGAAACCACATATGATCTGATTTATTGTGATACAGGCACGGGCTCGAGGACCGTTGTCATCACCAAATCCTTTATTTCATTGTTGGAGACGCTGTAGCCATCTCGGTATATGTAGCCGTGATGGACAGCTCTGGTGACGTTAAAAGCATGTTTCTTGGAAGAGATGGGAGCATTGTTGTCTGGTTTCAAAAGCTCCCAGTTTAATTCTCTCATTAGATCATTGACCCTCGCATGGATATGATTGAGGGCATCTTTTTCTGTTGATCCAGGATTGTCTTTCATATAACAAGATATACATGAAGCTTCTTCTCCACGGGCTTTGTCTGCCTGCATTCATCAAGTAAATGTCAATATCATCGTTTTCTAAAAATAATACAAAATTATCAATAACATAATGCAATGCAAAACTCATTTCATTTGTATTTGGTTTGATATAGGCAGTACCTTGTAGCAGCGAGTGTCACCTTTGAGTCGAAGGATGCCAGATGCCAAGTCATGAAACCTCGATGGAAAGTCAAATTGTTGCAAGACATGGTGGGGAAAGGGAATGTCCAACATGAGTATGGGTTGCAATAAAGATATGCGATAACCAAAACTAAATTTGCCATTCTCGTAGTATTCCTCAAATGTTGGCAAAGAACCACTCGAGATCCACTTTGCTTCTTTCATATAAGAATCAAGATATGCATCCCACTGCACACGCAAAGAAAATTACTCATCACCCACTAGTGAAGTGAAATAATCAATATTATCAATGATACTAATCTCTTGTTAAAGAAAAGTATTGGTTTCCGCAAATAAATGTAAGAATTTCCATACAGCCTGTCGAGCATAAATGATCGTGTCTCGGCCTTGAGACTTCTCTGCCTCTCGCGCCATTTCATTTACGGTTTGGTAAAGCACCATGTACACTCCTTTCATATATTCTGGAAGTCGTTCTGTTGCAGATGGATCCCATCTGGTCATATGTCATTGTATGCAGAAATTTTGTTCAAGTGAGTTAGTTGTTGTACCAACATAATAGAAGCAGGAAAGTAAGTATTACTCTAAAATCAATTCACCACTGGTACCACCTCTTAACTGCCGTTGTGAAGAGTTCAAGCTCGTCCATTGTTCCATAGATGTCATAGATGTCATCCAGAACCGTGATAAGATGACACATTTTGGCAAATCCGAGTCGGAATGCAGAATGATTAGGATCACATGCAAAGCAAGAGGCCAAAGTGTAGTATTCCACGTGACGATGACGAACAAAGTGCAGGTTAGAGAAACCTGAATCTTTCCACCATCTACACACAAATTCTTAGAATTTACATTATTGAATATTTGATATTATTAGACCATTCACATTTGAATTTGTATGCAAAGAAAATATAATCCAATGACATAGCTCATCACCTCACCTAGATATTAGTTTTAACTCTCTCTGCTGCAAAGAGTGAAATATATTGAACTCCAATTTTGCAAGTTCTAAAAGTTTATCAACGTTCATTCTGTTGAAAAAAAATCCAAGTTTTAACTCAAGTACTATAAATAAACTAAATTGTTAAAATCAAATAACATTATAAACAAATTCACATTATTCAACTATTTTATAAAATAACCAGAATAAATCAGAAGTATTATTTTTACAGAAATAACAAATGATATCTCATAATTTTGCCATAATAATATCTGGTTTTTAGCAAAAGCACAGATGATATCCAAACACATCTTATTGTCTTGAAAATCTATAAAATTTGTAACTTATCTGGAATAAAAGAGGGGCCTACTCACTCATTATATATGATGTCATGTCCGAATACGTCGATGTAATGCCTCGCCTCCAATCGTGGAAGATTCGTGTGCCAGCCATATTCCATAACGTACTCTATCTGCAACCACAAAAATGAAATCATAAAAATCGCCTGTAAACAAGTGATGTGACATGAAACAAATCCTGTAAATTAGCAGAGATGTATATGCTATATTAGATTTGTTCCCTAGGCACTCAAGGGCCTCGTTTTTTAAGGGAACTTTGTTACCAAAGATTTTAGCTCAGTGAGAACTTTGTTACCAAAACTTCAGAAACGATTTTGTTACCTGTTGTGAAAGACTCGAACCCGGAATCTTTTGTACGGCTTCCTTTAAGTATGTTGTGGAGAAGATTTGAGCCTCTTCCATTACTTTCTCATTTGGAAAGGCAAGGAGGGAGGCTTCTAATCTCTCCTTCTGTTTCAGTGGAAGAACTACAGGCTGCAAAGTGCCCCTTCTGGTTTTTGAAGTGTTCCAACACATCTGATATTACAAGTATAACGTATTACCAATCAATATATGCGCGTAGATGCAGGAAGTAAAGAACCCCTCTTATAAACGCGCGATTATATATCTACCTGAAGACACTGGGTATCCGTGGAGGCGAAGAGTTCGAAGCGCCAACGCAGTTGAGTTTAGATTGGTAACAACGCTATTGCTCCCACATCCGATCCCTTTTTCGTTCCAATAGCTGCCAGTGCCGACCCAAATAGTTTCTCGTTATAATTAGCAACTCTTTTAAAGCTTAAATAATAAAGAGACGGTGACACACCTGTAAACATAATCCAGCGCTGATTTAATCTCATTTGTGAAATGCCTATCGATTCCCAAACGTTCAACGCTATCGACCATCCAAAGGCGTTGTTGGAGATCATTGAAAGAACCAATTGATTCTGCATCTGACATTGATTCGAACATCTCCCTGACTTCCCCAATAAGTCTCTCGGCTCGTTCACGGTAAGAATGTGCCTGCAGGCCGGCCATATACATTCAATTAGATAAATGAATTAAAGGAAAACAATATAATTGATCATGAAGTAACATGCATAATAATAAATTCAAACACGAAAAAACATGATTACATCATAAGGCGTTGAGAGAGACTGGATGAAATCATCGTCCCAGAGGTTGGAATGATGATTGGCTGTGCGTCTCTGCACACCACCGTCTAAATCGGCGGTTGTCAAAGACATGGTGATGGAGGGGGTAGCAGATTTCCATCGCCGAGGCATTCCAAGCTTCGGGATTGTTCTACTAAGAGGCTGAAGCTTATGAGTAGAACTGGCCAGCGATTTGTGCAGGCATGATCTGGAAGGCACCGGTACGATAGAAAGAAGAGCCATTCCTACTCAATATCTTATAATGACTAGCGAAAGATTGAAGCAGCTCAAATTAGTGGACTAAACTCCTTGTAGAATCCCATTACAGCTGCTGGGTATATATAGATCTTCTTAACCCCATGGGTTGATCTGCCCCGACTGCTATCGGACATGAGATCAACAGTTCGAACCCTGAGCAGTAGCTTGGGAATTGTCGGCCGCATTATCCCTCACTGAGCTGAGTGAGCGAACTTCTCGCCGTCACGTGGCATTCGCAATCCTGACGTGGATGCTCCGACCTCACGGGAAAAGAAAGCTTCCCGGCTACTGCCATTCCCCATCAGATTTGTCACGTGGGTGCTGCGTTTGAAAGCGATGATTAATGCTTTGAAAGTTGTAGATCAGATACAAAAGTCGTGGATTCGATTGAAAGTTGTAGATTAGATACAAAAGTTGTGAATAGTATGATTTAAGGTGACACTGTTATTCCAGTTTGGAATCAAGAGTAGAGGCAGTCTTACTAGCTTAGTCCTCCGGATTGGACTCCAGAACCATGACAGGTGGGATATGACCACCACGAGGTGTCGTTGTCCCATCACATCACTGGCCTACTTTACTTAGATTCTAACTCCTATTTCATATTACCACCTGATGTACACTCAATTGACCAAAATTTAAAATACTTTTTTATCAAAATATAAATTTAATTTTAAAGTAAAATTAAATTTATTTTCCATTAATTAAAAGTTTCAAAAAATAAATAATAAAATATATAAATGTACTTTCTTTTATTTATTTAATACATAAAAAGTCAAAATAGATTTACATTTATTATTGATTAGCTGTAATATTAATTTTAAGGTAAAATTTAAAATTATTTTCAATTACTTAAAAGTTTCAAAAAAAATAATAAAATATATAATTTTTTATTTATTTATTTAATACATACAAAAATAGTATTGATTAATTGTAATATTTTGGAAATTAAAATTTTAAGAATTTTCTGCTGATTCTATCAAATTCGTGTCCAAAACCAATCGACAATGATTGACATCTCGCGCATAAACCTTACATAATTGTTAGTTACAACGTTGAGGAACATACTATGTAATCTAGTTACCCAAATAAATAGAGTACTAATATAAAAAACTTCTTACCCATTCGCAAACCCTGATTTGTCATGTCGATGCAAGCATAAATGTTTACAACGTCAATGTCAATGTTAAAGTTTGTGGTTTCGTTTCCTCCATTCAAATCGCCCATATCTTCTAAAGTATGGATGAATATTTGAATCTTCACGTTTAAATTATTTGTTACTATTAGTATTTTTTACTATTTATTTCACATTTAAAGTATTTGTATTATTGTTATCATTTACCATTTATCCCACATTTAAATTGTTGAACAATTATTATTATTTAGCATTTATTTACTATTTATTCCACATTCAATTATGTGTCTTATATTGTTATCATTTACCATTTATCCCACATTTAAATTGTTGTTTAAATGATTTGAACTATTATTATTATTTCCATTTATCCCATATTTAAATTGTTGTTTGTATTATTATGTGTACCATTTATTCCACATTTACTTTTCAATACAAACGTGGACACTTTTTAAAAGTTGTCGCTTTATATCAATGGCCTCACAATGCCAAGATCATTTATGCATGGGCTTTTAAAATAAGGAAGCCTCGTTTTCAATCAATACATAGAATATTGGTTTGAAGGTCCAATCATCCACACGTTAAAAATAAATTAAATATAATATTTTGTTTAAATTTAAAGTATGGTAATTTATATATTAATAATAATCTATTTTGAAGTCATAGTTAAGCTAAACATCAATTTGGTATATAAGATCCGAGTAAAGTTATATAGATGTACATACTCTAGCCCCCTCCGTATTTGAACCTATGACTTCTTAAAAGGAAATATATATTCTATGCCCACTTATAGTGTTCATTGTTTCAATTGAATTCAAACCTTAGAGTCCATTTATATACATCACATGTAAATGGATTTTTTTGAACCTTTCTTGTTTATGATTTATTTATTAAAAATAAATCCAACAATAAAACCATGAATTACATAGGGATTTACTAAATAAGCAATATTATATCAAATGAGTTCATATTTGGAGGTTTAGAATTCTAAAAGATGGAAGTAATATATTTCTTAGCATATAAGGGTCTATAAGTTTTGAGGGTTTAGAATTAGGTATCAAGGGGTTAGAATTAAGTATATGAAGGTTTAAATGGATGTAACTTTATGTGTAAAGGTGGTGTGGGTATTGCTATGTTTGAATATGGAAGCTTTGAAGTTAGATTTGTGTTTTATGTTTGAATATGTATGCTCTGTGTGTGAAGGTAGTGTGATGTCTATTTCAACAACTATGTGTGAAGTCAAGTTACATTTAAAACATCCACTCCCAAAAAAATTTCATATTTCACATTACAATATTTCAAGGCTTATAAGGGTTCTGTTGTGTCACCATAATAGAGTTAGAAATGAAAAAGCAATTTTAAAATGTCAGGGAAAAAATGGATTATAGGATATCTAGTGGAATTATGAGTGCTTTAATTGGAAATATGTATTGAGAATGAGGTTTGATAAAAATACTTTTAAAAATATTTGTTAATATTTAATGAAATTAAAAGTATTTCTTAATATTTCTAGCTTATTAGATACATAGATAAGAGAATAAAGCGTTGAAATAATCATCTTCTTAGAGTTTTATTGTTCTCTATGGTTAATTTCAATTCATAAGTCATTTCTATAACTACAATTACTTTGCACAATGTCTCATTAATTAATATAGGTTAACATAATGGGGATTTTTGAAATATTTTCCGGTTTCTTTATTGACCGAAAGGGTTGAGGATGAGCATCAAATTTTCCAATGGCCAAGATAAGGGTTTGGAAAGCAAGCCCCATCAACATCAAGGCAGAGGCAGATATGGCTTCCCCCACCAATGTTTGTATCCATGCACTACAAGACGACATGAGTTAACTAGGGAAACTTGCAGGGAAGCATAGAGAGCGGTAAGAGAAATGTACTTTTTTTACTCTTTTTATAAGGATCGTAAGGTTAGGTAAATTCATAAATTGAGAAATTTTCCTCCAATAAAAATTGAACACATTTACATCTACACACACACATATATATATATATATATATATATATATATATATATAGCGAGAGAGAGAGAGAGAGAGAGAGAGAGAGAGAGAGAGAGAGAGAGAGACGCCGTAAGGCGTTTCCCAAGCATCCAAGAGATTCATTTTCTCGAAATTACTAATAAATTTTCCTATTTTCTCCTGAACTTAAATGAATGTTGCAGAAGTCTTTTGAGAGTTTCCAAGCATCCATAAGATTCACTTTTATGTCTTAATACCTTTCAAACACCATCATACCCAAGTTGGAAGAATTTGGAGCCATTTGGAAGCGTTGGAGTCATCACTAATCTAAGGGTCGATTGGCCAAAAATTGCAATTTTTCCCAAATTTTCCAAATTTAACAAAAGGAACACTACTAGTGGTATCAGAGCATTGTCCTTGCACCTGGTTTGGGTGACCATTTATGAGGTCAAGAATTCAGCTCCCACCCTTAGAGACAGAAACTAAAAGTACCTTTGGTGAAGAGGAAGAAGAAGGAGAAGAGGTGCACTCTGTTGAGACTATGGCTAAGGATGAGAAAGGAACTTCATATATGGAGGAGAAAGAGGAGTTTAGAAAATTCATGAAACCATTTTTTGAATACATGAAAAGGAAGATAATGCAAGGGTTCAAATTGATGGCTAGTCAAATTGGTAGCAAATTGGTAATAGGAGGCAACACTAGTTCCCCTAGTGAGGAAAAGAAGGCATTTGGTGGAAGCATTTTCTCAAGGACAAGGCCTCATAATCGACCCAATGAATTTCATAGCTCAATAATAGATACCACACCTAAATTTCTTGAGCCCAAAAAAGATCCTAACACCCAATATGTCATGAAAGAAGTTCTAGCAGAATGGCAACAGTTGAGTGAATATTGTAGAAGGACATTAACATTTGATCAATTCTTTACTGTCTCAAACAAGCTCAAAATGAGAGGAGGTAATAGAACTCCTTTCCAAAATAAAGAATTGAATTATTCCATAGGTAAAATGCCCCTTCCTACCTTTGATGGTTCATCTCAAAGTTCTGCAAATACTTGGATACAAAAGTTATATGTGTATTTTCAGCTAAATCCAATGGTTGAAGAGGATGCTCTAAAAATGGCTATTTTGCATCTTGAAGGAGAAGCCAATGATTGGTGGTTCGATGGGATTAAATACTTGGGACATTATCAGGTCATAGCATATGAAGAAATTGTTAACAGGTTATTGGAAATATTCGAGCAAAAATACCCTGAAATGCCTTTCAAGGAACTAGCACAGTTGAAGCAAATTGGAACCCCTTATGAGTACATGTTGGAATTTCAAAAACTATCAATTAAGGTGGATTATATATCTATGGTTCAATTAGTATTTCTCTTTATTGAAGGTTTGGTTGAACCTTTGAAGGGTTTATTTAAATCCCACAAACCTACTTCATTGAAATATGCCATGAACTTGGCAAGAGATCTACAGAATGTGCTTCCCAAGACAAGGTTTCCTCCCAAGCCCAACTTTCCTTCCAAGTTCATATTTGACAAGAAGCCATGGAAAAAAGATGCTTTTGTAAAGGACAAGAAATAGGGACCAAGCAATGAATAACTCAGAAGAAAGAGATTGTGTTACACATGCTTCCAACCATGGGTACCAGGGCATAAATGTGCTAAGGGGAAAACACAATGCATTGAAGTATTTTCTGATGATGATGAGCATGAAGGGGACATGGAATAATAAGAACATGTTTAATCCCAACAAGAGGGATATGAAACAACAGAAGAAGATCATCCATCATCTGACAAAGGGAGAATGGCAGTATTTCAGGAGTGCCTCATTTTCACACCATTCGATGCAAAGGAGTGGTACAACGGCAAAGAGTTTCGGTATTGGTAGATGGAGGATAAACTCATAAATTCATTGATGCAACCATGGTGGAGAGGATAAATTTACCTATTGAACCATTTTATGGGTTCACAGTCATAATTCCAGGTCACAATATTATGGAGTGAAAAACATGGATTCCAAAGCTACAACTCACCATAGGTAATTACACACTTTTGGATAGCTTTTATGTGGTTGATGTTGCTGATAATAGTGTGGTATTGGGAGTGAAATGGCTATACTCTATAGGGGAACATACAATGAACTACCAAAAACCTAAAATGAAATTCAAAGATTCGGAAGGAAAACAAAGGGTGGTGAGAGGAATGCACACCTATCCGAATCAAGTGGTGTCTTCCCACAATATGAGGTCCATAATGAGGCATGGGGATATTGAATGGGATGCTGAATGTTTCATCACCTCCACCAAGCTAAACATAAATATTGCAGAACATCCAAGGGAGATAAAGCAACTACTACACAAATATGAAAAGGTTTTTTGAGAGCTTCCTCCCAGAAGGCCACCTGACAAAGGAGTTGAGCACACCATTTGTTTGGAGGTGGGTAATTCACCTATCCAAATACCACCATATAGACACCAAAAAAAGTTCAGAGATGAGATTGAGAAGGCTATTCAAGATCTCTTAGAATTGGTACTGATTATACCAAGCTCTAGTCCCTATGCTTCTTCGGTTGTTTTGGTGAAGAAAAAGGATTGAACCTTGAGGATGTGCATTGATTTTAGAGCTCTAAAAAAGAAGACAATTAAGAATAGATATCCCATCCCTGGAATAGATGAGCTCATGGTTGAGTTATTTGGAGCAAATTTCTTCTCCAAAACTGATCTTAGATCTGGTTACCATCAAATTCGAATGAAGCAGGAGGATGTGTAGAAAACTGCTTTCAGATGTCACTATGGCCATTTCGAATTTCTTGTCATGCCTTTTGGTTTGACCAATGCTCTAGCCACCTTCCAATCATGCATGAACAAAATATTTTGCATGCATCTTCGTAAGTTTGTTTTGGTTTTCTTTTCCCATCCTAGCCAAACAACTACTATGTCATGCTATTATTTACTTATATCTTTCCTTCCTTAATGGAGTCGGGGCACCAATGAACTAGGGCGGCAGTAAGTCCCGTTTACCTGTCCATGGAAGGACCTATATGTAATAGCATAAATAATGAACACAACACCACCAAGATAGACACCAAATATGATATTTTGATTTACAGTAAGACATGGGAGGAACATTTGCACCATTTAGAAGTTGTGTTGAAAATCTTGCATGAACAATCTTTGTTTGCTAAGTTGTCCAAATGTGAATTTGGGTTGAAAGAAGTTTTGTATCTTGGATACAACATTGTGAAAGATGGAGTAAAGGTGCACTTGGAGAAAATAAAGGCTATTCTTGAATGGCCATCACCCAAAAACATCACAGAATTGAGAGGCTTCATTAGAATATGCACTTACTACAGGAAGTTTATGAAGGGGTTCCCCAAATTAACTGCTCCACTCACTGATTTGACCAAGAAAGATGCTTTCAAATGGGATGAAGAGGCTGAAAAGGATTTTCAAAGAATGAAAGAGGTAATGAGTAGATGTCCAGTACTTGCATTACCAGATTTTTCTAAACCTTTTGTTTTGGAATGTGATGCATCAGGAGAAGGAATAGGGGTGGTCCCAAAGCAAAATCAACACCCCATATCTTTTGAGATCAGAAAATTGAAGCCACATGAGAATATATACTCCATATATGACAAATAAATGTTAGTGATCATGCATGCCTTGGCCAAGTTTAGACAATATCTAGTGGGGAACAAGTTTGTGGTCAAAACTGATCAGAACAGTTTAAAGCATTTTCTCACACAAAAGGATCTCAATGAAAGGAAACAAAAGTGGGTAAGTAAGGTCCAAGCTTTTGATTTTGACATTGAATATGTAAAAAGGAAGAATAATATTGTAGCATATGCATTATCTAGGAGACCTTCATTTTCCCTTATCTACATTTCGAAAAATTGGAAAGATATGCTAATAGTTGAGTATGCCAAAGATAGTTTTGCTTGTTATGTGTTAGATGGGGTCAAAGATGATAGGTACAATATTTTGAATGGCCTGATCTACTATAAGGACCGAATATATTTGGTTCATGGTTCGAATCTAAAGCACAATATTTTGAAGGAAGCTCATTATTCCCCTTTAGTAGGCCATCCTGGTTTCTTCAAAACATATAGGCAACTAAGGAAAATGTTAGATCTGAAAGGGATGAAGGAAGATGTTATAAAGTATGTAAATGAATGCAAGATATGTCATCAAAACAAAGTTGAACACACAAATCCTTTTGGTCTATTGCAACCATTTCCCATTCCACAACAAAAATGGGAAAGTATCTCAATGGATTTCATCACAGGTTTGCCCAAATATTTGGGTAAGGATTGTATTTATGTTGTGGTGGATAGACTCACCAAATTTTTTCATTTCTTTGTTATTAAATCATCTTTTAATGCTTCACAAGTGGCTGATATATTCTTTAGAGAAATGTTCAGATTGCATGGGATTCCCAAGAACATTGTGAGTGATAGGGATAGTAGATTTATGAGTGCCTTTTGGCAAGAAATTTTCAAGTTGGTGGGAACTCAATTGACTCTAAGCACAAGCTATCATACACAAACTGATGGAAAAATAGAAATATCGAACCAATGTTTGGAGGGCTACTTGAGGAACTATGTTGGTGAGCAGCAGAAAGCATGGGTTAAATGGCTACACTTGGGTGAGTTTTTCTACAATACTACTTTCCATATGTCCATTGGCATGTCTCCTTTCAAAGAAATTTATGGTTATGAAGCACTCACCTTTTTTTAGCACATCTTTGGTGATAGTAGAGCCCCAAAAGCTAAGGATTGGGTGGAGTAAAGTCAAGAGATTTTGAAGCTTCTAAAAGGCAATTTGCAGGTTTCCCAAAATCAACAAAAACAATATGTGGATCAACATAGGGAGGAAAGAACTTTTAAAGTGAATTATTTGGTCTATTTGAGGCTGCATCCATATAAACAAACCTCCTTCAAAGGGAAAGGATAAAAAAATATCAAACCAAGGTATTATGGCCCATACAAGATAGTTCGAAAAGTTGGGGAGGTAGCTTATGAGTTAGAACTTACGGAAGGTAAAAAAATACACAATGTATTTCATGTCTCATGATTTAATAAGGCTATTGGTCAGAAAAATTGTATTTCAGAAACACTCCCTCCATTGGATGATGAAGGACAACTCATACTTATTCCAGAAAAAATTTTGAAGACAAGAGAAAGGAAATTGAGGAGCAGAACCATAAGAGAATATTTGGTACAATGGAAACATTTTCCAAGTGAGGATGCCACATGGGAAGAGGAACAAATTTTGAAGCATCATAATTTATAATTGCTTGAGGGCACGCAATCTTGGGTGGGGAGGACTGTAATGTCCCCATCCAAATAAATCACTAGAAGGGAAAATTCCACCAATCTACTAGTTCCCTAGGTTGGGGTGGAAACATTTGGATTTGGAATAAGGGAGATAATAAAACCCAAATGGAAATTAGCTTGACATAAATTAATAAAAGGGTCTAAATAAATATTTACAATATAAAAATAAGGTGGAAATTGGTCATGAAGGCACATTGGTGATGTGGGACCCACACAAAGCAAGATTCCTCATGCCACATGGCATCCTATTCTCACCCATTCAAATCCAAGGTGGAGTCTTATGTTATTGGGGGAGTTGTGAGGTCATTATACCTGGAATGAATCAATGAAGGTCTAATTGGAGTGGAAGAGTAACTCCCATGGAAGAGGAAGAGGCATCTTAGAGATATTGAGACACTTGGGCTAGATTCCTTAGCTTGTATGACAACAATGATGAAGATTCTATGACACTTATGACAAGAATCAAACATGATTGATGAAATATGACCTATATGAAATTTCAGGGCTAAAAATAGCCTCCAAGAAGGCGCTCAAGGGATTTAGTGCAGCCAAGAAGCTTCCCCATTCGAATTGGTGGAAGATGGAGACTAGGAATTGTTGGACAAGTGGCACACATTGGAATCTCTTCCCAACTCAAGTTGGCATGAATATTTTGGAAGGAATTCGAACCATGGATGGCTTGGAAAGTTTATAAAAGACAAGCAAAAAGAAGGAGAGGGGCTTTTGATCATTTCTCATTTTGCAAATTGGAGAACATAGCTTGTCCATGCTAGTTGAGTGTTTACTCTACTTGCCTTAGTACCAATTTCGAGGGTGAAAGATTCCAATCGTAATTGGAAATTGAAAAGGCCATTTAGATTTTTAACCTGGAGCTAAAATGGATTCATTATTTTTAGTTTGAATCTACGGGGCTGATCGTGATCTTTTCTTCTTCAACTTGCTTCCACACCTCTCTCACATTTCTCTTCATATTTTGGCTCTTGGAGGAAGGGTGCACATGATGAGATGATGATATATTTGGGGGAGTCCAAGGGGCCCCATTTACTTGTAATATGATGCATTTAATCTATATTTTATTCCCATAAGAACCTCAGGTCGAAACGCCAAGTCAAACTATGTAAAAATGCTGAACTATGTATGAATCATGCCATTTTCGCCTATATCTTGTTGTGAGAACTTGAAGTTGCTTGGTTTAGATTTGTTTCATTCAATATATATGATTTTATTGATGTATGGAGAGCCATTAATGTAATAAATAAGTTTCATAAACATTATACAAGTCATTGGAACAATTATCTCAAAATTCATAGCAAGTTGTGGAGTTTTTCTATCATTTCCCCCTATGTGAAAGCATGTCTACAAACCTATGATTTATGGGACTTGCAACATCCTTTAGGAACTGATTAATGATTCATTTGGGTGACCATTGAAGTCCTATAACTATTCCATGTCTCTGTTCTTAAATTTTGGAGGTTCGTACTTCATTTTGGAATCCATTTGTGTCTTATACCCTTGGTGGTTTGAACCTCGAAACTACTAGTAAATTTCCCTATTTTCTCCTGAACTTAAATGAATGTTGTGGAAGTATTTTGAGAGTGTCCAAGCATCCATCAAATTAATTTTTATGTCTTACTACCTTTTAAACACCTTCAGATCCAATTCGGAATAATTTGGAGCCATTTGGAAGCGTTGGAGTAATCACTAGTCTAAGGGTCGAATTGGCCAAAAATTGCAAATTTTCCCAATTTTTCCAAATTTAACAAAAGGGACACTACACCGGTGTACAGGAGCCCTATGACGCTCAATAGTTTCTGAAATTTCTCCTACTGTGACCGAAGGTGTTCAATACCCTGTTAACCCTGGACTTCATTGAATCTCCCGGCTCCCATCCCTTCAAGCCCTCGACCAGGCTAACGGTGGCACTAGAGACGACAACATACTGGTTTAACCAAACCTAAGGGATAAGTCCTGAAGAAAAACCCTTCAATTCAAGTCATTTCATTTTCGTTTTCATCTATTTTACTATGATCTCTCTCAGCTCTGGTTTCCACCCCTCTGATTTAGCAGGAACAACTCACGATTTGGCGGTCGGATTGCAGGTGAAGCACATAGCCACCATCTCTACGAGTTTTGGAGAGGTTTTTTTTTCTCATCTCGTGTGATTCCCCAATTTCGTTTCCAATTTTTCTAGCTGAGGTTTTTTTATCAGGATAAGCTCACGATTTAGCAGGAGCATCTCATGATTTGGCGGTCAGATCACAGCTGGAGCACAGAGCTACTGCCTTTGCGAGTTTTGGAGAGGTATTTTTTGCTCATCTTGTGTAATTTCCCAATTTTATCGTCGGGTTTTGCTAAACGAGGTTTGTTTATTAGTTGAGAAGAGGAATGCTTGAGGTAAATATCAATCCTTGCATCCCCATCTTGTCCTTTTAATGACCATGTTATTTTTTTCATTTCCATCCTCCAAACAAGAAGGAATGAGAACATTCTCCCCTCCACAACCGACACTTAATACTAGTAGTACTGGTAATAATAATAGTAGTAATAATCATAAAAACTGTTGGTTGCGGAGCCTGATCTTTCAGTCTCATAGATGATGATTCATCTGTGTTTGAACCTCAGGTCTGGTTATGATTCCGGTACGATCCCCAGGGGATCCAGGGGCAACGCCCTCGAGAAAAATTTTTGGGGTTGTTTTCGCTAATAGTTTTCGAGCCCATGGTTTTGGGTAACCCATGGTATTTTTCCCATTGTATTTCCCTTATAAAAGAAAGACATTGTAACAAGGCTAGGTTGATGTATTAGGTTTTATGCATTGTAAAGAACTTTGAGATCAAGAAGAGAGACTGTGAGATAGTGACGAGGAAGTGCAGCGGTTGTGCTGCAAGTTGTATCCATTCACTTTGCTGGACGGTATAATAATAAGGACTGGCAACTTCAGTGTGGACGTATCCCATCTTGGGTGAACCACGATATATCTGTGTCTCTCTTGTAATGTGCATGTGTGATTATATTTTCATTTCTTTTTATTGTTATTGCTCTACGATCCTGTTATTCTAACAATTGGTATTATAGCCAAAAGTCTATTTGGCAAATAAACCCGCAGGAAGCTAGGGTTTCTGGTTTGAGTGGGAGCAATGGCAGAAGAAGGAAAGTTTAAGGTCAACAAGTTTAATGGCCAAAACTTCCAGTTATGGAAGATGCAAATGGAGGACTATCTGTACTAGAAGGATCTATTCCTGCCATTGGGAGGAAGAGCAAAGCAGTCGGCAGCCATGAAGGAGGAAAAATGTGAGGTTCTTGACAGAAAGGCACTGGGGACAATACGGCTATCCCTGGCTTCATCGACGGCTTTCAATATATCAAAAGAAATGACAACGAATGGTTTGATAAGCACATTGGGTAAGCTATATGAAAAACCCTCGGCCTCCAACAAAATATTTCTAATGAAGCATTGATTTAATATGAATATGTCTGAAGGTGGATCTGTTACTAATCATTTAAATGAGTTTAATACAGTTACAAATCAAATAAGTTCTGTAAGTGTGAACTTTGATGATGAGGTTAGGGCTCTTCTAATGTTGTGTTCATTGCCAGAAAGCTGGAATAGCTTGGTCATGGCTGTAAATAACTTTGTGTCTGGTTCAAACACCTTGAAATTTTATGATGTTATTGGTGTTATTCTTAGCGAGGAAATGTGAAGAAAAAGCACAGGTGAGACATCAGGAAATGCATTGACCATGGAGAGCAGGGGAAGACAAAAGGAGAGAGGAAAGAACCAAGGTAATCATGGCAAGTCTAAAATGGGCAGATCCAAGTCCAGACTGGTAAAAATAGAGTGCTGGAACTATGGAAAGAAAGGGCATCTGAAGAAATATTGCAAATCTCTAAAGAAGAAAGGAGATGCATAGCAGGAAACTACCCAGGAAACAAATGTAGCAGGTGATGTGTTACAATATGATTTGATTCTTGCATTAGATAATACTAGTGATTATTGGGTAGTAGATTCATGGGCTTCATGTCATGCTACAACCCATAGGAAATGTTTTCATGATTATGTTCTAGGTGATTTTGGACATGTTTTATTGGGTGATGATGATCCATGTAAAATTGTTGGAATGGGTAAGGTATGGATAAAATTTAAGAATGGAATTGATTGGATGCTAAAAGATGTTAGGCATATTTCTGCTATGAAAAGAAATATGATATCAACATGGCAGTTAGGAGATGGTGGCTGTCTATCTACATTTGGAGAAAAGTAGTGGAAGATCACTAAAGGATCAATGGTGATATCAAAAGGAGACAGGGTAGGTACGTTGTATTTATGTCCTCATAATACTGACCATTCTATCTCTTTAGCTTCCACACGAACAGATACAGCATTGTGGCATCATAGGCTTGGCCACATGAGTGAGAAGGGGATGCAGATTCTATACTCAAGGAAGTTGCTGCCATATTTGAAGCAGGTAAGTTTGGAATTCTGTGAAAATTGTGTTTATGGAAAATAGAAGAAAGTCAGATTTCTCAGGGTTGGGAAACAAAAGAAAAATGAAAAGTTAGAGCTTGTGCATACAGATGTATGGGGACTAGCTCAGGTAAAATCTCTTGGTGGCTCTTATTATTATGTTACATTTATTGATGATGTAACTAGGAAAACTTGGCTTTATTGAATTAGACAGAAATCTGATGTGTTTGCTACTTTTAAGAAGTGGAAAGCCTTGGTTGAGAATGAGACAGGAAAAAGGTTGAAGTGTCTCAGATCTGATAATGGAGGTGAGTACTGTGGCAAGGAGTTTGATAGTTACTGTTCATACCATGGAATTCGTAGAGAGAAGACAGTCCCAGGAACACCACAAGAAAATGGTGTGTCAAAAAGGATGGACAAAATGATCATGGAGTGTGCAAGGTGTATGAGATTGCATGCAGGGTTTCCCTTACAGTTTTGGGCGGATGCTGTAAATACTACTATTTATTTAATAAACAGAGGACCTTCAAGTGATTTGGATGGTGGTATTCTAGAGGAGGCATAGACAGATAAAAAGGTAAACTACTCATTTCTGAGAACATTTGGTTGTGAATCATTTGTCCATATTGATAAAGAAAATAGAACAAAGTTTGAAGCTAAATCCAAGAAATGTACCTTTATTGGATGTGGGGTTGATGAATTTGGTTATCGCTTATGGGATTATGAAAATAACAAAATCATCAGGAGTAGAGATGTGATATTCAATGAAAAGGTCATGTATAAAGATCAGTTTCAGGGAAAGAAATAAGAAAAGGAAACCACCGAGTACCTGAAACTCCTGTAATTGAAGAAAATGAAGTTCCAAAGGTGCCGAAAAATCAAGAACAACAACAAGTACCTGAAACTCCTGCAACTGCGAGAAGAGCTACCAGATTAAGTAGACTCACTGAATGATACTCTCCTTCAATGTACTATTTATTGATGACTGATGCTGGTGAACTAGAATGTTATGAAGAAGCAATGCAGGTGGAAACTAGAAATAAGTGGGAGCAAGGCATGAATGAGGAGATGGACTCATTGGTAGGAAACCAGACTTGGGATTTGGTTTAGTTTCTTGCTGGTAAAAGAGCATTGCAAAACAAATGGATTTACAAGTTGAAGTAAGAAGAAGGAGGTAAGAAGCAGTACAAGGCCAGACTTGTTGTAAAGGGGTTTGCACAGAAGAAATGTATAGATTTTGATGAAATATTTTCTCCTGTTTTTAAGATGACTTCAATTAGGAATATCTTAACTCTAGTGGCGATAGAAGATTTGCATCTTGAACAGCTAGATGTAAAAAAAACCATTCTCCATGGGGACTTGGAGGAAGAGATATATATGCAGCAGCCACAAGGGTATGAGGTCAAAGGTAAGGAGAACTTGGTATGTAGGTTGAAAAAGAGCTTGTATGGCTTGAAGCAATATCCAAGGCAGTGGTATTTAAAATTTGACACGTTTATGACAGAACAAGGTTATAGTAGATGTCATTCTGACCATTGTGTTTATTTCAAGAGGCTAGATAATGGAAGTTATATTATATTGTTATTGTATGTGGATGACATGCTTTTTGCAGGGTCTAACATGCAAGATATAAATGTGCTCAAAAGGAAGTTAGCTAATTCATTTGCGATGAAGGATTTGGGTGCTGCAAAGCAAATCCTTGGTATGAGAATAACAAGAGATAAGAAAAATCGCAAATTGACATTGTCTCAAAGTGAATACTTACAAAAGGAGTTGGAGAGGTTCAGAATGCAAAATGCAAAACCAATTAGTACACCTTTGGCCAGCCATTTCAGTCTAAGTAAGGAAATGTGTCCCAAGACACAGGAAGAGACAGATTACATGTCCAAGATTCCCTATCAATCAACAGTTGGAATCTTGATGTATGCCATGGTGTGCACAAGACCAGATATTGTACATGCAGTGGGAGTTGTGAGCATATATATGAACAATCTAGGTAAAGAACATTGGAAGGAAGTACAGTGGATTCTTAGGTATTTGAGAGGTACTACCACTCAGGCATTATGTTTTGGAGGTTCAGACATTGTTCTATAGGGATATGTTGATGCAGATATGGCAGGTGATAAGGATAGCAGGAGGAGCACCATAGGGTATGTGTTTACTATAGGTGGAACAACAGTAAGTTGGATTTCGAGATTGCAAAAGGTTGTTGCACTTTCAACAACGGAGCAGAGTATGTTGTTCTTACAGAGGTTAGTAAAGAGATGATTTGGTTGCAGAGATTTATGGAGGAAGTGGGAAAGAAGTAGAAGGATAGTAGGTTGTATAGTGACAGCTAGAGTGCCATTCATCTTGCAAAGAACTCAGCATTCCATTCCAGGACTAAATATATACAGCTCAAGTACCATTTCATACACTCTGTTCTAGAAGATGAACTGTTGAAGATGGAAAACATACATACTAGCCAGAATCCTGCAAACATGTTCACAAAGGCAGTGACCAGAGTGAAACTGAGTTCCTGCGCAGTTTCAGTTGGCCTTCTAGCATGAAGGTGAAGAGGAGAAATTTTCCAAGTCCAAGTCCAGCAAGTGCAGCAGTGGTGGAGTTGCTGTGATCAGTATCCAAGTGGGATATTGTTGGTTGTGGAGCCTGATCTTCCAGTCTCATAGATGATGATTCAGCCATGTTTGAACAACACGTTTGGTTATGATCCTGGCACGATCCCCAGGGGTTCGGGGGCCAGCAGGATGTTTTCGCTAATAGTTTTTGGGCCCATGGTTTTGGGTAACTCGTGTTATTTTTTCCATTATATTTCCCTTATAAAAGAAAGACATTGTAACACAACTAGGGTTGATGTATTAAGTTTTATGCATTGTAAATATCTCTAAGATCAAGAAGAGAGACTATGAGACAGTGAAGAGGAAGTGCAACAGTTGTGCTGCAGGTTGTATCCCTTCACTTTGTTGGACAATATAATAATAAGGACTTGCAACTTCAGTGTGGACGTAGCCCATCTTGGGTGAACCATGATATATTTGTCTCTCTCTTGTAATGTCCATGTGTGATTTTATTTGCATTTATGTTTATTGTTATTGCTCTGTGATCCTGTTATTCTAACAAAAACTACACTGATGAAGTACAATCGAGAGAAAGATACCCTGTGAAAGAATCAGAATTGGAAAACCCCGGACCCTCATGTAATGTAGGGACGAGTTCTTTTCCTTTTGACTGGATAGGGTGTGGTCATCTTTTTATGAGGGTTCTCTAGTTTGGCAGTGGGAATCCTGTTGTTAAGGAAATCTGGTGTTGTTGGATGGGAGAAAAAAAAGGGAGATACCAAGAAATTCAAGACAACAATACGTCACTAGTAGAATTTGAATATGCTATTTTTTCTTTTCCATACACCCATATGTTGGGAAGGGCTGGTAGCTATGGTAATCCATGGAAGGATTCAGGTTTTCCGATGGACATTGACATAAGTTCTCATCAAAAAAAGAACAAAGGGAAGGATACCCAAGATAAATTCACATCCATTATTTGAATTAGTTTCAGTGGAAGCAACAAATAATGCTTCACGCAATTTGGATACCTAGATGGGCGATAAATATTTGGGTAATTTGCAATGGATGTGCAAGGAAAAAATATCTCAAATAGAGATCCCATAAAAGCTCTTAGAAGACAATGAGTAAATTCCTTGGAGATATTATGTTTTATTTGTCACCAACAAAGGCTTCTTGGAAAATATGTTGATGCATTATTTAATTGAAAATCTAGGCTTATTGCATGCAACAGCAGAAACAGACGAGGTAAAAATTTTCAAACTCTCTTCAAAATTACTTAGTTCTAAGTGTTGCTCTTGTATTTTCCCCAGCTAAAGTAAATTATTCCAATTCTGAGTGCTAAAATGTAGACAAAAGGATCCATCATGAACACTTAATCTCATCTAGGCTCTTTGACATTTGAAAACGGGACAAGTTCCCTCTAACAAAAGGCAAACTGTAGATTGTAAAATGTCTCACTTTAGGTTTTAATTTTAATTTTTTCTATCTTGCAGGAATTTCATGTTTTCTAGCAGGAATTTCATGTTTTCCATACTTCTTTCCTTATAGATTGGGTTCTCTTGTGTGAATAAAAAATTTGGCTATCTCACTTGAATGGCAGCAAAGGCACTAGGAAAAGTAGATGGTCATTTTTTGACCAACGGAACAAAATTTGTGGTATGAAACAAATCAATGGAAGCAAGGGCACCAACAACAACTGGGCTTCAATATTTTGTCCTCAATGCCAGGGAATTGGTCTTAAAATGCTAGGTAGGAAGTTAGAGGTTCCACGATACAGGCTTGCACAAGTTTGCATTGAAGAATATTCTCTTAGAATTCACAAGGCTAGCTTGTTCAACATGTTCATGAGAATAGACGTACAATGTTTCAATATGCATAAGCATTAATTGTAGGAAAATGCATAAATTATAATTCCATAAATAAGCATTATTTTTATGTCAGACATCAATCAAGACATGTTTACTATAGAACATTGGAAATACTTGTTCAAGAAAGTCTTCATGGTATGTTTGATGAATATAAAATGTTGTTTTTATGAACTGTTTATTGCTGGTATAGGTGTTTGATTGGATACTGGAGCTTATTCAATATCATAAATTGTGGATTGATCATCCTGAACAGCTGCAAGAATGCGCCACGGGACTTTTATTCCGTCCTGTAGATAACAACCAGCTGGATTCAATGGAAATGAATCATTTCTTTCATGTAGCCACGGGACTCTTTAATTATGTACATGTTTAACAGTGGTAGGGAATTGATTCCTATCCTTTTTTTTTTTTACAGTGGAACATGTTATCAATGTTGTTGCTACATTTCTACACTACTAGGGGATCTGAATTCTCTACAGGTTCTGTGCTAGACAAGCTTGGCATGCCTTACAGTATTTGATCAAATTCGGTTCATGAATGGGTTTTGAACTTCTATCTGAAGTGTTTTTCTGGGCCACTTGGAATTCTATGTCATTGTTGTACATTGAATTTTTGAAATAATCTGTATGTTTCCCATTCTCAAATAGTTTTTTATATGGAGCAGGAGAACTGCCTAAGTATTTATCCTTAGGCAATGAATTCTTTATGTACTATGTACTTTAACTTGTGGACCTACCGGGCAATTGCCATCCTGTTTTAAAATTGTACATTAGTATCTACAATATTCCCCCCATGCAACTTGTGTCATTAAAAAACATGGAATACCAGTCTCAATATATTGTAAGATAAATAGGATGGGAATACCCTGTAGACTTAAAGATTGATTTAGTGTGTCAATTGCCTGATTGATAATTATGCTATACTAGCTTATGCATTGATTATGCCTCCTTGATTTTGGAGTGTTTGAAATCTGTTTAGGAGGGAGATAGTATACTGTAATATATGACTATTATTTCTTAGAACTAAAAATGATATTGTTTTGAACTATATCTGTTAGGAATTAATCTAATTTTCCATAATATATAAATGAGAACTGAAGCATGATATTCTATGAATGAAACACCCAGAAAAAAATCCCTTGGACAATTCTTTCATGAACTTGTAAATCTGTCTTTCTAGAGGCTGAACTTGTGAGTGTACGTTGCAAATCTGTTAATGGATGTTGGATCCAGTAAATAAAATAATAATCAATCTAATGTAGAACTACTACACATCATTTTTTTGTTACTTTCGAAAATAAAATGAGTCTCTTCACTCAATTGACAATAGAGTAACTCTCAAAGTTTCCCATGAAACCATACGAAACAATAGTGACATATTATGGTTCACTCCAAATATGGTGAAAGGATTCGCCTTATTAAACTTTAAGGATAGGAAGTATACATGATCCTAATTGTTTAGGAGTTGCTCTGAATCTTAAAGGAATCCAAATTCTTTAGGTCACTGCACATCCCTAACATGAAAAAATATTGGATATATCATAACATCTATTTTATTACTGCTAAATATTTTTTGTATTCCCACAATATTAACATGTATATAGCGATTTATAAAGACTAGTATAACTTTATGTATGACCCACTGGTGAACTCCAAACTCAAGACCAAGTTTGCAAAGAGGAACAAAAGAAGAAAGGAGAAGTAGTAGCAGGTATAGTTCCCTGAAGTTTTGTATTTTGCTACAGAATTGGGATTTTTGGGGGGGAGGAGGGATTATGAAACTCTTTGTTGGCTTGTATTCTTGTTCTTTAGCTTTTCAAGATTGACCCAGGTTCTACACGGTTCAGGGAACCAACAAAACCCCTTTTTCACTGGCCCTTTCGGCAACAGTTTGCAAAGAGGACTGAGGTATCACCCGAGGTGAAGTTATGGGGAGGTTGCGGAATCAAGTTTACACAACCGGGTGATGTGCGGTTCGGACTAGCTTGCGGTGTGGAGATTCTTCTCTTGTGACTCTCCAACTAGCGAGCAACTCGCTACAAGATTCGCATTGCAGTAAAACCAAATGTGCAGGGTAGTTGTGCTACCTAGGACTGCGCGGATGGACACTTAGACACTTTTAGCGTTCGTCATATCTGTGCAACTATGTAACTTATGCCCTTATCCATACACATTACTTAGATTACTCTACATCTGATGTCTTCTGAAATGAAATATGCATACATTCACCAGTATTGACCACTTGTATATCTTTCTTAGGGTAAGATTACTTAGACTTTAATCTTGTCATTTACATTCCAGAAATATAGGCAATAACGCAAACATGAAGAATAAATGTGCATAAGCAAAATAAAACATCATAAGCAAAGAACGCATTCACATAAATCTCATCACACAACACAAGATTTAACGTGGTTCAGCCCTAGGATGGAAACTACGTCCACAGGAACTGTTGTTTATAATAAATGGGAAGGGTTCAACAGTTCTAGTTGGTGCACTCAACTACAGACTCTCTTCAATGGGCTTTTGCTCACACAGCTGCAGAGCCTCTTTACAATAGTCTCTCAACAGAGGTCAACAAAACTCAAAAATGACGAAAAAGAGGACTAAAAATCAATGATTAACCCTTCCCTTACAAAAATGCCCTTTTTATAGATCATACCCGCAGGTCACATATTTACCTTCATGGTGGGATAAAGCAAACCCTAAGGTACCCAAAATGGTGTGGTTACCCCACTAACCAATTTTGTTAGTCTATGATAGCGACTTCATCATCGTGGCCATCCTTCTGCGTTGTCTCTGGCTTCTGACATCTTCTGACTATGCGTGGTCATGTCGCTTTCAACCCCTCTGTTGGGCACCTACTGATGGTTTGCTTTCATCCCGTTGTTCCTTCTCTAATGGTTTCGTGTGCTCGGTCCACTTAGTGCTTCCCGTTCTCGTGCGACCGGTTGCTTTCCTTCTCCGCCACTTCTTACCCACCTCCCAAGAATCTCAGAGCATCTTCCCCAAATTAGATCGCCGATCATTCTACCAGAACTTATATCATTTTCCTTCCAAAATTCTACCATGTTGGATCTTCGCAGAGCTGGCACTTCGTAGTGCTGTAACTTTTACTTTGTCGACGTTGCACTGCGCTGTAATTTCGCAGCTCTAAAACTGACTTGTCCAAAAATGACTTAACTTGGGCCACACCCAACAGGCCCCTAACACTTACATGTGGCTCATCCCTGAGCCACTTTCAGTAGGTTCAATGGACTGTGCTTCTCCTTACTGAGCTATCTTCGCAGCGAATTCATGATAAGTTGCACTTAGCTTCGCAACTGTGTCCTTAGATTCCTGCTCAACTGCCTTGATAGTTTCGACCACATTTGCGATAGGTCTTCCTTAGCCTATTCTTGTACTGTTGTCTTTGATGCATGGAGTTCCTGCAATTTCTCTTCAATCTCTTATGAGATGGAAAGAGGTTCTTCCTATAGGGGTTGTGAATTTTCCAAGGTGTCATCCTCCCTTTCTCTCAAAACTTGGATTTCTGTCTTTAGTTCCTTGACTTCCACAAATAGTCGGATTCTCTCTCTTGCTGGCAGGGTCTTCATCTCCGCATTTAGAGAATCTAACTCTTCTTGTGTTTGATGTAAACTATTTTGGACCTACAGTAGCTGAGGGTCCTCTTATAGCATAGTCCATGCTTGGGTTGCTTCATCCAGCAAGTTTGGGCACTTAGCATTTCGCTGGATATATTTTCTGCGGCAACCTTCACTTCTGCCACTCTAATTTCTGTTTTATCTGGCGGTGTCTTAGGGAGGTTCTATGTTTCCATGTTGGCAAGATTTTCCTTGTATTCTGTCTCCATTTCGGCCATTTCAGTATTAAGATCACTTACCAGAGAGCCGATCTTAATGACGGTATCTTCGAGTACTGGATGCTCGTCACACTCTGGTATCTTTGCGCAGACCGAAGCAACGGTCTCCTCTATTCTTCGGCGTTGCTCATGTGCACTTTCAAGTTCCTTAACCTTTTGCGCACTTTCTTCTTGCAACTATTTATAGTTTGATTCTAAACTCTGGTGTTGGCTCAAAGTCACCATATCTTTGTTGTGGATTTCCTCCACAACCTGCAAGTGAAGATTGTGTAGACCTTCTAGTGGTAACATCGTGATATCAATATCCACATGTGCTAGTCTCTTCACTCCTTCAGTTAATTCATCGCTGGAAAAATTACGCTTAGGAACTGTAGTCCTTACCCGCGTATTAACCAAATCACTGTGTAAACTGTGGTATTTATAGGCACTGTATTCCTTACCCGTGTCCTTTATGGTTAGATTAGCATTAAAATATATGACTGTTCTGCCAAATCTTAGTAGAATCCATGTACTTTCCTTCCTTAACTACGCCTTCAACGAGCGATTCCTCCTTAAATGCTGAAACAAATAGTTTCCAAAACACTATATAACGGTCACTTTTTAGCTCTAACAGCTATATGGTGTGTTGCGTCGAACTGCGGGGATGGGTTGTCACCACTCACGGCGCGGTTAAGTCCACGGTGTCATATTTCTTCTTACTGAACTTTGCATCCGTCCTATTTGATTTGATTTGCGCAGCTGCATTTTGAGCTTCGCATCTGCGCGCTTCTACTTTTTTTTTCTTGTTCTGCGTAGCTTCACTTTTCTACGAGTACTGCGTGGTGGATGCATCCTTTTCATCGGGCTTCGCATATCGGACCAAACTGTGTATAGACTCTGTTCAATTTCTAGTGCCCAATTTCAACTGTACTTGACACTTAGAAATTTCTCTTCTGATCACTGAGTGCATGGCCAAGTAGGAATATCTCTGTAGGGTTTTAGTCTACTTCTATTTATCAGACCTGGTAAGTTTTCTCTGGATAATGTGGCTAGTTGAACTGCGCCACCGTTAGTAACATGCATAACAATATATGTCCCTAGCTAGTGCATTTTAAATTTTCCAGGGAATTTCATGAATTTACTATCATACAGGAGGACCAGGTCTCCTACCTGAAAGAATTTGTGCTTGATATGTATGGCGATCATGCTATTAGCACCAAATTGTGCTAAGCATTCGAAGGGGTCCAGACCCATGAAGAAGCAAGTAAGGCCTTAGTTCCTTAGGCCACATGCCCAATGAAGATGAAAATCAAGAAAATTTCAAGTATTGGTCCCTAAGTCTGGGGTGAAATAATATTTAATAATCCTGAGTTTAGCATTGTATTAAAGATGGATGGCTCAGATCAGTAATGGCTCGAATCAGCAAGCAAAGGAGATCCATGGTCCATAAGAGTTCGAATTTTAGATTGCAAAGGAGAAACAAATTTTGAACTTAATGAAGTTTATATGAGGAACATGGCTGATTTTAACGAAAATGAATGTTTTAGTCATCGTTTTCCCGTAGCTATTTCTGCCAAACCGGGAAGAATTTTGGGAAACTGAGAGAGTTTTATCTCCAAAACGGGACAATATCCAATAACCTCTCTCAGAATTTACACAGGGGTCACGGTTTGGGATAATTGATGGGATCTTCAGAGGGTAATTTTCCATAAATTACGTTTACTGCATGAGTCATCAACTTTCGAAGCAGATCCCGACCAACTGGAGGAGAATATGGGGAAATGAAGACATGGATTTTTTCAAGCACAAGCCCGAATACAAAAATTCCTTTCAATTTTTACACAATTATCTCCATTTGAGTTATACAGCCGGGTCTCCAAAGGTCATTTTCAGTAGTCCGCGGCCAAAACTAGGCAAGACTTGTTGAAACTGACTCCCAGGTTGTTGAATCTCTGTGTGTAGGTGTCCATTGTTCGGGTACATAGGGTATTCCCAAAAGACCGAACACCTAGAGAAACCACTTCACACAAACAGATCACAGATCGATACATCGATGTTTTGACGTGGTTTAAACCCTTGAGAGGGAAACACTCCACGGCCCCGACCAAATAGCTTCTACGGAGCAATTTATTATGCAAAGAAAGAAAGTTACAAATGAGCTTGTCATAATCGATCAAATAGACAATGACCCTCCATGCTCTTTAAATAGAGATCATGGACCAATCGGGTGTTAAGCCACGGATCAAGGTTAGGTATGATCTATGAGAAGTCGAGCCGTCGGATCACAACATATCGTGACCGTCAGATTAAATATTTACAAATGCATACTAAAGAAACAGACTTTACCTAACGGATATATTACACAAGTTGATCTTAACTAAATCCTAAGTGTCTAAATATCGTAACATCCCCCCTTAAGAAAAACTTGGGATAGGATTGAAGGATTTACAAAAGTGACACTATTAGGAGAAGGAAGGAGGCATTAGAGCCTATCCCCCCTTAATGAAAAATTCCTAAACTCCTAACATAGATCGAAGTTTAGAAAACTTCGCTTCTATAAGAGACTTGGTGAAGATGTCTGCAACTTGATTATCTGTAGGGAAAAAGAGCACTTCAAGAACATGATCATGAACAAGATTTCTGATGAAGTGCATATGTAGCTCAATGTGTTTGCTGCGTTGATGTAGGACTGGATCTTTGGCGAGCTTGATGGCACTTTGATTGTCGCACTAAAGTGGAGTAGGGTGCTGCTGCTCGAATCCAAACTCTGAAAGGATTTGTCGAAGCCATAAAGCTTCCTGACTGGCATTAACTGCGGCTTGATATTCTGCCTTTGCTGAAGAAAGAGCAAGAGCTTGTTGTTGTTTCTTACAAGCCCAAGTGATAGGTCCAGATCCCAGACTGAAAACATAACCTGCAGTAGACTTTCGATCATCAGGATTGTCGGCCCAATTTGAATCAGTGAAACCAACCAACAAAGGTTCCCCCCCTGTACTGTAATGAATCCCAAACTGAATTGTACCTCGAATATATCGAAGTATTATTTTAGCTACTTTCCAATGACTTTCATGAGGTGTTTGCATATAACGGGAAACACGACCAACAACAAAGGAAAGGTCAGGACGGGAATGAGTCAAGTATAAGAGACTACCAAAAAGATGACGATACAAGGTGGCATCTACTTCAGGTGAAGTACAAGTGGTAGAAAGTTTGACTCCAGACTGGAAGTGAGAAGGGGCTGGTGTACAATCTTCCATGTGAAAGCGACGAAGAAGGTCACAAGCATACTTAGACTGAGAAAGAAAGATTCCTTCTTTGGTTTGCAGGACTTGGAGACCAAGAAAATAATGCAAATGTCCTAAGAACAACATTTCAAAATTTTGCTTAAGACTGGATTTCACATGGGTTAAAAGCTTAAGGTCACTACTAGTAAGAATAAGGTCATCAACATATAGAAAAAGTATGATGAGATTGTTTCCTACTTTCTTGGTATACACATTGGGGTGAGAATGGCATCTAGAAAAACCAGTGTCAAGGAGAAAGCTATCCATTTTGGCATACCAAGCTCGAGGAGCTTACTTAAGGCCATATAAGGATTTCTTAAGGCAATAGACAAGGCTAGAGTTATTCTGAACATATCCAGGAGGTTGTTCCATCTAAATTTCCTCCTATAAATCACCATGTAAGAAGGTAGACTTGACATCCATTTGATGGACTTCCCAGTTATGTAAGGTTGCAAGGGAAATAACAAGGCGGATGGAGTTCATTTTTGCAATAGGAGCAAAGGTTTCATTGTAGTCAATCCCTTCAACTTGGGAAAAATATTTGGCAACTAACCTTGCCTCAAGTCTTTCAACACTTCCATCTGATGCATACTTAGTTTTGTAGACCCATTTACATCTGACAAGTTTTCTTCCTTTTGGAAGAGGTATAAGATTCCAAGTATCGTTCGCCAGTAAGGAACGATATTCTTCATCCATAGCTAAATCACAATCTGGATTTCTTGAAGATTCTGCAAAGGTTTATGGATCATGATTCTCAGAAAATTGAGCCAAAAGAGAAGAGGCTCGCTGAAACTAAGAACGTGTTCGACATTGATCTCTAGGATCACCGACAAGATCACCAGCTACTTCACATGTTGAAAGGACCCATCGAGGAAGCACTTATGCTAGTGCAACTGGAGGAACATGAGCAGGCAGAGGTGGATTTTCATCCTCATTGTCATCATCAAAAACTGGAGTTGGAAACTTGTCAAGGAAGTTGGAAGAAAAAGAAGGCACAATCGCCAAATCAGGCTCGCAGGCCAAAGATGGCACAATCCCCGAGTTAGGCTCGCAGGCCAAGATATTTTCATCAAATTTAACATCTCTTCTAATGATTACATCATGAGAATGTGGTTGAAGAAGTCTATAACCTTTTACATCTTCAGAATATCCAACAAATATGCACTTTTCATTTTTAGGCTGCAATGCTTTCCATTTTTCATCCGGAATGTGAGCCCATGCTTCACTACCAAACACACGGAAGTGACTTACATCAGGTTTAGTTTTACTCCATGTTTCTTCCGGTGTGATACCTTGTAAAGCTTTAGTGGGGGTGCGATTAACTATGTAATTTGCACAATTAATGGCTTCAGCCCAAAATTGAAGACTTAGTGCCTTATATTGGATCATACAATTAGCCATTTCTTTTAAAGTGTGGTTCTTTTGTTCAGCTACACCATTTTGTTGTGGTGTATATGGAATAGTGTGTTGTTGTTGGATTCCTTGTTCATTGTAGAAAGTAGTGAACTTTTTGTTAACATATTCTCCTCCATTGTCAGATCTTAACTTAATAATTTGATGAGCAGAATGTTTTTCAACAAGGGCCTTGTAGGCCAAGAACATGTTAAATACTTCGCTCTTAAGTTTTAAGAAATAAACCCAAGTGTGTCTAGTGTAATCATCAGTGAAAGTTAAGAAATATTTGAAACCAGAAAAGGAAGCAAATGTAAGAGAACCAAAAAAGTCACTATGCACAAGCTCCAAGGGAACCGAGGTGTGCCAAGAGGCACGTTTGTCAAAACTGTCCCGATGATGTTTTTCGAGTACACAACCGGAACAGACACCATCCCTGCAAGATACCATCGGAAGACCTATCACCATATTGTCTTTACATAGTTGTTGCAATGAGCGATAATTTAAGTGACCAAATCGCTCATGCCAAAGTTTGCTCAAGTTATGACTATGAGAAACAAAAAATGAAGGAAAAGGTGATGACCCAAAGTTGTTAAATTTGTACAACCTGGTAATATCATCAATAATTCTGGTAGCTAGGACCTGTTGAGGATCTTTAAAATCCCTAATTACAACTTGGTGAGGTGTAAACGTCACAGTTTTACCTTCACCAGAATGAGTGATTTGATAGACTGATAACAAATTGTAGGAAATTCTTGGAACACATAGTACATCACTGAAATGACCATTATCTACTGGAACTGTTCCAACTCCTATAACATTTAGAGATCTATCATCACCAACAAATATTTGTTTGGTGTTATATTCATGCATAGTAGAAAAGATGGCTTGATCCTTAGCCATATGATAAGATGCTCCAGAATCAATGAGCCATTCATTTGAAGTAGAAGAAGAAGATGCATTATAAGAATAACCAGAAGCACAAAGTGCATGTCTATGAGAGGTAGATTCTGAAGGCGAATCTAGGATGATGTGGTGCTTCTTCATTGCTGCTTCCAAGGCTGCCATCTTTTTGAAACACTTAGATTCATCATGATTGTTTTTCCAGCAATAGTTGCAATGACGCTTAGTCTTCTTGCATTTTGGCTTGGATCCTTTTTCATTTTTTAAAGAAGGAGTTGACTGAGAGGGTTTGGGACCCTTGTGTGACTTATTATTGTGAAAATTTTGTTTCTTGGGAGGCTTGGACTTTTCTTTCTGTTGGGACAATAAGGCTTTCCCAGATGTATCTACATTGTTAATTATTCCAAGATGGATGAGTTTATCTTGCTCTCTAATCAAGGAATAAAAAAAGGATTCAAGATTAGGCTCTTGATAGCTAGCTGTATTCAAGGATTCTTTCATGGAGTAAAATGTAGATACAAAAATAGAATATGCAGGTCCAAGTTTGGAAAGAATATGATAAATGCATTGCTTGTCTTCCCTCTTAATCTTGCATTCTTCACATAAGAGTTTAAGAGTTTTGTACTTAGATAAATAATCTTGTATGCATGAAAAATCACTTGGATTTAAAGAAATCAACTCATTTTCGAGTTGGTGACCTGGAATTTCATTGTGTTTACCAAACACAGATTCCAACTTGTCCCAAGCAGCATCAGGTTCATCAATTCCAGATATGTGGAATCGCAAATCAGTAGAGATTGACATCCCAATCAATCCACGAGCTTCGTCACATCTATTTTTCCATTTGATTTTCTTATCATCATTAGTGGGTTTTGTTTCTTTCCCTTAGTTAATTTTTAAAAGTCCTCTACTTTGTAGAACATCCTCCATATGAGATTTCCATGAGAAATAGTTGGAACTGGTAAGTAGAATATCACAAGGGGAAGCCTAATTTGTAACTTAATGGTTGTAAAAGCAGAAAGTCTGTATGCGAAGAGCTCGAAAAAATAGGCAGTTTAAAAAAAAACATCACTGAAAATTGACTCTATATGATGAAGTTATGCTTGATCAAAGAAAATGTTGAAGATGTCTCCAATAGTGACATGGTAGATAGAGAATGACCAGTTAAAAAAAAAGGACCCCCCTTTTCCCAAGATGAACCTTTGACAATCACTTTACGAGAAAGTTGCTTTAAGTGAACCACTTTTGTAAAATAAATGATTTCACTTTTACAATGATGTTACTTTAAATAGTACAGCAATAAAAATGAACTTAAGTGACTCACTTTTTTATTTTTATTTTTTATTATTTAAGTGAGATGCACTTTTACAATAAAGTAACTTGAAAATAGAAATTGCATGCACTTTTTCTTTTAAAAGTAACTTCCTAAGACTTGAACTCAAGACCTATTAGGGAATAAAACAACTTTGAACTCAGTGAGCTAGATTAAAAGGTATGTAAAATATGGGAAGGAGGAAGGGTTTTTTGTTTTGTTTTTGTTTTTGTTTTTTACTCTTCTTGCTTGGTTTCCATCCTTGCCTTTTTTTCCTACAAATCACACCATAAACTAAAACAAAAAAAACTTTACCACACTTGTGGGGTTAGATCTTGTTACCTTGCCCGGAAAGTCTATGTTTTCTCTCTGTTTCTGATTTGCTGAGATCGCACAAAGGTGCACGGCAAAGAGCATACGCAGCCGGGAAAAAACCTTTCCCTTTCTGTTTCGTATTCGTTGAGATCACACAAGCTGCACGGCAAAGAGCTTACGCAGACAGTGAAAGTAACAATCCGAAACTAAAAAAAAATCTAATAATAAAAACTGATAAAATATGAGATAATTTGTTTTTTAAAACATAAATAAAAAAACGTCACTGTAACATTATACCTTCAGATCTAATGAAATACACGTTTCTACAGCAACCGGGAACTGTTTTCGATCAAACGAAAACTATTTCTTAATGGAAACGATGCTCCAGACACAATAGAACACCTCCCATAGCCCAGAAATGCACAGAAATACCAGAACCATAAACCCTTTCAAGTTTTGGCAACAACAATTCAAGATCTAGATCTAGTTCAATAGTTCAAGTACTCCCAAAAGACCGAACAACTAGAGAAACCACTTACACAAATAGATCACAGATCGATACACCGATGTTTTGACGTGGTTTAAACCCTCGAGAGGGAAACACTCCACGGCCCCGGCCAAATAGCTTCTACGGAGCAATTTATTATGCAAAGAAAGAAAGTTACAAATGAGCTTCTCATAATCGATCAACTAGACAATGACCCTCCATGCTCTTTAAATAGAGATCATGGACCAATCGGGTGTTAAGCCATGGATCAAGGTTAGGTATGATCTAAGAGAAGTTGAGCTGTCGGATCACAACATATCGTGACCGTTAGATTAAATATTTACAAATGCATATTAAAGAAACACACTTTACCTAACGGATATATTACACAAGTTGATCTTAACTAACTCCTAAGTGTCTAAATATCCTAACATCCATTCAGTTGCAGCCACTCTCCATTGAAGCATCTCGAGCTTGAGGGCTAAGAAAACCTATTTAATCAATGTAATAGAAGAACTACAGGTTAGAACATCAATGGGTTGAGTCCCGAGTGAGCTAGTGTTACACCTAAAATCCTACCATCATGAGATTCAGTGTATGCATCCCTAAAGTTTCATTGGCTAAGTCATTAACTTGGAAGATATGCCGTTGCATTCATGCTAGGTTTTGAGAGTTCTTCATAGGCTGCACTCATGCAACCTGCGACGTTGCATTTTGCTCTCTTGCAGGGTGCAACGATGTCAGTTAATAGGCAAAAATAGCTTCTTTGAGCCCATTCTCGAAGCCTGCTGACTTGGATCCTGTTGATGCCTTGAAAATCATAGCATCAATCAACAAGGGATTCTCCCCGGTAAGCAAGCCCAATTAGATTGCTCACCATTTGGTGTGGGGAATCCGTCTGGTTAACGGTTCCGGCTACTGTGTAAGATTCAAAAATCTGTATTCTTTGTACTGGTTGCGGCCCCGATCCACCATTTATGTATTTCATAATTTAAAGATGATATGCAAGTACGTTAATCTAAGTGCATGCAATTAACACAAATCTAATCTAAAACTTATTTAAGCAAATTTAATCCATCCTTGCAAGGAGCCAACTGAAAGTATGAGCAATAAACTGAAAGAAACATCTAAAGATCTCATAGATAGCTATTTAATCATGAAGATGCATTTCCAACATAAAATAGAAGATATCAAAGATAACTCTGATTTAATTAAAACATTTCATTGCTCATTTAACACAGAAATTATGCAAAAGGAAGGAAATCATTCATAGCAAAGAATTAATTCACAATAGATAGGAAATATCTCACAGAAAATGTATGAGAGATGCATAAATAATTAAGCAATTATCCAACATAATCCCAAGCAAAATGTTGTGACGGCTTCCACAGGCCAAAACGATTTTCTTATTCATATAGAAAAAATAGTTCACGTACACACGAAGAGTGTCCTTTCACCTGCCAAAAGTCCTTCTATTCTTCTCTAATAAGCTATATATAGCTTTACAAAATGCTCCAAGAGATGCCACCTATACCCTAACTCTCCAAATTCTTTTAATTTGTCTTGTAGTGTCCAATTTACAAAAAACAATAAAAGCCCAACAATATTACAAAATGGACAAGAAAGAGATCCAAAATTCACTTTAATATTTAAAATATACAAAGGTCGAAAGAGAGCGTGTTGGATTTAAATCAATAGATAAAACAAAAGGTGGATCATTTCTGAGCTGGCGCCTTTGCTAACTCGAGTGCTTATGCTACAGCTGGTACTCCTGTTGGAACTTGTGCCACTGGTGTTGCTGGTAATTCCATTGAAGCTGATGCCCCTGCTTCTCCTGCTGATACTTGATGTGCTTCTGCTATCAGTGCCCTGTCTGTTTCTACTATATATCTCACCCAGAGATTGGTTTCTTTTATGACATTGTTTGTATCAAGAGGGAGCATAGTTTTCAGAGAAACTTAATGCTTGAAAATCTCTTCTTCAAAATCAATGACTTCTGTTGTCGTAGCTTGGAGGCTTTCTTTCAAAAGATGTGCATGAATAGAAGCCTGGCCAATCCAATGGTAAAGGTCTTCAGTGGTTAAAGCATCCACTTTCCTTACAAAATCTATTTCAACACTTAGCCCATCCCTTAGATCAAACAAACTTTGGACTTTGTCTGGAAACTCTTCTATAGTCTGGGGAATTATCATCTGGAAATTTTCTTGGGTGGTTCGTATCTTAAAATACAAATTCCCACACTATTCAAGAGTGACCATGGCCACTTCATTCAGCTTCACTCCAAAATCCTTGCAAAACCCCAAGAGGCGGACATCTGCTTTGAAATCAGAGATGGATTTAAGAGGCAGTTTTTTCTGGGAATATTGACTTTCCTTCTCTCCATTCCATTTTCCTCTTAATGTCCTCACTAATGCCTACATATTTTCTCCTACACCTAGTGGCTTCAACATTTATTTCTTTGATTTTGGCCACCACTCCCTTTAACTTGCAGAATTCCTCCGTTATGAGCTCTTGAATCCCATGTATCCTCTTCAGTATTTTGCAAGCCTGCTCATGAAAGGGACCCAGATCACCAACCTTGATAGTTGCGAGTTCTAATTGTTGTTCTAGAAATTCCCCGCTTTCTTCCAACTTCTCTATGTTCTCCTTTAAGTCATTGATATGCTGAGCAGTATCAAATTTCTCGAATTCCAGCTGTAGGTTCCTACTTTCAAGGCCCTGCTTTTATGCTTCCAGGGCCCTTATTTGTATGACCAAGGCTCTCTTTTCAACTTCTAGGTGCTTAAATTTTCTGTTTACTTCTCCCTTCTCTGACACAAGAGTGTCACATTTCTCCACCATCAAATTTGAATAATTATGTTCTTTGACCAGAGTTTCCTACAAATGGTGGGCTCTCTTCTTTTCTAATCCTAACTCGTCTGCTAATATGTTGACATTGTCTGCATTTGCTTGAACAGAAGCTACATAAATAGATGCCATGAGTTTGTGTGCATGCTGAGTACCTTGCATGATTGTGGTTTCATGTTTGGTGACTACATCTGACCGAAAATGTCTCTTCATTCTGGTCATTGTCTCCTTAACAATGGATTTTCTCTTCTTGTTGTAAGAGAACCTTTTCCATTGGGACACTGTACTATCTTTTGATGGCGTAAAAGGGACGAGTGGGAGGTCTCTTACGGGGATATTTATATCCAAGTATTGTATGTTTGGGCTCTTTGGGTCAGCATCTTCTTTGGATTTCTTTGCGCTTCTACTTCCTCAGCCTTTCTCAGTCTCTCATCTTCTTCCTGTTTGGCGATCCGTTCCAATCTGATTCTCTCTTCCTCTTGGACTCTTCGAGCTTCATCTTCTGCTGGTTGGACTCTTAGAGCTTCTTCTTCTCAAAGTTTATTTTCTTCTGCTCTGTTGGTTCTTTCCTTAGCTTCCTTTTGGATTTTCTCGGCTTGTTTCGTGAGCCTTTGCTCTTCTCTAGATAGAGCTTCAGCAACTCCTGAGGTTTCTTTTGCTTGCCTCTGTTCTGCTTCTTTGACAACAATAGAGCTAGAACTGGCTCCACCCTTACCGGGTTGGAAAATACGTAGTTCGGTCATGTTACTAACCCCTCTATACACTTCTTCATCTTCATCATAATAGTGAGCGTATTCAAAGTTAGCATGAATCTCCCTGCAATGTTGTGCATCTTTGCCTCATCGATCGTTCCTCTGAAAAATACTTTCCCTAAAGTGAAATTCACTCAGTTCTATGATAAATTCTTCTACTATTTCAATCCCTGAGAAATTATAAGCCCCAACATAAAAAGTTAAAGGCGGGAAAGAGGCCTTCTTTGCCTTATACAAGGTACTACCAACTCCATCAATGAAAACCTGTCTCACTGCCTCCTTGTGGAATATGTAGTCAGTAGCATACCTGGGTAGGATATACGGGGGTTTGGAGCCTCCGTACATTCTTATGTAGGTTCCTACTTGTGAAAAATAGAAATCACCATATTTCTCCAGGACTTCCATGGCGTTCTCAGATAAACAACTAGGTTCTTCATTGAACATTAATTCATATAAAGGTATGATAAACTCCTCACAAATGACTTTGCAGTGCCATCTATAATTCTAAGCCCAAAAGATCTTGAACGTTGTGTATACCAGGATATCGGCCTGGTTCCAGATGCATCCTAGCTTTGGAAAGGGATGCTTCGCCACAATACAGTCTATCAAGTAGGATGACATGTAAAATTCTTCCTTCTTTGCCACTAACCCTTATTGTGCAGTTATTATGGTCAATGACAGGCTTTCTGAGAGAATATCTTCCCAATTAAAAAATTTCCTCTGAATACTACATAATGAATGATGGGGACCCAATGGAGCATAGAGACAGTCCCATCGAGCCTACCAAATATTCTTCTTAGCATGAGAGCGATCATTCTGAAAGGAGGCCTCAGATTCTGAACCTCGTACTCCTCACTATCCTTCTTTCTGATCTATTTGCCAGAGATTAGTAGCTTCCTAGCCATCTCCAAATTATCCATCTTGATCTGTCCTAGCCCTTCATCATTAAGCCACTGTTGTGGCCGGGGAAACTTATAAGCCCCTGAAATATAGGATGGGTGAAAGGATGCAAAAGCTCCCCCCTTACTGTTCGAAAGAACTCTTGATTCAGCATTCGCATGCTGCAGGATCCATCTAATTACTTCTGAGCATGGGAAGAGCTCTAGACGTGTGGCTGCTTTGGATATGCAGGAGGTTCTGATGTTTTAGTATAGGTATTCTTCCTCTAGAAGTGCCTCAGGGATGTCCTAGTCTCTTATCATACGATATACTTCTCCCCATTTGACTTCAGGAGGCCCGCCTGTAGTGCAGTTAGTGTCTTCGAATAGAGTTTATACTCACGTGTCAGCTGATCCTGGCTCGGTCGCCTTAGACTTTCTTTTTCCACCTTTAGGCATTTTGGCTTAGAACCTGTCCGAAATCATGCATACGTATATAAGATACTTTCACAACGCAAAAACATTTACTAGACTAACATTCTGAATATAATGAGTGTCTCTAAAGATATAGCAGTGAGCGTAATATTAATGCATTCTCATGATAACAAAATGTAGCAGGGTAGGAGCACCAACGTCCTTCTCGCAAGGGTAGATGGGACTAAATTCAATTTCACAATGCTAAATATTTCCGAAACGGGGTAGGAGCACGCCGCGGATTTTCTTAATGATTGTGTGAAGGGTGATTATGGCCCTAAAACTTTAAACTTCTATCATCTCATGAAACTAGGATTGCATGTGTTTAGCTAGATAGGGGCGTGAGTCGGCCTCGACTGTAATAGGACTAAATAACACCACAAAGTTAAAATGGGATTGGATAAAACAAACAGAACCACGACTACGGCTTTTATCTTAAAAGAAAAAGAACTAGCCACTGCAATCTAGCATACAGGGCTCAAAAGGTACCAACCTGGTAGAATTTGATCGTGTATGGAGGTGATAATGCCGCTGCAAAGCCGGCAAGCTTGGAGCAGGTGCTCATAGTCTTAAACGGAAAATGGACACAAGCCTCAAACCAATTGAAACAATGAAACTTAACGGGGGTTAAAACCCTACTTATAGGAATTTGATGCGTGCGAACCATTAATAGGGTGGTTGTAAGAAATTAAACCGGGTTATTGGGCATACGAACAGGGTCAAATCGGTACGTTCGGCATTAAGTGTTACCGTCAAAACCGGAAAGACTAGGCTAACGTATTCGAAAGTTTCGGCGAGAAATCGCGCGTTTGAGCCGCCGTTGCGGGAAAGTTAACCGAGTTCTTCCGAAAATTGGAGCTATGCATTTCACCGCAAGAAAGGCGTTGAGCCGCAAATCGAATGACTTAGCTGAGTCTATCCACCATTGCGGGAGGATTGGATGAGTTCTTCCGATGTTGCGGGAAAGTTGGTGGAAAAGGCTCCGGAAGAGATGGCGGAATTCTCCCGAAATGGTGAAGTTAAAGTCTCAATCAAACCTTCCTCCCATTGTGGTGAAACTCGACGAGTTTATTAGAAAAATTGAAGCTTCAAAACCTAAGCGAAGTGATCCACCATTGCAGAAAAGTTGTTTGAGTTCTTCTGTCGTTGCGGAAGGACTTGATGAGTTCTTCCACCGATATTTTAACTTAGCCAAATTTTCCCGCTGTTGTGGAAGAGTTGGATGAGATCTTCCACCGTTGCGGCTTAAAGTCATGAGTTTTATTTAGGCCAAAACAACAAAATCAAACTCAAGGAAACAAGCAAAAGGTTTTTCTCAAGAAAAAACTATGGAAAAGGTTATGGTGCCTTTGACTTTTAGGCAAACTTTCCTTCTCTTAAAGACAAAGGAGGGGCCCCAATATTTGCAAAATTTTGGGGGGGATGTTGCAGCAACGACAAATGGTGATTCACTAGCAAAAATAGATCTCTGAAACAAACTCATCTCATGGTCATAAAACTTACACAGTGTTGGTTTCATTTGCAACAACATGTCTTCATAGTTTAGCTTCTGAGAATGCAGTAATCACTCTTATCATAATGGTGATGAGGGAAAGGAAACTTTGACTCAGCTTTCCTTATCACTCTCTAGGGGCCAAAATTATGAGGTTTATTTTAAAATTCTTCCTTTCAAAATCTTACCGTTATAAGACTCGACAGGATCGTAACCATATCTCACAGACATATTCGTTTGCTCGTCATTCCCATGCTATTTTGCATCCTTTTGGATGTTTCTTTAATTCACGACTTTTGTCGTTTGAGCCTTCCAGAAATGAATTTCTTCAGTCTTTCAATGATTGATATAGGTTCTTCAATCCATAGTGTCCTTTTGTGTGAGAAAAAGATTCATTTATTTATATGCTTCATGGATGGAGAAGAGCTTTGCTGGGATGGCTTATTTGAACAACTTCTCTGATTTGAAAGTTTTATTTGCTTCTCTCGGCCATGCTTTGATTGAGGCGAGAATTTTTGGAAAACATACTCCTTGATATAATCCTTTTGGCTTTTACTTACAGCATGGGATCATTTTAAGTACCATACGTCTGTGAGAGATGCTTACTCTCCACGGGTCCATCATAGTGAACTTCCTGAGGAAATCATTAATGTTAGAGTGAATGGGGCCCTAAGATAGTTAGAAGGAAATGTTGAATTTTAGTTATTTGACAGGAGTTATATCGACCACACAAAAAAAGGATCTCTACATTCCTGGAAACCACTCAGTGAAAACAAAGTTACACATATCTTTTTCCTTTGTCAGTCAGCTTCTTCATGACCAACCCTTTGAATTTGCTTGGAGTCTCATCTCTCAGCTACACCAAAATTGAGCTTAGCTTTATTTAAACAAAGGACTCAAACAAAAATGGAAAAATCAAACAAAGAAAACAAATGAAGCTAACTAGCAGACTAAAAGGTGATCAAAAGCGACTAAAAATGAAACAAAAGAAAAACAAACCAGAAAAGAAAAGACAGTGTTTTATTTATGTACAAAAATCCACCTAGGACTTATGCGAAATATTGCTTCAGGGCGAGGCCATTGAGAGGGAGATTTACTTCCTCTCCTTGCAGATCTTTCAGTTTGTAAGTCAAAGGGCCAAGCTTCTCAGAAATTTGGTACGGGCCAACCCATAAGTGTTGAAATTTTGTGTGCATTATTGATGTATATGTAACTTCGGAATGTATTTCACATATATGTATATTGTATTCCTATAGAGATGTTATTATTCCTCTATACAGAAGTGTCGTCATTTATATTGTAAGTGTCTTAACTTATACTTAATGGGTTATTAGACCACCTTGTTGGGGTCGGCCCTGTATAAGTCATGTGGGTCAAAGGGTTATTAGAAAACCCTATTGGGGGTCGGCCATGTGGGTCAAAGGGTTATTAGACCACCCTAGTGGGCATTGGCCCAGTCAGGATTATGTTAAGTGGTTAAGTTGAGGCCGACCTAATTGAGTAAAGGTCAAGTCAAGTTAGTGTATAAATAGAGAGTGTGTCTATCTCATTTTACACATTCTATTCTCTCACTCACACTTGGGAGAGTGGCGCACTTGTGGAGGAGGAGGCTCTGCTGCTAGGAGAAGACTATCTCTTGTATTCTGGTTGTATCATTGCTCTATCTATCCTCGAGGAAGTTATTGGGGTTTTTCACCTTTATGGTTTTCCCCAAGTAAACATTGTGTCTCTTGTGTGCTTGCATTATTGTGTCCATGATTGATATGCTGTAGATTTGTTGTACATGTTGTTCTCTCAGTTAAGGTCCTAGATCAAATTGAAGTAAATCCTGAAAATTTAACATGGTATCAGAGCTAGCCTGAAAGAAGGCATGATATGGCATGTATGACACTTGTTGCACTTACGATGCTAGGGCTTGATATAGCAAAAACCAGTCATCGTAGCACTTTTGTTATAAATCCGTTTTGGAGAAGTGTTCGGGTCTGAAATGTTTACAAGTCGAAGATCAGATCCCCATGTACCTTGTGTCCAAAGAAAAACCTCTAATTCATTGCACTTTGTGATTTATGATCTGTACAATATAGGGTTTCTGCCTCTTCCATATCTAAGTCAAAATCAGGTGACCTTGGGAAAAAGGTCATAACTTAGGCTAGGAAGCTCCAAATGAAATTTCATAAAAGGTGATAGGAATTACACAGAATATAATATCTCAAGAAAATTGTTTAGAGGCCAAAGTTGAACCAGTGACATGTGGCACGCCGTACAAGTTTGCTCTCCTATATTATCCCATAAACAGGTCACGTTGCGACACTTGGCATAACTCTCTCTCAGAGAATCCAATTGAGGTTAGACCTATTGAGATGGAAAGATAACAGGTTGGTATATCTCAGGAAAAATGTTCAGAGGCCGAAGTTGAACCAGTGACATGTGGCACGCTGTACAAGTTCACTCTCCTGTATTATCCCATAAACAGGTCACGTTGCGACACTTGGTATAACTCTCTCTCAGAGAATCCAATTGAGGTCAGACCCATCGAGATGGAAATATAACAGGTCGAGCTATCTCAAGAAAACTTTTCAGACCCTTTGGATCGAAAAGTTTGGAGTTACACCAGAAACAATCAAGTACATATTTCTGTCAAAATAGAATTATTTTTTTAGTCCCTTCATTCATGGATTCCGGAATTTAGGGCTTCGGAGAAAGTTGGAATTTTTGTAATCGGAGACCACGGCTGGATGCTACTCATCAAAATCGAAATTTAGAGACCAAGATCAGATTTTTTGGTTGGGCAGAAGGCCGGGCTTGATCAAACCCCAGCTCGGGCCTTTGATCGGAAAGATGGAAAATTAGGGCTTCTGCAAAAATTGGAATTTTGGAAATCTGTGACCACGGCTGGAAGCTCCTTAGAAAAATCGAAGCTTAGAGTTTTGAATCAAATATTTTGGTTGGGTGAAGCTCCAGGAAACTCAAAACCTAATTCAGGGACCTCCCCAATGAATCCGGAAATCTAAAAGGCAATTTCGAGGGGTGAAACTTTGCAGCTCATCAAGGCGCATATTTCTATCCTTTCGGAAGTTTGAAATTCAAAGTTTGAATTTTTGGGTTTTCTTTGACAAACCCTAATCCAGATCCAGGTCTAGTTCTTGCAAATCAAGTGGATTTGGTTAATCCTAGAAGAAGATGGATTGGTCACCTGCATAAGTGAAGAAGTTCCTGTCTCAGAGGGAGATGAGGCTAAGGCCTTCCATAAGAAGATTACAAGCAATCTTGACAGGTATGGCTTACAGGTATGTTTCATGGTTAAGTTTATCATATGTTTGTCTTCATATCATTACAGTACAATCTTGATTAATTATTGGACTTGTCGTATCACCTTAATAGAAGATATTCATTGATTAATGTTTTGACACTTATGATTGTACTAATGCATTGTGATGTTGTATGAGGTTTATGTTGTTTGCTAACACAAAAGGTACACCAAGAAAGTCAAATCATGTTCTACTTCAAGAACATATGCTCATGGTGACATGAAGACAAAAATTCATCCATTGTCATGGATCACATAGAAGATCTACTTTCGAGGTATGTATAACTTGGTTCTACAATGGTTAACTTATGAGACATGCAGGTTACTAGCACAAGTCACTGAAGAGAACCAGAAGACATTATGCAGGTATGTTAGACATAACTAGCTAGCATGCTAATCCAGGTATGTTTTTCCTATATCAAGCTAGAATCCTACCTTGTGTTAGGATCTTATACTGTTGTGTTGTTGATAATGATTATTCATGAAGTCATAGGTTTGAATAATCATGGTTGTATGCATATTATGTTTCTTACCATAATTGATGATATGACTAACCAGAAGAAGCATGAAGGTATAGGTTTGAATAATCACGGGTTTTATGCATATTATATCTCTTATCTTGATTGATGATTCAACTAACTAGAAGAGTCCTATGATCAAATAAGAATGTGTATGAGTAAAAGAAGACTTCCCTGAAACCTTGAATACTAATGTTTATTATCAGTGAATGATCATGAATATACATGTTTAAGATTATTATGTCTTGATAGTATTAAGATTATACTAATAAATGTGTGATTATGTATGAGACTTCAAGGATAACACAATGATGATACTAATAAGCATGCATAGTGATTAAGGATGGATGTAAGTTCAAGGATAGGTAATCCAGGAAGCAAAGATCAAGAGGGAGCACACTCCAGTTGTTCCTGCAAGAAAGCAAAGGAGCACACTTCAGTAGTTTCTGCAAGGATGCATATTTTCAAAGGGAATTGACCACTTCTCACAATCCACATAAGAATGGAGTTGCAGAAAAGAAGCAAAGACTGAGAGGGAGTCAACCCAACAAACAAACAAAGATAATTATTTGAATTGTCATTACTTGCATATTTTATTGTTTAAATAATACTGTTCAATAATGTATATACTGATGTTCCTAGAATTAGGTTGTGTATTATGCATATTAGAATAGTTGCATTGATGAACAGTATACTACTAATATGCATGGGTAAGTGGCCTATGGCACTGTACAACATTCCATTGCTACATATCTAGAATGAAACCTCTTTGCTGACATGTTGGGAGTTGTGCACACTCTTAACAATGTTCTGGTAGAGATTGGAAGGCATCTAGAAAGTTACAAGATATGGATAAATGTTGTAATGAAGCATTGGCTAAGATAATTGCATGACTGTATGACATATTTCTTTATGTGTAACAATTTGTTCTAAAAACTATGAGATGTTTTATAATCATGCAATTTAACTTGTTGTGTAGGAAAGATCATATGCCATCACCTACAAAAGAAGAACTGCAACATTTGTTCAGCAACAAAATTATCTATTCAAGATATTAAAGTTCCCAGGATATGGGAAGAATGCCATGATCCGTTGATCATGAAGAATGATGTTTGGGATGTAGTCCCAAGACCTGAAGGGAAGTTTGTTATGACTTCCATATGGATCTATCAAGATCAAGCATGGTGCAGATGGTAGCATAGAGAAATATAAAAGTGATGAAATAGAAGATACACCAGATGGATTTCAAGACAGCTTTCTTGAATGGTGTAGTTGAAGAAGAAGTGTATGTGGAGCAACCACTTGGTTCTGAGACACATGACATGGAGTCATATATGTGCAGAACTTGGGTATGATGCACCACTTTCTAGGTATGGAGGTGTGGCAGAGTGTAGATGGAATCTTCCTTGGACAAGGGAAGTATGCAGTAGAGATCCTGAAGAGGTTCGGGATGATGGACTACGAGGCTATGGCATCGAACCTGAAGCTTCTGTGTGATGCTTCATCTGAACCGGTTGATGTCACTATGTATCGTCAAATGATTGGGTCCTTGATGTACGTGACGAAACCTTGATGTACATGACGAACACGAGACCAGATATTTGCTTTGCGGTGAACACATTGAGCCAGTTCTTGACGGATCTGAGAGATGTTCACCTAGTTGTTGTAAAGCATATTCTGAAGTACCTAAAGGGTATAGTTGATTATGGGCTCAAGTATGATGCGAATCAAAAGTTTAACCTATAGGGTTATGTTGATTTAGATTGGGCAGGCAATGCTGCAGATAGGAAGAGCACATCTGGGTGTTGCTTCAGTATGGGATCAGGTGTGATCTCTTGGTTTAGGAGGAAGCAGTCCTGCATAGCACTGAGTACAGCTGAGGCAGAGTATGTTGAAGCCTGTTCAGCTAGTTGTGAGGCAGTATGGCTACGAAAGCTACTGTCTGAGTTATTTGATCTCCCGTTGGATGCTACTGGTATCTGTTGTGATAACCAAAGTTGTGTGAAGCTGTCCGAGAACCCAGTGTTTCATGACAGGTCGAAACACATAGAGATCAAATATCACTATATCAGGGATATGGCGCAGAGAGGAGCTGTGAAGCTCCTGTACATTGCGATAGACGAGCAGATTGCAGATGTGCTGACGAAGCCACTAGCTAGGGTGAAGTTCAAGTACTTTAGGGAGAGGCTTGGTGTTCTTCAGATTGATGACACTTCGAGGAAGAAGTGATGGACACATTTGCAGAAGCCATTCCAAGCATGTTGGAAGGAGGATCCTTCACATGGCTGTGGATGTAAGCGCTGGATGATGAGCATCAGGACGATGCTCCAGTTACTGCTCTGTATACGCATCATGTTGGATGCTGGATATGATCAGTTGGATCATTTATATATGTACGCATCATGTTGGATGTTGGATATGATCGGTTGGATCATTAATATGTATATGTATGTACGCATCATGTTGGATGCTGGATATGATCGGTTGGATCATTTGTATGTATTTTGTATATGCATCATGTTGGATTCTTGGACCATGTATCTGTATATGTATCAGGTGGATACATTGTATGATTAGGTGGATCATGTATGATTATATGTATCAGGTAGATACTTGGTATGCATCAGGTAGATGCATTGTATGATCAAGTGGATCATGTATGGTGATATGTATCATGTATTTGTATTTGTATCAGGTGGATCATGTATGATGATATGTATCAGGTAGATACTTGGTATGCATCAGGTAGATGCATTGTATGATCAGGATGATCATGGATGACGAGCTTCAGGATGTTGCTCCAGATGACATGTAGCAGGATGTTGCAGTGATGATGATCAGGATGATCATGTGTACATCAGAATGATGTATGGTGAGTATCAGGTTGATACTCTATGGCCGTGGAACAGGTTGTGCAGATAAGCATGTAATTTGTGCCCTAGGAGATTTGCAGATAGTCTTTCAAGGTTTTGCCTATGGCATGTAATTTGTACCCTAGGATATCTGGCAAATGCTCTTTCAAGGTTTTGCTTGGGAGGACATATAATTTGTGCCTTGGGAGATCTGTAGATAGTCTTTCGAGGTTTTTTCTATAGCATGTAATTTGTGCCCTGGTATATCTGGCAGATGCTCTTTTGAGGTTTTGTCCTATGGCATGTAATTTGTGCCCTGGGAGATCCGATAGGTTGAGCCGTGTGCTTGTAATCAATCCTGGGATGCTCTTTCAAGGTTTTTCCATGACCACATGTAATTTGTGCCCTGGGAGATCTGATAGGTTGAGCATTGTGCTCGTAATCTGTCCTAGGATTCTCTTTTGAGGTTTTATGGTGACCACATGTAATTTGTGCCCTGGGAGATCCGATAGGTTGATCCTTGTGCTCGTAATCAGTCCTAGGATTCTCTTTCGAGGTTTTGTGGTGGGGTCACATGTAATAAGTCCTGGAGATCTGGACAGGATGAAAAAGGTCTCAGATGCTCTTTAGGGTTCTTGCTAGTCAAGAGACTCTTTTAAGGTTTTGTGATGCACGTAATAAGTCCTGTGATTTCCACAGTATGTCCAGTGATGACAAAGACCACAGGTGGTGGGCCTACATCCAGTATGAAAAAGGAATGGCTTTGTAGAACTTCCTATGACGAGTAGATTCAGAGATTGATTGAGATAGCAGCAGCAGTGACGATGATCCAGAGAAGATGACTTGTGCTAGAAGACCTGTGTCGAGAAATACCTTCCTAGTTAAGAGGGAGTGTTGATGTATATGTAACTTCAGAATGTATTTCACATATATGTATATTGTATTCCTATAGAGATGTTATTATTCCTCTATACGGAAGTGTCGTCATTTATATTGTAAGTGTCTTAACTTATACTTGATGGGTTATTAGACCACCTTGTTGGGGTCGGCCCTGTATAATTCATGTGGGTCAAAGGGTTATTAGACCACGTTATTGGGGGTCGGCCATGTGGGTCAAAGGGTTATTAGACCACCCTAGTGGGGGTCGGCCCAGTTAGGATTATGTTAAGTGGTTAAGTTGAGGCTGACCTAATTGAGTAAAGGTCAAGTCAAGTTAGTGTATAAATAGAGAGTGTGTCTCTCTCATTTTACACATTCTATTCTCTCACTCACACTTGGGAGAGTGGCGCACTTGTGGAGGAGGCTCTGCTGCTAGGAGAAGACTATCTCTTGTATTTTGGTTGTATCATTGCTCTATCTATCTCTGAGGAAGTTATTGGGGTTTTTCACCTTTATGGTTTTCCCCAAGTAAACTCTGTGTCTCTTGTGTGCTTGCATTATTGTGTCCATGATTCATATGCTATAGATTTTCTGTACATGTTGTTCTCTCAGTTAAGATCTTAGATCAAATTGAAGTAAATTCTGAAAATTTAACATGCATTCCCTTACCTTCATGCTGGTGATCCCATTTCAGCACTAAGTCACCTACTTCGAAGTTTCTCTTACCAGATTCCTTTTTATCAAACCATTATTTGACTATGTCTTGGTGATGATGGAATTGGTCCTTGGCCTTTTGTTGTGAATATTCAAGTTTTAGCAGGGTATCAATTCTAGATTGGAGGGCTTGACTGCTAGAACCTAGGGAGGCTTGGGCCAATTGCAAGGATGGGAGTAAAATATTCAGGCGAAGGATGGATTCCTTTCCATAGACTAGGGTGAATGGAGAGACACCTAAGGCATTCTTGGGAGTAACTCTATCTGCCCATAAGGCATTTTGGAGGGGTATGTGCTAGCTTCTCTGATTTTCAGTCACGGTTTTCTTAAAGATTCGGATGAGATTTTTATTGGTAGACTTAGCTACTCCATTTCCTTGGGGATAGTAATTGGCTGAATAATGGAGTTTAATTCCTTTCTCATACATGAATTCATTAATCTTCATTGATGAAAAATAAGGTGCATTATCAAAGACTAGGGAAATTGGAACCCCAAACTTGGTTATGATATTTTCCTCCAGGAAGTTGATGATTGTATCTTAATTGACTTTACGTAGCAGAACGGCCTCACCCCATCTTGTAAAATAATCTGTGGATGTTAGAATATACCGGTGTTGCAGCAAGGATTTTGGGTTTATTTCGCCAATAATATCTATGTCCCATTTCTCGAATGGTTCATAGATGATAACTGACTTCAAGGGTCCTGCTGCTTTTGGTAACTTTTTGGCATTTCTTTGGCATACATCACAATTTCTGGCATAAGCGTGAGCATCCTTGAAAAGAGTGGGCCAATAATATCCAGCTCTGATAATTTTGTGAGTTGTAGTATCTGCAGAGTAATGACCCCCAGCAGGGCCATCATGTAATTCTTTAACCACGTTGCTCGCATCTTCTTTCTCCAAACATCTAAGGAAAATGCCATGATAGTTCTTCCTAAAAAGCACTCCTTCAATAATTTGGTATATTGCTGATTTGAGACGGAGAGCTCTTCTTTGCTTTGGACTCCAGTGCTTTGGAAAGTACCCTGATTGTAAATAATGCACTAGGTCCCTGTACCAAGACTCTGGAGTTGTAAAAATTGGACATACATCGATCATGTTCAACTCGGCTTCATTCCTCCAATCTAGCTCATCATCGGCTGGACTTTTAGTAAGAAACTTGCATAAGCCTTGTCATTTCATAATAGTAGTAGGTTTGAATTCCAAGTCATACTCCTGAAGAGGAGTGACCCAATTTCCTCTCCTTTCTCCTAATTCTTTCTGAATGAAGAGGGATCTGACAGCAGGATTAGGGACTATGACTTTAGTTCTATTTTTTAGAATATATGGCTTGAACTGCTTTACCGCTTTGAAAACTGCATATGCTTGCTTATCTACCACGGGGTAGTTCAGTTCAGTGCCTTGCAGACCAATTCTCATAAAAGAAATTGGGTATTCATCTCATGATTCCGCCTTTTGAGTGAACACAGCTGCGAGAGAGTTATCAGAAGCAAAGGTGTACAAGATGAAATCATTTTCGAAATATGGACTTCTTAAAGAAGGTGCATTAGCTATGGTGGCTGTGATTTCTTTAAATGCAACCTTTTCCAAATTATTCCACTTAAATTGTGCACTCTGCTTGACCATTTGTTGCAAAGGTTTAACGATCTGAGCGAAGTCAGGTACGAACCTTCGAACAAAACTTATGGTTCTCATGAATGATTGCATAGAATTCTTGCTATGGGGCATGGGAATCTTGCTGATAGCTTGCACTCTCTCTTGATATATCAAGATTACCTCCTTTGAAATGATATGACCCAAAAGTTTGCCCTCAAGAATAGCGAAAATATTTTTCTTAGGTTTTAAAGAGATACCATACTTCCTGCAGCGATCAAAGATTTGCTTCGGATGGAAATAATGGTCTTCCCTTTTCTTTGAGAAAACTGTCACATCATCTAAGTAAACTACTACACATTGACCGCCCAATCCTCAAAAGGCAATGTCCATGGCTCGCTGAAAAGTAGCTCCCGCATTTATCAAGCCAAAAGGAATTCTTCGATATGCAAAGGTTCCCCACTTTGTACAAAAAGTGGTTTTGAGCCAGTCCTCTTCCGCTACTAGCACTTGGTTATAACCAGAGAAGCCATCTAGTAGAGAGAATAGTTCTGATCCTGACACCATCTGCAAAATTTGCTCCATTGGGGGCACATGATAGTTGTCTGTATTTGAAGCTTTATTTAAGTTCCGGAAATCTACACACAGTATGATTTCTCCCTATTTCTTTTGCATGGGAACTAAATTAGCCACCCATTCAGAATGTCGAACTTTAAAAATAATCTTGGCATCCAACAATTTTTTCAATTCTTTTTGAATTAAAGGCTCGAGTGTCGGATGCATCCTTTTTAATTGTTGCTGGAAAGGTTTGACACCTTCCTTCATTGGTATTATGTGTTGGATGATGCGGGTATCATATGTTTTCAGATCGTCGTAGGTCCAAGCAAACACATATTTATATTGTTGAAACAATTTGATAAATTTACTTCTCTAGGCCAGCGTACAACACTTACCAAGATTAATATATTTTGGTTCAGCTTCCATGCCCAAATTTGTTAACTCATGCTGTGTGGATGAGCTGTGCATTTTAGCATTTACAGGTCTTCTGAACTTGCTCTGTAAATCAAATAATGCTTCAAGAGTTCTCACGCATTTAGGCATGAATTTTCCCTTTAAAACATTTTTATTTTGCAAATCTAAATCATGTTGTTCTTCGTCTATTGTGGCCTCTTGGAAGACATCTTCATTTGTTAAGAAACTAATGATCTTATCATCATCATCAAATACCTTTAGATTTGTGATGTTATTTGGAGAGGGCCTACAAATTAATTCAATAGAACATTTGTTATTAGTAGGCACTAATTTGGAAGTGGAAGTTGCTAACAAATCAACTACAACATTCTTCAACCTAGGAATAGAATTAATATGGAAAACATCAAAACATGAAATCAGATCCCAAACCTTAGCTTGATATCCTCTTAAGTGAGGTGAAAGGCAATGAATTGTATTCCTTATTTGCCTGACAACTATTTCTGAATCACCAAAGACCTTCAAATATTTGACATTCAAACCAATGGATTTTTTTAATCCATGGATCAGAGATTCATACTCACTAGTATTATTTGTACATTCAAATTTTAATCTACAAGATAAAAAATATTTACTTCTATTGGGGTCAATCAAAACACAACCAACTCCAGATCCTTCTTGAGTTTTGGAGCCATCAAAGTAGAGAGTCCAAAAAGTCATTTCTTCTTTAACTAAGTTAGTGCTATTACTATCTAAGTTAGTAACTAAATTTACTATGTTATAATCGATATCATCAGTCTGTGAAAAATGAAGGAGATCATACTATTTGTCTGAATTATGGCTAACATCTTCTGATTGATAATTTTTGGGTTCGATTTCTAAGAAATAATTTCCCAAAACTTAAGATGAGAAAGCTACAGCTTCATTCTTCTCCTCTAACTGAGTGACATTTTGTCTCATGTGAGGTTCTCTTAATATTTTGATTTGATTTTGACTATTTTGATAAGGTAGCCATAAATTGGACCAATCCGTTGCAAAGTAACCATTCAGTTTCGTAGACCAGTCGCTACTCAAAATTAAACCATAAGCTTCGAAAATACCGACCACCATTATATCAATGAATTTACACACTCTCGAATCAGCTGACAGTCTAATAAGCACATCCTTTAATTCACCAATGACTTTGACAGCGGTTCTATCTAACTGTATGATTTGAGATGGGGATGGGATAGGATGTCCATTAATCTTTTTGTAGATAGACAAAGGAATGAAATTCGAACTAGCACCAGAGTCTACCAAACAATTATGCACGTTATGATTAAAGATTTCAAAAGTTAAGAGAAAAGGCAAAGTATGAGATTTTGATTTTCAACGAATGCTAGCTTCATTAATTTCTGGGTTTTCATTAGTGTTTTCTAATGAAATGCTTGTTTGTGGATCAAAATATTCCATTAACCTCTTCCTCTGTTGGGGAAGGCTACACATATCAAAGATAGAAACATTAGCTTTCGCTTTCTTAATATCCTCGATTATTTCATAGCCCATGTCACATTCTTTCAAAACTTTAGGTTGATTTTCTGTTTTGTTTGAAGAAACTTTTGGTTGTTTGGATATTTCTGCGTTCGATTCCTTTGTCACTGCGGGGTTTACTGCTGGAATTGTCTTAGGCTGGGGTGGGATGACAAATATGTGCTGTTTTGGTATTTGATTTGCAGATTTAGCTTTAGGCACATCTATTGTTTGATCAAGCACCGGGCCTTTACTTCTAGTAGTAACATTAATAGATGTTGTTTGTACTTCATCAACAATATCTTCAAAAGACGGTTCTTGGGTAGGAGTCCAGTCCCAAAGAATCATTGTGGTTTTTGGTACAGACTCTTCCCACTCAGGAATTTGTTCTTGCTGAGGATCTGTTTGCTCAGAGATTTGTGCATCTAACATTTGATTCATTACCAAACTCATTGAGTTAATTCATTGTGGACAGCGTTTTTCTGAGTGTTGTTCTTGATGAAAGGTACAGAAGTGGTCCATGCCTATTTCATTTAAGTTTAGCACAGTAGAATTATTTACAGGTGGGGTTGGCTGTGTATTTTTTTTATTTTTTATAGAATGGCTTGAAAGGTGGCCTTGAAGAGCTAGTTGCCTTATCTTTCTCTAGATCTGCAATTTTACTAGAGAGCTTTTGCATCATTTTTATAAAATTTTCTAAATCTGTTGAGGGTTCTTCTTTATCCCTAGTTAACAAAAAAGTTTTTTTAACAGCTACTGGATTTACTTCCAGATCGAGAGCGTGTTTGGCAATATTGTTGGCCTCTTCTTCTACCTTCTTGGCTTCTTCAAAGTTTTCTGTTAGGGTAGTCTTCTTCGTTCTTTTGACAAACATTGCTAACGGGGGTTTAAGAGTTGTTGTATAATATTCTACCAAGCATTCTTCAGCGGGCTTTGTTGCGTCACTAAAGTTATTTAACAATGTCGTAAATCTTTGAATAAACTATTGAACTTTCTTGTTTTTTCCATTCTCATGGATAACAATTCTTTCATAAGAGTAGCTAATGTCTTTTGATTTCCATACTTCTTTAAAAAACAATTTTCAAAATCTTCCCAACTTACTATCGAGATAGCCTGTAGGCTAAAGTATGAGGAAGAGACTTTGGGTTCAAAAGTATAAGGAAAAATATAGTAGACTACATCTTCATGTTTTACATTAAGAAGACTCAGAGCTAAAAAATTTTTTTTTAAGATGATCTTCAACAGAAATTCCTTTCCCAGGGTCGTATTTAGGAAAACCCTTCTCTAGGCTTTTGGGAAAATCATGGAATGACCCAACTAAATTCAACACTCCTCATGCTCTCCATGCAGGCACAACCATGACTCTTGGTGGAGAACATGGTGGTGTGTGCGGCGGTGAATTATGAGGAGTGTGCCTTGGAGTGTGCGGTTTTTCTTGATTTGTGGGAGTTTCAGGTCTGACCTCGTCAAAAGGTTCAGTGATTTCTTCTAGAGATAGATCCAATAATTCTTCTAGACTTTGAACTAGAACGAAATATTTAGTGGATTGAGGGTTTTTCTAGGAGCTCTTATTCTGGGAAACAAAGGAACGGTAGTTTCTCCTCCTAGACTTCTAACGTAGGAACGGGTATGTCTTCTGAAGCAGTTTACTTCTTCAAAAGGGACAGCATACAATGTTTCTTGCTGTTCTGTCTCAGAGTTAAGATTTTCTTGATTTCTTGATTCCAAATCTGAAATGTTTGGGATAGCTATTTCGGATGGGTCTTCAGTGGAAAATTTTCTAACAAAAGGATCTCTTCTACCAGCCAGGCACTGGTGGCCCTCCCTCTAGCGCAAAAAACTATTGATGCCTCGAAAATCATAGCATCAATCAACAAGGGATTCTCTCCGGTAAGCAATCCCAATTAGATCACTCACCGTTTGGTGTGGGGAATCCATCCGGTTAACGGTTCCGGCTACTGTGTAAGATTTAAAGATTTGTATTCTTTGTACAGGTTGTGGCCTGATCCACCGTTTATGTATTTCATAATTTAAAGATGATATGCAAGTACGTTAATCTAAGTGCATGCAATTAACACAAATCTAATCTAAAACTAATTTAAGCATATCCTTGCAAGGAGAAAAATGTAAGTATGAGCAATAAACTAAAAGAAACATCTAAAGATCTCATAGATAGCTATTTAATCATGAATATGCATTTCCAGCAGAAAATAGAAGATATCAAAGATAGCTCTGACTTAATTAAAACATTTCATTACTCATTTAACACATAAATTCTGCAAAAGGAAGGAAATCATTCATAGCAGAGAATTAATTAACAATAGCTAGGATATATCTCACAGAAAATGTATGAAAGATGCAAAAATAGTTCAGCAATTATCCAACATAATCCCAAGCAAAATGTTGTGCTGGTTCCATAGGCCAAAACGATTTTCTTATTCATGTAGTAGAAACACTTCACGTACACAAGAAGAGTGTCCTTTCACCTACCAAAAGTCCTTCTATTCTTCTATAATCATCTATATATAGCTTTACAAAATGCTCCAAGAGCTTCCACCTATACCCTAACTCTCCAAATTCTTTTAATTTGTCTTGTACTGTCCAATTTACAAAAAAGAATAAAAGCCCAGCAATATTACAAAATGGATGGGAAAGAGATCCAAATGTCACTTTAATATTTAAAATATACAAAGGCTGAAAGAGAGCGTGCTGGCTTTAAAACAACAGATAAACCAAAAGGTGGATCATTTTTGAGCTGGTGCCTTCGCTAACTTGGGCGCTTCTGCTACAGCTGGTACTCCTGTTGGAACTTGTGCCACTGGTGCTACTGGTAATTCCACTGAAGCTGATGCCCCTGCTTCCCCTGCTGATACTTGGTGTGATTTTGTTGTCAGTTCCCTGTCTGCTTCTGCTATATACCTCACCTAGAGACTGGTTTCTTTTATGACATTGTTTGTATCAAGAGGGAGCATAGTTTTCAGAGAAACTTCATGCTTGGAAAGCTCTTCTTCAAGATCAACGACTTTTTTTTTCGTATCCTGGAGTCTTTCTTTCAGAAGATTTGCATGAATAGCAGCCTACCCAATCCAATGGTACAAGTCTTCAATGGTCAAAGCATCCACTTTCCTTACATAATCTATTTCAGCACTTAGCCCATCCCTTAGATCAGACAAACGTTGGACTTTGTATCGAAACTCTTCTATAGTCCGGGGCATTATCATCTGGCAATTTTCTTGGGTGGTTCGTATCTTAAAATACAAATTCCCACACTGTTCAAGAGTGACCATGGCCACTTCGTTCAACTTCACTCCAAAATCCTTGCAAAACTCCAAGAGGTGGACATCTGCTTTGAAATCAAAGATGGATTTAAGAGGGACTTTTTCTGGGAATCCTGACTTTCCTTCTCTCCATTCCATTTGCCTCTTAATGTCCTCACTAATGTGTACATATTTTCTCCTATGCCTAGTAGCTTCATCATTTATTTCTTTGATTATGTCCACCACTCCCTTTAACTTGAAGACTTCCTCCTTTATGAGCTCTTGAATCCTATGTATCATCTTCAGTATTTCGCAAGCCTACTCATGAAAGGGACCCAGATCACCAACCTTGCTAGTTGTGAGTTCTAATTGTTGTTCGAGCAATTCCCCGCTTTCTTCCAACTTCTCTATGTTCTCCTTTAATTCATCGATCTGTTGAGTAGTATCAAATTTCTCGGACTCCAGCTGTAGGTTCCTACTTTGAAGACCCTGATTTTCTACTTCCAGGGCCCTTATTTGTATGACCAAGGCTCTCTTTTCAGCTTCTAGGTGCTGAAATTTTATGTTTAGTTCTCCCTTCTTTGACATAAGGGTGTCAAATTTCTCCACCATCAAATTTGAATAATTTTGTTCTTTGAGCAGAGTTTCCTGCAAATGGTGGGATCTCTTCTTTTCTAATTCTAACTCGTATGCTAATATGTTGACATTATTTTCAATTGCTTGAACAAAAGCTACAGAAATAGATGCCTCAAGTTTGTGTGCATGCTGAGTACCTTGCATGACTGTGGTTTCATGTTTGGTGACTACATCTAGCCGAAAAGGTCTCTTCATTCTGGTCACTGTCTCCTTAACAATGGATTTTCTCTTCTTGCTGTAAGCGGACCTTTCGCATTGGGATACTGTACTTCCTTTTGATGGTGTAAAAAGGACGAGTGGGAGGTCTCTTACGGGGATATTTATATCCAAGTCTTGTATGTTTTGGCTCTTTGGGTCAGCATCTTCTTTGGATTTATTTTCCTCTTCTGCTTTTCTTTGCGCTTCTTCTTCCTCATCCTTTCTCAGTCTCTCATGTTCTTCCTGTTTGGCGATCCCTTTCAATTTGATTCTCTCTTCCTCTTGGAATATTCGAGCTTCATTGTAATATCCTTGGGAATATTCGACCAAGATATTAACTCCACTCCAAAAAAATTCTAAACTTTACTAGTAAAATTTTTGTCAATTTCTTCGAACAGTGCAGGAGGTAAGTGAGGGGTACTGAGGTAAGGAATGAGGATAGTGGGATGAATATTTAATTTTGGAACATGTATGAGGTTAGGTGAAGTAGTAGTTCAAGATATTAGATCATATTTGTCTTATGCACAAGGTACCAGTACCATTCACTTTTCAACATAGAGCAAGTCTATGCCTACTTCGAGGCTTCCTGAGTAGCTGGCATATGCATACTGGAAAGGTGGGGATACTGAAAGTTAATAATAGATTTTATATCATTAAAATTAATGCTGGTTATTTTTAGGAAGTTAGGTTTCCATACTTGTGAGAGTTTGGAAATATTTGGGGTTTTTGGGCTCTCCTAGGATTGTTGAGCTAGTAATTTTCCAAACTCTAAAAACAAGGTATAAAGGCTTCCAAGTTTTGGATTTAAAGAATGATATGGATATTAGACTGAGTTAATGACCTTATCCAATTGACAGAATGTAAAAATATTGCTTAGAATGGATTTGGCAGTAAAAGCAATGAAACTAGTCTAGAAATGACATCAATCTAGCTAGTCTTGTATTTTAACTTCACAAACTGCTTTTAAGAATTAAAAACTCTGATCTTATATTAATTTAAAATATTATATAAAATTTTCCATCCATAAAACTTGAAATATGACATTTAGAACATTCCTTCTTTTATTAATGATAGCTTCTCAAATCATGATGCCTCACAGGCTAGTTTTCTGTTACAATAGTGGAGAAATAGAGAAGAGAAGAGAGAAGTTATTTCGGATCTGTAATGGTGGTTATTATCAGTCTATCTACTGATTAGATGGCTGAACTTGCTGCATTTTGAACATGCTAGTCTTCAATGGATATCATCTTCAACTGGTTCTCTCCTCTAGGAAAATCATCTTCAAAACTGGCTGAGTGAGTAGTACGAGTAAGAGAAGATTAGAGATTCGATCTGAACTTTGATTTTCTGGAATATAGCAGCATCTAATGTCTACAATCTTTAGCTGATAAACTTCACTGGAGGTCCTGAGAACATCTCTCCATAATTATCTTCTTCCACAGGTGTTCCTCCACTAAATCTAACTACAAATATCCTTCAATGGTGACCTCCTCTTCAATCTGACATTAGATATTCATGGATGAACTATACTGAGTGTTACTGGATGTAATATTGATTTATGGACGTGCATAACACTCTCAGTAAACTCAAGGGGTCTTGGGGCACATCACCCAAGCATAACTTGTTGAAGCACAACACTCAACTTGGAGGGCTCATAGCTCTCACTCACAAATTCCAATAATGATCAAAAGTTCTTGAATGAAGTTGGAAACCTTCTTAAATAGAATTCTTGTTGACCTATTGAGGAAGTTACTTAGCTTGGTGACCTCTAAGAATAGGTCACCCATGAGTGGACATACTTTCCTTTGTTTGCTTGCTTGCTTTGCTTTGGCTTTCCTTCTTTTTTCTCTTTTTCTGACTTTCCTTCTTTTCTGAACTTTCCTGCTTTTCATACTTTCATGCTTTCTAGATTTATGATGCTTTTCCTGAAATATTCCTCTTTTCTCATTTTTGGCAACATTTTTGGACTCTAGTGCTTACTTGACTTCTACTCCAAGTAATTCCTTGATTTTATGATTTTGCCACTTAGGCAAGTTTGGCCCACTTGACCAATTCGAATTTCCTATCCCATTCACCAACCACTTGGCACATTTATTAGCAATAATCATTTAAATAAAATAATACAACTCAGAAATGATTTAACTTAGCAATTAATTAATTATCTAGTAATTAATTAATTATTATGGTGCAATTGCCTCAAAACGTCTTCAATTAATTAATAAATCACCTTAGCACTTGAATTGGGGGTTAATAACTTCATGGGGGGCCCTCCTTATCCATTTAATTCCTCAAATTCACCCTTAGGAATCTTCCTTCATCCATCCATTGATTATTTAATTAATTCCTAGGTGACTTAGGCTAAAATCATTCCCATTGACCATAGGAAAATTTGGGAACATGACAGTCCTCCCTTCCCAAGATTGCTTGTCCTCAAGCAATGTCAAGATTCCACCAAGCTTCTGCTGCACCAACTCTGATTATCATTGTCCCCATCCATTGAACAATCTGTAAATTAAACTTGGGCCTTCAGGAAAAAATGTCTATGTAAAACAAACTGCACTGTAATTTATATCTTCCATTAGCCAACAAATGAACAAAATTTTAACACAGTTAGGATAACTGAGTAGAATTCCTGGGTGCCACTGTTTCTCCTGCAAGGAGCAGAATTCTCCTGTCATCTTTGGCAATATGTCACTCAAGTGTATGCTAGGATCCCAAAGTATCAATTGCATTTCCCCCATCATCAGAATAATTTTAAAGAATCTATCATCAAACATGTTCCTTTTCATCCGGGGAATTAATACTAGGGCATTGCTTCCAACCAAACCAAGTGGGGAGTAGAATGTCTCTTCCATTGAAAACATCCAATGGCTTAAATCTCTACCATTGGAGAAAAATTTCAAGCATCACTCCGAGCATGTGGATTCCCTCCACATAGGCCAACCTCTACAAGTAAAATGTTCCATTAATTTAACTTGGAAACTTGCCTCCTTAGCTGCCTTCCCTTGACCATAAGCATAAAAAAATTTGCAAGGAATTTTAATGCTTGTCAGGTAATATTTCACCCAATCCATATGTGGATGAGTGACATCAAATGGCTGCAAAATATACTTTTGTTGCTGCTCACAATTCAAGACAATGTCAGTTATAATAAGAAATTTATCATAGAAACAAGTGAACTTTTTACCTTCCAGATTTTCTTTTCTAGTGAGGCCTCTATCCATCCATCTGGTGGGTGAATCAAAGATCCTGCTTGCTGATTTATATGAGCTATAATCAGCCATCTCTTCTGCAATAGGATCCATCTCCCATGGGGATAGATCATGATCCTCTTGCTGAACATGTGACACAAACCAGAAAAATGTCTTCACCCACTTCTCATTCCCCATTAGTGTTGTTGAATCTAGGACATGTGGTAAAGAACTGTGAACCTTTTTTTTCATGTCTGCAACCTTCAGTAATCAAACTTATGGCTACACATTCTTCATTACTTGCTGTCCCAAATTGGGTTTCTCATCACACTCTTTCATGGGGGAGTGTTTGTCTACAAGGAACAACTCAAGTTCCCTTGGAAAAAAATCTTGTGGTTGGTTCTCATCAAACTGTTCTGCACACTCTTCAAGCACATATAAAAATGAATGATCCTCATGATACACCATCTCATGAGGTTCCTCCCTATGTTCAAGAATTATTTCAGCCGAATGAAGTTGACTAAATGGTGTGTAGGAGGGTAGGGGGGATCTTTGCAACTTTTCATGAAGCTGCAATATTTCTAGCTTGGATTCTTGGAGGGCACTTTGAGTGCTTCTTTAAGAATCTTGGGTGTCCATTAATTCATCATTGATCTTGCTGATCTCTTCATAATCCCTCAAGGATGTACCATGAAACAATTGTACAAGCTCCAATAAACTATCTCTATCAAAAAGCATGTTCAAGAATTTACCTTTTATGCTTGCCATGGCTTCCTAAAATTTGTCCATGTCTATCATGGAAGACTGCTCCCCCAAATCACAACAAAGGTTATTCATTGAGGAATTTGTTTAATTGAGGGTTTGAATGGCTTCTTGGATCTTTTGTTCATCCATCTTTAAAGATCCTGCAAGAAGATGAGGTCCTTGCAGATGTTTCCCCTCTTCATTTCCCATCACCAGATCAATTTCATGCAGTGCACTTAAAGTTTTGAAATCTGATCTATATGTTTATGTTGTAATATTTTCATCTTTCAGTTCCTCAAAAACATAATTTGTGCTGCAACATAAGTGCTCACTCATCCTTGATGCAACAGAAAGATCTTCTCTTAAAGTTTCAGACTTCATACTACTTTCCTTTTTAACACTAGAATTCTGAACCTCATCACTATGGCGGTCAACCATTCTAAATTTTTCAATGGAAATGGCTGCCATATAAGACTGACATAATGGCACATAAAAATCAGAAATTACTAATTTACCAGGTGTCGTGTTCTCCTCCTTATGTGGTGTAATTTTGATGGCTTGTTCATCCACCCATTTTTCTGCTTCACACCCTACTGAGATGTGCTCAATTTCTACTTCCTTGCGAGGCTCAAGGGGTGAGTGTAAATATAAATTATGTTCTTCCTTTGGATCAGATCCAAAAGATGTCTCACCTTCATCAATCTGTCTCATTTCTTCTGCACTTGTTTGAAATCAACCATTAAAAGATCGAGAGTGATTTTACCTCCCTCATCACCAACAATCAAGTGTTTGACTGTTGGATCTTCTACTGTGCATTGACCTTCTTCATCCACTTCTTGGAGTAATGGGGCACCAACAAGGTCTTCTTGGTCATTTATTTCCAAGAAACTTGATGTCTCTCCACATTGTGTGGTGCTCAAATCACAACGTTTGGACTTCCTTCTTGAAGAAAAACCAAACAGTCTCGCAATGCTTGGACCTACAAGTGGCCTTGATGAAACTTCCTTCTTGATTCCTTTTCCCTGAGATTGGGATGGATCCATATGTAGGGCTGCAAATCCATCTTTATTTCTTCTGGATTCTTCTCCACCCAAAGAACTAGGTGGCTCTTGGTTTCCTCCCTTGATTTTTCCCGGCTGTGTGGACACATCTTTATTCCTCCCTTCTATCTTAGCTCCTAGGGGTAAAGATCTTTCCTTGACTTCTTTGCACACACCATCAACCATATATGCAATCCTTATTTTTCTATCACTATTGTAGGGGTCTTTGAACAAAATTTGAATTTCTAAATCTCAATAGTCTCTAAAGGTCAGGGACTTCTGAACCTCCTTCTTCAAGGCAAAGTACTCCATGAATTACTCATAGGATTTCTTAGGGTTACCTCTTTTGAGTATCCCTTCATAATCCCCATTAGTCATAGGTAGGTAATTTACTATGCTCTCTTCAAACATTTGTTCATCAAGGAAATCATGTTCAACTTTGTGCAAATAATAATTTCCAACAGGCGGTTAAAGGCTCCTCTTCATATGGCTCAAAAATAAATTCTTCTTCTTCACTGACTGGTAGGAACCACATTTTGCCTCTATGAGAAGATATTCAATCTTCCTTCCATCAGTGAGCTTCTTTATTTCCAAAGAGGTGGAGGAAATTGCTTTGATACCACTATAATATCCTTGGGGCATTCTTGATACCCCTCTGTACACTTCTTCATCTTCATCATAATAGTGAGCATATTTAAAGCCAGCATGAATCTCCCTGCAATGTTGTGCAGCTTTGCCTCGTCAATCGTTCCTATGAAAAATCCTTTCCCCAAAGTGAAAGTCCCTCAGTTCTACGATAAATTATTCTACTGTTGCAATCCCTGAGAACTTGTAAGCCCCAACATAAAAAGGTAAAGGAGGGAAAGAGGCCTTATTTGCCTTGTACAAGGTACTACCAACTCCATCAATGAAAACCTGTCTCACTGCCTCCTTGTGGACTATGTAGTCAGTAGCATACCTGGGTAGGATATACGGGGGTTTGGAGCCTCCATACATTCTTATGTAGGTGCCTTCTTGTGAAAAATAAAAATCGCCATATTTCTCCAGGACTTCCATGGCACTCTCAGCTAAACAGCTAGGTTCTTCGTTGAACATTAACTCATATAAAGGTATGATAAACTCCTCACAAATGACTTTGTAGTGCCATCTGTAATTCTGAGCCCAAAATCTCTTGTACGCTATGTATACTGGGATATCATCTTGGTTCCAGATGCATCCTAGCTTTGGAAAGGGATGCTTTGCCACAATACAGTCTATCAAGTAGGATGACATGTAAAATTATGCCTTCTTTGCCAGTAACCATTCTTGTGTAGTTATTATGGCCGATGACAGGCTTTCTGAGAGAATATCTTCCCAATTAAAAATTGTTCCTCTGAATGCTACATAATGAATGATGGGGACCCAATGGAGCATATAGACAGTCCCATCGGGCCTACCAAAGATTCTACTAAGCATGAGAACGATCATTCTGAAAGGAGGCCTCAGATTCTGATTGTCGTACTCCTCACTATCCTTCTTTCTGATCTCTTTGCCCGAGATTAGCAGCTTCCTAGCCATCTCCAGATCATCCATCTTGATCTGTCCTATCCATTCATCATTAAGCCACTACTGTGGTCGGTGCAACTTATAAGTCATTGAAATATAGGATGGGTGAAAGGATGCAAAAGCTTCCTCCTTACTGTTCAAAAGAAATCTTGATTCAGCATTCGCATGCTGCAGGATCCATCCAATTACTTCTGAGCATGGGAAGAGCTCTAGACGTGTGGCCGCTTTGGATATGCAGGAGGTTCTGATGTTTCGGTATAGGTATTCTTCCTCTAGAAGTGCCTCAGGGATGTCCTGGTCTCTTATCAGACGATATACGACTACCCATTTGACTTCTAGAGGCACGCCTGTAGTACAGTTAGTGTCTTCGAATAGAGTTCCTACTCATGTGTCAGCTGATCCTGGCTCGGTCGCCTTAGACTTTCTTTTTCCACCTTTAGGCATTTTGGCTTAGAACCTATCTGAAATCATGCATACGTATATAAGATACTTTCACAAAGCAAAAACATTTACTAGACTAACATTCTGAATATAACGAGTGTATTTAAAGATATAGGAGTGAGCATAATATTACTGCGTTCTCATGCTAACAAAATGTAGCAGGGTAGGATCACCAACGTTCTTCTCGCAAGGGTAGACAGGGCTAAATTCAATTTCACAATGCTAAATATTTTCGAAACGGGGTAGGAGCACGCCACGAATTTTCTTAACGATTGTGTGACAGGTGATTACGGCCCTAAAACTTTAAACTTCTATGTTCTCATGAAACTAGGCTTGCATGTGTTTAGCTGGATAGGGGAGTGAGTCGGCCTCGGCTGTAATAGGACTAAATAACACCGCAAAGTTAAAATGGGCTTGGATAAAACAAACAGAACCACGACTACGGCTTTTATCTTAAAAGAAAAAGAACTAGCCACTACAATCTATCATACAGGGCTAAAAAGGTACCAACCTGGTAGAATTTGATCGTGTATGGAGGTGATAATGCTGCTGCGAAGCCGACAAGCCTGGAGCAGGTGCTTGTAGTCTTAAACGAAAAATGGACACAAGCCTCAAACCAATTAAAAAAATGAAACTTAACGGGGTTAAAACCCTACTTATAGGAATTTGATGCATGCGAACCATTAATAGGGTGGTTGTAAGAATTTAAACGGGTTTATTGGGTGTACGGACAAGGTCAAATTGGTACATTCGACATTAAGTGTTACCGTCAAAACCGGAAAGACTAGGTTAACGTCTTCGAACATTTTGGCAAGAACTCGTGAGTTTGAACCGTCGTTGCGAGAAAGTTAGCCGAGATCTTCCGAAAACTGGAGCTATGCATTTCACCAGAAGAAAGGCATTGAGCTGTGAATCGAACGACTTAGCTGAGTCTATCCGCCATTGCGGGAGGATTGGTTGAGTTCTTCCGACGTTGCGGGAAAGTTGGTGGAAAAGGCTCCGGAAGAGCTAGCGCAATTCTCCCGAAACGGTGAAGTTAAAGTCTCAATCAAACCTTCCGCCTGTTGCGGTGAAACTCAGCGAGTTTATCCGAAAAAGTGAAGCTTCAAAACTTAAGCGAAGTGATCCGTTGTTGCAGCAAAGTTGTCTGAGTTCTTCCATCATTGCGGAAGGACTTGGCGAGTTCTTCCGCCGATATTTTAACTTAGCTAAATCTTCTCGCCATTGCGGAAGACTTGGATGAGTTCTTCCGCCATTGCGGCTTAAAGTCATGAGTTTTATTTAGGCCAAAACAACAAAATCAAACTCAAGGAAACATGCAAAAGGTTTTTCTCAAGAAAAAACTAAAGAAAAGGTTTTGATGTCTTTGACTTATAGGAAAACTTTCCTTCTCTTAAAGACAAAGGAGGGGCCCCAATATTTGCAAATATTTGGGGGGGATGTTGCAACAAGAACATATCCTTATCCATGACCTCTTGGGAGAGCTGGCACTTGGTTTCTAACCTCTTTGGAGGATCCCCTATCTCTCTCCTACCATATCTCAACCTATCCTATCCATACCCTATCCACTTAGTCCTATATAAGTGAAGCTCTACCCCTCTCCAAAAGGAGGAAGTCTATAGTGTCTACATGCTGGTGAAATCATCATTGAGAGATCTCTACTTATCCATTGAGAGACTCACACTTCCTTGGGAGGATATGGCATTTGGCTTGGATGGATAAGGGCTACTTCGTTAAGCTTTGGTTGTAGTCATTCTTCTATGTACTTTCCCTATATTTACAGTAATATAAATGCTTTCCACCAATATTGTTGTGTTGATAGTATTGCGTAGTTTACATGCTTAACTGTTTACTTAGATCTATTATTATATAGATGCTCTTTACTTGTTTGCATTGTTCTGTGTATCCTGACAGGTCTTGTAGCTAAGATCTGACGACCGCAAGGCGTGGAGCAACGTCCAGGAGAAAGGACTAAAAGTTCAAGGTAAGACATCTAGTGACTCGATCCTTAATTAGATCTAGGAAAGTAGTTTATAGTCTATACTATTTGTTCTAGACTCACATTGAGCTAGGGAGATCCAGCTCGCGTACACTCAAGTGGATTGTTCGTCAAACAAATCTGGCGACCATACTGGGGAAGAACATTGCTTTGTAGTTTCAATTTGAATGTTATTTTCAATTGATTTCTTGCTAAGCCTTTTTCATTTGTCATTTTCTTCCTAAGATGGTTTCACCATCAGATCTTCACCTTGAAGAGTGTGATTACCTTCCTCTGATTTTGTACTTTTCATTTGCAAACCAGTTCATTGCTCATTACTTGGAGATTTGGCTCATTTTTGAACTTGGATCTCGCCTGTCGCACTTGGTCAATGTACTCAGAGCGACACTATGTCTTTTTTATCTCTATTATTTGTCTGTTGGCCTCTCATCACAACCCTTCCATTGGTATACCGTGACATCGTCGCACTCCTCGCATTGGTGAACTGCGACGTCGCACTGTGTACAAGCACAGATTGCGTCAATCTGTCAAAGATTGCCATACAAGAACCCTTTCTCCTTTCTTCTTTTGAGTGTTGGTTTGTATGCAAAATCTCTCTATACTGCAAGATTCAGTCAGAGATCCCATTTTGCTTTGTGTAATTGAGTTGTTTGGTTTTGTTTGGAGTTGTTTTGGGTTCCATCTCAAACAAGTCTAGGATTTGGTAGTGGTGGACTCTTTCGTCTTCCCCATTTGCATCCAATCACCCTGGCATCCCCTCATATCCTTTCCAGATCTGATCCTTGTATTGGATCAGTTTCCAGACCTCATTTGCATTCATTCGTTGAGCTTTGCTTGCTTTAGTGTTGCTTGTTACTGTTTGAGTTTGAGTGTTTGTGTGTATTTCCGGTCCATTGAGTGCTTGCTTTCTCTTGATATTTTTTGAGTTATTGGAGTGCTGCAAGTAATCTTTTCATTTCAGTATTTATGTTTAAAAGCATCGCTGTTATCAAATTGTTATTTTCATGCATCCATTGAAAGATCAAAAGTACTTTATTTCCATCATTTTTCAAGATCATTTGAAAAAATGTACATGCATTGGAATGTCTCATCTATAAATCTTTTGGAAAAGTTGAAAGAAAATTTCATTATTTGTGTTTTTCATGAATTATGAGTTTCTCATCTTCTTGAAAAATTCGAATAGATATCAAATTTTGAAAAAGTAGTTCCAAGTGAAAGTTAATTGTATCTTTTGATTTTTATGCTTTTAGGCCATCATAGTGAAAGTGAAAAGCTTGCATACTCTACTTAAGAATTCTCTCTTTTCATTACTTAACATAATTTTGTTTTGAAAAGACAAAAGAAAAAGAAAGAACATGTTTTGATTTGGCTTAGTAGTGTTGTGTCAAAAAAAAATTGTGTTTTTTCGAAAAAGAAAAGAATGCTTCATTATCATTTTTCGTAGATTTGGGATTGTGTTGCATTGCATTGTTTTGGTAAAATTGTTGGAAAGAAAAAGAAAATTTCTCCTTCCCATACATAGAGTTCATCAAAACAAAAGTGTATATTTTTGCATGTAGTTAGGGCCTGCATTATGTTTATGATTATGTACTCACCTCATGCATTCACCTAACTGTCTAGATAAAATTAATGGTAGAACTAGGCTAAAAGTTTTAGTAACTTGTGTGTAAGTTAGAGACGTGTTCCAGTGTCGTTAAGCGTGGCAGCTATCGTTATTTGCCAGCACTGTATCCAGGGGGTATTGTTGTCTTCCACTTACTTATCGGTATATCGAGCTCTTTCATGTGCTCACCAAGTACAACACGTACTTGGCATATATCGAAAGGTGTTTCATGTACACGGTAATATATTAGAAGGTCTCTTGCCGAACGGTTGTGCATTAGACAACACCACTACGGATTTGAGCTCCCACGTACCTTTCATATATCGAGAGACACCCTTAGGATTCCTGAAACCAACTGAGTTAACCTTTTGTCCGTCTTGGTCGAGCAATACACTGAGAACAACACTCGGGGAGATTACTACACACGTACCATCTAGGTAATCGGGTATTCAGGAAAAGGTATGGTCCCAATCCTTCTTATCGCGTTTTACTATTGGACCCTGCGGTATATAGAGATTTGCAAAGCCTTGACAATCCTATGATGTTCCAGACCTTTGAATCCACTCTTATAACATAAGTTTGCTTGTGGCCTTAGTTTGTGTAGGGTTTGTCTGGTCTGTTTTTATTTTGTATAGCTTGCCTTAGGAGAAACTTTTTGTTTCAGTCACTCTGGCTGACTTTCCTTGGAGAAGGTCTCGCAGGATTCATAATTTGCCACCCAATATCCGCTTAACCAGGAGGTAATTTCGAGGGTAAGAATGGATCCAAAAGCCAAGGTCGGGTCACATGAAGTGGAACACCCCACTTTGAATATTGGAGGACTTTTGTTTCATCATACTCCTCCAGATTCACCGGCCTCTCACCCCCCGCAGGGTGAAGAAGCACAAATACCCACTTCACAAGACTTACCTCTCGTTTCACTGAGAGAGCCTGGATCGTTGGAATGGATAAATCAACCCCAAGACGACCCCGCAGCAGCTGTTGGTCCTTCAGCAGCTTATTGGACATCTTCTACAGGCCACCCAGTGGCCCATTTTTATGTTGCACCCCCACCCAGTGGGACTACTCCGGATGACCCCTTAGCTTACTATCATGACCAATTGGCTCACTTTCATTCTATGGCTGAGAGGCTCTAGAGATCGAGTCTCCAATGAAGGGTTGAGGACCCATCATTACCCCATTAACGACCAATACCAGGTCACTCTTTATCTTTTGAGTCACCGGAATCGTCCATGCAACACGTTACCATGACTGAAGCTGGTCAACCATCCATTCCTGCACATACGTCCCCTAGCTAGGAGACCAGTTCAGTACCTCTCACGACCCAACCTATTGAACAACAATAGTCCAACACACCTATGGTCACCACGGTTACGTTACCTACTCCTCCCCCACCTCAAAGTTCGAGGGGAGGATACTCTTTACCCCCTACCTTCCTTACAAGTAACATTAATCCTACAGTGAATGATCACCAACCAGTGTTGGGTCAACCTTTACTTAGTGGTCAGTAAATTGTTGTTGGGGGGAAACCCCTGTCTCTTAACCATAATACTACAGCAGGAGTCCCCATCGGGCCTTCTGTTGAAAATTCCTTACCTCCTGGACCTTCCACTACGGGACTATCCCATGTTGGGAGACCGTCCAACGTAATTCAACCTCCATTGAGTCAAGCATATCTAGGTCATCCTAACCCTATGCTAGGTCAACTTAATCCCGGAAACGCACTCTATGGGGTACCTTACCCGATAATCCTTACACTTTATGGGGACAGCAAAATAGTTTACAACATGGACCCCCACTTACAGTCCCTCCACCCACATTTGGTCCACCCCCACCTCCCATTGGAGGCGGCATCCCCCCACATAACTTTGGAGGAGGCAGACCTCTACCTTCAGGTGGAGGAACACCTCATTTTGGTCATCATGGCCCACCCTATTAAAATTCAATATGCTAAGACAGAAAATAGCAGCATTACATTCCATTTCACAATAATAGCATATACAGGATCACTGAAGAAACAACAAGCATAGCATAAACACAAGAGACAGAGATTTATCCTGGGAAACCCTCATGGGGTAGAAAACCCAGCAAAGCTTCCTCAATATAGATGACCAGCAATATACAAAGATGCAAACCCTGAGCATAAGCTCCTTCTCCTCCATAGCAGACCTCTCCTCCACAAATGCGCCTTTCTCAAGTGAGTGAGTGTGTATAATGAGGAACACACCTCCTCTATTTATACACTACTCTGATATGTATTTTACGCAAGTACACGTAGGCTCGTATTTAACCAATAGGTTAAATACCCCACTACAACTAACTGGGCCGACCCCTCTAGGGTGGTCTAATAACCCTTTGACCCACATAACACATACAGGGCCGACCCCTACTAGGGAAGTCTAATAACCCGAGTTACCACATTCCAACGGAGGAATAAACATCTTCGGATATACAATAAGATCTTCACGGAGGAATGAAACATCTCCAGAATAATAAAGTACAAATATAATATTCTTTGAAGTTACAATATCTCAACACTCCCCCTTAACGAGAAGGATATTATAACAACATCTGCACGAGCAAGGAGTCATCAACATCATACATGATACATCTATAAATCATTGGAAGCTTTCTTCAATTTGTCTTCATCAGTAACTCAAACAGTTACTGGTACATCAATGTCAACATCAATATCAGCATTACGATCATCAGCATCGTAATCACACGATCAGCAGCATCATCATCACACTATCAACAACAGCACGATCAGCATCGTCATCATACGATCATCAGCATCGTCATCACACGATCATCAGCATCGTCATCACATGATCATCAGCATCGTCATCACACGATCATCAGCATCGTCATCATACGATCATCAGTATCGTCATCAGCATCGTCATCACACGATCATCAGCATCGTCATCAGCATCGTCATCATACGATCATCAGCATCGTCATCACACGATCAGCAGCATCATCATCACACTATCAACAGCAGCACGATCAGCATCGTCATCATACGATCATCAGCATCGTCATCACACGATCATCAGCATCGTCATCACACGATCATCAGCATCGTCATCACATGATCATCAGCATCGTCATCGCACGATCATCAGCATCGTCATCACACGATCATCAGCATCGTCATCATACGTTCATCAGCATCGTCATCATACGATCATATTCCTAGGATGACCAATCCTGCTCTTTTTAGGACATAGGTCCATGGATGATACAATCCAATCTTCAGTTCTCGGAGACTTTAGTCTACGGATCAATTCTGGGACCTCAGTCCGGGGATGATGCAATCCCCTGCCTGTTCATTCAGGACTTCATTATCGGAGACCCAGTCTACGGTTCTATTCTGGGACCTCAGTCCGGGGACGATACAATCCCCTGCCTGTTCATTCAGGACTTCATTATCGGAGACCCAGTCTACGGTTCTATTCTGGGACCTCAGTCCGGGGACGATACAATCCCCTGCCTGTTCATTCAGGACTTCATTATCGGAGACCCAGTCTACGGTTCTATTCTGGGACCTCAGTCCGGGGACGATACAATCCCCTGCCTGTTCATTCAGGACTTCATTATCGGAGACCCAGTCTACGGTTCTATTCTGGGACCTCAGTCCGGGGACGATACAATCCCCTGCCTGTTCATTCAGGACTTCATTATCGGAGACCCAGTCTACGGTTCTATTCTGGGACCTCAGTCCGGGGATGATACAATCCCCTGCCTGTTCATTCAGGACTTCATTATCGGAGACCCAGTCTACGGTTCTATTCTGGGACCTCAGTCCGGGGACGATACAATCCCCTGCCTGTTCATTCAGGACTTCATTATCGGAGACCCAGTCTACGGTTCTATTCTGGGACCTCAGTCCGGGGACGATGCAATCCCCTGCCTGTTCATTCAGGACTTCATTATCGGAGACCCAGTCTACGGTTCTATTCTGGGACCTCAGTCCGGGGACGATACAATCCCCTGCCTGTTCATTCAGGACTTCATTATCGGAGACCCAGTCTACGGTTCTATTCTGGGACCTCAGTCCGGGGACGATACAATCCCCTGCCTGTTCATTCAGGACTTCATTCTCGGAGACCTCATGTCTACGGCTCTCTTTAGGACTGAAAGTCCAGGGATGATCCAATCCCCTCAACTGTCCACTAAGGACTTCATTCTCGGAGACTTCACGTCTACGGCTCTCTTTAGGACTGGAAGTCCAGGGATGATCCAATCCCCTCAACTGTCCACTAAGGACTTCATTCTCGGAGACTTCACGTCTACGGCTCTCTTTAGGACTGGAAGTCCAGGGATGATCCAATCCCCTCAACTGTCCACTAAGGACTTCATTCTCGGAGACTTCACGTCTACGGCTCTCTTTAGGACTGGAAGTCCAGGGATGATCCAATCCCCTCAATCTGTATTCTCATCAATACAAGTACAAGTATCCTCATCCATGCAAGTACATAATCAATATCTAGCATCAGCAGCATGTATACATCATACATCAAAAGCATGTATTCTTACTAATACATCTATCATCAAGTCATGTATACATCTAACATCAAAAGCATGTATACATCTAGCATGTATTCTCACTAATACATCTATCATCAAATCATGTATACATCTAACATCAAAAGCATGTATACAACTAGCATCAAAATCATGTATACATCTAACATCAAAAGCATGTATACATCTAGCATGTATTCTCACTAATACATCTATCATCAAATCATGTATACATCTAGCATCAAAATCATGTATACATCTAACATCAAAATCATGTATACATCTAACATCAAAAGCATGTATACATCTAGCATGTATTCTCACTAATACATCTATCAAAATCATGTATACATCTAACATCAAAAGTATGTATACATCTAGCATGTATTCTCACTAATACATCTAACATCAAAAATCATGTATGAGTAAAACTAAACAGAAATAAAATAGTCCTAAATCTAACTATTTCTAAGTGACTAGGTGTAGAGAACAGGTTACCTCATCAACGACCTTGTTGTTTGATGAGACAATCTCATCAGTAGTGACTATACTACTCCCCCTTTCGAGGAGGGTCCTTTTGAACTACACCAAGCTTGTCTCGGAAGTATTCAAACTTCACTCGAGACAGAGGTTTGGTTGGTAACTTCTTCACTTGACGTAGAGGCTTGGTTAGTACAACGGTAACCTGTTATAAATTCAAAATTTTATAGTTCCTTTCTGTGTCATATCTTGTTAGTTCCCTATGTTCTTTGACTTATCATGGAACACTAGATTCTATGTCATCTTGATACAACTCTAATTATCACATAGGATCTCAGTTGGTTCTATCTCTAAGTCAAACAATCCTAAAGCCAAACTTCTTCACAACTAGCAGAGCAAGCAGCCATATAATCCGCTTGTGCTGAGAGCCACACTAGACTGCTTCCAGCTAAACCACGAGATCATGGCTAAACCCAGACAATAACATCCTCTCGATGTGTTCTTCTTGTCTGATACACTTCCTGCCCAAACAGAATCTGAATAGCCATCTGAAGTCATGATCTTCAAGATAGCATAGATCAAATTCTATCGTGTCCTTTATGTGCCTCATCACATGCTTTGCAACTATCAGGTAAACACATCTAGTTTCCACTAGATACTAACTCAAGGTGTTCATAACAAAGCATATATATATAACCTAGTATATGTTAGATATATCAAAGACCCAATAAATTGACTGTACAGAGTTATATCCACTAACTCTGATGAGTTATCCCCTAACAGCTTCAAGTTGGAATCCATAAGAGTGGCCATTCCAACACCTCAAGTCATATTTCTCATCATACTTTCCTTGGTTGAGAAATATTCCTTCTGAGCCTTGCCATACTTCTAGACCTAGGAAGTAAAGCATCAAATTGAGATCTTTCATTTTCATTTCTGCATTGAATGATCTTCTGCATATCTATTTGTTCCATCTCTCGTTAGATGGGTCTACTGATATGAGCCTCAATATCATTCGAACTCTGTGGTGAGTTCCTTCTTGCATCCATGTCATATGTGTATCATATTCAACCTTGTAGCAAAGGTTGAGATCCACATCACCCATGGTGATCATTAAGCTTATCAAATTATTATCGATCCTAGGTACCTATACAGAACCTGATTCATACTTCTTCTTTAATTACACCATACTTGGAGCAAACATCTTGTCGTGATTCTCTTCCCCTTTCTAAGAGAATCTTCTAGCCATGAGCCTTCTATATTTTGTTTGATTTGTAAATCTTCTTGTTTGAACATCCACCACTTGTACGGTGTCCATCATTCTTCATGACCTTTCCTACAAATCAAAATTAAGTACATGATTAGTAATACTTCATAATCATCAAAAGATAACCCATTATGCATACAGATATCATTTACATAGTGATGCAACTATTTTGACCAATACTTTGGCACAACACTTTCCCATATCCTGTATGCATACAGTGGCTATCTAGATGCCTTCCATCTCTACCAGAACATACTATCGAGAGTGTGCACAACTCTCAGCATGTCAGCAAAGAGGTTTCATTCTAGACAAGCAACAATGGAATGTTTGTCCAAACATATGCACATTAGTTGTATACTGTTCAATGCTCTATGAATGTTTACACTCAGCATTATATATTCTAGGAATACAAATATGCATGCAGGCAATATCATTACTATTTCAAATAGCAACTCAAATACTTATCTTTTATGTTTGTGTGGCTGCCTCCCGCTTGATCTTCTGTATGTCTTTTGAACTTCTATTCATTCTGTACCACTGTGCATGCTCAAGAGTCATCCTCATGATCTCATACACAAACATACACTCATTAGTATATTCTAAATGCTATCAAAACATTATAGTACTAAATAATCTTGAAAACGTATAGTCATGATTATAGTTAATAAACATTAGTATTCAAGATTTCAGGGAAGTCTTCTTTTAATCATGCATATCATTGATAAAAGATATAATATGCATAATCCCTTGATTACTAACTTTATGAATAAGCATAACCAATCATTCCAAATATACTTATATAAGGGATCCTAACACAAGGTAAGATTCATGGGAAACATACCTGGATTAGTATACCTACTTGGTTATGTACAACATACCTAAACAATCTCTTCAATGATTTAGAGATCCTGAGCTAGAACCTGCATGTCTCATAGGTTAAGCATAATATAACAAAGTCATACATACCTCGTAAGTAGAACAAAGATTATGGATGAGTCTTTATCTTCATGTTTTCATGGTCATGGAGCCTGATTTGTCTTTTGTGATGTACCTGTATCTTGTTAGCAGACAACCTCAACCTCACACAACACCATAATGCATTAGTACAATCATAAGTGTCAACACCCTAACCAATGAATATCTTCTATCATGCATTCATAATTTTGTTAAGGTGATACAACAAATCTAAAATCAAGATTGTACTAACTGTAATAACATGAAGACAAACATACCATAAACTTAATCATGAACAAATCTCAAAACATACCTCGATGAGTCATACCTATCGAGATTGCTTGTAATCTCCTTATGTAAAGCCTTAGCCTCATCTCCCTCTGAAACATGAACTCCTTCACTTATGTAGGTGACCAATCCATCTTCTTCTAGGATTAACCCTATCCACTTGATTTGCAAGAACTGGACCTGAAGCTGGATATGGGTTTGTCAGAGAAACCCCAAAAATTCAAACTTTGAATTTCAAACTTCCGAAAGGATAGAGATATGCGCCTTGATGAGCTGATCAAACTGATATATTCAGAATTTGAAAGCTGCAAAGTTTTACTCCTCAATTTTGCCTTTGAAACTTTCGGATTCACTGGACGTGACCCTGAACTGGGGTTTGATGAAGCCCACTCTTTTTCCCAATCAAAAAGTTTGATCCAAAGCTCTAAGCTTCTATTTTTCTGAGGAGCTTCCAGCCGTGGTCACAGATTTCAAAAATTCCCATTTTTACAGAAGCCCTAATTTTCTGCTTTTCTGATCAAAGTCCCGAACTAGGGTCTAATCAAGCCCGGCCTTCTGTCCAACCAAAAATTCTGATCTTGGTCTCTAAATTTCTATTTTGATGAGTAGCATCCAGCCGTGGTCTCCGATTACAAAAATTCCAACTTTCTCCAAAGCCCTAAATTCCGGAAGTCATGAATGAAGGTACCAAAAAATAATTCTGTTTTGACATAAATATGTACCTGATTGTTTCTGGTGTAACTCTGAAATTTTTGATCCACAGGGTCTGAAAAAGTTTTCTGAGATAGCCTGACCTGTTATCTTTCCATCCTGAGAGGTCTGACCTCAATTGAATTCTCTGAGAGAGAGTTATGCCAAATGTCGCAGCGTGACCTGTTTTGGGAAAATACAGGAGAGCGAACTTGTACGGCGTGCCACGTGTCACTGTTTGACCTTCGGCCTCTGAAAAAGTTTTTTGAGATAGCTCGGCCTGTTATCTTTCCATCCTGACAGGTATGACCTCAATTGGATTTTCTGAGAGAGAGTTATGCCAAGTGTCGCAACATGACCTGTTTATGGGATAATACAGGAGAGCGCACTTGTACGGAGTTCCACGTGTCACTTATTCAACTTAGGCCTCTGAAAAAGTTTTCTGAGATAGTTCCGACTGTGTACTACCTGTCACTCTTTACGAAATTTCATTTGGAGCTTCCTATCCCAAGATATGACCTTTTTCCCAAGGTCACCTGATTTTGACTCAGATCTGGAAGAGGCAGAAACCCTATATTGTACAGATCATAAATCACAAAGTACAACGAATTAGAGGTTGTCCTTTGGATACAAGGTACCTGGAGATTTTAGCTTCGTCCTGTAACAATTTCAGATCCGAAAACTTCGCCAAAACGGATTTATAGCGAAAGTGCTACGATGACGGGTTTTTGCTATGTAAAACCCTAACCTTCAAATTGTCGTAAGTAAAGCAAGTGTCTTTAGTGCCATACCTTGTCTTCCTTCAGGTCAGCTCTGATACCATGTTAAAATTCAATATGCTAAGACAAAAAATAGCAGCATTACATTCCATTTCACAATAATAGCATATACAGGATCACTGAAGAAACAACAAGCATAGCATAAACACAAGAGACAGAGATTTATCCTGGGAAACCCTCATGGGGTAGAAAACCCAGCAAAGCTTCCTCAATATAGATGACCAGCAATATACAAAGATGCAAACCCTGAGCATAAGCTCCTTCTCCTCCATAGCAGACCTCTCCTCCACAAATGCGCCTTTCTCAAGTGAGTGAGTGTGTATAATGAGGAACACACCTCCTCTATTTATACACTACTCTGATATGTATTTTACACAAGTACACGTAGGCTCGTATTTAACCAATAGGTTAAATACCCCACTACAACTAACTGGGACGACCCCTCTAGGGTGGTCTAATAACCCTTTGACCCACATAACACATACAGGGCCGACCCCTACTAGGGAAGTCTAATAACCCGAGTTACCACATTCCAACGGAGGAATAAACATCTCCGGATATACAATAAGATCTTCACGGAGGAATGAAACATCTCCGGAATAATAAAGTACAAATATAATATTCTTTGAAGTTACAATATCTCAACACACCCCCCTAGTGGGGGCGGTGGAGGACCATCCCACCCCGGTGGTGGTGGTGGAGGACCTTCTCATCCTGGTGGCGGTGGTGGTGGAGGACCACCACCCTACTATGGTGGAAGTGGTGGAGGAAGCTCTTACCCTTCCAGCGGTGGAGGTGGCCAACTACCCCCTCTCGGCGGAGGTGGTGGAGGCCCGTCCTATTCCGGTGGTGGTAGAGGACCACCACCTCCTCCCGGTGGAGGTAGTGGCGGTCCATCCTACTCTGGCGATGGTGGCGGACCCCCACCATTTGGAGGTGGCCCACCCCCTCTCGAAAGTGGAGGCAGGCCCCCACCTTATGATAATGGGCCACCTTATTATGGTAATGGACCACCTTACTATGGCAGAGGACCTACATTTGGTATGGGCGGCCTGTACTCCTATGGCTAGTTTCCTCCTGGAACACCATATGGTCATTTGATACAAGGTCCCACAGGTGCTTACATGCCTTATCTGTACTATTAGTACTCGCAGCCTAATCCGCAGCTGCCCTTTTCGGCTACTTTGGATCTACCTGACCTGTTGCGCTTGACCAATGATCCCATCTACTACGAAACTAATTGGCCACCCATTCCGGTGAAACTTCCATCAGATATCCCAAAATTTGATGGCAATCCAGGTGATGATCCTTAAAACCATGTGGTGGTCATCTAAATCCTTGATGGATGACTCGATCCGTCTTTAGTTATTCCAACAGACTCTCACTGGTTCGGTTGCCAAGTGGTATATTGAACTACCACCTCACTCTTTTCCTAATTTTGGTTCTCTTGCTATGAACTTTTTGACTCATTTCCAGCTTCCTATACGGTATGAAACTGGTATAGAGATTTTAACCTCGCTCCGTCAGAATACTGCTACTCATATCTCAAATCATATACATGAGTGGTGGAGGAGATGACGTCTCATTAAGGATCCTATTCTATATCAACTCCTAGTAGACTAGTTTACGAAGTCTCTCATTCCTACCATAGCATGGGATGTTTCCATGGGTGGTGTTGTCACTGAGGAACAAGCGATTGCTCATGCCCATTTGCTAGACTTAGTCTATGCTCAATCTGGCACGTTGTTTGATATTCTTCCCGACGCACCCCGCAACACTTAAAACCCTGCAAAATCACCCAAGGGACCCCAAGCCGATGGAATCATTGGATCCCTTCACACCCAGCCTTCCTCTCAAAATGTTGTTTCGTCGAACCCCCAGGGTTCTTCCCCATCACCAACATAGGCTGGTCACGGCACCACCAAATCATCCACTCCTGCTATCACCGAAGAAGTGAATTTTGTTTCATCAGCTTCACCTCAAAAGTCTGGTGGTAAGGAAAAGAACAAAGGGAAACCTAAGAAATATTCCACCTAGCAGGAACAAAAGAGAAACCCTAATGATACTAAACAGAAAAGGAAGTTGAAGTATCCTTGTCTACTGTGTGGTGATGATCACTTTTCTAAAGAGTGCCCCCATAGAGATAAAACTCAAAAGTTTCTTAATGGAAAACCCACACCCGTAGTTCTCAACGATCCCTTCCCTGCTTAAATTCAGCAATCGATCGCTCACACTTCTTCTTCCCAAGGAGAAGCATCCACCACCACATATTGTTGGTGTATAGACTAATCTAGAGGTTTTCCAATGTAGACCTAGGTACTTCGCGGTGCAAGATACCAACAAAACCCCTATTCACTGGCCCTTTCGGCAACAGACTGCGAGCAGCCTGAGCTCTCACCCGAGGCAAAGCTGAGGGGGCGGTTGCGGAATCAGGTTTCCACAACCTAGTGATGCAAGTGCCTAAACTGACTGAGGCATAGCGTGGCAATACTTCCACACTACGAACAAAATACTGCGCGAGATCTTCCACTTCGCCTTGATTACGACTACACGGTACTAATGGGTTATAGCAACAGGTTAGCACAAATGGTATATATGCTTGGTTGCAGATCTCTCTTTATGGATTCTTAGACTTGGTGATATGATGATAAGCTATCGACAACTTATCTCGCAGCACTTATAATGGATCAGCGCATCAACCAGACCGCGCGATCACTTCAAGACTTGACCAAACTAACCAATCTTATTTCGCAATCCTTAATCATTAATCAACACTTAGACTGATTAACATTACAACTTATGTAAATAAGTGAGTTGCACAATGCCGCATGCTCTGATATCGCGATTCAACCTTAGCAATTAACTGTGTGATTATTTAACAGATCCATGCATCTAAATATTTATAAATGTTGAGTATTACATTTATCCATATCTGAATTACTTAACATCTTATTCCCATCCTTTTTACGGCGAATACAGATAAAAGAAAACATACATCAGATAACTGCAACATCAAGTATTCATACTCTAAATACTTAAGCAACTAAACAATGGAAAATACATGAAGCATCACATAACACGGGATTTAACATGGTTCACCCCCCCGGATGGGAGTCTACATCCACAAGAAATATTGTTTTATTATCTTAGGGAAGGGTACAACAGTTCTTCATCTGCGCACTCAGCTGCAGACGCTCTTCTCTCTCAAAATTAGGTCTCTATGCACTTAGCTACAAAGCCTTTATAATAGTTTTAAGCTTACAAAACTCTAATAATATTCAATAATGACCAACAAAAATGAAGAGTAACCCTTCCTAGACAAAATCATGCCTTATTTATAGATCAAGACCCATAGGTCATGTCTTTACATTTCGAAGGAAGAAACCCGTAGGTTTACAAATCTGTCACGTGCGCACCAATAGGTTTCTCTCGCCAAGTTGTTCCTTCTTTCACGTCCTTTAGATGACTGGTTCAAGTAGTAGTTCTCTGTGTGTGCGACCAGTCACCTTCCTCCGATTTTCACCTACCCACTGCTTGGTAGTTATCGAGTATCTTTGCCAAAAAATAGATCTCCGATGACCTAACTGGAATATGTGTTGTCTTCTGTCCAATACTCTGCTTAGATTGATCTTCCATTGACCAAACACATCGTAGTACTATTATCCTTGCAGCATTGATTTCGCAACTCTTCCGACACTGCGTTGCACGCAACTTTGTATCATAGCAAAACTTATCCCAAAATTAACTGCGCTTAGCTCAGCAATTCTCAAAATCCTTCCTGCTCAAAATGCCCCACTTGGGCTAGGTCCAATAGGCCCCTAACACTTACATGTGGCTCACCCCCAAGCCACCTGCAGGTGCATATTCCTCCATCTGTTCCGCCGCATGCAGAGTTAGCTTTGCAGCGAATTCATTGTATGTATCAATCAGCTTCTCGGCTGCGGCCTTTGTATCTTTCTCGACTTGCTTAACTGTATCCAGCATCTCAGGTGTGATCTCCTCGCCAATTTGACCTTATACCTTTGCTTGATTCTCGGGAAGCTCCTTTAGTTTTTCAACTATCTCCTGCGAGATTTTGCTGGCGTCCTCAAATAATGGCTGCAACTTATCGCCCATTTCAGTTTCTTTCTCTTGTAAGGTTTTTACTTCTTTCTTGAGGGTGTTTATTTCTCTATACTTCGGGAGCCTATCTCTTAGTAGTAGGGATTTCGCTTCTGCATCTAACTTTTCTAGTGTGGATTGCTTATCTTTCACTTCCTTCTTTACTTGGAGCAATCCCGGGTCTTCTTCAAGGGTGGTGAATGCCTTCGACGCTGCTTCTAATAGACTCTGGCACTTAGCCACTTCGGCAGCAATATTCTCTGTTGTGGCCTTGACCTCCTGTGTCCTTAGCTGCTACTAATCTGGTGGGGTTTGTGGATTTATCTGCACCTTCAAGGTAGGAATGTGAGCCTCATGGCGAACCTCCATGTCTTGCATCTCCATCTTAAGACTGGTTACCAGTTCGCCAATCTTAACAATAGTATCCACTGGTTCCTGTTGCACATCAAATTCATCCATGTTGTCTGCGACCGTAGTGATCATGGATTCCAGTCTTAGCCGAAAATCATGCTCATCTTGCAGTTCCATAGCTCTCTGAGAGCTATCTTCCTGTAACTTCCTGTTAGTTGCTTGCAGATCAGCCTGTCCTTTCAATGCATCTGTGGTTTTGTCATGCATTTCTTCAAAAACTTGCAACTGCAAGTAATGTAGGCCTGGAAATGGTATCTTTGCAAGATCAAGTTCCACACGCTCCACATTCTTCATATCCAGCATTACTTGATCAGGTAAAGGAAATCTTACAGATAATGGTTGCAGATGGACAACACGGGACCTTGTGGGAATGGTGATTTGTTGCTGCGAAGTCCCTGCCGACTCCCCTTCAGCCTTTGATTTCCACGGCAAGGGTAATCTTTTGTTGAATTCATCAAATTTTTGTGAAATTCCTTGCAGTGTAGTTAGGTTCTGGTCCAAACTATCTTGAATCTCCTTTTATTTATTCTCCTTGTTAATCGAGAGCTCCTCCATATGCTTGGTGACCTTTGCGACGATCATTATGTAGTCATCCTCGTGAAGCACTATGTATAATTGATCTTTACTTGATTTATGTTTCTTCCTTGTTTATTTGCGCACTGAAGGAATTCTAGTGTCCTTCCTTTTTCTTGACTCTTTGTCTTCTACTATGGGACATGGGATAAGATTATCCTCACCAGAATCACTTTGGACGTCCACAGCCTCAACTCGGAATTCAACTGGCCATTCCTTCATGATATTCTCAATATCTTCCTCATACATATGGTAGTTTCCTGGGTACCAGTCATGATTCTTCGTCTGTGCGTTAGCTGAAATTGAGATGCACTTCATCGCAGCATAAAATTTGACTATGCGGATATATTTGCTTGTTACTTGCTTTGTTATTCGAGGCGTAAGCATGATGGCCCTGCGCAACTGGTCATAATATGTGTAAAATACTAGTGTTGTCTCGTGCTGTCTTTCGGGATTCAAATTTTCCCAAAGGTTCTGATAGCGAGCACCTCTGCAGTTTGAAGTGTTTGCTATCACTCCAACATACTGCTTCGGCTCCTTCCATCCCACAAAGGCAATCAACACTATTATCTAGGTGAAATGGAAGTATCCACCATTGATCTGCGTGTCATTCAGTTCCTCTAGGAACTCATTTAGTAGATATTGACACCAATTAAATTCTTCTCCTTCAGTTGCTGTGACTTTAAGTAGTACTACGCCTGCAAATACTTCTAACGGTCTACACTTTCCAAGAATTTTTCCCGCTAATAGCTGCGTGACAAACCTTATTGCTTGGTCATTTACGGCATCCATCTGGAATCCTCGCTTCCCTTTGACAATAGACTGTATTTGCTTCATCAACGCGGATACCTCTTTATCCTTGCTTTCCCCCTGAAAAAAATTCTTTGGATCTTCTCCCCTTTTGCTCAACCCAGTTATCCGATGGATCAAGTCAAATGTCAGGTCAATGTTCTGGTCAAGCCATAAATATCCCTGGTGGATGCATGCCATTAGAGTTCTCACCACCGCATTGAGCTTCGATGATCTGTCAAAGTGTGGAAGCCTAAGCAGATTGAGTAGCCCCGACTTGGCTACTCCGTACAACCAGCTTTCCGCGACCAAAGTGTGGTTGCCCTTTACATTCTTCTTCCAGCACATGTATTTGTCAGGATGGAACTATGAGAATATCAGCTCGCTGGGCTTCTCCTTCTGCATTGCAATAAGATCATATTCCTCCAATTTACTTTCAGGAATCTTACCCAATAGATTTTTGTCCACCTCGACATGCTTTGATATCGACAAGAGTGGTATCTCATACTTTGGACTCTTCAGTAGTTTAATGGTCGTTGCATCTAGTGCACGCAGTGAGATATAATCTGGGGTCATAGTTAAAGGTATCTCCTTATCGGCAATGGGCTTATTTGGCCCCACCGAACTTGTCTTTGGTATCTTTGTTCTCGGCCCTACTGGATTTTTTCCTTTCTCTTACATTCAGTGACCGTGTCTTGGTGATCTTCTTGGACCTTGTTCTGGTTCAGTGACGACTTTCTTATTTGGGGTTCTCATTAACCCGTCAATCCCTCAATATTGGAACAACCTCACAGTCTCCTTGACCGTGAACTCCTTGTCAACAAAGGAGCTCTATTACATTCACTTGCACACTACTCGGCAAACTAGTGGATAACTTGCAGAATTAACTCAGAAAGCAATGTCTACAAGAAATTCTAAGTGCTCTAGTAACGCCCGCGAGTCTAAATGCTGCATTATTTATAGGTGCGGCTGCTCCTCCTCTACACCCCTTAATGGTTAGGTAAGCATTAAATGTAGTATCTGTTAGCCAAATCTAGAAGATGCTTCGGTCAATTGCTTCATTAACTCATTCAGAACGGTTATCTATGCGTTAAATGCCCAAGCGGTCGGTAGGAAAGTACATATAACGGCTATTTTTCCGATTGACACTGTAATGGCTATTTTTCTAGAGGATTGCGTTGAACTGCGCAGTATGTAGTCATTGGTCCTTCGCAGTGTCTAATTTCTTTTCTCTTTGGGGTTGCCTTTTGAATGTCACAACAGTGCAGTGTATCGTTTCTTTTCCTTTTCTTTTCTCATCATATTTTTTTTTTGACACGCAGCTTCAGCAGTGCTACGTGGTACATAGATCTATCTCAACAACTTTGTGTATAGACTCTTCGCAATTTCTAGTGCCCCATTCCAACTATACTTGGCACTTAGAAATTTTCCCCTTCTTCTTGATCATACTGGATGCTGTGAAGCAGGACTATCATGGTAGAGCTTTAGTTAGCTTCCATTTATCAAATTGGGTAATGTATCATCGGCTAAAGTAGCCAACTGTACTACCCCACCGTTAGTAACATGTATAACAGTATATGGACCTAGCTAATGCATTTTAAACTTCCGAGGAAAATGCATGAATTTACTATCGTATACGAGGACTAGATCACCTACCTGGAAAGACTTGCTCTTGATGTGGCGATCGTGCCATGCTTTTTCACGCTCTTTCTGTACTTGTTGGTGGAAGCCTGTGATGAAGCGATCCTCTTCCAAACCAACCAAGTGTAACAACCTTTCTTCCAGTGCTGCGCAATCTGCCATCCCTGTAAATGCAGCTATTCTCAAGATGGGAATAATATACTCCATTGACATTATTTCTTCCTACCCATAAGCCAATCTGAAAGGTGTATGTCCAGTTAATTTCTTGCATGTTGTTCTGTATGCCCATAATACAGATGGAATGCGCAGGTCCTAGTCATTGCAGTTTATGTTGCATATCTTGGTTAGCTAATTCTTGAGTACTTTATTGAATGATTCAACAGTTCCATTCGCTTGCGGATGATAAGGTGTACTGCGCTGATGATGGATGTAGAACTCTTTGGTCAAAGCTTCAATAGTTATGTTTAGAAATGAGTACCTTGATCACTCATCAAATTTTTTGGGCATCCAAATCGTGTAAGGATGTTTTCGAAGATAAACTCGACAGTTGTGGCTGTGGTGTAATTTTTTACTGGTTTTGCTTCTGCCCATCTGGTGAGGTAGTCAGTTGCAGTAATAATGTACCTCGCGCCATTTCTCTTCCCCGATGGGTTAATAGGTCCCGCGAAATCAATTGCCCATTTTTTGAATGCCTGCAAGGTCAGCTGAAGGTTCAACGGCATTTCATCTCTTCGCGATGGCTTTCCTATCCTCTGACAAAAATCGCAGCTCTGGCAATATTCTTTTGAATATTTATGGATTTTTGGCCACCATAGCCCTGCGCGAAATAACTTCTTCACAGTAGCTCTTCCTGCATAGTGGCCTCCTGCTGCTCCTGAATGCGCATTGGCCAATATGTATGGCTTCTCATGCTCCAATACACACCTTCGCAGTATTTCATCAGGTTGTAACTTGTACAACTGACCTGCGATAATGGTGAAGTCTACGGCTCGCACTACCAGCTGCTTTTTCGGTTGCGTAGTTAACTCTTGACATGCCACCCCTGTAGTTAAAAAGTCGATAATGTCTTGATAATACTCATCGGCAACCTGTATAGCAAACAATTGCGTGTCAGATAGATTGTCTTCAAGGCTTGTAGGATCTTCTCCTGACTCAATCCTGGACAAATGATAAGGTCCTAAGTTTAACCTTCCTGGCTTAACCACTATTTCAAAATCATACTCTTGGAAGAGTAACAACCATATGCATATTCGGCCCCCTAACACTGGCTTATTTACCAAGTATTTCAATGCAGAATGGTCAGTAAACATAAAGAAGTGCACACCGAGCAAATAGTGTTTGAATTTCTGTAGCACATATACCATTGCGAGTCCTTCTCTTTCAGTAGTGGTATAGTTCTTCTCAGTAGATGATAGCTTTCTACTCGGAAATGCAATGGGATGATCAATGCCTCCTTCTCCTAGATGAGCAAGAACAACGCCCAATGTTATACATGAAGCATCAACATGGACATGAAATGGATTCTCCCAGTATGGAAAAACTACGATCGGCACAATGACCATCTTCTCCTTCAATGTGTCAAATCCTTTCTCACAGTCCTCATTCCAAATGAACGGTGCATCTTTCTTTAAAAGCTTCTCCATTGCTGCGGTTATCTACACATACCCATTTATGAATTTCCTGTCGTAACCGGTATGCCCTAGTGTGGTGCGCAATTGTTTAACTGAATTTGGTGTAGGAAAATTTACAATAACTGCAATCTTCGCAGGGTCAACCATCAAATCATGCTTGCACACAATGTGTCCTAGCAGAATCCCGTAAAAAACACAGAAAATACATTTCTTCAAATTCAAAGAAATCTGGTGTTGTCTGCATTTTTCCAGCATCATCCTGAGGTTCGCGGCATGGCTCTTTAGTAATGAAAAAATGGTCCAATCATCAAAGTAAATCTCTAAAAATTTATGTATGAATTCTTTAAATGTTACGATCACCACTCTAGAAAATATGGTTGGTGCGTTCTTCAGACCAAAAGGCATCACTATATACTGGAACGACCCCCATTCTATTGCAAAAGTGGTCTTGTGTATGTCTGCTTGATCAATTCTGATCTAATGGTATCCAGAGAATCCATTAGTAAAATAGTATGCCTCATTTCCTCCCACGTTGTCAAGTACTTCGTCGGTAAAAGGAGTAGAAAATGGGTCATGCATTGAAGCATCATTCAGCTTTCTGAGATCAACACAGATCCTGATCTCACCCTTTGTTTTCTTATCTTGGACAACCATTGGGCTTATCCATTCAGATTCTTCAACAGGCTCAATGATCCCTGCATCGAGCATCTTGTCGAGTTATGCCTTAACTCGTTCTTTGTAACGTGGATTTAATCTATATGGCCTTTGCTTCACGGGTTTAGCGCTAGGCTTAAGAGGAATTTTCATCACTCCTAAGTTTCCCAGAATGCCTTTCATCTCTGTGAACTTGGTCGGGAATACTTCCTGATATTCCTGTAATATACCCGCGATCTCTGCGACTGTATTGTCATCCCAATAGTCTCCTACTGTTGCGAACTTGGGCTCTTCACTAGTGCCAATGTTCACTTTCTTCATTTTAACCGGTCCACTCATATTTGGAATTTCCAGTGGAGTTCCTTCTACCTCGCGCATTCCTTCTGATTCAAGGATTTTTATATTTCACAGGTCCTCCTCATCATTGTCTTCATTATCTTCAACTTCTTCAGCTAAGTTATAATAGTCCAAGGCCTGCTCTATTTGTTTTGTCTAATCTAGTTGTAGACTCGTAGGTACGCTATTTGCTTCAAAAAAAATTTCTAATGTTATATTTTCCTGCGTGCAATCTGATGTGAATATCTTTTCTGTGATACGCTGCAGCGTGTTATTGATAGTAGGATGGTCATATTCAAAGCTAAAGTCCTTCAGGAAGCTCCTAGTGAGGACAAACCAATCTACAGTTCCTCTGCGCAGTTCTGCCTCTAGGTACCATTTCTTTAGAATAGTCTCTTCCAGCGTATGCACAAAAAGGTGTACCCATTCTATCTATGGTGTTTCTTTCCAAGCTTCTACACAAGCTGCAATATGATCCCCTGGATCTATCTGGCCATTGTATTTCTCAAAAGGTAATGTAACCTTATCAACAAACCTGATCTGCATTTTTATTCTACACTGGTCCCAAGTTGTCAATGTCTTCTTATGCGTAGCCCACCATATGGCAGGTGTCTCATGCAGTGCCATGTCTAATGCTGAGATGCAGTGTTCTATGCAATTGCTGCAGTGTATTCTTTGATAAATGAATAAACGTTAGTTGAACCATCATAAGTGGGTATTGGACTCACCTTCTTTCCAATCCAGCGGATTGATTTCGTAATTGTTACGCATATCCTGGCAGATACTTCATGCATTCTATGTTGCCAGTTTTCTAATCCTGCCTCAGAGTCTGAGATGCAAGAACTATCACAGCGCCAGCTGAGTGTTCCATCCGCAGTAGGATGAGTATAATCTAAAACATTTGTTGTCATCTTATAGATACGGTTGAGATCTTGAGCTCTGTACTCCTCTTGAATTGGTTCAACATATCACTCCCCTTGCGAAGGGTCCAGTGGTGCGATGACCCTTATGTCATTTCCTTCAAATATCTTTTCATTGTCTTTAGATTTATTATGGTGGAGTTTGTCATTTCCCAATCGATACCTTGCAGTGCCAGATAAGGATTGCTATCATCCACAATTTCAATTACTTCGAAGTCTGCATAACTTCTCACTCCATCAATTTCGACAATGGTATTGGGTAACCTCCGCAACGGTATAACTATGTTTTGATTAGCCATTCTTAACTGTACAGGTGACCACAGTAACTTTGGTTTCCCCATCGCCTGCCATGTCTGCTTGGTCAATACATTTACCTTAGATCTGAGATCAAGAATGATCTCATCCATCTCGTAGTCTCCAATTTGTGCAGTGAACCGCATTTCCCTTCTGGTTCTTTTGGGACTCCTAATGTTATGAACTGCACCTTGGGAAGTCCTCCTGTCACTGTGTGATTCATACTGATTTATCATTTTTTCAAATTCCATAAGAGTGTCTTTTTTCTTCAATAGATTGATGCAGCTTCATAGGAACTGCGCAACATAAGTGGTTGTATCTGGTGTAGCGCACGTTTGATCATATGCTAGTGGCATGTCTTCTATCTGTGGTACTTCACTGCGCAATGGGATTCTCGTTGAAGTAGGTGGTGGTTGTTTGAACATGTCCCATGCTTCTTCAAATACTTCTTTGTTTTTCTGTAATTTCAAAGGAACTATTTTCCTAGGAGCTTTTCTAATCCATATTATTTCTCCAGGGGTCTTCTTAGTATCAGTTCTTCCAGAATTTGAGGCTTCTGCACTTCTGTCTCTTCCTGTATCAGCGCCACTTCACATGATAGCATTTATACTCGGATCTGTAGGTCGGCTCTCTGCTGCGATTAATTGAATGTTAGGGTTTGGCATTTCTGTCCTTCTCTGCTTCTGCATTTCTACCTCAAGCATGGGGAAATCTTCAATTAGATGATCGAATGATTTACAGTAGTTGCATGTGGTGCATGGATTAGTACATTCTCTAGATACATGACCTGGCTGACCAGAGTTATAGCAGATTACCTAGCCTCGGCCTCTTCCTTGAGCCGGGCCATCATTTCTCCTTCTCCCGCGGTAACCACCACCATGACCTCTATATCCACCCTCATCATACTGGGTGTTCTCCTGTTTTGGATGATTTTCTTCTTGAACACGGTACATTCTAGCACCTTGCATTGCTTCCATATCTCGCTTTCTTTCATTCATCATCTCATAAGCGCAACAGTTGGATTCATCATGTCCAACTGACTTATAGAAATTACAGTATAAGCTTTTCAGTGTTTTTACATATTTTTGTAGTAGATAATAGTCCTCAGGCCGATGTCCTCTAGTTCTACAAATTTCACACCACGGCACCTGGTTCTGCTTCCTATTCATTGGTTTTGGTGCACCACTGTTAAGATAATCTTGAAATAAGGGGCAATGTTCTTTGGTGTGGCCCTCTCCTTTGCATCCTGTGCACCAAACTTAATGTCTTTGTTCATGTCTCTATTCCTTTCCATTTTGCACACTTTCAATTCTAATGTCAAGGTAGCCAACTGGTTCTGGATCTGTAACATCCCATAACTAGTCTCTCCAATTGGTGAAGCTTCCAGCTTCATTGTGATCTCCAAGGCCTTTTCCTGTGACACAAATTTTTGTTGCATCAGTGGTTGTCTGATATGGGGAAACATCGCAGCAATGAACCACTCTTGGTGTTGTTGCAGGGATATAACAAAGCTCACTTGGTCCAACAATGTCTTAAATTTTTGGTCGAATTCTGAGACCGATTCAGTATGTTTCTGTTTGATTTCTTTCAACTCTATTATGCATTGTGGTTCTGATTTCGACTTCTTGAATTCTGCTAACATCGCGGCTTTGATGTCTGTTAGGGTTCTCGGTTTTGATTGAGAATACTTCATAAACCAGTGTAATTCTCTATCTCTAAAAGTAGTGATGAGTTGTGCTCTCTTCACAGCGTCATCCTGAACTTGTTTTACACTCCATACGGCTTCACATAGAAACCAATGCTAACCAGGGTCTTCTAGACCCGTTCCTTTGAATATCGGTAGCTTTATATCATTATCAGCCATCCTCCTTCCGGATTGTGTATGATTCTGCAACAGATTCCCTGCAACAAAAGTAGACGCAGGCTGTTGGATCGTGCTAGGGATAGTATTTTGCGGAATGGTCTGAGTCTTAGTGGTTTGAGCACTTGCTCCTACGGTGCTACTAGTATTGATGATCTGTGGGATGGGATGCGCGATGCTCTCAGCGGGTGGGTTCTGGACTGATGGATTCTGAGGTGTAATGCATTGGATTGTGGCTGATAATTGTGTGATCTGATTATTAAGGTCACATGGAATTTCGGTATCTATGTAGTTTCTAGATCCTCTGGGATTCTTTTCGTTAGTAATCTTATATCTCTTTCCACTTCTCAAAGTATGGTTTTCTTCGTCAAAATCAATGTATGTATTTTCTACCATGACAGATTCAGAATTATCACTGCATTCTTAAAACACCTTTCTCAGCTAAAAGCATTTTAATGTTTAGACTGAGATTTTTCAGGAACTTACCTCTGAATCCTTTGAAAAAGTATGCTTCAGCTTGGCTGTAAGATTTCAGCGTGTCTATAGCAAACTTGGTCACAAATCCTTCGAGTATGCTATCAACCCAGAAGTCAATTGCTCATGACAGTGGGTTGTCTATTGCTTGGAGTTGTTTAGTAAGCTCTGGAGTCCACTCTGTAGGTACTCCTCCTTGAGAACAATTCTTTCTTTCTGCAAGGTGCGATATCCATTCATGCAGCTCATTTGGAAACGATGCCCAGAAAATCTCATGGATGTACCTCCACAAGTATCTGTTCAACCACTCTATGTCATATAGACGCGGGTGTTTTTTTTCTTTCTTTGCAAAATCTCTTTCGATCTTATCACACCAATCCCAAATCACTTTCTTTTCTGGATTCCAATTGTCTAACCCTAATGGGAAGTCATATTCTTCTTCGCACATTAATTTTTCAAAACACACTATCGCATCACTGAGCCTTAGTGCGGCAACATAACCATTTGTTGGTGTATAGACTGATCTAGAGGTTTTCCAATGTAGACCCAGGTACTTCGCGGTGCAAGATACCAAAAAAACCCTATTAACCAGCCCTTTCGGCAGTAGACTGCGAGCAGCCTGAGGTATCACTCAAGGCGAAGCTGAGGGGTCAGTTGCGGAATCAGGTTTCCATAACAAGGTGATGCGAGTGCCTAAACTAACTGAGGCACAGCGCGGCAAGACTTCCACACTACGAACAAAATACTGCACTAGATCTTTCCCTTCGTGTCGATTACGACTGCGTGGTACTAATGGGATACAACAACAGGTCAATGCAAAGGGTATATATGCTTCCTTGTAGATCTCTCTTTATGGATTCTTAGACTTGGCGATATGATGATAAGCTATAGAAAGCTTATCTTGTAGCACTTATAATGGATCAGCACATCAACCAGACCGCGTGATCACTTCAAGACTTGACCAAACTAACCAATCTTGTTTCGCAATCCTTAATCATTCATCAACACTTAGAATGATTAACGTTACAACTTATGTCAATAAGTGAGTTGCACAGTGCTGCATGCTCTGATATCACGATTCAACCTTAGCAATTAACTGTGTGATTATTTAACAGATCCATGCATCTAAAGATTTATAAATGCTGACTATTACATTTATCCATATCTGAACTACTTAACATCTTATTCCCATTCTTTCCAAGGTGAATACAAATAAAAGCAAACATACATCAGATAATTTCAACATCAAGCATTCATACTGTAAATACTTAAGCAACTGAACAATGGAAAATACACGAAGCATCACATAACACAGGATTTAACGTGGTTCACCCCCCCGAATGGGAGGCTACGTCCACAAGAACTGTTGTTTTATTATCTTAGTGAAGGGTACAATAGTTCTTCGTCTGCGCACTCAGCTACAGACGCTCTTCTCTGTCAAAATTAGGTCTCTTCACACTCAGCTGCAGAGCCTTTATAATAGCTTTAAGCTTACAAAACTCTAACAATATTCAATAATGACCAACAAAAATGAAGAGTAACCCTTCCCATACAAAATCATGCCTTATTTATAGATCAAGACCTGTAGGTCATGTCTTTACATTTCGAAGGCAGAAACCCTTAGGTTTATAAATCTATCATGTGCACGCCAATAAGTTTCTCTCGCCGAGATGTTCCTTCTCTCATATCCTTTAGACGATTGGTTCAAGTAGTAGTTCTCTATGTGTGCTACCAGTCACCTTCCTCCGATATGCACCTAACCACCGCTTGGTAGTTATCAAGTATCTTTGCCAAAAAATAGATCTCTGATGACCTAAACAAAATATGTATTGTCTTCCATCCAACACTCTGCTTAGCTGGATCTTCCATTGACCGAACACATCGCAGTACTATTCTCCTCATAGCACTGACTTCGCATCTCTTCCGATATTCCACTGAGCGCAACTTCGCAGCATAGCAAAACTTATCCCAAAATTGTTCCAACTGAATTGGGCTTAGCTCTGCAGTTCTCAAAATCCTTCCTGCTCAAAATGCCCCACTTGGGCCAGGCCCAACACACATGTTCTCATGATGTGTGGCGAAACTATCAACTTGAACACCCGTTCTCGTTCGTATGACTCCATTCCAGCCAAGGAATTCGTTGGAAGTAATACTGAAAAAGCTTCCACTTCGATGCCCGATGTCACCATACCGATTTCTCCTCTCGCCATTAAGAAGCCCTCGTTTGAGTTAGTGTTGCATCCACTGAAGAGCACGATTAGAAAATCGATTTTCAATCCTAATGCTCAGGCTGCTCAAAACTACAACATTGTAGAGGACCTAGCACAAGGTCCTTGTGCTATGTCGATGCTCAAGGTCTTGCAAAACTGTCTGAATCATAGCAAGACGCTCCTCGCTGCCATAGGTGTAGTTGATCCGGATTCATCGAATACCATCATGTTCTAGCTAGAATACTTCAAACCTAGGCTCTCCCATCAATTGGCATTTCAGGTTGATACAAACATTGTTGGGAAGATAATCCATTGTATCGTTTTGGACGAAGGAGCCTCTATGTCAGTCATGTCGATCACATGTTGGAGAGCCATTGGTTCTCCCGAGTTGAACCGTTCTCCTACCACTTTGAGAGTCTTCGACGGACATGGCTTTCAACCTCATGGGCTGTTACAAGATTTACTAGTCGAGCTGGGGGGAAAGACCGAAACCCTTAACGTGGAAGTGGTTGCTACCCCGTTATATTATAACATTCTTCTTGGTCATAATTGATTTTATGCCATGACTACGGTCGCATCATCTGTCTTCCACATAGTACAATTCCCCCATTAAGGCCGAATTGTCATAGTCGACCAACTGGATTTATGCACACCTGACACCACTACTCACCCGGGAAATAACGTTCCTTCGTTTGGACAATCTTCACAAAAGTATGAGAGAGTGGAGGTCAGACTTCTTAACGATTTATCCTTTATGGGTGTCTTTCCTACTTCAGATCACCCAAACCATGTTGCCACAATGAAGACGATTTCTTCGCAGATTTCATCTATCCCTAACTCCAATGATTCATGGCTTGTACCTCATGAAGCCACCACACACCTAATTGGAGACACTATGCCTCTATCACCCTCTGAACTCACATACAAGGTTATCCAATCAGTGCCAGAGGACCACTTAGTTATGGCCTCCACCTTCTGTTCTCTACAACAGACATCATCCGATCCTCTGCTACGGACTTTTCATTCTGACGAATCCATTATGGAAATCATGAGTGCAGATGATCCTTCGTGGGAAGACCTCCATCATCGTTCGTCTTTCCGTCCCTTGTTGGATACTGTGGAGAAAAACATTCACACCATCTTTACACTGGATGTCTACTCTGGCTCTCAGTCCTCGATACCCACATGTCGAACGGATTCTGAAGGCAACTTAGACAACATTGAGCCTACCACTTTGATAGACATTTCAGTTATTCCTGGTGTAGTGGAACACATTCAGTTATGCCAGAAGTGTTCCCCTAAAGAATTCATCGCTGCCACGGCCTTATTCAAGCGATTTCGAGACGTGTTCGCTTGGAACTATGGGGAGATGCCTAGGATATACCCCTCCATTGTTTTACATGAAATTAAAACCTATCCAGACGTCAAACCCGTTTGCCAAAAGTTGCGAATGGTACACCCTCGGAAGACTGCGGAAATCGAAGCAGAGATTGAGAAACTCTTGAAGGTCGGCTTCATTTACCCTATCTCATTGACAGAGTGGGTCTCAAATGTCATCCCTATTAATAAAAAGTAGGGAACCATCTGTGTCTGTGTCAATTATCGGGATCTCAACAAATCTTCTCCTAAGGACAACTACCCGACTCCTTTTATTGACCATATTATCGACAATTGTATTGGAAGTGTCATTTTTTCATTCATGGATGGCTTTTCCAGATACAACCAAATTGAGATCCAATCCACTAACAACACAAGACTGCATTCATCTGTCTTTGGGGAATGTTTGCATATCGTAAACTTTCATTTGGTCTTAAAAATGCTGGTGCCACATTCCAGCAGGACATGTCGTGCGCCTTCCATTATGTGAAGGACTTTGTGGAACCCTACTTGGACGACCTCCCTACTCACTCAAAGCAGCGCGAGTTCCACTTAGATCATCTGACGGTCGTTTTCCTCAGATGCAGGCGGTACAATATCCGTCTGAATCCTCACAATAGTATTTGTTGTGTCGAGTCTGAACGCCTCTCAGGATTTATCATCTCGAAAGATGGGATCCGTATTGAACCCTCGAAGGTGGAAGCCATCATCGCTCTTACACCTCCAACCAGTAAAGGTCTCATTGACATTGAAACTCACTATTCACATGTTGAGAAGCTCGCTCTCGCGGCAGTCATATTGTGATGCACCTGCAACAGTTAATTAATAGAAATATGCGAAATAGCAGAAATGACAGAACTCAGAATCACTTTTATATTGATCACAGAACACTTCGAGGGGGAAACCTCCTATGAGCAAGCTCAATACAAATAACTTCACGGTGCCTTCATAGGTCTCAACACACACTTATATACTAAGTCTAGGGGCCAATAATATGGGTCAAAACCATGGGCCACTACAAACTATGGATCAACAATACTACGGGCCTCCAGCTCCAAAAGGATGGATCCTTCATTATCCAGTTCGGGTAAAATCGTTTGTCTACTGATGTTGGTGCCAAGAACTTTCTTCAGACAAGAGACATGAAAAACTGGATGAATGCGGGAAGAAGGAGGAAGTTCCAATTTATAAGCAACAAACCCAATCTTCTGAAGAATTCGATATGGCCCACAGAACTTTCGAACGAGCTTATGACGCCCTTTGAGTTTCAGGGAAGACTGCTTGTACGGCTGGAGATGAAGAAAAACCATATCGCCGACTTGAAAAGTGCGCTCAAAACAGTGTTGATCAGCTTGTTGCTTCATGCGATTTCTTTCCATGTGAAGATTTCCCCGAAAAATGTGAAGAATCTGATCACGGTTTCGAAGGACCGTGTCAACTTCTTGAACTGGTGAACTGGTGGGGGTGTATGGAAGAAGAACTGGAGGTGCCTGACCATAGACTGCTTCATATGGGGTCATTTTAGAGGCAGTGTGGTAAGAGGTATTGTACCACCATTCAGCGAGAGGGAGACACTTTGCCCACTGATGTTGTTGTTCAGAGGTGAAGCAACGAAGATAAGTTTCCAAGCATTTATTGATAATTTCAGTCTGACCATCTGTTTGTGGGTGATACCCTGAACTCATCTTCAGTTTGGTGTCAGTGTGGCGAAATAGTTCAGTCCAAAAATGACTGGTGAAAGTCGCATCACGATCCGAGACAATGGAAGAAGGGATGCCATGAAGACGAAAGATCTGGTCCAGGAAAATTTAAGCAACTGAAGAGGCTGTATAGGGATGGCTGAGAGCACAAAAATGACTATATTTGGAAAGGCGATCAACCACAATGAGAATCACTGTCTTCCCGCCAAATTTAGGGAGCCCTTCAATGAAATCCATAGAAATATATGTCCAAATCCGTGTAGGTATGGGAAAGGGTTCGAGCAATCCTCGAAGGAGTGTTGTTTCACCCTTATTACGCTAGAAGGTATCACATTCGGCCACCATCTGTTGGATTGTCCTTTTCATGCCCTACCAAAAGAAGTTACGCAGTGCCCATTCATACGTTTTGAGGAACCCAGAGTGCCCTGCCGATGGAGAAGCATGGAGTTCATAGAAGATAGCCTATTGAAGATCTGTGCTCTGGGGAAGCACCAGACGACCCTTGTATCTCATAGAAGCACCATCCCAAGAGTGATGTGGTACAGCAGAAGGGTTGTTGGTCAAGCGTTGGATGATTTGAGATAAGGAAGAGTCATTGACATAACCCTGTTGAACAGATTGCAACCAATTTGGAACAGGCATAGAAATAGCTGAAAAAGAACCTTGGGCATCAAATGTGCGAGAAAGAGCATCTGCCACAATATTGTCTTTACCCTTCTTGTAAGTGATCTCATAGTCATAACCCATGAGTTTGCTAACCCATTTCTGTTGTGTCGGGGAGGAGACACGCTGTTCTAAGAAATATTTCAGACTCTAGTGATCAGTCTTGATGCAAAAATGATTCCCTAATAGGTATGGGCGCCACTTCTGTACTGCATGCAAAATAGCCATCATTTCCTTCTCATAGGTAGAGGCAGCTAAATTCTTACCTAAAAGGGCTTTGCTAGTGAACGCAATGGGGTGTTCATATTGAAGGAGAACAACACCAAGTCCATTGCCGCAAGCATCATTCTCAATAGTGATGGGCTTGGGAAAATCAGGCATAGCTAGAACAGGTGTAGTACACATAGCTTGTTTTAGTTTGTCAAATGCACACTGAGTAGCATGTGTCCATGTAATAGCATCATTTTTCAATAGAGCAATTAATGGAGCTGCAATCTTCCCATGATCCTTGACAAACTTGCGGTAGTATCCAGTCAACCACAAAAAACCACGAAGGCTCTTGAGTGTCTGAGGATGCGGCCAATTGTTCATGGCATCGATTTTGGTAGGATCCACGCGAACCCCTTGTGCTGAGATAGTGTGCCCGAGATACTCAACTTCCTTTTGTCCAAAAACACATTTAGACTGCTTGGAATGGAGATGATGGTCAGAGAAAAGTTGCAAGACAAGATCCAGATGTTGGAGATGTTCATCCCATGTTTTACGATAGATGAGGATATCATCAAAGAATACCAGAATGAATTTCTGCAAGTAGGGTTGAAATAGTTTATTCATTAATGCCTGGAATGTGGAAGGAGCATTAGTGAGGCCAAAGGGCATGACCAAAAACTCATAATGGCCATCATGTGTGCGGAAAGTTGTTTTAGGGATATCATCCTCATGAACCCGAATTTGATGATACCCAGAACGAAGATCCAACTTGGAGAAAAAGTGAGCCCCATGAAGCTCATCAAGAAGCTCATCAACAACAGGAATTGGAAACTTATCCTTGATGGTGAGGTGATTAAGTGCTTGGAAGTCAATGCAGAGGCGCCATGACCCATATTTTTTGCGGACAAGAATAACTGGAGAAGAAAAGAAACTAGTGCTTGGGCGAATAATACCTTGCTTTAATAAGTCCCGAATGAGCATTTCAATCTCCGTTTTTTGGTGAAATGGGTAGCGATAGGGCCTGATGTTGGGAGGAACGCTACCAGGAAGGAGCTAAATACGATGGTCTTCTGGCCTGGAAGGTGGTAATCCCACTGGTTCAACAAAAACATTTGTAAATCGATCCAGAATTTGTTGTAGATCCAAAGGAGTAGTGGAGACCGCTGAAGGTTGCATCTGAATGGAATGGAGCTGAGTGATGACACCTTGTGAATTCTTCTTGAGGAGTTTTTCCATGCGATGTGAACTGATGATGCTGAGAGAACCTGGTTGTAATCCTGTCAAGGTGTGTTTTTGTACATTGAGGGAAAACTACATCCAAAGTTCAGCAAAATCCCATAAGATAGGGCCAAGTGTTCGTAGCCATTGAGCGCCCAACACCACATCACATCCGCCTAAGGTCAAGGAAAACATGTCAGAGCGCAAGGTATAATCTCCCATAGAAATACACACATTTTGACACTTCCCTTTGCAAGGTAAGGTGCCCCCATTGGCAACCATGACTTCAAAGTTGGAGCAAGGATGGATAAAACAATCAGCTTGTTTGGCGATCCGAGGTTCAATGAAATTATGAGTGCTACCCGAATCAATGAGTATTGTAAGAGGAAGCTTCTTGAAGTAACCCCTGACCCGCATTGTTTGGGGGGTGGTGATTCCAGCTAAAGCATGGAGAGATATCTCTGGCTGTTCATCCTGAGATGAAGGGTCAATAGGCGGTTCCTAAATGTCGACCAGAGCATCCAATGTTTTTGGATCTTCGTTACCAATTTCAGAGGCAGGCGAAGAATCCACATCCAAGAGATAGAGCTTTTGCTGAACACATCTATGTCCCCAAGTGAATTTCTCATCACAATTATAGCAAAGCCCCTTTTCTCTACGTGCTTGTATCTCTGTTTCAGACAAACACTTTATAGGAGTTGGTTGAGGAGCCTACGGTATAGGTGGTCGTTGAGAACCCATATTTCAGAAGGGAACAAAAGTGGGCTTGGAGCATTGTTGGGCTGCAATATTATCTTCTGCCAACTTAGCCAACCCTAGGGCTTCCATCATTGTGTTGGGACAGAACGTTTGACCTCAGAGCGGATGGGATCCTTTAGACCACTGATAAAACAACTCTGGTAAAAGTCATCAGACAACCCTTCGGTGTGGTTGGCTAGATTCTCAAATTCGGTTTGATACTCTCTCACAGTGCCAATTTGGCAAAGTTTAGTGAGGGCTCCTGTGAAGTCATCAAAAGCAATAGGACCAAATCGTTGCAAAAGGAGCTGGCAAAAGTCTGGCCATTTGGGCTCTGGATGAGCCTTGATGTACCAACTGTACCATTGAAGAGCTTCCTGTTCCAAATGAAAGGATGCCAGTGGAACTTTGTTTACATCAAAAGTATTATGTAGACTGAAATATTTTTCTGCACGATAGATCCATCTAGTTGGATCGGTACCATTGAAGCGAGGAAAATCAAGCTTCGGACCACGAAAATTGCTGGAAGAAGAGAACCCATTGTTTGATGAAGACTCGGACTGCCATTTGTTGTTCATAGCTGAATGTTCAAGATGGAGGCCGAGAAATATTTCATCCAGATCCTGGAGTTTGGCTTAAAGTGCGTCCTCCATGGTTTTTGCTCCTACACGGGTGACAACCATAACCAGGATTTTTTTTTTTTCTTCGGTTGACCGGGTAGGAAAACAAAAACAGAAACTACTTCAGTAAAGGAAAGTCTGGACTTCGGAAAAAAATCTGAAGGGTAATTAGGGTTTGACTAGGTTTTGGACACTGTTGAATAGACAGGGAAGCAAAAATGAGGATTTCAGAAGCGAGGTGAAAGAATGGGAAAATTTGGCAGAGGGGAACAAAGAAGCAGAATTCAGAAAGGAACTCTATGGTAAAATTTGAAGGTGATTGGGTGAATTCTGAGGAAGTTATGGCAAACCCTAAAAATAGACAAATGTGGGATTTCGGGCTTTGGGAAGGGGAATTGGGGATAGGGTCCTCAGGAATGAAATATGCAGAATGGGATGACAGGGGTTCCTCGAAAATTTCAAGGGAAACAGAGTGAAAACAAGGGAGATATGGAGAAAAAACTGAATTTTATACTCTTTTTTTTTTTTTAGACTGGAGCGGCTATGGCTCGGAAGGGATCTGAAACGGCGCCGAATGGATTGAAAATGGATGGATCTGGAATGGCTTGCAAAATGGATCTGAACGACTGGATCTAAAATGGTGCAGCAACGATCGACAACAGTTTAGCTGAAAATAGATATGGACCCTAGGTATGTGCAGCTTCCTAATAGTTCAAGGGTTTCACTCGGCCACCAATGTTGTCTGACGGCTTGCGTATTGGGGCAGTATCCCTCACTCCACGGCTCAGGTAAAACTGATAACCGCTTTGCCACAAATGACAGCTCTTGGTTTACCTCACGGGTGGGAACTAGTCAATCAGGTAGGGGTCGTTGCCCTTTTCACTGGCAGGTCCTCTCAATGGGCCAGCTACTTTGGGGTTCCTGTGGTACTCCTCACAATGATTTTTAGGGCTTATGCCCAAGTACTTACCACAGTTAAGCGGATAGGGATTATTCCCAAATCCGAACCTGCAACAGATGCAAAAAACAAATTTGGCAGAAATTTCACCCAGTGAGCCCAAGAAAGTTCTCTGATACTAGATGTGATGCACCTGCAACAATTAGTTAATAGAAATATGCGAAATAGCAAAAATGACAGAACTCAGAATCACTTTTATATTGATCACAGGCCACTTCGAGGGGGTAACCTCCTATGAGCAAGCTCAATACAAATAACTTCACGGTGCCTTCATAGGTCTCAACACACACTTATATACTAAGTCTAGGTGCCAATATTATGGGTCAAAACCATGGGCCACTACAAACTATGGATCAACAATACTACGGGCGACTTACAAAGCATATGCGCCAACAACAATAACATAAACTATTGATCAACAAATACTACGGGATGACTTACAAAGCATATGCATCCAACAACAATATACTAACAAAGTAAAGACATGGGTTCCTAACACATATCCGTGCAGAAGTTTTGACATTACATTTTGCTTCGCACCACGACCATCATCGCTGATTCGAACCCCATGTACCACGTTCTGACTCGTCAGATACTTGGTGGCAAGTATTCACACTGGATGGTGATACTACAAGAATTCGATCTTCTTTTCAAAAAATCCAAGTCGAAAAAGTCTTTGGTGTTTGCTGAGCTCATCTACGACCTCCCCCGTACTGATGTAAAATCTGAGCCCAATGAATCTTTTCCGGATGAGTCATTGTTTCTTATCAGTACATCTGATCCGTGGTATGGAGATATCACATTGTATCTTCAAACCTAATGTTTCAGCCTCGAATTGTCTCGTGACGGCCATTGTCGCATACGCCACCATGTAAAGTATTACCTGATCATCAGTGATACTTTGTACCATCGTGGTATCGACTCTATTCTTTGACGTTTCCTGACTCATGACAAGGCTGAACACGTTCTGAATGACTATCATGCTAGGGCATGTGGCGGTCACCTCTCTGGGATGACTATAGCCCAGAAGATTTTGCGTGCAGGATATTATTGGTCGTCTATCTTCAAAGATTGCATCGAGGCCATAAAAAAATGTCCTCCATGTCAACATTTTCATACAAAAAAGTGTGCCCATCCCACCCCATTACACCCGGTTATTGCCGTTGGCCGCTTCGCTAAATGGGGCATCGATTTCATACATTGTAAGCTTACCTCGGCTGGGGGGCATAGTTACGTCATTGCAGCCATGGACTACTTTACAAAGTGGGCCGAGGTAATTCCTACATACATGAACGACGGAGAGACCACCGTACTCTTCATGTTTAACCATGTAATAGCATGGTTTGGAGTTCCTCAAGCGATAGTTACTGACCATGGTTCTCACTTTATGAACCATATGGTTGACTAGTTGAGCGATAGATTGGATTTTCGCCATGAAAACTCAACACCATACTACCCACAGTCGAATGGACAAGTCGAGGCCATTAACAAGGTCTTGAAAACTATGGTCCAACGTATGGTGGGTATGCATAAGGCCAATTGGAATAACATGCTCTTCTCCGCACTTTGGGCTTATCGAACCTCCATTAAAACCACCACTGGATTTACTCCCTTCCAACTAGTGTATGGATTGGAGGCGGTCCTTCCTTTTAAGTGCGAGATTCCATCCCTCAAGCTTGCCATCGAACTTCTCCCAAACACTACTGTCGAGGAAGAATGCTTCCTCTACCTAGCTAAGCTAGACGAGACTCGCCGAGATGATGTTCTTGCCAATGAGGCTCATAAGAAACTCATCAAAGCGCAGTATGACAAGTCGATAGAACCTTGCACCTACAGCCAGGGAGATTTGGTCCTCACATATGACCAAACACATGATAAGCTAGGGGAAACAAAGTTTGAATCCATGTGGCATGGACCTTACATAGTGAAATGCATCTTAGAGAAGGGAGCTTATGAGGTTGAAGGCTACGACGGGATATCTTTGGGTGAGCCCCGAAATGGGCTCTACCTGAAGAGGTATTATGCCTGAATCTTTCACGCATAAGTACTTTTGTATATACTATACATGGCGTGTGTGTGTTTTTGTGTGGTGTGATGCTTTGATTTGTTGCATGTTTAGATCTTGTTTCATTTCTTATACCATGTTCTGTCTGCATGTGCAGATGGAAACGTGGTATGGATTCACGGATGGCGCCATCCAGCATACTCATAACCTTGCTTCAGAAGCTTGGGTACTCTATTCACCTACTGGAGAGCTCATCAGCTCAGGGGGAATGTGTCTAGGTTTCGCGACCAACAATGCTGCAGAATATCAAGTAGTCATTGGAACCCTAACTGACGCTATTTCTTTGGGTATGGACCATGTTGTCATCCATTTGGATTCTCAACTAGTGGTCTCTCATCTTCACCGAGTCTACGTCATCCGCGATCCCACCTCACTCCGTCTTTATAGACGAGTCTGTCTTCTGGAAAGGTCCTTCGATTCCATTCAGTACCTACACATTCCACAAGACGTTAACATAGTTGTCGACTCCATGGCCAACTTCATCTTAGATTGGTACATTGCACACACATAAGCATATTTATGAATTGTTAAAAGTAGACATAACATGTAAATAACTCATTCTATAAGAAAACACAAACAAGATCACACCATTCATCCATCTAAAAAATAGAATGTATAAATCGCCGGAATGTCTCTCTCTCTCTATATATCATCATAAAAAGTAGTGCTGGTACAAAATCTGAAGCACGATGACTTTCAGTGAGTCTCTACAAAATATGAAGCCTCGTAGCTTTCAGTACGTACAAAAATATAAGGCCTCTAAGCTCTCAGTACATGATAACAACGTTAGGCCTAGCGCCTGGCATGTACACCCCTAGGTCTAACATCTCTAGCCTGCTGAGTGTGGAAAAAATCAACTTCTCTCGCAACCCTGCGAAGCAGTGCAGTTGCTCCAACCGTATACACCTGCATGGGCTGTGGTACCTCATCTACCGTCGGCTCAGGAACAACTAACATCAACCCACTCAGGTTCGCGTAGACTCCATCCATCTCTGGGATGGCAGCATGTATGGCTGGAGCCATGACTGCTCCCTCTCCTCTCTCTCTCTCCTTACAAGAAGAGAGACTCCTACTGGTCATACGGGGCCCACATTTGCACACTCATGTTGTTAACTTTTCAGCACTATAACAAAAAACTCATAAATACAAAAAACTAAAATACAAGGGTTATTGTTCTTACCTATGTATCCCCATGCTACTCCCTCAAGCAGTGCCAAGTCTGGGTCATCTCTGTAGTCTGTACCATTGTACGCGTAATCCTCTACCATAATCAACTGGCCCTCTAGCCAGCTGAAGAACTCAGCACCATATGAAATGATAGGGCCCCCACCATGTCAGGCCATCACCTCTATCCATCTAGCCATGTGAGGATCTCGAGGATCCCTATCATCCAATGGCACCTGCGGGCGTAGAAGGGGAACCTGCTCCAATAAGAACGAGATCACTATCGACCCGTAGTCGAACTGTTTGAGCTCTCCCCGCCGACACTTGGTCAGCTAAGCTCGCATGTTCGTAAGGAGTCCCTCGCAACAATTGAAGATCTTCGGAGACATACAGTCCTCCGCATATAGCATCTGAGACCGAGTAGCCAAGTGAGGAGCCTGACTCCCTTTTATACTCGTAATGGTGAATAGAATGACATGAAATAGACACTCTCTCACATCGTTTATGGGAATCTTCCCACTAGAGGCAGGAGCGTGAGGAATGCAGTGCTGTACGATCATGTCCTCCACGGTCCGATCACTTCCCCGTGATCCAGTAAGAATCACATTGTCCCCCCTTCAGGACAATCCAGTCAAAAGGTAGATGTCCTTAACATCTATAGTAAGTACGTGCTTGCCTAGCACAAAATAGTGTTGAGCTGCATCCCAACACCTGAGCATATGCGTCAACAGGGGGATTTGGCCTCTCATGCCTTGGATCTCGAAGAAATTTAGAAGACCATAGTCCCTCAGTTCCGTCACACACAATGGATTGTTTGAAATTTGCATATCAACTGCCTCATGCTCCCATTCACGCCACTCCAAGACCATTTTGGCTGCTTGTAACCTGCCAAAAGGAGAGTTTAAACATTGTTAATATTCACTCCAACCACTGAAAGGTATTTTTTGGGTCTAGGATTATTGGTTGGGTTGGACGTTTCCACCGTTGCACCCTATCATTTATGACAGTGCGACGTCGTCGCAGTCCACCTTTGCGGGATTTGCAATGACCCAGTTTCGTCGCAGTTCCCGTAAGGGCCACCTATGACGACCCGAAGATGCAATAGCCCTCCACAGATCCACTCAAAACCCAAAAAAATGAACAAAAATTAAAAAATGTAAACCACTACGATTATGCTGGATGAAGTTTAGTGTTACCTGCTCCAGACGGTGGGTGAAATGGTCGCTCGTAGCTCCCGGGATCGACAAGTGAAGTTTTGGCTCCAAATGGCACTTCTCCTCCCAAATCTGGCAAATTAAACAATGGTGACTCTATTTGACCCATTTTTCTATTTATAGACAAAAGGAATATTCTCTTTTCAAATATTTGATGCCTTTAGGTCATTTGTTATGGTTTAAATCATTTTTTATCACATTTGAACGCTTGGTTGACCATTTGACCTAGTTTTCGAGTGTACAGGAGTCATTAAGTGTCGTTTTACATCGCTTTCGCGTTGGAACTATCATCTCAGGTATGAAAACTCCTTTTGTATTTTTCCATTACCTTTTCATTCATTAGATTGTAATTATTTAATGATAATGAGCTTACTCTTTGTTCTTTCTCGTGCTCTTGAAACCATGAGAATAAGTTACCGAGTTACGATTTATCACTTTTTCAGGCTCGTTAAACTCCTACGGAAAAGGAACCCCCCTAGAGTCTATCTTTAAGCTCTTTTCAGGCTCTTGAAACATGAAAATATTGCCAAGCGAACTTGTCGCGTTCATGCTTGAATGGTCGTCTGCCTGGTCATAGTTTACCCCTTTTTCGGACCAGGGGGCACTACTTACAAAAAAGGTATACTCCAACCAATCATGACTGGAAGAGTCCTCTCTCATGTTGTTTTACCTTTTTCGGGTGATGAGGCTAACTTTACAAAAAAGGACGGTTGGAGTCTTCTTTAGTTCTTTTCAGACTCTCTAAACATGAAATGACGACCGAGTTTACCTTCTATGGACTTGTTAAACTTTTACATTGAAGGGCCCACCATGGGACAAACCCCTCCTATCCCAAGTTCGGAAAATATTTGGAATTGGACTCATCTATGAGATGAGCTATATCGAGCATCTGGTTACCCTCATCAAGCTCGTAAAAAACACATGAGGCACTCATCATTCATGATGGGGAAAAAGGAAATCTTTTATGTTATACCCTTTATAAGTGGCAGTACATAGTCATTTCTTGAACATGGCACTCATTTGCATTTGCATACTGCACTTGGATCATCCGTTTGTCCTCGAGTTTCACCTATTTCCTGAGTCTTGTTACTCATTTGAGTCATTCAAAGAACGCTTCAGTCGTCAGTTGCATTAGGAATTGGTACCATAACTTGTCGAGTCAATACTGCCAAGGCATGCCATGCCCATGTTCAAGAATACTCTCACTATTCATGATCTGCAGTCAGTACACCTTCCATCATGTCTATCTACTATGAGTCAATCTTGCATGTTACTGTACCATCCTATCTGCTATATACATCCTTTGTCATGTTTTGTGTCGATTGTGGGGGATTCACGATGGCCCTCCTTAGACGGAATCATCCTTGTCGACTTCAACACATCATCCAAGGAATGAATCTAGAAACCAACCAAGTACCTTGGCCTTGCATGCCTCAATGGCAGGTTACCTCGCTTTCGACATGAGTTTACATCATTGACTCTTGATCGAAATATTTCATCTGGCGTTCGACTTCAACTCATTTATTCACGTTTGATGATATGTACTGTGATACCTTGGTAATCATTGACATCAATGGTGATATCCCTCGCACTTGTTAACGGTATACATCAATGACCGATAATCAAGTGGTTTCTACCATGTTCGACGTTAAGACATTTGTAATCACATGGATAGATTCGTATCATTACAAGTTCAGCTTGAAGACCCTGGGGAGTCATGTTTTACCTAGGTTGCGATGTACTTTGTATTGAGTCATGTCACACGGATCCACATTTGTATTGGTCGTGGCTGTGTTACCATCTCATCATGGATTTACACTTGTGTCTAGTAGCCATGATTTTGTTCAATCGGTCATTACTACCATGGATCTGCATTGTATTGGTCGGCATCCATGTTGTACGTCATATGAGATTGTGTACTCAGAGCTAGTTGTACTATAGCAGTGTCCTTTGTCCGACAATCCATTTCCATTCATTCTATCAATGCATTTCACCTGTCCAAATTTCAACAGCTTCATGCTTTGGGGGGAATTCTATTACACCTAAAATCCTACCATCATGAGATTCAGTGTATACATCCCTAAAGTTTCATTGGCTAATTCATTAACTTGTAAGAGATGCCATTGCATTCATGCTAGGTTTTGAGAGGTCGTCGTAGGTTGCACCCATTCTCGAAGCTTGCTGACTTGGATCCTTATCCCTGACCTCTAGGGAGAGCTGGCACTTGGTTCCTAACCTCTTGGGAGGATCCCCTAGCTCTCTCCTACCATATCTCAACCTATCCTATCCATACCCTATCCACTTAGTCCTATATAAGTGAAGCTCTACCCCTCTCCAAAAGGAGGAAGTCTATAGTGTCTACATGCTGGTGAAATCATCATTGTGAGATCTCTACTCATCTATTGAGAGACTCACGCTTCCTTGGGAGGATATGGCATTTGGCTTGGATGGAGAAGGGCTGCTTCGTTAAGCTTTGCTTGTAGTCATTCTTCTATGTACTTTCCCTATATTTACAATAATATAAATGCTTTCCACCAATATTGTTGTGTTGATAGTATTGTGTAGTTTACCTACTTAACTGTTTACTTAGATCTATTATTGTATAGATACTCTTTACTTGTTTGCATTGTTCTGTGTATCTTGACAGGTCTTGCGGCTGAGATCTGACGACCGCAAGGCGTGGAGCAACATCCAGGAGAAAGGACTACAAGTTCAAGGTAAGACATCTAGTGACTCGATCCTTAATTAGATCTAGGAAAGTAGTTTATAGTCTGTACTATTTGTTCTAGAATCACATTGAGCTAGGGACATTCGGCTCGCGTCCGCTCGAGTGGATTGTCCGTCAAACAGCTAGGATCTGTTTTGAGACATCATCTTTAATGAATAGTAGTGTTTGAAGCTGGATTTTGGGCAGAGATTCTTGTGTCATTCTCCTTACAGTCTATTTACTTCTTTTCTCTTACGTGGATGTGTTTCTTTCTCTGTTATTTAATTATGTCAATGCTTTTTCATGCTTGGTCTAGTGTAGCATTTGAATGGGATTCACATTGATTGTGCCCTGTTCATTTCATTCCAGGCATTTCACAATCAACCTCTACTAAAATTGGTGTAGAATTCATTATTGCATGCTCTACATCGATGGACTGTTTCTATCTTCTTCCTTATCATCAAATTAAAAGCTCTTTGACTGTGAATAGGTGGCTACCTTGCCTGTGTTTGGATATCTCATGCAACAGCGTTGTAAATTTGTTTATGTGTTGTGTTTGACTCCATTACCCAATGTTTCTCCTATGATTTTGTTAGGATATTCCTATACTCCATCCTAGTCCCACCAGTATTTTGATCATTTACATTTTCAGTCATGCATGTACCTTTAGGGTTTGCATGCATTCTAGAGTTTGCATGCATTTTGCATGCATCCCAGTCATCAGTCCAGCACCTAGCCCTTAGTTAGCCAACCCCCAGGAGCTTCTCACTATTCAGTTTTTGCCCTCCAATTGCTTAATGCGCCCTTCTTCCTTGATTTTAGGGAGCAACTCGCCCTTCTTCACCTACCAGCCCAGTTGTCACTCAGTTACACTCAGTTACACTTAGTTACATTGAGTTACACTCAGTTACACCTACCAGAGTTAGTTTGACTGATGGTTGACAGTTACTTGAGCATTGATGAATCCACTGATGATGATGAAGACTTCCAGTTGCGCTCCGATGATCATGAGGACACCTAGTTGTGCTCCGATGACACTCTATTGATCTTATGATCACTCTGAGAGGCTATTTCGAATTGCCACCTTAGGCATTCGAATCCTCTCTACCATTGTACTATTTATTTGTCCATACTATGATTAATTAATTAGTGTGTGTGAAGTATTATTGCTTCTATCTGAGTTCTACTGTACCATATTATTTTGTTGCTCATTATACTGTATTGTTCACTCTTCTTCTATTTTCCTGCTTAATCATAATTACTCTTGTGAGGTATACATCAGCTCTTAGATCTGCTATGAGGATTTTCACATGGTATCAGAGCATGTTGAGAGTATTGTTTATCTCCATTCTTGAGAGTTTTTTGCAGGTTATTACCCAGATTTCGAGTGCAGCAGTTGCAGCAGTTTCTGCATTTTTGCAGCAGTAGCAGTTGCAGTTATTCCACATTGTTTTTGCAGGTCGTCTACAGCTTCAATGTATCCTGAATTAGAATAAATCACTCATCTTTCTCTATTCAACTATGATGAATGGAAACCAAAAATAATAGCATATTTAAAAAGCCATGATCTCTTTGATTGTTATTTTGAAAGAGAGTTCGAATCCTCTGATGAGAAGATTGACTGGTTGAATAAAGGTGACATGCAGATTGGAAGAATGAAGCTTACTATGCTGGATTACATATTGCTCCCAATCATTATTGATATTGAAACTCCAAAAGAGCTATGGGCTCACCTGGATGAAAAATTTGGCAGAAAGAATGAAGGATTTGGTCCAAACCCCTTCAAAATAAAGCAAAGTGATGCATTCGCTCCTCTTGATGGTCTCTCAGATCATGAACCAGTATCATCTCATATTGAAGTTGTTGACAAAGAACTTGTAGATTCTCCACTCATGCTCAAACTTTCTTCTCTTTCTGTGCCAGCTCACACTCTAGATATTACAGAAGGTCCTAAATCCTCTCTTGCACCAAAGTCTGTTGGTTTGCATCATGATCACATGATTATTTCAGAGGTCAAAACAGCTTTTGAAGGTAATGCATTCGCTCCTCTCCAGCTATCTCCTCTTTTATACTACTTTATGATCATATTCCATGCTTTCAGAAGGTCATTGAAGAATATGGCCATTGCCATTCGCTTGGGATAATTTCTCATGCATCTATTGGTTTTGATCTCACCTCTCATGGTTCAAAGGAGATCTCAAGAAACCATGATTCAAGTCTTGGATCTAATTTGGATTCTAAGCAATTACTGCTTGGGATAATTTCTCATGCATATGATAGTTTTGATCTCACCCCTGCTGGTTCAAAGGAGATCTCAAGAAACTGTTTTTTAAGTCTTAAATCTAATTTTGATTTCAAGCAAACATGTAATAGTTATTTTTGGCATAATCTCACCCATGGTGGTTCGAAGGAGAAGACAAAAGACTATATGCACTTTCACAGATTTGATCCTACCTCAGCTGATTCGAATCACAGGTTCAAGGATCATTCTCATACTGTTGGATTTGTTCTCATCACATTCGATCTGAAGAGCAAGTACAATCACATGCTTTTTGAGCATGATCCACTTCTTCCCAAGAAGAATATACCTCCAGACATATGACCAAGCATCACACATGCTTGAATTTGGAACATTTATTTTTATGTGTGCCTTACAATCTATTTTTTGAGGAGGGGGTATTTTTCCCATGAAAATTTCCCACTTCCTTAGTTTATTGATTGTTATTATTCATTGTATTGGGTGACCTTTGGTCTTAGTTACCAGGGCCCAGGATGGATTAAGGGGGGGTGTTAGGATATTCCAATACTCCATCCTAGTCCCACCAGTATTTTGATCATTTACATTTTCAGTCATGCATGCACCTTTAGGGTTTGCATGCATTCTAGGGTTTGCATGCATTTTGCATGCATCCCAGTCATCAGTCTAGCACCTAGCCCTTAGTTAGCCAACCCCCAGGAGCTTCTCACTATTCATTTTTAGCCCTCCAGTTGCTTAATGCACCCTTCTTCCTTGATTTTAGGGAGCAACTCGCCCTTCTTCACCTACCAGTCCAGTTGTCACTCAGTTACACTCAGTTACAGTCAGTTACACTCAGTTACAGTCAGTTACACTCAGTTAAACTTAGTTACACTCAGTTACACTTAGTTACAGTCAGTTACACTCAGTTACACTTAGTTACATTGAGTTACACTCAGTTACACCTACCCGAGTTAGTTTGACTGATGGTTGACAGTTACTTGAGCATTGATGACTCCACTGATGATGATGAAGACTTCCAGTTGCGCTCCGATGATCATGAGGACACCTAGTTGTGCTCCGATGACACTCTATTGATCTTATGATCACTCTGAGAGGCTAATTCGAATTGTCACCTTAGGCATTCGAATCATCTCTACCATTGTACTATTTATTTGTCCATACTGTGATTAATTAATTAGTGTGTGTGAAGTATTATTGCTTCTATCTGAGTTCTACTGTACCATATTATTTTGTTGCTCATTATACTGTATTGTTCACTCTTCTTCTATTTTCCTGCTTAATCATAATTACTCTTGTGAGGTATACATCATCTCTTAGATCTGCTGTGAGGATTTTCACAGATTTGTCTTACCAAACTTTAAAACCAATTATTCCATCAGAATTTTGACCTTCTCAACCTACTTTGATTGAATAACTTGATCTAGAAGGCTAGTATGTTTATCATTGATTATTTTTCAGTCTTTCTATCAAATCTGTGTATTTTCTCATGGGTGCAAGTTTATTGATCATTTCCAGTCTTTCATAGATTTTAAGAGAGATCCCTCTCTTTTTGTGTTGGGTCAGTAGCACAAGCTAAAGTGGTTAGTGGTTACCCTGATTTTGCCTCTCTACAACCTTGGGGTACATTTTGGGTGTTAACAAATTGGCACCGTTGCCGGGGAACGAGAGTCTTATTGTCCCTGGGCATATGACAAAGTTCAGATCTGAATGTTGATGTTGAACAACAGTCAGACATTGAGAAGGTTGTATCATTCACCTGACGATTCCACTCATCAAGATTTCAGTATGAAGGTGACTCCACTGGGAGGATTGGTGACTCCGTGTCAGAATGTTGAAGGTTTCATGGCGACTCCACTATTAGAGAGCTTCAAAGTTTGAAGTGCTGATTTAGTTTCCTCATTAGGTCAAAATGACAGGGTATGTTGTAAATCCTGCTTCTGTTGAGCGTTTTAAATAATATTTTGATATGTATGATGATGTTGAAATCGAAGAAGCTTTCTCGGTATTTTTACCCAGATATTTGAAGGCATGTAAATGTTCTTATGAAGATAAGATTAGTTGTTTAAGGGAGTTTGCTGAAAAACTCAATGGAGATCTTGAATCCCTACAAAATCAGATTTAGTCCCAAGATTTTCACCTGTCTTTTGAGAAGTACTTGCAGCCGCCTCTAGATGTCAACATGGGAGAATGTTTCGCGTCTAGAGATGAGTTTTATTATCCAAAACCATATATGCAAGTAGAAGACACATATGAGGAGTCAATGTGTGATGACCGAGTTATAAACTATTGTGGGAGGCAACCAAACATCAGTGATTTTTATGACCCTGTTAATGAATACATGGAAAGGTTTTTCAGTTTGAATTTGCATCCATGTTTTCAGTTTGAAAATGAAAAGAATCATTGCTGTCCTATGATGCCATATCCTTTTTCATTGGCTGATTTCAACAAAAGTGGAGTCAAATTGTTCAACCATTTGATGGATTGGATCTACTGGCATTTTTGTGTTACCTGATTGAGAAAATAAGTTTGGAATCTTAGAGTAGGTAGCTAGTCTAAATAAGCTCACAGTGAGCATCTCTTTCAGCCAGTCTTCTGAATGTACAGTCCAGTTTTGGGTTTTGGCTTCAAGCATTTTCAGTTTGCAGCATGTACAGTTTTAGTTCAGATTTAAAGTTTTCTGTCAATGTTCAGTTTCAATTTTTAGTTCAAAAAATTTTAGTGTATTTTCATCTTAAGATATCAGTTCAGATTTGGAGAGTGAGTGTTTAGTTTACAGTATGACAGATCAATATTTGGTTTGAGTAAGGGACAACTCAGTTGCACCTCGCAGTAAAATTTCCAACAGTTTTTCCCTAGTTGTTTTCAGCATGCTAAATCTCCAAGTATCCTACACCAAGAAAAAAGAGGAGTAAGACAAAAGGAAAGGAGGATTAAAAGGAAGACTTTGAACAAATAAAAGAAAGAAAAGGGCATAAATGACAGGAGGAGTAACATAGTAAAAAGAAGAAAAGGTGGCAAAGGGATTCATGTATGGCCTTGTAAAATAATCTTTGGCCTTTTAGCCAAATTTCGCTTTCGGCCCTGTGTAGAAGCTTTTGTGTATATTGTTAAGATTTTTCACCAAAATATTGGCCAGCTAGAAGGCCAAGTTCCACGACCTGTAGCTATGCATACAACAACAGTCCAAGCGCTAAGCTCACTTAGGAGCTTACCTTCTTTTGTTCCTTCGTATATGAAATAAGTTATAGTGTATATAAATGATAAATGCACTTCTCACCTTCTGCATGTGGGATAATTCCCAGAGGTAAAACTGAAAAAAGCGCAAAGTTTGGGGCAAACTATTTTTATTTGCATATTTTTTCTATGTCAGTATATAACGCCACACTGTCCCCTTGAAACACCGAAATCCTGTCTAATCATGCTGGCTAAATGAAGAACCAACACATTGGTCCAAGGATGGAGAGCTCGTGTTAGCAAAATTTTGGTTCATATAAGAATTCGCTGATGTTGAGGTTATTAAAATATTTCACCAAAGGGCGGTCCGAAGACCAAACTCTAGCTATAGCATGCCCGCAAATCACAACACAAATGTTTCCACGCCTTTGTTTGTCTATAGTGGACTTGGCGAAATGTGGGTCATTGACTCGATCGGTGAGATTCCAAGGCAAGTGCGCAACTATCCAAGCGAAGGTTCGGGTGACAACAAGGCTCAGCTCATAATCTCTCTATGCAGCATATGTCACACTCCGCACGACGAGTTAGCAAGGAGCAAATTGGAGATGTCCATGGAACCACTGACAAAGACGACGAGGATGTCTTCTTTGATGATGAGTCTGCAGAAGTAGTTGTCCATCTCTCCACGTGGGAGAAGAAGATGAAAGTAGACAATTGAAAAATACAGTGTTTACAAATCCTACTAGTTGGCTCTCCAAGACGAGGGAGCTAAAGAATCGCCACCTACATTTCTTGTTTCTTCTCCCACAGATAGATGATAACTAAATAAATAGCATGGTGACCTCGGCTACTACTGATGGCAATAATGAAAGTGATGAGGACATCGTGGTAGGAGAAGATGAGGAGATAATGGGTACTTCTACTTCCAATAGCTCATTTGCAGCAACCTTTGATACGGCATTTTGTGATGACTCACCACAATCTACTAATTTAGTTGAGGATCTGTCATTGAAATTGGATAAGGTTGGCATATCAGATAATTCATCTCCATTTCAGTATGAAGAAAGAATTCTGGGCAGGTGTTTTGTTAAAGCTCCAGACTGGGTGATATAAAGGGATGTTCTTTCTGGTGAGAATGTAGAAAAGTAGCAGGCTGGACGACACGCCTGGAGTTGTTGTCGCTTCAAAATATGGTTGTAAGGCTCGACCAATGCCATAACTGTTGTTGAATCTCTGATATACATCGACAAGTGGCTACAAAATATGCGAGAGATTGTCTTTCCAGAGCAGTCGAGAAAATCTAGAATGCTCAGATTTTCAAAAGCAATCTAACGTTGATTTTCTTCTTCTACGTGATTGTTTTATTGTGGATATATCTTAATCGTGTTTCAAACCTTGTGCTAGATACCAAGGTGTCTCCGCAAAGGTCTAGGGAATATGCTGGTGTCGGGGGAGTTGAGCTCATAGAGACTTTTGAAGGATTTCTCGTCTGTCTGTTATCCATCGAAGTTGGCAGTGTAACAAGAGTAGATATATGGAAATGTTGTGTTTGCTTTTGGCTTAAGCTGAAAGGGGAGACCGTGCCTCTCTGAGCCTATTATCATAAATTCGGTAGAAATAAACGATGGAGGATAGAACATCTCCAGGTTACTCAACAAATTTTATCGATAAGGTTTCCAACACTTATGGACCATTTCGAGCCATTAAAGTCACTCTTGAATTTGGCATGATGGATAAAATAGATCCCGCGGGTTTGTTGACATCACTTTGATAGATGTGGAGAAGGATATTACAAAGATGAGAGCACTCGAGCCAAATGCTTCTCAGTTACTTTGGACTAAAGCATATAGTAAGAAGTTAGGCATTTTGAGAAGTGTTTTTAATCTGATCGAAATGTATGGCTTGCAATGTGATACTTTCAAAGCCAACATGTTGAAGAAAATATGGGAAAAGTGCCACAAATCAGGGTTCCATGACAAGAGATTCTATATGGCAATATGCTCCAAATTTTCCTCTGCAGAGTATATTCAAAGGTATTAATGCCAACAAGTTGCCAATATGTCAAAGAGTGCACGAATTCAAATGTAAAAAACCTCAATGAGTTGTCAGTTTCATATTTCATTCAAAATGCAGAGAATATTCATTGTCCCACCGATCGTGCAAATACTAAAAGCTGAAGTGATTCACTGCATTCAAAGACTCAGACGATGTTTTTAACTCAGAAAGAAATGAAAGAGGTGGTTATGTAGAGATGTTGGCTTTCTCGATTTTGGAATTTAACTGTGTGCCATGGAATGCATGCAGAGGTCGCCGACTCCCTAATGAGATCCCCTGAAAGATTTTCGTGAGTACACTTGGAAACAACAAAAAGAGTTCATATATATTTTAAAAGAAATACATCTGCCAATAGAAACAGTTGGATAGTCTTTTTGTAGTTGTTTTGAAAGGACCTCGAGTTCTTAATTAACAGTCAAAGATTTCCAGATAGACAAATCTTACTTTTTCAACATTGGCATAAAGGTAATCAAACAAACCTCACATAATGCTGGAATGTTGGATTTAGAGACGTCTAATTACAATAATTAAGTTGGACATACGTGCATTATGATTATGATATCAAATACTGTCCTAAGATTACATTTATGTAATGATTAAAAAAAAAAAAATGCCAAACAATGTGATTAATTAAGTCATGGCATTATACGTATTTAAATAAAGTTTTGGATACAAATACATATAGAATAATGTTAATCAATTATAATTGTTAATGGACCGATTATAGTTGATTAAAATAATAGTAGTAATAAATTTGAGCTAAATAAGGAAATCAGAATTTATTCTGATTTATTTCAGTTTTTTCTGAAGTTTCCCGATTTCAAGATTTTTATAAAATCGGAAATTCCAGATTTCTTTTCAGACTTGTTTCCCAAGTATTAGCTAAATTTCAGCAGCCCTAGGATTAGAATTTTTCTTTGGCACTGCTATAAAAGGGCTGAGTCTCCAAGGCTTGCAATCATCCAGAAAAATTGTCTGCTCCATTTGAAGACAGGATACTCTCCAGAGAAAAGGATTGCAAGTTCTTGGAAGGATTCGAGAGCCAACAACTCAAGTCAAGACCAGGAGCGTATCAACCCAGAGCCTTGGAAGCTGTCCGCAGCCTTTGAAGATGGAAAGTAAGTTCCGCTGTGCATTAAGCTTGATTTCTAAGTTCCGCTGTGCATTAAGTTTAATTTCTTGCATAGGAGCAGATCTTGGTTAGGGTTTAAAGTAATTAGTCATACCCACAAGTAAAACCCATCAATTGGTATCAGAGCCTCCCTTATGTGAGAATTGCAGTTTGAAATCCAAGTCTCCATGGCTGAAATTGCTGCGTGTGATCCCCTGAGTATGAGATGTGTTTTCTATGAAATGCTGTGTGTGGAAACGATTATGAAGTATTGATTTTTTAATTCTTTTGTAATCTTTGTTTGGTGCTTGATTTTGAGATCTGGGGAATTAATTTTATTCTCTTATAATCGCTGATGGAAAGAGGGATGTACACCACGATCTCAAATTGGGTGGATGCAACGTTGCCTAGTTTAAATGAGTTTTATTGTGGGCACGATTCAGATCTGGAAACCCATGTTTATGCTTTGTTTTTTTAAGTGCCACAAAATCAGATCGGGCAGCCTACGTTTATGTTTTTCTGATATGAGTTTTACTGTGCCACGAAATCGGATTTGGTAACCCGTGTTTATGCCTTGCTTGAATTTAATCTTTATAAGTGCCAGGATTCGAATCCAGTGGTCACAGGATAGCTAGGTTTACGCCTTGCTGGAAGTTGATCTTTATAAGTGCTTTGATTCAGCTCTTGTGGTCACACGATAGCTAGTGTTTTTCCTTTGTTTGAAATTTAATTTTTATACATGCCACGATTTCAATCTGCTGGTTGAAAGATAGTTTGGAATTTGTTCTTGGCAACCCTATTTTCTAAATTATGCCCATGAATCGATCTCGCGATAGCTTGGTTCTTGTACTTGTCACGATTCAGAAGGAAATTGATCCAGGATATTAGCTATGGCAGGAATATGGTTTTATTTTAAACTTTGTTGTCTTGTATGCCACGATTTCAGAAGGATAACTCATCTAGGGTTTAGCTATGGCTGAATATTGTGCATTTTTTTTAAACTCTGTCTTTTATGCCGCAAACTTCAGAAAAGGAAATCGCTCCGGTGATTAAATGATGGCTGGGAATTGTTCGTATTTTCTTTATCTTTGCGATTTTGTTTCCCCCTTATGCCTGTTAACGATCTGAAGCTGAATTGCTATTTTATCTCTGCAAAACGATCTGAAGTTCAAATGCTTTTCTCTATGAAATCTATGCATAACGATCATAAGTTCAACGTTCATTTATGTTTGTGCTATAAGTTGTAGAGATGTTAGAAAGTCACCTTATAGTTGTCTGGTATATGCATTTGTTGTGTTAGATATTAGTTCCAGATTGTAGTCACCATAATGGTTGTAGTGAGGACTGACCAGACAACTACCTGCTATGATATTGGTTCAGTATTTAAACTGACTTCATTTATGCAAGTAACGTAATGGTGGATTTAAGTCAGAGCTTTTGTGTGTTTTGCTACTCTTACACTGATTACTAGAAAGACATATATTATAAATAACTTTCTATACTGTCTGCCTGAAAATGGCAATCTTAAGTTTAGTATTTCTGAATGTGATACTTTCTTTTAGAGATGTTAATATTTTACTTGAACAAGCACATATTATCAACTGTTAAGTTAACAAATAAGGGTGATGATTTTAGGTATAATTTTGGAATCTAACTAAAGGCGTTTTATGTATACATGTGTTGTTTTCGCATGAGTCAAGCATTGATGTTCGCAAAACGAACCGCTCTGTGTAAGACGATTGCAAGGATGACTCATGACAAGCTCAATGGACGTGGGTGTTAGCTTTCCCAAAGGAGGGTTGGCACCTGCTAAGTTGTTTGGTGCATAAGGGTGATGTATAACAAATAAGTTGCAACACACATATGCTGGCAATGTCTAGAAAAGCATTTGGGGCTTGGTGCACCAGGTCCATTAGTGACCTGCCTTCCCCACTTGACTGGCCTGGTCGTTAGCAAATGGATATGTCAATCTGGCCCAAAGGCGGAAAAGAAAATAAGGTAATGATTGCGCCCAAAGGTGTTTTTCATTATTGAGTGGTGTTTTGGCTAAAAGATTCAATGGAGCACATAATTTAATTTGGGCCTTTAGATGGATTTTAGAATTATGATTAAAGATCAAATCGTGATGCATAATATCTAATTTTTCCTTTTGTTCTTCAATTTTCAGATCTAAACATAATGTCAAGTCTAAGTCAAATTAAGCCCCTCATGGGGAACAATTTCAAACAGTGGGAAGAAAAGCTGAAATTAGTCTTAGGGATCATGCAATTGGACACTGCACTGAGATTTGATCGCCCCAAGCCCAATAAAGAGGGTGAAGAAACTCCCCAAGAGAAGGCTGATATTGATAGATGGGAGCATTCAAATCGCATGTGCATAATGGTGATGAAGCAAATGATCCATGAGACTTTTCGGGGCATAATACCTGATACAGAGACTGGTGCTATTAAATACCTTAAGGCCCTTGAAGAGAAATTCACAAAGAGTAAAAAGACTGAAGTTAGTACACTCTTTGTGAAGTTGGCAACAATAAAATACAAGGGAAAAGAAGGGGTTAGAGAGCATGTTATTGAGATGACAAGACTGCAACGTGCCTTGAAAGGGCATAATTATGACATCTCTGATGAAGTTCTCATTGAGTTCATTTTTCTGTCTCTCCCGTCCAACTTTAGTCAATTCAAGATGACTTATAATTGTCAAAAAGGGACGTGGACACTACCTGAGTTTGAGGCTCAGTTGGTGCAGGAGGAAGAGAGACAGAAAATGACTAAGGGGGAAAGTGCTCATGTAGTAACATCTAATACTAAGGGTAAAGGCAAGAAGCGCAAGTTTGTTGCCAAGGTAGCTGCAAACAATGCCGCGCAGAAAAGCAAGAAGGAAGATACTTCTGCGAAAGCAGAAGAAAAGAACTGTTTTTTCTGCAAAGCGTCAGGACATACAAAGAAATTCTGCACTAACTATCATGCATGGTTGGCAAAGAAAGGTATGTCTCTTGCTTTAGTTTGTTCTGAACTTAATTTAAGTTCTGTATCTAGATATACTTGGTGGATAGATTCAGGTGCAACGACTAACATCAGTATGTCGATGCAGGGTTGCCTAAGCCATCGTAAGCCAAGTGAGGCGGAGCGCTACGTTTACGTAGGAAATGGCAACAAAGTAGAAGTGAAAAGCATAGGAAAATTTAGATTATTATGTAAGACAGGATTTTATTTAAGTTTTGATGCTTTAGTGGTTCCATCTTTCAGAAGGAACCTAATTTCTGTATCTTATTTGGACAAAAATGGTTATGTATGTTCATTTGGTGATGGAAATTTCAGTTTGTGTCAAAATTCTAAGCTTCTTGCTTCTGGTATCCTGTCTTCTTATGATAATATTTATTTTCTAGATATAGACACTTCACATTCAGAGGCACTGCATGTAGATAATAGAAAACGTAAATTAACTTGCGAGAAATCTCCAACATTATGGCACAAGCGATTAGGACATATCTCTATGAAAAGGATAGAACGTCTTGTGTCTAATGATATTCTCCAACCTTTAGATTTTACAAACTTAAGTGATTGTGTGAATTGTATAAAGGGAAAACAAACTAATAAACGTAAGTATGATGCAAAAAGATGTAATGATGTCTTAGAATTGATTCATACGGATATCTGTGGTCCTTTTCCAAAGGCTACAAGAAATGGTCACCGTTACTTTATCACATTCATAGATGATTATTCAAGATATGGTCATATTTACTTAATAAAAGAAAAGGCGGAAGCATTAGACGTGTTCATAAAGTTCAAAACGGAAGTTGAGTTACAACTTAACAAACGTATAAAGTCCATTCGTTCTGATCGTGGTGGTGAATACTACGGTCGTTATGATGGATCAGGAGAACAACGTCAAGGTCCCTTTGCAAAATACTTAGAGGAATGCGGAATTGTGCCTCAGTATACGTTGCCAGGTTCGCCTGCAATGAATGGTGTTGCTGAACGGCGAAATCGCACCCTTAAAGACATGGTGAGAAGTATGATTGCTCGTACAACTCTACCTAAGAATTTGTGGGGAGAAGCCTTAAAGACTGCAGCATACATACTTAATAGAGTGCCTACTAAAGCAGCTAACAAGACCCCTTACGAGTTATGGGTTGGGCACAAGCCTAGCTTGAATCATTTGAGAGTTTGGGGATGTCCATGTGAAGCTAGGCCTTATAAGCCAAATGAAAAGAAACTGGACGAAAGGACCATTAGTTGTTACTTTATAGGCTATTCTGAACGATCTAGGGGATACAAATTCTATAATCCAACAGAACATACAGTTTTCGAGTCAGGAAGTGCGAAATTTTTTGAGGATAATGAGTTTGTGGGGGGAGATATGACAAAAGATAGTATTTTTGAAGAAGAAGAGACGAATGCGAATGAGACTATGGACCAAAGTCCTGGTTTTGTTCAAATTCCGATTGCGTTTAGAAATACATCTTCTGACAATATGCAAACTTCATCATCACAAATAACTCAGTTAGAAACTCAACTTGGAATAGAGAACACAAATGGACCTGAACCCAACCCAAACCCTGACATTGACATGACAAATGTTGATGGCCTAGGGCCTATGGGAGATTCAGAAATTGATAATGATGTTCCTCCTCCTATTGAAGATCAAGTTGTAAATGAACCTCAATAAAATCTAGTACCTGTGCCAATTAGGAGGTCTACTAGAGAGAAAAGATCTACACAATCTAAGGATTATGCATATCTTCAAGAACATGAGTTTGACATTGGCATGTTTGAAAATGATCCTGTTAATATCAAACAAGCTATGGAAAGTTCTAACTCTCAAATGTGGATTAATGCCATAAATGAAGAGATGAAATCTATGTATGACAATGACGTTTGGGATATCGTTCCGTTGCCTAAAGACAAGAAACCCGTTGGTTGCAAATGGATATTTAAGACTAATTGGGATTCTAAAGGCAATGTTGAAAAATACAAGGCACGTCTTGTTGCGAAAGGTTTCACACAGAAAGAAGGCATTGATTATAAAGAGACTTTCTCTCCAGTTTCATCGAAAGACTCTTTAAGGATTATATTGGCACTTGTAGCACATTATGATTTAGAACTTCATCAGATGGATGTAAAGACGGCGTTTCTCAATGGTGACATTGATGAAACAATCTATATGAAGCAGCCAGAGAACTTTGTATCAGGTGATGCAGGGTCTATGGTTTGCAGACTTAAGAAATCTATCTATGGGATAAAACAAGCATCTCGACAATGGTATCATAAATTTCACAAAGTTGTTAGCTCTTTTGGTTTTGAGTCTAACATAGTAGACGAATGCATATACCTTAAGTTCTGTGGGAGTAAATTTATTTTCTTGGTTTTATATGTAGATGACATATTGCTTGCCAGTAACGATAAGGACATGTTGCATCAAACTAAGAATTTTTTATTTAAGAACTTTGAAATGAAAGATCTTGGTGATGCATCATTTGTTCTAGGGATTGAAATACTTAGAGATAGATCTCAAGGTATTCTAAGGTTATCCCAGAGGAACTATATCGATAAGATTCTAACAAGATTTGGCATGGAAAACAGCAAACCAGGAGATACCCCTGTATCAAAAGGAGACAAGTTTAGTCTAAAACAATGTCCCCAAACTGACTTAGATAAAAACATCATGAAAGATATTCCCTATGCCTCAGCCGTGGGTAGCATCATGTATGCACAAGTATGCACGCGTCCAGATATTGCGTTCATCACTGGAATGCTAGGGAGATATTTGAGTAACCCAGGTATGGAACACTGGAAGGCAGCCAAGCGAGTGTTGAGATATCTAAAGAGAACAAGGGACTATATGCTCACGTATCGGAGATCGGAACAGCTCGAGGTCATTGGATATACTGATTCTGATTTTGGAGGATGTGTCGACAGCATGAAGTCAACATCAGGATACATCTTTATGATGGCTGGCAGTGCCGTGTCATGGAAGAGCACTAAGCAGTCATTGGTAGCCTCCTCCACTATGGCAGCTGAATTTGTTGCATGCTATGAAGCATCTAATCATGGCGTATGGCTCAAGAACTTCGTCGCAAGTCTGAAAATTGTGGATTCTATTCAGAAACCACTCAAATTATTATGTGACAACAATTCAGCAGTGTTATACGCAACCAACAACCGAAGTTCGTCAAAGTCGAAGTACATTGATATTAAGTTTTTGGTTGTAAAAGAGAGAGTGCAGAATAATGAATTATGTATAGAACACAAAGGTCCAGACTCCATGATTGCTGATCCTCTTACTAAAGGATTACCACCCAAGAAGTTTCACGAACATGTTGCTCGTATGGGTGTAATATCTATTTAGGATAGTTAGAAAATGTGGGAGTTTTGAATATGTTTTAAGTTTTGTTTTTGATGTTCTATGTAATGCAATTGTAAACAATTTTGATGATATATACAAATTGCATTCAGTTTTAGTTTCATTATTTCTTTCTTTAAAATTTGATTTTTGACCTCATACAGTAAAGTAAAGGTGACTCAATTAGAAATAGGCACGTATAATCACACTTGCGTGTAATTTCCAAACTATATGTCCAAATCAGATTCATGTCATTTAGTTATGTTGGCAGCGTGATTTATGTCAGTTTAGTTGCGAATAAATGTGACAAGTGCTGCTTAAGTCCTTTGTTAGCATAATTGATGGACAGAATTGTTTAAGAAATACGATAAGAAAGACAGAAAAGTTGCATGCAATAAAGTTAAGGATATATAATCAAAAGGTTGCACTTGTCCATGTGGGAGATTGTTGGATTTAGAGATGTCTAATTACAATAATTAAGTTGGACATACGTGCATTATGATTATGATATCAAATACTGTCGCAAGATTACATTTATGTAATGATTTAAAAAAAAAATGCCAAACAATGTGATTAATTAAGTCATGGCATTATACGTATTTAAATAAGGTTTTGGATACAAATACATATAGAATAATGTTAATCAATTATAATTGTTAATGGACCGATTATAGTTGATTAAAATAATAGCAGTAATAAATTTGAGCTAAATAAGGAAATCAGAATTTATTCTGATTTATTTCAGTTTTTTCTGAAGTTTCCCGATTTCAAGATTTTTATAAAATCGGAAATTCCAGATTTCTTTTCAGACTTGTTTCCCAAGTATTAGCTAAATTTCAGCAGCCCTAGGATTAGAATTTTTCTTTGGCACTGCTATAAAAGGGCTGAGTCTCCAAGGCTTGCAATCATCCAGAAAAATTGTCTGCTCCATTTGAAGACAGGATACTCTCCAGAGAAAAGGATTGCAAGTTCTTGGAAGGATTCGAGAGCCAACAACTCAAGTCAAGACCAGGAGCGTATCAACCCAGAGCCTTGGAAGCTGTCCGCAGCCTTTGAAGATGGAAAGTAAGTTCCGCTGTGCATTAAGCTTGATTTCTAAGTTCCGCTGTGCATTAAGTTTAATTTCTTGCATAGGAGCAGATCTTGGTTAGGGTTTAAAGTAATTAGTCATACCCACAAGTAAAACCCATCATGGAAACCTTTCATAACTCCATTGACAAAGATAATATACAACACCTGGCAGGACACCATTTTTCGATGGTGTTCTGATTATGGTTTGCCATTTCTTCATGAAGTCAAATGGCAGTTTGCTTGGATTGAATGTGAATCTTCATGCCAAAGAGCAAATTGTACACTTTAAACAACTGGGGAGGAGTGCAGGTGGATTTGAAGGGCAACATAAAGCTTGATTTGAATTTTTAGAAATTAGCCTAAACTCCATAGGACCTGGTGATTACCATTGTTGCACATGGACCACAACTGAGGATTGAGGATATGATGACCAAAAGGATGGTGCATTGAGAGAATTTATTTTGCACATGATTTGAGCGAGGATAATGTTTCATTTTGATTGTTAAACGACTATGGCACATCATGATAGAGGGATTTGGGGCTTTTTGCATGCTCCTATGTGCACTCCAGGGTTGGGTTTTGAACAGAGTATTAGATGTCAGCTGCAGCAGAGCATGTTTGTTTTCAGTGGAGGAGATTGTTTCAGTCACAGTCTGAGTTCAATTGCGGGATCAAGAAGGATTGAAGGCAGCAGGTCAGTTTGTAGTTTTTTAGTTCGAGATTGGGAGCCACCCAATGGATCAGGCACCGGTCTACCAGGAGTTCTTTGCTACCTCACAGGGAGGGTAGCATCCCCAAGTTGGAGCCTATTGTTAGCACCAGATTTGTGCTGAGCATTCGAAGGGGTATGAAGAAGAAAGTAAGGCCTTAGTTCCTTATGCCACATTCCCAATGAAGATGAAAATCAAGAAAATTTCAAGCATTGGTCCCTAAGTCTGGGGTGAAATAATATTTAATAATGTTGAGTTTAGCATTGCATTAAGGATGGACTGCTCAGATCAACAGGCAAAGGAGATCCACGGTCCATAAGAGTTCAAATTTCAAATTGCAAAGGAGAAACAAATTTTGAACTCAATGAAGTTTATATGACGAACATGGTTGATTTTAACGTAAATAACTATTTTAGTCATTGTTTTCCCGCTATTGTTTCCGCCAAACCGGGAAGAATTTTGGGAAACCGAGAGAGGTTTATCTCCAGCACTGGCCAATCTCCAATAAAATCTCTCAGAATTTACACAGGTGTCACGGTTTGGGAGAATCGATGGGATCTTCAGAGGGTAATTTGCCATAAATTATGTTTACTGCCTGAGTGATCAACTTCCATAGCAGATCCCGACCAGCTGGAGGAGAATATGGGGAAATGAAGACATGGTTTTTGTCAAGTACGAACCCAACTACAAAAATCTCTTTCAGTTTTTACACAGGTGTCTCCATTTGAGTTATACATCCGAGGATCCGAAGGTCATTTTCAGTAGTCCGCGACCAAAACTACGCAAAACTTGTTGAAACTAACTCCCAAGTTGTTGAATCTATGTGTGGAGGTCTCCATTTAGTTGCAGCCACTCTCCATTGAATCATATTGAGCTTGGGGACTGAGAAAACCTATTTAATCAATGGAATAGAAGAACTACAGGTTGGAAAATCAATGGGTTGAGGCCCAGGAGAGCTAAGCTCTGTTTTAAGACATCATCTTTAATGAATAGCAGTGTTTGAAGCTGGATTTTGGGCAAAGATTCCTGTGTCATTCTCCTTATAGTCTGTTTACTTCTTTTCTCTTACGTGGATGTGTTTCTTTCTTTGTTATTTCATTCTGTCAATGCTTTTTCATGCTTGGTCTAGTGTAGCATTTGAATGGGATTCACATTGATTGTGCCTTGTTCATTTCATTCCATCGATTTCACAATCAACCTCTACTAAAATTGGTGTAGAATTCATTATTGCATGCTCTACATTGATGGATTGTTTCTATCTTCTTCCTTATCATCAAATTCAAATCTCTTTGATTGTGAATAGGTGGCTACCTTGCCTCTATTTGTATATCTCATGCAGCAGCACTGTAAATTTGTTTATGTGTTGTGTTTGACTCCATTTCCCAATGTTTCTCCTATGATTTGTCTTACCAAACTTTAAAACCAAATGTTCCATCAGAAGTCTGACCTTCTGAGCCTGCTTTGATTGAATAACTTGATCTAGAAGGCTGGTGTGTTTATCATTGATTATTTTTCAATCTTTCTATCAAATCTGTGTATTTTCTCATGGCTGCAATTTTATTGATCATTTTCAGTCTTTCATAGATTTCAAGAGAGATCCCTCTCTGTTTGTGTTGGGTCAGTAGCACAAGCTAAAGTGGTTAGTGGTTACCCTGATTCTGCCTCTCTACAACCTTGGGGTATGTTTTGGGTGTTAACAAATGCAATGCTTTTTCTCTGTCCTTCTACAGTTGTTGGTGAAATCCTGCAATGAAGCGATCTTCCTCCAAGCCAACCAAGTGTAGTAATATTTCTTGCAATGTCTCCTCATCTGCAATGCCTATGAATGCAACAATTCTTAAGCTTGGTACTATATACTCTATTGGCATCACGACTTCCTGTCCATAGGAAAACCTGAAAGGTGTATGGCCTGTCAGTTTCTTACAAGTTGTCCTATATGCCCATAATACAGCTGGTATGCGCAGATCCCAATCATCTCTGTTTGTGTTACATACTTTGGTTAGTGCATTTTCCAGCACTTTGTTAAATGCTTCGACAGTTCCATTAGGCTGTGGATGGTATGGTGTACTCTTCTGATGATATATCTGAAATTCCCTAGTCAGTGCTTCAATGGTTTTGTTCAGGAAGTGAGTTCCTTGATCACTCATTAGGATTTTTGAGCATCCAAATCTAGTAAGGATACTCTCAAAGATGAACTGTGCGGCAGTAACTGCGCTACAGTCCTGTAACATCCCGTAAAATTACAAAAATTTAAAATTTTAAAAATAGCATTTAATACTGAAATTGCTAATGCGGAAATAAATTAAATACAAATTATTTTAACTAATAACAAAATATGATGACATCACTGCATACTTCTTAACACAAAATACGATGTTAGTTTTGCTTGTGTTCAAGTATAATCTACATAGTGTAATTAAACTTATCTTATGATGTATTTTTCTTGACAAAGTACTGACAGTTGCTCTTGTTAGCTACCCTGAGGTTTACTTAGCTATGTTAGCTAAATCATTTGAACCTTTTCTTTGCGCAGATACGCAGGTAAGTTTATTACGACAACTTCAAATGTTACCAGCAATTCTAATCATGTTTTTTAGTTAGCTGTCAATGCTTATAGTAACCCTAAGTACTTCCCTGCAAAAGAGTTGTTAATGGTATGCATCTATGACCTATTTCGGTGAGTGTTACCTTGATCATAAATACAAGTCGCTTAAGTCGTAATCATTTGTATCTACACTAGACTAGTTAGTAAATCATTAAGAAGAGTTGTTTATAACCATAACTATATTAGCTATACTTTTCTCAATTTATAATTTATGAAGATCCACATTTTTATAGCAAAGTTTTGCTTATAACATTACCAACATGATTATGATAATACTATGGTGAAATTTCTACACTATGGGATTTAGACCTTTCTATTTTAATATTTAAACATTGTATAGGTTATAGGACCTTGTAAAAATAGAGATAGCAATATGAACCAATGTTACGATGTGTATAATATGGAATCCTAACTATACACTAAGTATTGAATAACTTTTATGAATGCGATCTATATAGATATGAAGTCATTTAGTAAACTATGAAACCATAATAACTTTGCATTCTGCGATTAAAACCTTTGGAATGTATTAGATAAACAAGTGTCGACTTTATACATGGAATATGCAAAGAATTAATATGTTGCAAGCCCTAACTGGTACTGAGATGTGATAAAGAACATGCATTGAATGTTTAGCGTGTTGGCAGGTTTTTGTAACAAGTCTAGCATTAATATCACCTGCCTACATTGTTTAGTGGACTTCCAAGTGGGTGCCATCGTGGCTGTAGTGCACGTGATAGTGATTTCGAATGCTACCATTGTGCCGAGTTGTACATTACTTTGATACTTGGTTGACATGGTTGGCATCGTGGTAGATGTGATATTAAATAAGAGTTAATGCAGTAGTTTCCCGTTTCTCGACATGCCTGGTTGGAAACATCTCCATCGTTGATATCACTTGTTCTTGGGCTTTGGAATGAATCCCTAGTATTTTGTTGTATGTATCGTTGAATTTGTTATTTGGCCTTCATTCCGCATGGTAGTGGTAGAATGGAGAGGCCGATAGCCTGATACAATGTAGGGTTTGGAAGTTAGGGTTCAGAGGACTCCTTCCTCGAGTTCGATCCTAGGACCCGTGGGAAAACTTGTTAGTTCTAGTTCTAAGTCTTCCTACAAAGCCGAACCACAAATGCAGACTTCGATGTTGTTTAAGTAGATGTTGTTCAGAGTTTTCTATTGGTCTTTTGGAGTATAGTTTTGAACCAGAGATCAGTTCCTTTATATGAAGGCAACGGTGATTCTTGGAGTCTGAAACTCTTCTTCATTGCGTTGGTTAGATAAATCTTACTGTGTTTGCTATTGGAATCTCGGTCCTGGGTGCTACATTACTCAGGTATTTTTTGAACTATATTTATTTGCACTACTTGATATAATTATTTGTATTTCTACGAAAATTGGGTTTAACTTCTGAAATATTTGAATGCAGGTAATACTTTCGTCAAAGGAATACGGGCTCAAGGCTTGGCGGAATAAATGCTACTCAACCACTGGTAAGCCTCAGTGGTTCTTAATCTTCGTAGGTTCTCCTGGCCTGTTTGTGGCTGATGCTTGATGTTGGACGAGAGTTGGTGTTTAGGTTGTAATGGTTCCTGGCCAGGTTTTGGCCATTGATATGTTTTGGAAACCAAAAGGAAAAGCACCAGAGGATGAGATCCTCAACTTTTCTTGTTATTTTGCTTTGTGGCCTTTCACTGTAATTTTGTTGCAGCAGTACACTTGTTTAGAATTTAAATACTAAAGGGATGAACCCTCATCATTTTTATTGAATACAATGTTAAGAAACTTCATAAAGTTTTTATGTGCGATGTAAAAGTGTGGCTAAGTCAATGCAGTATTTTGGTGATAGTCGATAGCCATGGGTTGACTCGTTTCTATAAAATTAATGCTTATACTTTTGTTTTTGGAATGATGATAAGAGACTGGGTTTGCACTGATCAAAACAAAAAAAAAGGTTTCTGTGTGGTTTCTTTGTTTAAATAAATCGATGTTGGTTGTATTTGAAAACTGTATGTTTTCAAAATGGCTACGTGCCATAGGTTTCTACCTTACTCTTTACAATGAAAAACCCTACTCTGTAGGTTTCGATGGTAGATTGTTTTTAGCTAGCAAATGTCCTGTTGTTTTGATAAAGGTTGAGAGTTGTAGGTTAACTAGTTTCTCGAAAATGAAACCCTGAGTTTGCATTGCTTAGGTTAGAGTTTATAATGGTGATGATACAAGGTTTCTGGTGTTTGAGACAACACTTAAAATAAATAATATAATTTATAATAATAATAAAAGTCTCTTTCTGCAATTATCTTGTATAAATAGCCATCGTAAATATAGTAGTTAGACAAAAGTAAAGTGTTTGGTTTTGGAAACTTGATACAAAGGATTTGATGTTTATGTTTTAATTATTTGATCCTTAACCTGACTATACAAATTTGCAACTTTATACGGTTGAAAGTTTAGTCTTAGCAGAACTATAAGATTTTGTAAATAAATCCTAGAATATATCTATTCTGCAAAATTTGAAATATAGCAGACTGTTTAAAGAATGGGAATAATGCTAAGTTTAAACCATGAATGTTGAATAAAAGGAATGTAATGAGAATAAAATACATGTATTGATTTTGTATAAAAAAATATTTGCAGCTGTTAAATTTCTAAATTTAATAATGACTGAAATAAGTGGAAATATGACATCCTATTATTGGAAAGAAAATAATAGAACCCATAGCATTAGCTTTCAAAAACAGATAGTAATAATTTGAAGACCTAGTTCTGTGCAGAGATATAATGTTTTACTTTTCTTACTAAGTACAGAAAATGCTATATATGTATGTTTATGATATGTTATTCTATTTCTGAGTTTAAACATGTAGAATTGAAATTTCAGAATTAAAAGAAGCTCTACAGTGTTAATCTATCCATTCACTTGGCATTCTTCACATCAATCATCTGATTTAATTCTACTTCTCTATACTAGATTACTATACAGAAAACAGTATGGGAAAAATGCAAAAAGGATTTTTAATCATTCACCTCATTTACTTAATTATCCTTATGCAAAATCATCTCTATGTCAGAAATTGAAACAGTTTCTTCTGTATAACTGTAAATACTAAATCTACAAATGCAGAAAATCATTTAACTGTAAACAATAAGACAAAATAGTAGAACCTGGTTGAATGCGGGAGAAACAAATAACCCAAGGAGCCTGTTCCACCCAACCTACTCCTGAAGACAGCCAAATTACTTTCTTTAGGACCCCCGAGCTTGTTCACTGAACCACTAGGAAGAAGAATCTGTAGAAGCTTTAGGTCATCAACTTGCAACAAAAATTTGGATCATTAAGTCCTATAGACTTAGTAGTCAAAGAGACCTGCACCAGCACCTCTGGTTCCCTTCTCAAAATATTTCAGCAGCCTCACAATGCACTTCCATGTAGCCTCCCTATTCGAATCTCTCAGTGATCACCTGATACACTTGGGGAATTATTTCTACAAAAAATAATGTAGAGCTTCCTGCCCAATTCAAATTGCCTTATCTAGGATTCTTAGGCCTTTTTAGTGGTTAACCTGGTCATTAATGAGCAAACAACTATGTTCCACCCACCTGTGGGATAATGCCACAATTTTAGGGGTTGTTGTCCCATAACCAACAGCTAGTGGTGGAGTGTAAATGCTGACATCTGTCCCATGCCTTCTAATAGCTTCCATTCCTCCTAGTGGGTCAATGAACACTCATTTAACAGTTCCCTTGGGTGTTTGTCTCCTGTTTTAATTTATTAAATAATAAAAATATGTTTGTTACAATCATCCTTGACCAGATTTGGTCACAATTACAAAAAATTTTAATTATAATTTAACATAATGTTTTTGCAATTTAAAATAAATAGTCTCAAAATTTGGGGACGTGACAAGTCCTTTATTGGCTTAGCCTCTACCCATCTGGTCAGGTAGTCTGTAGCGGTGATAATATATCTTGCACCAGTTCGCTTCCTTGGTCGGTTAATAAGTCCCAAAATATCAATAGCCCACTTATCAAAGGCTTGTAAAGTCAGTTGCGGTTTTAATGGCATTTCATCTCTACGCGATGGCTTTCTAGTTCTTTGGAACACGTTGCAACATTGGCAATGTTCTTTTGAGTCTTTGTGGAGTGTAGGCCACCATAGTCATACTCTTAATATTTTCTGTGCAGTAGCTCTTCCTGCGTAGTGACCTCTAGACACACCTGAATGTTCCTCAGCCAATATAAATGGATTTTCATGTTCCATCACACATCTACGCAGCACTTCATCCGGTCCTAAGTTGTATAGTTGTCCCGCGATGATGGTGAAGTATGTTGATTTTACTACTAACTGTTTCTTTTGTTGTGTTTCTTTTATTACTAACTGTTTCTTTTGCTACGTAGTAAACTCTATAGGTTCCAACCCTATAGTCAAGAATTCTACAATGTCTTTGTAATAATCATATGCGATCTGGATGGCAAATAACTGTGCGTCGGGAAGATTGTCTTCAATATTTGTGGGTTCTTTGCTTGACTCAATTCTTGAAAGATGGCCAGGTCCTAGGTTCATTCTTCCTGGCTTAACAATAATTTCAAATTCATACTCCTGAAATAGTAGCAACCATTTTCATATTCTCCCCCCTAACACTGGCTTATTGACTAAATAATTGAGAGTTGAATGGTTAGTGTACATGTAGAAGTGCGCACCTAGCAAATAGTGTTTGAATTTTTGCAGTGCGTATACCATAGCTAAACCTTCTCTTTCTATGGTGGTGTAATTATTTTCTTCTGAAGACAGCTTTTTGCTTGAAAATGAAATAGGGTGATCAATGCCTCCTTCAACTGGTTGAGCAAGCACAATGCCCAATGCTATAGATGAAGCATCGACATGTACATGAAATGGTTTCTTCCAATTTGGAAAAATAAGAATCGGCGTAGTGACCATTTTCTCTTTTAATGTATCCAATCCTTTCTGGCAGTCTTCAGTCCATATGAACTTCACTTCCTTATTCATATGTTTCTCCATCGGTGCGGTTATCTGCCCATAACCCTTGATGAAATTTCTATAGTCTCCTGTATGTCCCAATGTAGTGCGAAGTTGCCTTACTGAATTTGGTTCTGCTAGGTTCACAATTACTGCGATCTTCGTAGGATCAACCATCAGACCCTATTTACAAAAAATGTGTCCCAACAGAATTCCATAGGGCACACAAAAGACACTTTTCTTTAGGTTCAAGGAGATATGATGTTGTCTACACTTTGCTAACATCAGTCTTAAGCTCTCATAATGGTTTTTCAGTAAACCAAAAACTGTCCAATAATCAAAGTATACCTCTAGGCACTTATGGATAAAATCCTTGAATGCAGCAACCACAACTCTTGAGAATATAGCAGGTGCATTCTTCAAACCAAATGGCATAACTGTTTATTGGAATGAATTCCATTCAGTAGAAAATGTAGTTTTATGTCTTTCTGCTGAGTCAATTCTGATCTAATGGTATCCATAGAATCCATCAGTGAAGGAGTAGGCTTCATTTCCTCCAACATTGTATAGTACTTTATCTATGAATGGAGTGGGAAATGGGTCGTGTAGCGAAGAATCATTGAGATTCCTGAGGTCTAAGCAGATTCTGATTTCCCCTTTTGTTTTCTTATCCTGGATAAACATAGGGCTTATCCATTATGATTCTTCAATAGGATCAATGATTCCTACATAAAGCATCTTATAGAGCTCTACCTTCACTCTTTCCTTCTATCTAAAATTCAATCGATAGGTCCTCTACATAATGGGCTTTACGTATGGCTTTAGAGGTATCTTCATGACTCCCTAGTCGCCCAAAATGTCGTTCATTTTGGAGAACTTTGTTGGAAACACACCTGTAAACATAATCCAATGTTGATTTAATCTCATTTGTGAAATGCCTATCGATTCCCAAATGTTCAATGCTATCGACCATCCAAAGGCATTGTTGGAGATCATTGAAAGAACCAATTGATTCTGCTGACATTGATTCGAACATCTCCTTGACTTCCCCAATAAGTCTCTCAGCTCGTTCACGGTAAGAATGTGCCTGGCCCATATACATTCAATTAGATAAATGGAAAGGAAAACAATATTACATGCATAATAATAAATTCAAACATGAAAAAACATTACATCATAAGGCATTGAGAGAGACTGTTAGGAACCCATGTCTTTACTTTGTTAGTATATTGTTGTTGGACGCATATGCTTTATAAGTCGTCCCGTAGTATTTGTTGATCCATAGTTTATATTAGCCCATAGTATTGACCCATAGTATTGGATGCATATGCTTTGTAAGTCGTCCCATAGTATTATATGTCCCATGGTTTTGACTCATAGTATTGGCACCTAGACTTAGCCCATGGTTTTTATTGACACATACTATTGACCCATGGTATTGGCGCCTAGACTTAGTATATAAGTGTGTGTTGAGGCCTATGAAGGCACCGTGAAGTTAATGGTATGGAGCTTGCTCAAAGGAGGTTGCCCCCTCGAAGTGGCATGTGATCAATATAAAAGTGATTCTGAGTTCTGTTATTTCTGATATCTTGTGTATTTGCATTAATTAATTATTGCAGGTTCATCACATCTGGTATCAGAGCACTTTCTTGGGCTCGTTGGGTGGAATTTCTGCCAATTTTTGTTTTTTCGCATCTGTTGCAGCTTCGAATTTGGGAATAATCCCTATCCTCTTAACTGTGGGAATTACTTGGGCATAAGCCCTAAAACTCATTGTGAGGAGTACCACAGGAACGCCAAAGTAGCTGGCCCATTGAGAGGACCTGTTAGCGAAAAGGGCAACGACCCCTACCTGATTGACTAGTTCCCACCCGTGAGGTAAACCAAGAGCTGTCGTTTGTGGCAAAGCGGTTATCGGTTTTACCTGAGCCGTGGAGTGAGGGGTACTGCCCCAATACGCAAGCTATCAGACAACATTGGTGGCCGAGTGAAACATCTGAACTGTTAGGAATCCGTACATACCTGGGGTCCATATCTATTTTTCGCTGAACTGTTGCCGATCACTTTCGCTCCAGATCCAGCCATTTCAAATCTATTTTGAAAGTCGTTCCAGATCCAGTCGCCATTTCAGATCCATCCATTTTCGATCTCTTATGTGCCGTTGCAGATCCATCTGTTGCGGATCCCTTCCGCGCCGCTGCTGCTGATCCATTTCTAAAAATAAATAAATAAATAAATAAATCTGTTTTTCGGCCATATCTCCCTTGTTTCAACTCTGTTTTCCCTGAAACTTCACTGACATCCCTGCAATCCCATTCTGCATATTTCATTCCTGAAGACCCTATCCTAAATTCCACTTCCCAAGACCAGAAATCCCACATCTGTCTATTTTTAGGGTTTGCCATAACTTCTTCAATTTTCACCCGATTGCCTTCAAATTTTACCATAGAGTTCTGGCTTCTGAAATCCCCATTTTTTGCTTCCCTGTCCCTCAGAAAGTGTTGAAAACCTAGTCAAACCCCAATTACCCCTCTGAGTTTTTCCCAAATCCAAATTTCCCCTTACTAAATACGCTTGTGTTTGTGTTTTTCTATCCATTCCCCCCCCCCCACAAAAAAAAAAAATTACTAGTTATGGTTGTCATTCGCACAGGAGCAAACACCATGGAGGAAGCACTTGTAGCCATCCAAACCAAACTCCAAGATCTGGATGAAAAATTTCTCAGCCTCCATCTTCATCATTCAGCCATGCACAATAATCGATAGCCATAATCTTTTGCAGCCACTGGGTTCTCTTCTTCCAGCAATTTTCGTGGGCCGAAGCTTGATTTTCCTCGCTTCAATGGTATTGATCCGACTGGATGGATATACCGAGCAGAACAATATTTCAGTCTGCATAATACTTTTGATGTCCAGAAAGTTCCACTTGCATCCTTTCATTTGATACAGGAAGCCCTTCAATGGTACCATTGGTACATCAAAGCTCATCCTGAGCCAAACTGGACAGATTTTTGCCAACTCCTTTTGTCACGATTTGGTCCTAGTTCTTTTGACGACTTCACAAGAGCACTCACTAAACTTCACCAAACTGGCACAGTGAGAGAGTATTAGACGGAATTTGAGAAACTAGCCAATCACACAGAAGGATTGTCCGATGAATTCTATAGGAGTTGTTTTATCAGTGGTCTCAAGGATGAAATCCGCTCAGAGGTCAAAATGTTTTGTCCCAACACAATGATGGAAGTCCTAGGGTTGGATAAGTTGGCAGAGGACAAGATCGTACCTCAAAAACGCTCCAAACCCACCTTTGTTCCCTTCAGAAATATGGGTTCCCAACAACCTCCCATCACGCCTGCTCCTCGAACAAATCCTATCAAGCATTTGTCTAAAACAAAGATGCAGGCACGCCCGAGAAAAAGGGCTTTGTTATAATTGTGATGAGAAATTCACTCGAGGACATAGATGTGTTCAAAAAAAGCTCTATCTCTTGGATGTGGATTCTCTGCCTACCTCCGAACTTGATGAAGAAGCTCCAAATACAGTAGATGATCAGGTCGACTTTCAACACCCGCCTGTTGACACCCCATCTCAGGACGACCCACCCGAGATCTCTCTCCATGCTGTAACCAACGTCACCACCTCACAAACAATGCGAGTCAGGGGATACTTCAAGAAGCTCCCTCTTACCATACTCATTGATTCTGGTAGCACTCATAACTTCATTGATCCTCGGATTACCAAACAGGATGATTGTTTTGTCCATCCTTGCTCCAACTTTGAATTCATGGTTGCCAATGGGGGCACCTTACCTTGCAAGGGGAAGTGTCACAATGTGCGTATCTCTATGGAAGATTATAACCTGTGCTCTCACATGTTTGCCTTGTCCTTAGGCGGATGTGATGTTGTTTTGGGCGTTCAATGGTTATGCACACTTGGCCCCATCTTATGGGATTTTGCTGAACTTTGGATGCAGTTTTCAGTCAATGGGGCACAACACAAATTTATGGGCTTACAACCAGGGTCTCTCTGCATCATCAGTTCACATCGCCTGGAAAAAATGCTTAAGAAGAATTCACATGGTGTCATCGCTCAGCTCCATTCCATTCAAATGCACCCATCAACAGTCTCCACTACTTCCTTGGATAGATATGCAGGTGTCTTTGTTGAACCAATGAGTTTGTTTCCTTCAAGAGACCTTTCCGGTAAGAATTTAGCCACATCTACCTCTCAGCAGTAAATGATGACTATTTTGCATACAGTACAGAAGTGGCAGCCATCCCTATTGGGGAATTATTTCTGCATCAAGACTGATCTCCAGAGTCTGGAAAACTTTCCTGGAACAATGGGTCTCCTCCCCAACACACCTGAAATGGGTTATCCAATTCATGGGTTATGACTATGCGACCACTTACTAGACGGGTAAGGACAATATGGTGGAAGATGCTCCTCCTCGCACATTTGATGACCCAGTTTCTCTTACAGCTATTTCTCTGCCTATTCCAAATTGGTTGCAATCTGTTCAACGGGGCTATCTGTTCTATGAACTCCATGCTTCTTCATCAGTAGGGCACTCTGGATTCCTCAAAACGTATGACCAGGAACAATGTAACTTCTTTTGGCAGGGACTCAAAAGGACAATTCAACAGATGGTGGTTGACTGTGATACTTTCCAGGTCAACAAGGGTGAAATGACCCTCCTTTCGGAACTGCTCGAACCCTTGCCCATCCCTCCACAGATTTGGACAACTATTTCTATGGATTTCCTAGAAGCGCTCCAATGGTATAGTACCACATCTCAAAAGACACCATATGAAGCAGTCTTTGGACAGGCACCACCAGTTCTTCTTCCATACACCTTCAGCAGCTCCCCAGTTTAGGCACTTGACTCAATTCTTCGAAACCGTGATCAGCTTCTTCTCATTATGCAGGACAATTTTCACATGGCAAGAATTCGACTGAAACAACAAGCCGACCAGCACCGTTCTGAGCGCACTTTTCACATCGCTGATATGGTTCTTCTTTGTCTACAGCCTTCCATGCAATCCTCCCTGAAACTCCAAAGGCTCCAGTGGCTCGGAATGCAACTCGAGGATGCTACAAGGGACCCACTCCTTTAGATTCTGCATCAATTTCCACATCTAAAGCTTTGAGGACAAATCTTTTTCTAAGGGAGAGGGGATGTTAGGAACCCATGTCTTTACTTTGTTAGTATATTGTTGTTGGACGCATATGCTTTGTAAGTCGTCCCGTAGTATTTGTTGATCCATAGTTTATATTAGCCCATAGTATTGACCCATAGTATTGGACGCATATGCTTTGTAAGTCGTCCCATAGTACTATATGTCCCATGGTTTTGACTCATAGTATTGGCGCCTAGACTTAGCCCATGGTTTGTATTGACACATAGTATTGACCCATGGTATTGGCGCCTAGACTTAGTATATAAGTGTGTGTTGAGGCCTATGAAGGCACCGTGGAGTTAATTGTATTGAGCTTGCTCAAAGGAGGTTGCCCCCTCGAAGTGGCATGTGATCAATATAAAAGTGATTCTGAGTTCTGTTATTTCTGATATCTTGTGTATTTGCATTAATTAATTATTGCAGGTTCATCACAGAGACTGGATGAAATCATCATCCCAGAGGTTGGAATGATGATTCGTTGTGCATCTCTGCACACCACCATCTAAATCGATGGTTTTCAAAGACATGGTGATGGAGGGGGTAGCCGATTTCCATCGCCGAGGCATCCCAAGGTTTGGGATTGTTCTACTGAGAGGTTGAATCTTATGAGTTGAACTGGCCAGTGATTTGTGCAGGTATGATCTGGAAAGCACCGGTACAATAGAAAAAAGAGACATTCCTACTGAATATCTTATGACTAGCAAAACATTGAAGTAGCTCAAACTAGCGAAATATTGAAGCAGCTCAGACTAGTAGACTAAACTCCTTGTAGAATCCCATTATAGCTACTAGGTATATATAGATCTTCTTATCCCCGTGGGTTGATCTTCCCTGACTACTATCATACATGAGATCAACAGTTGGAACCCTGAGCAGTAGCTTGGGAATTGTTGGCCGCATTATCCTTCAGTGAGCTGAGTGAGCGAACTTCTCGCCATCATGTGGTAAAATGAAGCTTATTGGCATTCGCAATCATGACGTGGATGCTCCGACTCCAAAACCTGTGGGGATATAACCACCACTAGGTGTCATTGTCCCATCACATCAAGGGCCTACTTTAGTTGGATTCTAACTCTTATCTCATACTACCATCTACTGAATTGATTAAATTAGACTATATTTAAGTGGGAAATTTTAAAATTTATATTCTCTATATTTATGGCTATAAAGTAAGTTTTCATCTGTGTGTAAATTATGATTAAAATGGATTAGAATATTATGTGTTTATAATACATTATATACTAGGTTATTTAAGATATGAATTTAGTTATAAAGTAATATTTAAAATTATTTTCAATTAGTTAAAAGATTAATTTTTAATTCAAAAAGTAAATAGTAAAATATATAAATTTACTTTCTTTTATTAAATATATAAAAATTCAAAATAGATTTACAATTATTATTGATTAGCTGGTAATTGCAATTCAGCGTAGGGATGAGTGAATATTCTAGCATACGCTGTAGACAAAGATAAGTGCACCACTCTATTTTTTCTCAAGGAAAAAAAACTATAACTTGTTATTTTCAGTAGGAAAATCAAAGTTACAGCAGAAGCCCAGCCTAGTGTATAAGCCATCAAACATTAAGTTCAAACCCCATATCTAAAGAGATGAAGGAAATCCATCTAAATACATAGTAGTAATGACATACAATATCATCTAAAGAGCCACAGCTGGCCACAAGTTGCCAAAGGACCAGTCCAAACATAAACTTGTTACCTCATCACATAAACAAAACCAAAACAAACAAAAAAACCCACAAATTAAATTTCCCACATGGTGCCCTGATCGATAACCGAGTTATCGACATATTCCTCAAAGAATAGAAACCCATCCATGGGACCCACAACTTCCTTCGATAAGTAATCCGCCTCCATATTTTCTTCCTTGTAGATGTGCTTGCAACTAATCTGTGCGAAGGTGACCCACAGACGCTCCACATCCTTAATCCATGGCTCAAGGATCAAGACATCTACTTTAGACTTCCCATTTATCCAATTTGCAATAACCTGAGAATAACCAAAGATGGACAACTGAAAAAAAATTCCCTCCTTGATGCAAACCAAAGAAGACAGTGCGCCACCATAAGTGCACCGACTCTACAAGGTAGTGTGAAGTAGAATTTTACTACAATTTAGTTTCTAGAGAAAAATAAATGATTTAACCATGTATGTGTATGGTGGCTAGGAAATAAGAATGTTGTTAACAACCATCCAAGGAGAGGATCCCACGTTTTCAAAGACATGCACAAACAAACTAGAAAGTGATAAAGATGAAATTATATTACAAACGATGATGGGTGGGTCAGGTATATATTTAATTGAAAAATACTCATAAAAAAAGTTTTATGACATTGTAACAATGATTTGTTTTGTCCTTCGTGTTCCATACATTCACTCAGGGGGTACATAATTCCTTAGGTGCATCCTCGCATCTCCTTCTCCTCTTCCCTGGAAATTTCAATTTCGATTGGTGGCGATCATGAATGCATGGAAGCTCCTAGTGAAGGAAACATGCAAGAAAACATCCCCAAGTTCCTAATTTTAGAGGGTAAAAGTTTCCAGTAAGTTTCCAACCATCAAGAACGATTCCTACTAGATTGTTGCATTCCCTACTAGTTCTCAAGTACCCTGGAATGTTAAAACTTCAGGAATGAGTTTCCTAAAGGCTGAGAGCGATTCTCGTGCTACATAGCTCCTATATCTTTATTAGTAGGGAATAGTAAGAGCTTTTAGAATGTGCAATTTTATCAATTCTTCTTCTAACTCTTTTAAATGGGTTGTTTTATTAATTTTGGTGACTAAATGAATCATTTTATTAATTTTGGTGAGTGCATAAAGTAGTTGGTGTATCTTTTAAATGTAATTTAAGATTTTATGGAGAATGTTAAAAAATGAACTTTAATGTATTTTCACTAGGATGTTTGAGTTTGAAAAGTCATTTAAGATTGAATGTTTAAAAAAAAATTAAGTCAATTAAATTTATGATCAATTTTGAGGGTTTGATTGGCACTCATATCCAATTAGGAGGCCTTCAAATAACCCCATAAAGGACTCATGTTTTGTTTCGAAGACTTGCTCAAAGCTATTGAGCCTCAAAATATTTAACAACATCCCAAGGAACCGATTTTCCTTCAAAAACCATGGGTAAGGCCCCACAAGCCATCCATGGTATGTAAAACCTCTTAAAAGTCTCCATATCCAACTTTGATGCCAATGACTCCCTAGAGAGGGATTGTGTTGTGGTTTTCTAATGTTGTTCATGGAAATCGATCCACATGAGCTACATTAGGGCTTAAGACCCAAGTGTTTTCCTCCCTTACCCATGGTGTTTGAGCTCGAGATGTTTCATGTAGGACTTAAGCCCCTTATTTCCACCTCACCCATGTTTAATCCTTGAGGCCCATTTCCAATGCACAAAACCTACACATGGCATCCATATCCCACTCACAACTAAATACCCGAAGAACCATTCTTGGTATGGTCTTGGGACACATTCTTGTTTAGGGCTTGTGTTTTGATTTAATAATGGAAACCATATCCCACTTGTCAACTCTAGATACCTTACAAGTGTCTTGTGTGGTGATCTAAGGATGCATTCATGGACCTATAGATTAAGAAAATTTCTGCTTTTTAAGGTGTTTTTCATGGCACTTGAGCTCCAAAAGGTTTATTTAGGGCTTAATCTCGTTTTTCGCCCCTAATTGTGTTTAGACCTGAGACCCATTATCATCGCAGAAAACTCGTTCATGGTTAGACCCAAAGACCCATTCCTAGTTAGGAAAACATTCACTTTTTTAATGTTTTCACGATTGTTTAGGTCAATTTGTGAACTATTTTAATAGCATTACATGCTTGATAATAATGTGCATGTTGATATTAACATGTGTGAATTAATAACACATGTTTAATAGTGTGCGCACAATTTTTTGTAAAAAAAGGCATGAACCACATGTTAGAAATAATAACAAAGACAAATGTATTGCATTAACTAAACATAGATATAACAAGAGAAAAACAACACACAAAGACACAAATAATTAAGGCGGTTCACCATAATACATATGGCTACATCCACAAGAAAGCTAGAATTTTTCTCCATGTCCTTAACGGAGTTGTTTTGATTGTTACAAAAAGGACTATGCAAGCAGCTCTCTCTATATTTGATGTCATAGTATCAAACAACTCTAAACCATCAAGTGGTCTTGAAATACAATGGGCATAATCCACCCTTTCACAAGAATGAATTGTTACTATCACATATCTTTACACCCAGCCACAAGTTTCTAAGAATGATTTTCGTTGGCAAGTACTATGTACTATAGAATCTTACTCTTGTTAGATTTACTCATTGGCAGGTGTGAAATTAAAGCACGACAGATCTAATTGAAGAAGTAAATCAATTAAAATATGAAACTCAAAAAATAAGTGTAAATTGTGCAAAAGGCTTGCAGCAGTGCTCTATTGAACTCAGAATGCTAGAATACAATACAATACAGTAACAATGACTGAGCAATACAAATTAACCAAGGAGGTCATTCGAATATAGTGCATGGAATAGCTTGGCTCCAACTAGGAGTCCTCATCATCTTATCAGTGGAGTCATCAATGCACAAGTAACGGTCAACCAAGTGTCAAATTGAGTCTAACTGAGTGTGGTAGGTGTAACTGGCGCATGTAGGCACTAACTGAATGAAGGAGGCTCAGTGGAGGGCACATGAGGAGCTAACTCGAGTCAGAATAGGCAATCTAGTCTCACTGGGGGTCCAACAGAGTGATACAATCAGTTAGGAGTCAATCTAGCCTTAAATCAAGTAAAGACAACTAGCTAACTGAAGTGAACTGAGTGGTAGGTGAAGAAGTGCGCCTTTCTCAAGTGGTAGGTGAGAAGTGGGCGCCTTCCTGACTAGGAGGGATAAAACTGCAAGGAAGGAAGCTCTCGTGTGCTAGCAATCTGTGGATAAGGTGCTGGAGGCATCAAACTGGTGACTGGGATGCATGCATGCATTCAAAAATGCATGCAAAGTACAAAACTGAATGATAAGATATCCTAACAGTAGGTACTATGTACTAGAGAATTTTACTCTTACTAATACATATCTTTACACCCAGCAACAAGTTTCTAAGAATGAGTTGTCATACACTTAAACAAATTTTATATTTTATTCATCACAATTAAAATAAAAAATAAAATTATTTAAAGTTATATATCTAAATATATTCATATATTCAAAATTAATTATTTCGAATTTTATTTTCATTGGGAGGTACTATGTACTAGAGAATCTTACTCTTGTTAGATTTAGTTAACATTTAAATAAGTTTCAGTTAGGCGATGGATAAGAAAAGAGGTATGTTTATTAATAAATAGCATTTGTTTTTATGTTTATATTATTTAGTTTAATGTTTATGATAGTTTATGTTTATATTAATTAGTTTAATGTTTAGCCTTTGTTTAACAACCAACACATATAGGTGTTCACCGGCCACTTTACTTGTGGTTGTGATCGTACTTAGAATTTCGGGTGGACTACCATCTATTAATTTCCTAGATTGCATGATGGTGAGACAAGTGTATTGTCCAGATTGATTTTATGGTTCAAATTTTGAAATTAATAATTATAAAAGAAAAAATAATATCAAAAATAACTTGTAATTGAAACATGGATAACTCTTAGCTAATGCATAAATAAGAGGCTTTTTGGCCAACAATAAATAACAAATAACTTATTACTTATTTATGACACTTAGTATCATAAGAATCTTTAAAAGTATGCCAAATCATCTCGAAAATATGTTCAAATCCCCATCTTATGATATTTTTTACCACATTTGACTATTTTTTACAATGCCATGTACAAATGCAATGACGATAAAATAGGGAAATAAAAATTATAAACATCCATAAAGATACTTGAAATTCCAATACGTTAAAAGTAATTTAACTAATAAAGCAAATTTTATTATACTCTACTCTCAATTCAATATTCACTCTAAATATCATATTTCAATGGTTAGTGATCAATCCCTTTCAAGAATAACTTACATTGGGTTCAACATAAATTCCATCTAAGATTATACGATACTCTTCTTTTTTGTAAAATTAAGAAATATATATGTATGTTTGGGAATATGTTAATATTAATTAAAAAATTAAGGTTTTAGTATGGTCCAAGTTATATCTAAATATCACATTGCATTACTCACTAATCAATCTCTTTATATAGTTACTTATATTTAGTTCATTATTAATTAAATAAAGTAAATATTTTATTTTAATTAAATAAAAAATAAGATTTCAATACTTTATCAAACACTTTATTGTAGAGTATTCAATGCCCTACAACCTAGAGTGTATATCATATCATTGGATCTAATAATGTATATATTATATTGTGAGTGTTTTCAATATATATATATATATATAATTTTGTAAAAATATATTTATTTGTGATGATTATGATAGCCAAAATTATATAATGTATTTATTTATTATATAGGAATTTAACAAGAATTTTATATCACTTATAAAAATTGAATCTCTATAGGGAGGGTAACAATCATTCCTTCTAACCACTCAAGCTACATCTAATGAGCAATTACTAAACACTTATCTACAAAAAAAATAATGTTTTATAACTTAAGATAATTGAAATGCACATCTAATAATTAATATATCCAATAATACATACCCAATATTAAAAATGTAAAGAATGTTTTTATTTTACATGTTGCAAATGGAATTATCAACTTTGCATGATTTAATAGAATTTTAAATAATTATTTTTTTATAAATAAAAATAAAAGTAAAAGAATAAAACGTGAGATTATAGCCATGACCAACAAATTACCATGAAATAAAAAAAAAAAATAGATTTAATATGTAATGTACCTTACACCATAATCATTCAAAACTTTATATTAAAAAATATAGAGTTATTCCGGGATGGGAAGGTACACCATATTTATTTTCATTTCGTGTGGGAAATGAATGGATCCATTAACCATTCAAAACTTTATGTTAAAAAATATAGAATTATTCTTCGATTGCAAGATATGCCATATTTATCTCGTGTGGGAAACGAATGTCCTTGTTGTTGTTGCTGCTTTTATGCATTGTTAAGCATCATTGTTAATTATGTTGATAGGCGTCCTTAGCTCAACTCTTATACGGATTAATATCACATTTGACCCTGTATGGCACCACAACCTGTACATCCTATCCATGTCATACTTTATGTCCACATGGAATTTATGGGCCCAAATAAATTTTTTCCAAAATTTTATCCCTGGATCTTCCATATCATACTTTATGTCCACATTTGACCGTGTATGGCACCACAACCTATACATCCTATCCATGTGGATCTTTCATGTCATACTTTATGTCCACATGGAATTTATGGGGCCCAAATAATTTTTTTTCAAAATTTTAAATTTTCATAAGTTTTAAAAATTTTAATTCTATAATAGGTGGATAACATGAAATTTACGTTTGTAATTTCTCCAGAGTGGTAGTTCTTCCACCAATTAATAGAACTTGTATTTTTCTCGATAGAGGTTTGAATTTTGCCAACAATTTTCAAAAATAAAATTTTCTTTTATGAATATTTATTACCAACTCTTAAGCAAGCTCTAAAAATAACATCTAAGCATTTGAAACTATGGATCTTCAAGACATTTCATCAAACAGTTAGCTTGCAAACTATGATTTTCCCCATTTTTTTCTCTTATGGATTATATCAAACACTCCATGTGCAACGTCAGATTCTTCTTTTAAAATTCAATTACATCCCATTCAACCCCATTGCTCCACCTTGTCGTTCTAATAACACTCTATCACATACCCAACAACCTCTCAATACAATATGGGCTACGTGGTACTCAATTCCTGTTACAACGTAATTTTCCACTTTGTGAGCATTAGCACTCATTGACCTTCAGTATTCATTTTATTGACTCAAATCCACATTTTGTCCTCTAGGAACCCATTGTTCCACTATAGCCAGCATATACGTAGGTTGTACCAATATAGCCCGCGTACACCGAGTTAAATGGTAAAAAACAAAAAAAATCACTTTTCACTCCAAAAAGCGGTCTTAGGGTGACCTTTGGCCCTCCATGTACCCTAGAAACGACTCGATTCAACCTTTCACCTACCTTTGGAGGGTTATATATTGAGCTCTTATGGTGTATGGAAGGAGGAGGAAAGAGAGAGCATAGAAACTCTATTGGATTTTTGTCATGACTTGAGTCTACATCCATTGATCCTTGTTGTTGTGAACTTCTTATGTTCACCTACCAAACTCCTTCATAGTTTGAGTTTGCCATTGCATGGGGAATTGAAGTGGTGGAGGCACAAGTGGAGGGACCTAGTTCTTGGTTCAGATGATTTGCCGATAAGAGGTTGTATCATGTACTTCTTGTTTTCATTAATAGAAATACTCATTTTCTCGTCCAATTGATCTTGTAAATGTTTGTTTAATTACATTGGGTTACATTTGCTTATTATATCATGGATCATGCTATTGTTTATGCTAATGTCTTTGATATATTATATGCACTTGCTTGTATTTGTTGTTGAGACTAAGCTGCAAGTTCAAGTGTAGAGATTGAAAGCTCAACGGGGATCTACTTCGAACATCCGGTTGAAGGTTGGTCTTTTCTCCATATCTTAGCATTTTCCATTTATATAGCATTGTTTTGAGAATTGAGTTTATTTCTAGTAGTCATATGTCTATTGTGGTCTGCCCCATGCCATAAGAATTTTTTCTCCATAACAGAAATGGCGACTCCACTGGGGAGGAACCTCCGTTTTGGGGATTTTTAGGCATTCTTCCTTATTTTGAGTTTCTGTTTGTCGAGCTTTTGTGTCATTGGCTGGCCGTTGGGATCTTGTACACGGGTCAACCTTGGTTAGCCCACATCTACCCGCTACTGTTAGTACAGTAGCCAGCGTACAAACGCTACTGTTTTATGAACAGTCACATACAACTCCGGGATTGTCCTGTTTATGATCTTTGGTTGTTGTTGGGTTGATTATGAGTGTTCCTGAGTCTTAGTAGGCCTGTTTCCTGACTGTTCCATGCTCTTTTATTGATCAGAAACTCCTCTTTCTTTAGTTTTTTGAGCTTTTTGGTTTCGAACCATTTTCATTTTTATAGCTCATTAGCTTGGTTGAATCTTACTATTTGGGATTTGTTGGGTCGTCTGCTTGATATGCTTTGCATTTTTACTGAATAGTTATGATTTTGCTTGCATTTTTTCATTCATTATATTGAAAAAATACAAAAATATTTGCATTTTCATTTAATTTATACTTGAAAATACAAAAACATTTTGCTTTATGTTATTGCATTTTGCATTAGAGTGCATGTGCCTTCATTAGAACTTGCTTGAGTATGAAAATATAAAGAGATTGCATTGTCTTTTTGAATCGTTCATTTGACTGTCATATAGTGGCATACCTTTTTTAGGGATATATGAGTCTAGTATTTTCCAGGTGTGCATATCATTGAGTCTTTACACATCATTAGTTTCATGACCATATCCTTTGAATAATCATAGCCATTTAAAATTAATACTTAATCTAAAATTGATTAGAAACGATTTTCTCTTTTATAGGTTTAGAGTCTTGGAATAGATCATTGTGAGTTAACAATCCAAGACTATTGAACCAAACATTATGTGTCTGACCAGGGAGTGGTGAAACCCATGGTATACATTAGTGTTCTTAGGAAGCTCTACTCAAACCAGAGTTAATCACGAGGTCACGGGAGGTTGGTTGCGGAGATAGCCCTCCAATACTAGTTGAACGTGGGATATATTTCCAGAATTTGCTCATGTACGAGGGCTCTTGGGGGATTTGACCCTCTTGAGTTTCGGGCTTAGTTACCCTGCCCATACGATGGATCCCACCTGCGACTGTCTGCCTAAGCATTGGTTATATGTGGTGGCCTTAGTTGCTTTACCTAGGTATCACATAGGGTGCTTGCAACGGTTATACTATGAGTATCCTGAGTTAGATAGGGGTCGAAAAGCACAGTTGTTGTATGTATAGGGATTTGACCCTATGCACGCAGTGAAGTCTGAGGGCCCTTATAACTGATTATGTTGCCTCGGGTTATAGTTTGGGAGTCTCAAGCTTCTCCTAGGCGAAACATACCGGCTATAGTGTCGGGAGGTCCCTAGAGCCAGTCCTGTTTGTGTGCATTTGGTTGTAGGTTTATTTTAGGTTTATGCTCTGTGACGATCTAGTAGGCCTTTATGAGACGATTATTGGTTGACTTTTTGGAGTCATCGCGGATCGAGATCCACCTCTCTGCCGATCTCGTAGGTTGGTTGGTTTACCGACTAGCGATCTATCGCAGTCTTTTATTAAGAAGCGTCGGAGGACTACCGCTGGTCCTATACACACATTTCACGAGCTGCAAGGAGCTTATATTATGAGTTCTACGCCTGGCACGTTTGGAGTCCCAGTAACTCCATCCATTAACACAACGGGATACTCCCCTCTGGTCACTCCTAGGGGTGAATGGGGAGGAGGTTCTCCACACACTATTCCTCATGGGTTTGGGATGTCCCCACCCATGAGCACGAACCCATTCAATGATACACAGCCATCTAGTTTTCGATATGGGATGCCAGGTTATGGTACTTCATCCATCCCTTCGACCTCAAGTCCTTTTACATATGGTATGCCCGGCTATACGCCAACTGTTACGCCCACCATGCCTAGTAGTCACGTTAGCTCTAGTGTTGGAGTTGGGGGCACTATGCCTGCTTTCACATCCTATCAGTTTGGGAGTAGCCAAATCCCTCTATCTAATCTAACTATTGGCGAAGGACCACCTCCTTCGTCAACCCCTAGCGTTAGTGTGAACCCATTTTCGAGTGGAGGTTTCACGTTAGGTATTGGATCCATGACTGTCATTCCATCCGTTCATTCGCATGTCACTATTCCTGTACCTTCGAACACTTTTGTGATTCCACAAAACCCTCCTATTGCTAGCTCTTCGATTCCATGGAGTGCTCACATATCATTTTCATACGGTCCTCACTCGTCCAGTATTCCTTCCTCAAGTGGGTATATGGGACCCCATTCTCATGGAGGTCATCCTCATAGCTTTTCATTTGGTCCTACTTATTATCCCAATCCTTCACATGTAATCCCTGCTACGCATGTTCCTGTGTATTCCAACGTGGGCCATTTTGGAGGAGGTTACTATCCTTATAATCATGGTCATAGTTATTACTAGAGTTCATTGGCACCACATGTGTCAACTTCGATGTATACAGTCCCGCACTACGGTTCACAGAACCAGTCTCTGTCGGGAGCGCATATTCCAGCTTCACAGCCTCAGCTCCCTTTTCTTGCTAGATTGAATCTACCAGATATTTCTAAGCTCACGAATGATCTGGTGTGTCATGATCCTACATGGCCTCTAGTCCCCACCAAGCTCCCTTCTGACATTCCAAAGTTTGAGGGGAAGAAGGGTGAGGATCCAAGTGATCACGTTACTACTTTTCACTTATGGTGCTCATCAAATTCCTTGAACCATGACTCTATCCGTTTGAGGCTATTTCAACACACCCTCACAGGGGCAATGGTGAAATGGTATGTTGAGTTGCCTAGGGGCACATATAGAGGTTTCAACGATTTAGATTTGGTTTTCTTGGACCACTTTCAGTTGCCAATCCGTTATGATACTAGCACCGAACTTTTGTCCACCTTCCATTAGAACAAAGCCACACACATCTCTGACCATATTCAGGAGTGGCGTCGACGAAAGAGGCTAGTGAAAACCAACATTTCTCTAGTTTTTTTGTTGGAGTAGTTCCTCAAGTATTTACTTCCTTACGTTTCGAAGGACGTTTCAATGTCTGGTATTATGACTGAGGAACAAGCTATTTTCAAAGCCCAGTAGCTAGACCTAGTCTATGCTCAGTCTCGCATCTTATATGATATTATACTTGATGCACCGCGATCACAACATGATCCCAAACCTATTCCTGGACTACATGCCGATGGTATTGTTGGATCCACAAGTACTTGTCCTGTAGATTTGGTTACGAACCAGATGCACAATCTGTCCATTAGCCAATCTACCCCAGGACAGGCTCATGCCTTGTCCATTTCCACCCAATCGTCAGATGTTCACTCTATACAATCGGTGAATTCATTAGGTAACCAACAACTTGGTGGAAAAAAAAGGGAAAGAATAATTGTAGGGGTGGGAATAATAGGAATAACAACAATCCTAATAAATAGAACACCAACCCTCCTCGGGACGGCGGAAATTGCTGGTGGGGACCAAAAACCTAGACATAAAGTGAAATTCCCTTGTAAGCTTTGCACGGAAGATCACCTTACACATTTGTGTCCTCATCTTAAAGAATCTGCAAAGCACATAGCACAAGGCCTAGCTGTGCTAAGGGATCCCTTACCTCACCACCAAAATATGGCTTCGGGTGCTTCGATCGCCGATAGTGGAACTTATGAAACTTCTACATTCTCTACCCCTGCTGGCGGTTACAGATGCATTAAAATGGTCAAAACGAAAGTTAGTGTTGCTACTCGCTCTCGTGATTATGGAGCTCCACAACCTCTATTAGGGAATGAGCCTCCTCCTCCTGATACTCCATTGCATATTGAGAATCCGAACTCTATACCGTGGATACTGAAAGGTGTTCTTAAGTGCTCGATGCACAATCCCAATGCTCAAGCTGCCCAGAACTACTCTATTGTAGAAGATTTGGGTCAGACTCTGTGTGCCATGTCAGCTCTGGAGGTTCTTCAGGCTTGTCCTTCTCAGAGGACTGCCCTTTTATGTGCTTTGGGTGTCCAGGATAAGTGTATCCCGAACATTATCTAGTTCGACACTACGGATGTCCAGCCTTGGTTTCCCTACCACGTAGATTTCCAAGTCCACGTTAGGTGCCTAGAGAAAATCATTAAACATGCTGTGGTTGAAGAAGGTGCTTCTACATCAGTTATTTCCTTATCTTGTTGGAAGGATATGGGTTCAACCCCTTTGTCGAAGTCTATGACCATGTTGACTGCATTCGATGGTCATTCTTTCAGAACGCATCGTATTATCCCCTCCCTTGAGGTCCACTTGGGTGGGAAGACCGTGCCAATTGAAGTCGATGTGGTTGATGCACCCATTGACTACAACCTTTTGCTGGGTAGGAATTGGATCTACGCTATGCGAGCAATCGTGTCCTCTGTGTTTAGATTTATCTGTGTTCCACACGAAGGCAAGATTGTGACGGTCGATCAACTCGATTTCACGAGTTCCAATACCATTGCATCATCTGGAACGGAAGTTCCTTAGATCGAAAATTCTCAGCTGACAACTGGGAATATTGATGTAGGATTGTATTCCTCCTTTATGGGATCTTTCGACTTTGTTGCACCAATCTCCTTTATAGAAACCGTTCCGATAGTGCCCCATCCTCATTACAGAGTGTACCATTCCAGACGTCATATTTTAATGATTCATGGAATTTACCTTCCACGACCTCTTCGTCTGGAAATATTGCACACCTCGGGATGGCCATGCCATTATCTGCAGCTAATATTTCCTACTGTGAGATTCAACAAGCCACTACAGAGCTAGATATCTCCTCTTCACGGACAAAAGAGGAAGATCTCGTTATGCTTCCCATGTGGGCAGTCGACTCCTCTTGCTCACATGATTGCCTTGATGGTACTTTGCCTTCGGATGAAGCCATCATTGAGGCTATGTGTGGTAACAATAAGCCTTGGGAATATTTACATCATCGATCGTATTTTCTTCCCGATCTTGACCTTATTGAGTAGGAAGAGTTTCGATCAACTCTAACAAAGAAGGTTGGTCACCCTATGGATCCTTTGGATTCGCATGGGATTTACGCGGAAAGGAATATGGCTAATATTTCTCGAACCATTCTAATCAACATCTCGTGCACTCCCGGGAAGATTGAGAATGTTTACATCGGTGCTGATTGTTCCCCCGAGGAAATCTGCATTTACACCAAACTTTTCAAAGAATTTCAGGATGTTTTCGCTTGGTCTTATGAGGAGATTCCATGAATAGACCCTAGCATTGTCGAACATGAAATTAAGACTTATCCTAATGTTAAGCCGGTTCGACAATGTCTTCATGCTGTGAATCCTCTGAAGGCATCCGCAATCAAGGCAGAGGTGGAGAAACCACTCAAAGTTGGTTTCATCTACCCGGTTCCCCTTACCGAATGGGTGTCCTATCTCATTCATGTGGATAAGAAGCAGGGAACCATCCGTGTATGTACTGATTTCAGAGATCTGAATCGAGCATGTCCTAAGGATAAATTTCCCACTCCATTCATAGATCAAATTATGGATACGTGTGCATGAAGCAAGGTATTTTTGTTTATGGACGGTTTCTCAGGATATAATTAGATCCAGATTAAACCCAAGGATCAACATAATAAAACTTTTATATTTCCTTGGGGTACATTTGCATACCGGAAGATGCCCTTCGGACTTAAAAATGCCAGAGCTACTTTTCAGCGTGCCATGACCTATGCCTTTCATGACCTTAAGCGCATAGTGGAGGCTTACTTGGATGATCTTGCTAGCCATTCTCGTAAGAGAGTGGACCACCGCAAGCACCTCTGCCTCATTTTCGAAAGATGTCGATGTTACAAGATTCGTTTGAACCCCAACAAGTGCATATTTGTTGTGAAAACGGGTCACCTTCTAGCGTTCATAGGTTCAAAAGAGAGTATAAGAGTCGATACTCTTAAGGTTGAGGCAATACTTCGGTTTCCTCCCCCACATAACTTGATTCAGCTTTAGAGCCTCCAAGGTAGAGCCACTTTCTTACGACGCTTTACTGTGAATTATGCCAATATTACCAAAGGTTTCATGTGACTTTTGAAGAACGACACTCGATTTATGTGGGATGAGTGAGCCCAACAGTCTTTCAATGCTTGCAGAAAGCTTTGGTATCGGCCCTTCTTCTTAGTCCGCCCGACTTTGCTAAATATTTTCTGCTTTATGTGGCCACGTCTCAAGAGATGATTGGTATGGTCTTGGTTCAGGTGGATGATGTGCTCCAAGAGCATGTTGTTTATTACCTTAGTCAAAATTTAGTAGATGTTGAGCTGAGATATTCTCATGTTGAGAAGTTGGCACTTACGACTGTTCATGCAGTCCAACGGTTATGGCATTATATTTTGCTTAGGAAAACCACCGTTATAGCACATGTCAATCCATTTCAGTTCATACTCTCACGATGACTAATTGGGGGGAAGTATAATAAATGGATTGTCATCCTTCAAGAGTTTGATCTCGATTTTGCTTCAGCAAAGTCGATGAAATCCTTGGTTTTCGCAGAATTGATGTCGGAATTCCCGAGACTTGATGAGGAAGTAGTCCATGAAGATTCCTTTGTGGATGAACATTTATTTCTTATCTCATCAACAAACCCTTGGTATGGGGATATCATTATATATCTACAAACTATGAATTTCCCTGCACACTATTCACGAGATGAGCGACGACGTGTGAGACATCACGCTCACGCTAGAGACTATGTCATCGTCGGTGAAACTTTGTATCGCTGGGGAAAGGACTCTATCCTTCATAGTTGCTTAAATCATGAAGAAGCGAAGCTAGTTCTTAATGATTTACATAGCGGAGCATGTGGAGGTCACTTATCAAGGCTTGCGACAACCCAACGTATCTTACGAGCGGGCTATTTTTGTTCTACAATCTTCAAAGATTGTGTAGATGTTGTGAAGAGATGTCACCCTTGCTAGGTGTTTGCTCGGAACATGCGCTCCCGCCCTGCTCCTTTACATATGGTCATCACCGTCGGTCCCTTCACCAAATGGGGGGTAGATTTCATGGATTGCAACCCAAACTCGGCTGGGGGGCATCACCATATCGTCATGGCCATTGATTATTTTACCAAATGGGCTGAGGCCATGCCGACTGTTAAAGCCGATGGTGCTACAGTAGCCCACTTCGTTTTCAATCAGATTATAACTTGATGGTATCCCGAAAGAGATTGTCACTGACCATGGAAGTCACTTCCAAAACCATATGATGGCGTATTTGTCACTCAAGCTTGGGTTTAAGCAATATCACTCATCTTCTTATTACCCCCAGGTGAATGGTCAAGTCGAGGCAGTCAATAAGTCCTTAAAGACCATCCTCAATGAACCATCCGACAAAGTAAGAGCAATTGGCACATCATGTTATATCCTACTTTGTGGCCATATCGAACCATAGTCAAGACTTCTACCAGGTACTCACCATTTCATTCAGTACATGGTGTGGAGTCTATCTTGCCAATTGAATACGAGATCCCTTCATTGAAACTAGCTATAGAGTTCCTGCCTGACACTTCAGATGTTGAGCAATGTTTGATTCACCTTGAGCAGCGTCGATATGTTGTTGTGGCTATAGATGTCAACAAACGTCGTGTTAAGGTTTAGTATAATAGGTCTATCCGTACTCGAAAATATGTTGAAGGTGACTTGGTCCTCCTTTATGACCAAGCTAAGGAATCCCTAGGGGCAGGCAAGTTTAAACCCATGTGGTACTGTCCTTACATTGTGAGGCGTGTCCTTGAGAAATGATCCTACGAGTTGGAAGACTATGAGGGGAATGCCTTGAAGGAGCCTAGAAATGGGCTCTACCTCAAGTGGTATTATGCTTGAGCTTCTAGCTCGAGCTAATACTTTTGTATACTATTGTATAGTTGTTTATGTACATAGTTTAGATTTATTTTGGTTGTTCGGGTGTGTTGATTCGCTTCCATTTGGTTTACATATTTCAATGGAATCTCCAGTGTTCTTAGGATTCGTGGATGGAGCTAGCTATCATACACAGAAAATTGCTTCTGCTGCATGGGTTATTTACTCACCCGACCATCAGATTGTGTCTTCAGGAGGTGCTTGTCTCGATCCTACATCCAGCAATGTGGCTAAGTACTGTGCCATCATTGAGCTACTTTGCGATGCCATTTCGCATCATATCTAGTCTTTAGAAGTCTGCCTGGATTTGCAACTGGTTGTGTCTCAATTGAACGGCCAGTACTGTGTGAGGGATCCTACATTACTACGGAGATTCTTAAGGGTAAAACTCTTGTAGTGTCAATTTTTTTTTATTACATACATTCATGTTCCAAGACGTTTTAATCATGTACTTGATGCATACGCTAATTATGTCCTAGATTGGCATTTGTCACATTAATGAAAGAAGCATACAAATAACATTTATCCATACATTTGTACATACACAAGTAGTAGATCCGAATAATCAAAGTTTTATATATATATATAAAAAGTGGTGTCATGATACAAAACTAGAGCCTGTAGCTCTCAAAAGAAAACAATCTGATACAAAAATAGTGAGACCCCATGGCATCTAAGCCTTGAGGGGAGGTATCGCCACCTCGGCGGGATGATTCTGACCATAATAGTGTATGACATTGGCTATACGCTGCAACAGCCACACCCATACACTCGGTACCCCCGACCACATGTTGCTGCATCGCCTCAGGGAGATACTCTACCTCTATCAATGGTACCTTAGCAGTCATATGGGAGAGGTTAACCCATACCGTCTCTAGTGTGCGCTCTACCGCCGCACCTACGATCTCACCTCCCCTGCTTCTGTGGTGGTGCCGTGGGAATCCTAAAGGTCTTCGTGAACCCCAATCTACGAGCAAACAGTCAAACATCAATATATGATACCACACCAAAAATATTTTTGCATTTCACTTATAATAAAAAATCCAAAAAATTAAAATACACAAAACCTAAAAATAGTAGCCATACCTATGTCTCTGAACGTAGCCCCTGGTGGGAGCATCATGTCTCTATCTCCGTTGAAGTATATTCCCTCGTATGGATAGTCATCAATGGAGATGACCTATCATGCCCACTAGTGAAAGAAATCCTCTGAATATGGTGATGCCTGTCGGCCACCACCCTATCGCGTCAGCACCTCTACCCACCAATTATGGGTGGGATCTCGGAAACTGTGCGGAGGGACTTCAACCCTCGAAATCAAGCCTGGTACTCTCTCAAAGAAGAAACTGCAGAGTATGCTACCAAAACCAAAGTTCTTTTCCCTATCCATCTTGCGCTCCATTAGCTGGCTCTTCATAGTAACCAGCAACATTATGCACCAGTCGTACACAATTGGACTCATACATTCTGTCGCATAGAATATCATCGGCCTCGGAACCTGATGTGGAGAATTTGAACCTAATATCCTCCTGAATGTCAGAAATATAATCTTCATACTCAGGCTCACGATGGAATCAATAGGAATCTGGCTTCCCACCTTCTAGGTGCCAGTTAGGCAGTACTTGTCTATGTAATCACTGATCATGATTCCACCTCCTACATTGCGGGATATGAGGCTTTCCACATCCCCTCGGCTGGACAAACCTGTGATGAAATAGATATCCTCCACCTCCAATGGAAGTGGTTGACCATCCAGATTGAATTTTTGTGCATCTGCATCCCAGTAATCGACCAACATGCAGAGCAATTGGTTTTGATCCCTTAAACCCCCAATGCTCCAAAAATTATATAGACCGCATGCTTGTAACGCTTGTTGGGAGGATAAATCTTGGCACACATGCTCATCAACAATGTCATGTTCCCTTTCTCTCCACTCTAGAACCATCCTAGAGGCAAAAACAAGGCCATTTTTTAGTTTCCATGTGTTAAAAACCACCCTTATGGCCCTATACGCGGTCATACTTGTATATAGTCGCATCCATATGCGGTCAATGCTCGCATTGACCACGTCCAAGAAACCCTATATGCGACCCATGAATAAATAGCTCGCGTACAACACCGAGTAGGTGTAGGTCAACACTTGCATTGACCTGTCCAGGAAACCCTATACGCGACCCGTGAAGAAATAGCTCACGTACAGAGTCGAGTAGGTGTAGATCTTGGAAAAGATAAAAAAATTAATCATTAAAAAATGAAATAAAAACCATGGTATGGAAGAGGAGGATGAGAGTACCAACCTGATCCAAACAGCTCAAGGATCCGATGCCCGTAGCTCCCAGAATCAATAACTGAAGATCGAGGTGAAAACTAACCAAAAACACTATTTTGGGTGAAAAGTGAAATTGAAATAGTAAAAGTCATTTTTTATTACTATCTATAGTTTTTTAAACCCACTTTCATATAGTTTTTGCCGTTTTGATCTATTTTTGGACTAATATGTCATCTTGGAGTACCATTTTGAACAGATTTTTCCGATGAGAGTGATTTTTTTACCGTTTCGCGGCTTTGGCAGGTATATTTTACACTCATCATATAGGTTAGATGTCACTTTCTCCTACATTTTGCATTTGACCTTATGACCATGATCATTAACTCTAGGTGCAACCCCACTTTTTAACTGACACAGAACCTTCACATTGTTATAGAAGTGTTATTATTTGGTGGCAGAGCTTGTCTGACCATGGGTGCCCTAGCTAGAGCCTTTTTATGTCTTTTGGCACCCATGTCGTTGTTCCTCCTTAGGATTGGGAGTCCTTTGTAGTCACACCATGAGTTTGTGACGAAGACTCATACTCTACTTTGTCTTATTCTTTCCATCTCCCATAAGGACTCCCCCATTTATGTCAAATTGTGATTGCATTACATCATCCTACTTGCCGCTTAAGCCTTGTGCCGACTCCTGCTTACTCAATTATTAGCCATGTTCCTGAGCACTTTCCCTTTCGATCCAAGCAGAGCTTTTATTTTCCTTTCGCAATTTGATGACCCTTTACCGTGAGGGAACACCCCCCCGAGTGTCTACATCTTGCACATGCTTCCTTGCATTGATCATAGGTATGTTCCACTGCTTGGGACTAGTTTGCTTGCCATTTGACACTCGTTTCCTCACTTGTTGTACTATAAGAAATTTTATTTTTTTTCAAGGTTTCACAATATAAAAAAGACCACAAAAATCAAATAACTAAAAAAGTCGGACGTGAAAATTTTTGCTACTTCTTATTAGCAGTTGTCGTATCACCTTTGAACAGAGCATTCACTCCACTCCATTCATTATGAGTCGGGACTATAGTGGGACCTTAGGAGTTGTACTCGTTTCTCAAATTTTACTCCACCGGCTGGTTAGGTTTCCAGTCATTATGGAGCCCTTTGTTGATGCCTCCTGCATTGCACATTGTTATTATCATCTAGTAATTGAGTCTATGCTACCTGAGTCTATCCATATGCTCATGCTCTTGTTCAAAGGAAGTCCTGAAATCAGAGTTGGCCACTCCTGATATCTATTGACTATTGCATGTCGGCCATCCCTTTTGAGTCATTCTGATCTTTTCGTCCGAGTTCTTCCAAATATTTCAGCGTAGCTGGTTACCTCGTGTTGGTTGATGGGGGATGCATTAATTCCCTCCTTCCAGTGAGTTTCGTTCCATCGAATTCAACCCATTTATTTCGGAATTGAGACTTAGAGTCGGTTGAGTACCTTGAGGCTTGCAGTCATTAGTGGTAGGTTCTCTCGCCATTGACAGTTGGGGATTCATCAATTCCTCCTGATCAATGGATTCATCATAGTGTTCGGCCTCAACACCTTTATTCACACTTTCATGAATGTACTCGGTGCCTTGATGCCCTTTTTCATTATTGGTGGGTTATCTCGTGTCTATTAACGGTTTACATCAATGACCGGTAATCAGACGATGTCACATCAGGTTCGACATCAACACCTTTATTCGCTTGATAGGGCATGCACCATTGGTGATTTGTGTAGAAGACCCCAGACTTCAGTGGCATTTAGTATGCTACTCATGATCAGGATTGTACTTATGAGATGTCATTCTCATACATCAGCAGTTTGTACCTTCATTTTTCACCAGGGGTTTCCTTTTTAGCAGGAGACCGTATCTTACTGTATATGGGTCATGGATATGATCGCCTATGACATGTAGTTACTATATACTTCCTATTCATGGCCATTGTATGAGATTGTTGTATTGTACCAACATGTATTCAGAGATATCATTGTATTATGATGAGTGGGATACTCCTTCCATTTGTGTCTCCATCACTCCACTTCTGAGATTTATAATGTATTTCGGTCATCCCAGTACCTTCTCTGACCTCAGACATTAGGGGGCATCTGTTACAACATAATTTTTCACCTTGTGAGCATCAGCACTCATTGACCTTCAATATTCATTTTATTGACCTAGATCCACATTTTGTCCTCCAGGAACCCATTGTTCCCTATTTTTTTTCATGTACGCTAGTTGTTCCACTATATCCAATGTATACGCAGGTTGTACCAATATAGCCCGCGTACACCGAGTTAAATGGTAAAAAACAATAGAAAAACACTTTTCACTCCAAAAAGTGGTCTTAGGGTGACCTTTGTCCCTCCATGTACCCAGAAACGACTCAATTCAACCTTTCACCTACCTTTGGAGGGTTATATATTGAGCTCTTATGGTGTATGGAAGGAGGAGGAAAGAGAGAGCATAGAAACTCTATTGGATTTTTGTTGTGACTTGAGTCTACATCCATTAATCCTTGTTATTGTGAAGTTCTTATGTTCGCCTACCAAACTCCTTCATATTTTTAGTTTTCCATTGCATGGGGGATTGAAGTGGTGGAGGCACAAGTGGAGGGACCTAGTTCTTGGTTCAGATGAGTTGCCAACAAGAGGTTGTATCATGTACTTCTTGTTTTCATTAATATAAATACTCATTTTCTCATCCAATTAATATTGTAAATGTTTGTTTAATTACATTGGGTTACATTTTCTTATTATATCATGGACCATGCTATTTTTTATGCTAATGTCTTTCATATATTATATGCACTTGCTTGTATTTGTTGTTGAGACTAAGCTACAGGTTCAAGTGTAGAGATTGAAAGCTCAACGGGGATCTACTTCAAACATCCGGTTGAAGGTTGGTCTTTTCTCCATATCTTAGCATTTTTCATTTATATAGCATTGTTTTGAGAATTGAGTTGATTTCTAGCAGTCATATATCTGTTGTGGTCTGCCCCATGCCATAATTTTTTATCCGTAATGATTCCACATATAAATTTTCATTATGATACATAATTTGAATTTCCCATTAACTTGCTATACAATTAGTTTTAACAGCGGAAGTAAATCAATTGCAATGAATTAGCTAAAATGTCCATTATAAACTCTACAAGCATTCCTATCATGAAAGGAATCCATACAATGACCCTTAAATCCATGCACATAGACATTTTCATAAAAATAAATTAAAAAATACATAACAAAATATATCAACCATGGAATTCATAACACAATTGAGTAACTTATCTTTTCAAATGAAATATTCCTCCAACTGGCTACAGATGAAGGACATTCCTCCCAACCATAAGCACTCTATCACACTATTTCTTTCTATGAAAGAGGCCACCCCTGAGCTAGGAATATTAGTTTACAAGGGTGAAGCTCCCCAAGCCTTATACTCATCCCAACAATCAAACAATTAGCTAGTGTCAAACCCCCTCTACATATATCCCAATCCATTAGCACTCATCCTTGATCATCCTACATAAGACAAGGAGTGGGATTCCCTTCTCTACATGCAATCCCTCAAGTTATCCCAAGTCCCTTCTAGTGATCCAACATAGTCTAACAAGGAAATACCTATGTTGGGACTCTAGGGGCCTCAGTTGTAGGCTAGGTTTATTCTCACAGGGAACAATAATCATTAACACATACTTCCCAAGGTAAATTACTTCAACGGGCATGGAAGATCCAGTTACCCTCTCTCATGCACCCACATCCAATATGGTGAAAAATGATTGCTATAATGATACTTTGAACTCAATTCCAATCATTTTATATCCATGTTTAAAACTTTCCATGTGGAACTCATGAGGAGCCCACTTTCCCTCTTCTTATCCTAGCTTAGGATAATTATTAAGCTCAAGGCTAAAAAATCCAGGTTAATAAACATGGATTTAGGGATCTTAGGGTAAAATAGCTATCTAAGGTTTACAATTAAGGATGTTTACTTAGGTTAATAAGTCACTATGCTCATCTCCCCTTAGCCCTCGTTTCACTTTCCCTAATAGTTTTAATTCGTATATTCATCTTATCTCCCTATGTTTTTTCTCAAATTTTAAGTGAGAGCACTCGTTGGATGCATAATTCAATTCTACATCCAACGAGTAATCAAATTGCATAATTTTGATGGACCCTACCGATGAAAAATGAAAGTAATACATTTTTTTATGTATTTCTCATTTTTTGTGGGATGGGATCCATTAGAAGTATGTAGTGTAGGTGCTCGTTGGATGTGGAATTGAATTATACATCCAACAAGTTCTCTTGCTTGAAATTTGAGTAAAATCACTCATAGTTGAAAATACAAAAAATAAAGTAGTTTTTTCTCTTTTTCTCCAAAATTCGCAACTCTTATTTTATTGACCAAAACACTAACCACCTAGTGGACCTCCATTCCTGAGGCCTCAACCACTACTATATATAGTTTCTATTGACCAAAACACTAAACACTTACTGGATTTCCATTTATGAGGCCTCAACCACTAACTAGTAGACCTTCTTTAATGAGGTCCTTACATTTATTGAATTCACACTCTACTACCTCATGGGCCCTTATTTTATAAAGATATCCCTTAATACATTAAATAACTAGTATCTAAGGAATTTAGGGTGAGACCCTAACAACATTGTGTGTCACCCATAGATGACAAATGCCGCGGTGTTGTCTTAGCATTGAGATAAATAAAATCCACAAGTTCCATCTACTATGTTGCAATGATATGCATATGACCAATCTACATCAACCACCTCCCAAATAAATTCCTTACACATTTCATGTCCTTATTGATCCTCCCGCATTCTTGTTCCCTCTACCAGTACTGTAGAACAAAATTGAACTATGGATTTGCATCTCAAATAGGGGAATTTATTATAAAGTTCATCTACTTCCTATGCAATGTGGCTTTGATGCATGCACCAGATTTATCATGCTCACCTAAGTTCCCACCTTTCCCATGTCTGATATCAAAATAGTTCCAAATATGAAACGCATTGCATTTTTTGTGCAAGATGCACAACCATTGAAATACATAGACATTTTTTAACTATGCCACACAACCATATGACCAAATCCAATGTCAATCCATCTGTAGAAATCCCCAGTCCTTAAAGTGATCATAAAACATTTGAAAGTGACATTGTACATAATGTATTTCATAGCACCTATCATCGCTTATTTAGAAGTTAGACTCCTTCAATGTTATCCTCTTGTCTTCATTGTTATCTAGCCTATTCTTGTATGTGATATGCACCATTATGATGGCATCATATGAATGACAATATTGGCTATGGATACCATTTTGTGGTGGAAGGGAGTAGTTGTTTGCAAAACCCACAACTACTAGGATGTTATTGAGGGGAAGGGTGTACTTGCATATTGTAAATTATTTATCCTACCATCACACCGTGTGGACATGTTGAACATATTGTTGGGTTTTTCCAAAAATTCTGTTAGGAACCCATGTCAACCCTTCTCTTTACTATGTTAGTATATTGTTGTTGGACGCATATGCTTTGTAAGTCGTCTCATAGTATTTGTTGATCCATAGTTTATATTAGCCCATAGTATTGACCCATAGTATTGGACACATATGCTTTTTAAGTCATCCCGTAGTATTATATGTCCCATGGTTTTGACTCATAGTATTGGGCATAGGCTTAGTATATAAGTGTGTGTTGAGGTCATTGAAGGCACCGTGAAGTTAATTGTATTGAGCTTGCTCAAAGGAGGTTGCCCCCTCGAAGTGGCCCGTGATCAATATAAAAGTGATTTTGAGTTCTATTGTTTTTGATATCTTGTGTATTTGCATTAATTAATTATTGCAGGTTCTTCACATTTGGTATCAGAGCACTTTCTTGGGTTCGCTGGGTGAAATTTCTGCCAAATTTTTTTTTTTTCGCATCTGTTGCAGGTTTGGATTTGAGAATAATCCCTATCTGCTTAACTGTGGAAAGTACTTGGGCATAAGACCTAAAAATCATTGTGAGGAGTACCACAGGAACCTCAAAGTAGTTGGCCCATTGAGAGGACCTGCCAGCGAAAAGGGCAACGACCCCTACTTGATTGACTAGTTCCCACCCGTGAGGTAAACCAAGAGTTGTCATTTGTGGCAAAGTGGTTATCAGTTTTACCTGAGCTGTGGAGTGAGGGGTACTACCCCAATACGCAAGCCGTCAGACAGCATTGGTGGCCGAGTAAAACCCTTGAACTGTTAGGAAGCCCCACATACCTGGGGTCCATATCTATTTTCAGCTGAACTGTTGTCGATCACTACTGCGCCGTTTCAGATCCAGCCGTTCAGATCCATTCTGAAAGTCATTCCAGATCCAGCTGTTTTCAATCCATTCGGTGTCGTTTCATATCCCTCTATTTCTACTCACTTCCAGGCCATTGCAAATCTATCTGTTTCAGATCCCTTTCGAGCCATAGCCGCTCCATTCTGAAAAAAATAAAAATAAATAAAAAGTAATAATAATTTCAGTTTTTTCTCCATATCTCCCTTGTTTTCACTCCGTTTCCCTTGAAACTTTTGGGGAACCCGTGTAATCCCATTCTGCATATTTCATTCCTGAGGACCCTATCCCCAATTCCACTTCCCAAAGCCCGAAATCCCACATTTGTCTATTTTTAGGGTTTTCCATAACTTCCTTAGATTTCACCCAATCACCTTCAAATTTTACCACAGAGTTCCTTTCCGAATTCTGCTTCTTTGTCCCCCTTTGCCAAATTTTCTCATTCTTTCACCCTGCTTCTGAAATCCTCATTTTTTGCTTCCTTGTCTATTCGACAGTGTCCAAAACCTAGTCAAACCCCAATTACCCTTCAGATTTTTTCCCAAATTCATATTTTCCTTTACTGAAGCAGTTTCTGTTTTTGTTTTTCTACTCAGTCAACCAAAAAAAAAAAAAAAAAAACTCCTAGTTATGGTTGTCACCCGTGCAGGAGAAAAAACCATGGAGGAATCACTTGTAGCCATCCAAACCAAACTCCAAGATATGGATGAAAAATTTCTCATCCTCCATCTTCAGCATTCAGCCATGAACAATAACCGGCAACCATAATCTTTTGCAGCCACCGGGTTCTCTTCTTCCAGCAATTTTCATGGGCCGAAGCTTGATTTTCCTCGCTTCAATGACACTGATCGGACTGGATGGATATACCGAACAGAACAATATTTCAGTCTACATAATACTTTTGATGTCTAGAATGTTCCACTTGCATCCTTTCATTTGGAACAGGAGGCCCTTCAATGGTACCATTGGTACATCAAAGCTCATCCCGAGCCAAACTGGACAGATTTTTTCCAACTCCTTTTGCCATGATTTGGTCCCAATGCTTTTGATGACTTCACAGGAGCACTCACTAAACTTCACCAAATTGGCACAGTGAGAGAGTATCAGACAGAATTTGAGAACCTAGCCAATCACACAGAAGGATTGTCTGATGAATTCTACAGGAGTTGTTTTATCAGTGGTCTTAAGAATGAAATCCGGTCAGAGGTTAAAATGTTCTATCCCACACAATGATGGAAGTCCTAGGTTTGGCTAAGTTGGCAGAAGACAAGATTGCAGCCCAACAGCGCTCCAAACCCACTTTTGTTCCCTTCCAAAATATGGGTTCTCAACGACCTCCCATCCCACTAGCTCCTCGACCAACTCCTATCAAGCATTTGTCTGAAACTGAGATGCAGGCATGCCAAGAAAAAGGGATTTGTTATAATTGTGATGAGAAATTCACTCAGGGACATAGATGTGTTCAACAAAATCTCTATCTCTTGGATGTGGATTCTCTGCCTGCCTCTGAACTTGGTGAAGAAGCTCTAGATACAATAGATGATCAGGTCGACAATCAACACCAGCCTGTTGACACCCCCTCTCAAGACGACCCACTCGCAATCTCTCTCCATGCTGTAACCTGCATCACAACCCCACAAACAATGCAGGTTAGGGGATACTTCAAGAAGTTTCCTCTTACCATACTCATTGATTATGGTAGCACTCATAACTTCTTTGACCCTCAGATTGCCAAACAGGCTGATTGTTTTGTCCATGGTTTCCAATGGGGGCACCTTACCTTGCAAGGGGAAGTGTCACAATGTGCTTATCTACATGGAAGATTATAACTTGCGCTCTGACATGTTTTCCTTGTCCTTAGGCGGATGTGATGTGGTTTTGGGAATTCAATGGTTATGCACACTTGGACCCATCTTATGGCATTTTGCTGAACTTTGGATGCAGTTTTCAGTCAATGGGGCACAACACAAATTAATGGGCTTACAACCAGGGTCTCTCCACATCATCAGTTCACATCGCCTGGAAAAAATCCTTAAGAAGAATTCACATGGTGTCATCACTCAGCTCCATTCCATTCAGATGCACCCATCAACGGTCTCCACTACTTCCTTGGATAGATATGCAGGTGTCTTTGTTGAACCAATGAGCTTGCCGCCTTCACGAGACCTTTCTGGTAAGAATTTAGTCACATCTACCTCTCAGCATGAAATGATGGCTATTTTGCATGCAGTACAGAAGTGGCAGCCATACCTATTAGGGAATTATTTCTGTATCAAGACTGATCTCCAGAGTCTGGAAAATTTTCTGGAACAATGGGTCTCCTCCCAACACACCTGAAATGGGGTATCCAACTCATGGGTTATCCCTATGTGATCACTTACAAGAAGGGTATCGACAATATGGTGGCAGATGCTCCTTCTCGCACAATTGATGACCTAGTTTCTCTTACAGGTCTTTCTCTGCTTGTTCCAAATTGATTGCAATATGTTCAACAGGGCTATCTCTTCTATGAACTCCATGCTTCTTCATCAGCAGGGCACTCTGGGATCTTCAAAATGCATGACCGGGAACAATGTAACTTCTTTTGGCAGGGACTGGAAATGACAATTCAACATATGGTGGCTGACTGTGATACTTTCCCGGTCAACAAGGGTGAAATGACACTCCTTTCGGGATTGCTCAAACCCTTGCCCATCCCTACACAACTTTGGTCAACTATTTCTATGGATTTCCTCAAAGCGCTCTGGTGGTACAATACCACATCTCACAGGAAACCATATGAAGCAGTCTATGGACAGACACCGCCAGTTCTTCTTCCATACACCCTTAGCAGCTCCCCAGTTCAGGAAATTGACTCGGTTCTTCGAAACCGCGATTAGATTCTTCTAATTCTGCAGGACAATCTTCACATGGCCAGAATTTGACTGAAACAACAAGCCGATCAGCACTGTTCTGAGCGCACTTTCCACGCAGCTGATAGGGTTCTTCTTCGTCTACAGCCTTCCAAGAAATCCTCCCTAACACTCAAAAGGCGTCAGTGACCCAAAATGAAACCCGCGGATGCTACCAGGGAACCACTCCTTCAGATTCTACAGCAATTTCCCCAACCAAAGCTTTGAGGACAAAGCTTTTTCTAAGGGAGAGGGGATGTTAGGAACCCATGTCAACCCTTCTCTTTACTATGTTAGTATATTGTTGTTGGACGCATATGCTTTGTAAGTCGTCCCGAAGTATTTGTTGATCCATAGTTTATATTAGCCCATAGTATTGGATGCATATGCTTTGTAAGTCGTCCCGTAGTATTATATGTCCCATGGTTTTGACTCATAGTATTGGGCATAGGCTTATTATATAAGTGTGTGTTGAGGTCATTGAAGGCACCATGAAGTTAATTGTATTGAGCTTGCTCAAAGGAGGTTGCCCCCTCGAAGTGGCCCGTGATCAATATAAAAGTGATTCTGAGTTCTATTATTTCTGATATCTTGTGTATTTGCATTAATTAATTATTGCAGATTCTTCACAAATTCATTGATGAAATACATACTCATACCCAATAACAAAAAATTTGGGCATAAGTATAATGTTGCATTTTAAAACTATATGTTGAATTTTTAATTGCAATTTAAAAGGTTGTATTCCCATTAAGTACGCAATGTTGATTTGGAATGTCAACAATGCTATATATATATTTTGTTTCCAATCGTCTAATTCATAAGTGAAATATTTATAACTTTTCATGTCAACCACGATCCTCTCAAATCCATGATCCTCATGTTGAATGCATTGCATTGGCTCAATAATGTCCTACACATGGTTAGTATGGAAAACATAACAAATATATATTCTCTTCATATCAACCACCATCCTCCCAAATCCATGATCCTCATGTTGAATGCATTGGCTCAATAATGTCCTACACATGGTTAATATGGAAAACATAACAAATGTGTATAAATGTGTCATAATCATAACCAAATTATGTGGGTTTCTACAACATGTCTAAAAGTGTTTAATGTAAAGTTAAATATTTATCCTCAATATAAATCATTCCAATCAACATATTTGTTTTCTATATTTATTTTTAATATATGATAAGAAAAATTCATTAACTTACACCGACCCATAATTTCTTATTTATTTTTATTCAAAATGTTATATAATAGACTTTCTATTATTATTTGTTTTTTCTTATGCTTACTACGTTTCCACTTTTTAATTGTTTCTATGTTCGTTGATTTGCTTAGGTTAAACATATACGTAGTTCATTGTCTTATTATTTGGTCTTTTTTTATAATAATATTTTTTAATTGTTTTTAAGTTTGTTAATTTGATTTAGGTTAAACATATACGTAGTTCATTGTCTTATTATTTGGTCTTTTTATAATAATAGTTGTTAGGTTTGTTGATTTGATGGAGTTCATTGTCTTATTATTTCGTCATTTTCTAAATAGTTCATAAACACGGAAAGGTCGATGAGTACATTTACATGCGATGTATATAAATGAATTATACAATTGTATAAATTATTCCTAATAAAGATATTTTATTTATATTTTATGATTGAAGAAATGTGAAAAGACTAGTTTGGATTATTAGAATTTAATGGCAATATTCTATTTATTGATTGGATATGTCTGGAAAGATGAAAGAAAGGTTTCTTGTTTCAGCATAAATGATTGTTGTCGTGGTGGTGGCACTGGTGAGTGGCGCGCCACGCCATTGATATGAAGTAGCAACTTTGAAAAAGTAATAGGAATAGTACAAATAATTACGCCATAAGGTGTTTCTACAAGTGATAACAACTCTCCAAATTTGATTTTTACGTCGTTTGCCGCCGTTAGATCATCGTTCGACGATTGGGACAAGCTTTTATCTACGATTTTCCAGCTCGAAAATGAGGGGGTGCGCTGCATTAAATTTTCTTTACCAACTTCAATGCAATGCAGCACAACTTGCCACCCTGCCTCATTGAATGCCCTGCCTCACCTTCACATTTGAGGACCTCGAGCCGCAACATCTAAGGCACTTTAGAAGCCTGACCTAGAAACCCATATGGTCTGTAGGCCCGATGTTTCCACCGAGCTCTGCAGGGATGGTAGGCAGAGGGAAAATGGCAGACATCATCGAGGACGAATTGGTTCAGGGGTTGGATTCTCAGAGGCTACGTTCGGTTGTGTATGTTTCATTTGGAAGCTAGGCCTTGTTATCAGAATCACAAACCATTGCGTTGGCGAGGGGTTTGGAAGCCAGCGAGCAACCATTCGTTTGGGAAATCAAAGTCATGCCCAAACTCAAACCCATGACTGCGGATATAGAGATTCGATCCTGCAATTAATCTTTCATCTCAATTTGTTGCCCTTGGTTGTAGTTTCCCTTCGTTATAGCTGGTGTTCCCAATAAATGCCCAACGACCTTAGCCAACTGCTCATCAACAACAATGGTGACCAAGAAACCATTCAAAGAAGAGTTTGAGAAGTATTGCGACCACTTCATTGAGATGGTACGCTTTGAACTACTAAGTAAATGTAATGACCCTTTTTGAAATTTTTATGAAAATGTCCAATTTTCCAATTTTTCCCCAATTTCGACCTTTGACTAGTTTAGTTGTTTTAACCTCCAAATTAACCCAAATGCTCCCAAATATTCTATAAGGGTATATGAATGATATTTAGACTTGAATATTAGGTTCAGGGATGATTTTTAACCCTCAAAATACTTCTTCAAACTTGATTTATATTCTGGTCAATGTATGGGATTTTAACTAGTAATTTGTGCATCAAATCCCCCCTGGGTAACACTGAAAATGGCCTCCCAAATGCTTCCAAAATCCCTCAAATTTATGAATAGAAATAGGGAATGTATTAAGGATGTTATTAAGGTCTCATGTGCACCATTAATTGATTATTATAAATGTTCCAACCCTCTCCCATGCAGCTGCAAAAATCACCCATTCGACCCGTGGGGAAATGGCACTATTTCTTCTCCCAATGCAATTAAACTGAGTAAAAATACTTCAAATGCTCAAGTACAGTACATGAAACTTGTAAAATACATCCATGGCAGTCTATTATTCACAAATTCATTAGATAAACATCCATTCATTCGAAATCATCAGCATTATAATGATATACATCAATGTAGTGGGAAAATGGACATTGTTTTCTCATTAATCAACATTTTTGCATACAATCAGTGGTTATTTCGACCTGAGACTTTCTGAAGATGAAGAAAAGAGTATATAATTATTATTACAATCATAAATACATCAATAGAAGCTCTCCCAAGAAGCACAAGATCTCACCAAAAACGCCCTCCCTCAAGGAGCATGAATATGCCTTCAAAACTGGAAATGGTTGAGAGATGGTGCTGCACTAAACCAAACCACAAGTTTCCCTGTAGATTACACCTGCAAATAAACACTCCATTAAATCTCCAAATGAAATTTCTTAATGTCCTTTCCAATTACCAACTTGGATGGGAATCTTTCACCCTCGAAATTGCCTAAGGCAAGAAACTAGTCATCCACTAGCTCTCCCTCTTCACAAATGCAATTGCAAATTTATCAAATGATAAGAATCTGGTTTCATTCTTTGTTATTGACATTTATAAAATTATAATTTCCTCCATGGTTCGAATTCCTTCCTAGAGACTCATGCCAACTCAAGTTGTGAAGATATTCCAAAGAACGCCACTTGTACAACAATTCCTAGTCTCCCACTTCCACCAAATCACATGTGGAAGCATCTTAGCTGCCCTAACTCCCTTGAGAGTCCTCTTAGAGGATATGTTTAGCCCTGACATGCCATATATGTCATATGTCATCCTTCAGGTTTGATTTGTGTCATAATTGTCATAGCATCTTCATCATTGTTGCCATAGAGCTAGGGAATCTATCCCAAGTGTCTCACTAGCTCCAAATTGCCTCTTCCTCTTCCATGGGAATTACTCTTCCTTTATATTTCGACCTTGGATGATTCACGCCATGAATAATACCCTTTGAACTCCCCCAAGTATGTTACCATTCACCTTGAATTCGAATTGGTGAGAAAATGATGCCAAGTGTAGTGGGGGAAATCTAGCCATATGTGGGTCCCACTTCCTCCATGTGTCTTCATGATCAAATACCACTTTGATTTTCACTTGTATATATTTATTTATCTCCTTTATTAAATATCTATTCCATTCTAATGTTCAAACATCATTTATTATCCCCATTATTCCAAATCCCAAAGCTTCGACCCCAAAGCTTCGAAACTAGTAATTTTCCTCCTTGGCAATTATTTGACCTTTAGCATCAATTTGACAAACTCTAATGAATATGGACAATTTTCTTAGGCCATTGTGACCCAATGCCAAAGTTGGGACATGAAAAATCCTCCCTTCCCAATATTGCTTGTCCTCAAGCAATTTCAAACATGGGTGTTGAAGAACGTGCTTTCTGTATAATGCTTTGAAGTTGTCATTGAATTTCCCAACCTTGAGTCTTTGAGTTTCAATGAAGATTTTAGAGAGGAACCACCTTGCTTGCTGCTGCACTACTCTGATAAAAATTACTTTAGTAAGTGGGAAATCAATCTCCCATACTGCTTGTTTCCCCCCAAAAATGAAACCAATGAGACAAAAATTATTCCAGGGTCCCATTACTTGTATTGCACCCCAACAATCAAGAGTGCTCTCTAACCCATACCATCGGATAAGAGGATTCCTGGATCCAATTTTCTTGTATGCATTCTTCCAAACATCATGAGTACAAAATATATACCATCAAAGTACATAACAACATAATGAAAATGTACATCAAGGAGATGCTTCATCAAAGAGTCATGAAAGTGCTTATACCTCCAAGCAAGTAGACCACCATTTTTCAGGTGCATACAATATTCAAGTGTCCAATCAAATCTGCTCCAATGACATAGGTGAGGATCCCATGTCCAATAATGCTGCTCCAAAAGGATGTGATATGCATCAAAATAGCCAGCCATGTATTCTTTCATCCAAGAAGTGAATGAAGAATCTCCACTAAAATCTGAACCGAATAATGAGCAGAAAAACAAGGAGATTTCAAAGGACTCAAAGAAGACTCACCCATACATCCATGAATGTGAGAATCATAAAGATATAAAAAAGTATGTGGCTTCCAACAAAAATATTCTTCAAGCATAAATCTATTCACCCTGGTTTTGGATGAAGTTCCTCCAACATCAAATGAACCAAGTGTTGATCGAGAAAAACCACGAGTCTTCCAGTGACTCGAATGCATATCATAGGTGCATCCATGTAGATGTGCATCATCATAAAGTAACAAAGGATGTTGCTGCAAATGTGAATAAGAATGTGATCCAACCATGTCATCATAAAAAGTAAATCTAGGAGTTCCATACTCCTCATGTGGCACCATAAAAAAAACCCTTTCACCCATACTTCATTGAGACTAATGCTGCAAAACATGGAATTATAGGATATAGGAGAATGAACTAACTCACCCAAATGATCAAAAAGTGCAAACGTTTCATCATGGGAAGGATCCATATCGGTAGTATCATGCAGATCCTTCAAAGGTGTGAAACCTTTGTCATAGATTGGTTCCAATGGAGATGAATCATGCTCTTCTTTAAAAATTGCATAACCTTCATCAAGAGACAATTCAAGTTCCTCTTCCACCACATCAAGTGTTTGTATCTTTAAATGATCTTCAATACTTTCAATAGAATCTTCTTCATGCTCATGTGATGTATCTTCATCTTTTTCAGAGTCACTTGGGAGTGACTTTCGATCCTCTTCATGTACTACTTCTTCTACTTCACCTATTTCAGAACTAGGTGGTTCATGGGTCTCCTCCTTTTTCTCCTTCAAGCAAACTGATGCATTTCTCCCCTTGGTTTTCTTAAAATCAATATTTTTTCTCTCAAGTTCAATAACCAACAACTCGAATCCTTCCTTAAGTTGCTTGGTCATATATTCAACGATTGTTTTAATGATTTTTATATGCTCCTCACCATCATATGAGGTTCCCTTTTCATCCCTAGTCATAGTTTCCTCAAAAAATTTGCTCTTCTTCTCCTACTTTTTTTTCCCTCTTCAACAAAAGAACTTTTGGTTCAATATCTAATGGTGGTACCTAAATTATTGTCCTCATGAATATCATACCACATCAGGTGCCAAGATCATGCTCTGATACCACTATAATGACCCTTTTTCAAATTTTTATGAAAAAGCCCAATTTTCCAATTTTTCCCCAATTTCGACCTTTGACTAGTTTAGTTGTTTTGGCCTCCAAATTAACCCAAATGCTCCCAAATATTCTGTAAGGGTATATGAATGATAATTAGACTTGAATATTAGGTTCAAGGATTATTTTTAACCCTCAAAATACTTATGCAAAGTTGATTTGTATTCTAGTCAATGTATGGGATTTTAACTAGTAATTTGTTCATCAAATCCCCCCTGGGTAACACTGAAAATGGCCTCCTAAATGCTTAAAAAATCCCTTGAATATCTGAACAGAGGTAGGGAATGTATTAAGTATTTTATTAAGGTCTCATTTGCACCATTAATTTATTATTATATATGTTCCAACCCTCTCCCATGCAGCTGCAAAAATCACCCGTTTGACCCTTGGGGAAATGGAACTATTTCTTCTCCCAATGCAATTAAACTGAGTAAAAATACTTCAAATGATGAAGTACAGTACACGAAACTTGTAAAATACATCCATGGAAGTCTATTAGTCACAAATGCATCAGATAATCATTCATTCATTCAAAATCATCAACATTATAATGATATACATCAATGTAGTGGGGAAATGGACATTGTTTGCTCATTAATCAACATTTTTGCATACAATCAGTGGGTATTTCGACCTGAGTCTTTTTGAAGATGAATAAAATAGTATATAATTCTTATTACAATCATAAATACATCAAGAGAAGCTCTCCCAAGAAGCACAAGAAATCACCAAAAACGCCCTCCCTTAAGGAGCATGAATATGACTTCAAAACTGGAAATGGTCGAGAGATGGTGCTGCACTAAACCAAACCGCAAGATGCCATGTAGCTTACACCTGGAAATAAACACTCCAGTAAAGCTCCAAATGAAAGGTCTAAATGGCCTTTCCAATTACCAACTTGGATGGGAAGCTTTCACCCTTGAAATTGGCTAAGGCAAGAAACTAGTCATCCACTAGCTCTCCTTCTTCACAAATGAAATTGCAAATTTATCAAATGATCAAAATCTGGTTTCATTCTTTTTTATTGACATTTATAAAATTTTAATGTCCTCCATGGGTCTAATTCCTTCCAACAGACTCATGCCAACTCAAGTTGGGAAGAGATTCCAAAGAACGCCACTTGTACAACAATTCCTAGTCTCCCACTTCCACCAAATCACATGTGGAAGCATCTTAGCTTCCCTAACTCCCTTGAGCGCCCTCTTGGAGGCTAGTTTTAGACCTGACATGTCATATATGTCATATGTCATCCTCCAGGTCTGATTTGTGTCATAGGTGTCATAGCATCTTCATCATTGTGTTCATAGAGCTAGGGAATCTAGCCCAAGTGTCTCACTAGCTCCAAATTGCCTCTTCCTCTTCCATGGGAGTTACTCTTCCTCTATATTTAGACCTTGGATGATTCATGCCATGAATAATACCCTTTGAACTCCCCCAAGTATGTTACCATTCACCTTGAAATCGAATTGGTGAGAAAATGATGCCAAGTGTAGTGGGGGAAATCTAGCCATATGTGGGTCCCACTTCCTCCATGTGTCTTCATGATCAAGTGCCACTTTGATTTTCACTTGTATACATTTATTTATCTCTTTTATTAAATATTTATGCCATTCTAATGTTCAAACATCATTTATTATCCCCCTTATTCCAAATCCCAAAGCTTCCACCCCAAACCTAGGAAACTAGTAATTTTTCTCCTTGGCAATTATTTGACCTTTAGCATCAATTTGACAAACTCTAATGAATATGGCCAATTTTATTAGGCCATTGTGACCCAATTCCAAATTTGGGACATGACAGTAAATCCCTTGAGCATCATTTTAGTGTGGAGAATGATACAATAATCCCGCCATTTTGTTCGCACGTTAATGCTAATTAGTAATTATTATATCATATTGATAACAGTGAGGCAGAGAAGGAAGATCTTATGGAATGACATGGATTGGTTGTCAATATTTTTTTTTTTTTCAGAATATAAGTGAATTTATATAAATTTTGGTGTAAGGAAGTTTCAATTTTTGAGAAAATGTTATAAGATATAACTAGCAAACATAGACAAACATCGGCACACGCTAATGAGGAAACTATTTATCACTTTTCTTTTGAACAGAATAGTATTCAGAAACCATAAATCTTTTCAAGTAAAAAAATTGTATCAACTCTAAGAAAGATAAGGATTCAAAAAACCAGGAAATAGGGCTTTGCTTACATACATACTTTGGACCTTGCAATCCCAAGATAAGAACTCAACTAAAGCCAGAATCTAAACATTATCTTGTCTTTATCTGCAAATACACTACTGAAAATATTACCAGAGCAGTGAAAGGAGATTTGTCCATTCTCCTTTTCACTGCTTTAAACTTCACTGTCCTTGATGCTGATATGATATTCTGGTTTTATTGCGAGCTTTTTTATCAGTTTGTTTGTCTTGCTTATGATCTTGGTCCTTGACTATAATGACTGTATTGACTGTATGGTATCGATCCAACACCATCTGCCGAGTAACACAAGAAGTCTTCTTGGCATGCAAGTTCTTTTGTTTTGAATTCCATTGGGAATGACTCAATTGCATTTGTATGAGATTTGGAAAAAGAGATAACAATTTCAAATTCAAGCTAAATACAAGTTAAACAACTAAAAGGTTTCAGAAAAATTTGTGTTCTATTATATTTTTGGCATCTTTGTTCTCAACTTATTTTCCTCAATTTTCTTTTCCAACCTTCCATTAATTATTTTTTCCAACCCCATACATATGACTTTGTGATGTAATCTACCTATGTTTGAAGTTTACATGATTGCAATGAAATTATAAGCATCAAGCAAGAGATATCAATTCAAATTCAAGCTAAATACAAGCCAAGCATGAGCTAAAAGGTTTTAGAAAATTCTGTGTGTTTTATTATAGTTTTGGCATCTTTGTTTAATTCTCTTTTCCCAACCCTATAATATGACATTCCGATGTAATCTTCCCTCTGTTTAAAGTTTACATGAGTGCATTAATAAAACTGATATAGAAACTACCTTTAAAATCATGTAGTCTATAGGCAATATTTAAAAAAAGGAAAACAGATGGATAAACTTGAGTTTCAAGCATCCTCCTATACCTTAAACCTAATTGGTGGAGCGATGATTCCACCATTATCCTAGAAACAACTACGTGCAACCTATTGACATCTACAATCATGTTGGTGTAGTTGAATCCCATGGACATAATTTATTGTAGTTGAATCACATGGATAAAATTTATATTGAAGAATAAATTCAATTACATTTTTAGTTTCGATAAAAATGAGGTGATTCAAGAAGCTGTGTAAACTTATCTGCATCCAGGTACTCCCTGCAACCAAAATCCCCAAGAAGCCGTGAATGCGCCTGCTTACCAATACAAGAGGGTGAAGGCCTGAGAAAGGTTGATCGTGTTTGGCATTCATCTCCGATGTATTAAGGAACTATAAGGAATATAAACAACAACCAAAGATAGTAATGCTAATACTTTCTCTTCTACTGGAAAATTCCAGTCACTTTATTAGTTTTTCCTTTCTTAAAATTCTAATGTAATTGATTTCTTCCTCAAATAATCTACATTAGTCAACTGGGATGAGAAAAAATTCAGGCATAAAAATCAATGGCTTTTATCCTCATTATTATATACAATATACAAATTTGAAAGATGATGCAACACTAATATTTCAATACAAAATTTTAAAAACAGTAATCAATTCTAGAAGTTCTCTCATGTTATAATTGCATTGGCAGGAGTAGTGATAGAGATTCTAGTTGTGCACAGAAACATTTTATTTTCTTCCTACCCTATTGTTTTGAAACATTCATTATATGATACTTTTCTCTCCATATTGTTATAGGCCTGCCAGTCCAAGTCCACCCCACATGAAATCTATCTTCCAAAAGCATCATCCTATGGGCATCCACATTTCAATGAGAAGTCCCAACACCCACAACATGAAAGAGACAGTTTGATGCATAAACAAGAAAGGGACAAGTCACAAATAAAGGAAGTAGGAAGGCATAAAATATTGTTCTAAATGGAATTCTACTGATATAACATTTTGGGAATTGAAGGTATTTGGGGTCTACAGGAGCACAGGAGCATCCATTTATTTCTCACAAGTGCTTGGGTTCTATAGGAAAGTCCATTTATTTCTGGTAGGTCCATCAATTGAAGCATCTTGTTTCTGCATATTAGAAATTCCAAAGCCGTCTGCAACAAGAAAAAAAAACATAGACAACTCTACTTGAATGCCATCCCCTAGTTGGGGTTACAATGTGACAAGACTTTAAGGAAATTGTAGGCACACTGAAATAAATCACAACAACAATGCATTAACCCTCACCAGGCTACTCATTTGAACAAGGAAAGGGAAAAATGGATCAGCTGGAACCCCACTGCTAGCCTACTGGTTATTAAGAAATCAAATTCCTTTAAAGTGTATGAGTTCTAATGGTTCAACTTGGCATACAGTACACTGCAGAAATGCACAAGAGTCACAACGCCACAAGACTCACAAAGATGTGCACAAAATTGGAGAGGCAAGGCTAAAGCTCTTTATACAATACAATACTTTCTTAAATTGCAATTAAGTGATTAACGCCTTTATATAGGAATTGAAGATATCTTAAACTTCAATGGAGGGATTAAGGCCTTTATATAGGCATTGGAGAATCCTTTATATAGGCATACGAGAGAGTATATGCCCCAAATGTTTAACCTCTGCTAGGTTTTGTTGAACACCATAATCATCATCCAGGTAAATAATTGAAAATATTTTAGGAATGTTCTAAAGGCATTATTCATTAGTCTCGGAACCTTACAGGATCATTGCAAATTTGAATGATACAATTAGTTGTCTGTTTCATCGATCCTTTATCGGGGTTTTGACATTTTTTTTTTACTTTAGTCTTGTTTAATCATCAACTCTATACGCATCTACCAACATCTATTTTTGTTGGTTTCTAACACCATTCGCAAACCACATGGGTATGCATTGGGCTTAATTAATCCTAGTTTTAGGAGTTTTTGTAATTGTTTTTTATCTTCTCACTTCCCAAGAATAATGTTCTGTACATGCCAATATTTGGAAGGCTGACTCAAACGTGAGTTCAATCTTGTGTAGTCTGGAGTGTTTCGGGGTGGGACATACATCTCAACACTACAAATTGCAAATTACTAACACAAGTCTCTATAACTTTGGTAATTTTTACTTCAGTATTGTTCCAAGGTCACACACATTCCTGATACACGTCAAATACAATGCATATCACCTATCTTGACATAAAAATTCATAAATTCTCTCTTGTATTTTTCTATATTTTTTTCTGAATTTGCAAGAGCGACTTGCAGGAACAACTTGATGCATTTGCGGGAGAAAATTGATACTGGGATATGCATTGAATCACTGCAATGATACAAGTAAAACTTATACCCTTATTGATAATGCAAACATTCCCAATAAACTTAATATAACTCTTTGTATGATTCGTTTAAGTCACATTTATACCCTTTATTTATCCGGGTGTATTTTTATATGTAGATGGCATTACAATACACTCAACGAAACACTCCAATCACCTTCAACATCTAAAACAAATTTTAAGATGCAAAAATTATGGGATTTACTTAAATCCTAAGAAAATAATTTTAACTGTCACTTAAGTATCTCAACTCTTTTGGTTGCAAGAAGCTAAGTGAAGCTAATATGCTTTAAAAAAATGTATGATAGGAAAATGATTCAAAATATTAAAATGAAACTAGTGATATCCTACGGGAGCTAATTGTGATTGGGGCTGTAGCGTTGGAATCAAATTATCAACAAACTAAATTGGGTTTTCTTTTCAATTGAAATTCAAGGTAATCACCATTAATATCTTTAAAATATCTATGTGTTAATATCTTTGTAATAACACAAATGATATTATTTTTAATGGGCTCTATGTAAGTGAAATAAATGAAAATTATTTATGTTATTTATAATTATAATTTACTTTATCTTTGGAGAATAATAAAGGTATTGCAAAATAATATATATAAATAATTATTTTAATCTATGTTTTTTGGTAGTGTTCATAAACTGATAGATTAACAGGGCCTTCTTTTATTTCACTTACATTTACGGTAGACCAAAGGCCTGTGGAGGATGTTGCTACTTAAACCATCATTCGTATTGTTAATTTATTCCTCGGTTTATGTGTCATCAACATAAAGTTTCTCAAAATAGGACTCTAGTTCCTCATCCCCAACTTTCAAGATCGTAATTACCATCCAAATTTTTCCAAAGCGCTTCTCATTGCATTATGTGCTATCCATGTTTTCATTTAATGTAACATATTTTTGATGAGTTGGCATTCGTGGTTACACATATCTCTTGACACCTTCTCAAAGAAGTCCTTAGATATAAGTGATCCAATCTGTAAATGGTTAGGGAACCGACCTTCTTTAAAGAGCTTGATTAGTCATCATGTCTACCTCTATATTCAAGTTGTTTATTAAATGTATGAAACTCAAAAATTAAAATTTCTCCTATAATTCTATGATTAGAAGAATTGTACTATGAATATTTATTGCATTGGGGTGGATTCTATTCTCCAAAAATTTTTAAATCAATTTAGTTGCAAAAAATTCAACACTGAAAATTCAACTTTTAATGCTAACTCTAGTCATTATAACAAAGCTTGAACTCTGTGGAAATACAAAGCATGGACTCCGCGAAAAAAAGCATGAACTTCAGGTTCATTATCAGTGCTAATTACTATACCCCAATCATAGTTAGAGTGACAATTTCATTCCAACTTTGTTCACAAATGAGCCCATCTGCCCAGACTTTCCCCAAATCACCTTTTTCCAAACCATCAAATAAGAATGAAGGGAATCAAGAAGCTGCCATTCCCCACTAAAGCCCTTTGTGTATCTACAATTCTTCATGTTTAACCAAATGTTTCCCTAATACCAAGTGAGAAAGACTCTCCAAAGAGCCATTTCCTTCTTCGATTCTCTAGATGCAAGTAGGTGGACCTACTTTCAAATCGAAAACTATACAATTGTGGGAGTGTTGTGTACATGTTCTCTCCTCTGTACCTGGTGCTGTGCCTTTTGAAGGTTGTGCCTATCAATGGGTCATGTGTTATACCATGAAGAATCTAGTGAATGGTATGTCTTCTCATTCCATATGTATTCTTTGGATGTGCCTACTACATCTCCTTGTTTCACTTGCAATACAGCATTCTTTTATTGCACCCCGAGCTGCAATTACTAGTTTAAACAACCAAAATGTCAGATATGGGCAATTTGTGCGCCCACTGCAACAGAAACTTCTAGTGATTGCAAAAGGGCAGGAAGTTTTGTCTTGTTACCGCTAACATTTCCGGTAACTAGATTACATAGTCGGTTCAAGGTCTATAACGGTTAACTAACATTTTCCAACTAGCATCCATTCAACGGAAAGAGCTACCGTTTTTATATATCCGCAACCGGTGTACAGAGAGGCATTTCTCCCAGCATCTAGCTCATACCTATATATATATATATATATATCAATCAAAGTCGTTGTTAGTTCTGGCCAATATTGGGGTTGGTCCCAACTCGAGGGTTTGGTATCCAAGTGGTTCAGTTGACAGTGCTCACTGGGTGGTATGGAAAGGTTCCCTCAGTTAGAAGACAAAAAAAAATGTATATATATATATATATATATTTCATGACCATGGGAACCTCTCCAAACCGCCCAGCAAGTGCTGTGAACTAAACCACACCCATGGGCCGGGGCCAACCTAAATGTTGGACAGGACGTAATCAACGAGAGTACGACCACCACCGCAGTCACACGAGCTTTTTTTGGGGTGAATTTTTCTGATAGGAGGTTACACCCACCGCACCTTCCCCACAGGAATCGAAATTGGGCTTCCGTCAGAACAACCATCAGACCTCACCGTTAGCTCCTGCCCTTAACCCCAAACACAATATATATATATATATATATATATATATATATATATATATATATATATATATATATATGTATGTATGTATGTATATGTATATGTATATGTATATGTATATGTATATGTATATGGAAATGGAAATGCAAATATAAATGTAAATGTAAATGTGTGTTCAATTTACGAATTTACCTAACCTTACAATCCTTATAAAAAGAGTAAAAAAAATACATTTCCCTTACCGCTCCGAGTGTTGCCCTGCAAATTGCCCTAGTTAACTCATGTGGTTTTGTAGTGAATGGATCCAAACATTGGTGGGGGCATACATATCTCCCTCTGCCTCGATGTTTATGCTCTTGCTTTCCAAGCCCTTATCTTGGCCATTGGAAAATTTGATGCTCATCCTCAACCCTTTCGGTTAATAAAGAAACCGTAAAATATTTCAAAAATCCCCCTTATGTTAACCTATATTAATTAATGAGACGTTTTGCAAAGTAACTGTAGCTATAGAAATTACTTGTGAATTTAAATTAACCACAGAAAACAATAAAACTCGAAGAAGATGGTTATTTCAACGCTTTATTCTCTTATCTATGTATTTAATAAGCTAGAAATATTAAGAAATATTTTTAATTTTATTAAATATTAAGAAATAATTTTAATTTTATTAAATATTAACAAATTTTTTAAATTTTTTTTATTATCAAATCTCATTCTCAATACATCTTTCCAATTAAAACATTCATATTTCCACTAGATATCCTATAATCCATTTTTTCCATGACATTTTAAAACCCCTTTTTCATTTCTAACTCTATTATGGTGACACAACACAATCCTTATAAGCCTTGAAATATTGTAACCAGAAATATGAAATTTTTGTGGGAGTGGATGTTTTAAATGTAACTTGACTTCACACACATAGTTGTTGAAATAGACATCACACTACCTTCACACACATAGCATACATATTCAAACATAAAACATAAGTCTAACTTCAAAGCATACATATTCAAACATAGTAATATCGAGACCACCTTTACACATAAAGTTACATCCATTTAAACCTTCATATACTTAATTCTAACCCCTTGATACCTAATTCTAAACCCTCAACGTCTCTAGACCCTTATATGCTAAGAAATATATTACTTCCATCTTTTAGAATTTTAAACTTCCAAATATGAACTCTCATTTCATGTAATATTGCTTATTTAGTAAATCCCTATGTAATTCATTGTTTTATTGTTGGATTTGTTTTTAATAAATAAAACATAAACAAGAAAGGTTAAAAAAATCCATTTACATGTGATGTATATAAATGGACTCTAAGGTTCATTCAATTGAAACAATGAACACTCAATAATAGTAAATGTGTATTGAATCAATAATAGTATTGAAAAGTAAATGTGGAATAAATGGTACACATAATAATACAAACAACAGTTTAAATATGGGATAAATGGTATACACTATATATATATATATATATATATATATATATATATATATCAAAGTCGTTGTTATTTCTGGTCAATATTGGGGTTGGTCCCAACTCGAGGGTTTGGTATCCAGGTGGCTCAGTTGAAAGTGCTCACTGGGCGGTATGTGTAAAATTAGTCACAGCAGATCTAATGAACAAGTAAATCAATCACAATAGATGAAACTCAGAAAATATGGTGTAAACTGTGCAAAAGCATGCATCAGTGCTCTATAATCCCAATAAGGGTGAAAATACAATACAATACTATCACAATGAGTGAGCAATTCGAATTGCCTAAGGAGGTCATTCGAATTAACTGAATGGCATATCTTGGCTTCAACTAGGAGTCCTCATCATTAATCAGTGGTGGTCATCAATGCACAAGTCACTGTCAAACAGGTGTCAAATTGACTCTAATTGAGTCTAATAAGTGTAACTGATGGTAAGTGGCACTAATATAGGGAAGGAGGCTCAGTGGAGGGTGCATGAGGGCTTAACTGCACTCAGAATTGTCAATCATGTCTCATCGGAGGTCAATCGGAGTGATAACATCAGTTATGGGTCAATCAGAGGTAAATCATAGTGACTCAACTGAAGTGTAACTAGACTGGTAGGTGAGAAAGGCGCCCTTCTTTAGTGGTAGGTGAGAACTGGGTGCATGACAGGCTAGGAGGGCTTAAACTTAGTGGAAAGTAGCTCCCGAGTGTTAGGAGACTAAGGACTAGGTGCTGAAGGTACCATACTGATGACTGGGAAACATGCGGGTGCATGCATGTGAAAATCCTCATAGCAGATCTAAGAGATGATGTATACCTCACAAGAGTAATTATGATTAAGCAGGAAAATAGAAGAAGAGTGAACGATATAGTATAATGAGCAATAGAATAATATGGTACAGTAGAACTCGGATAGAAGCAATAATACTTCACACACACTAATTAACTAATCACAGTATGGACAAATAAATAGAACAATGATAGAGAGGATTCGAATGCCTAAGGTGGTAATTCGAATTAGCCTCTCAGAGTGGTCATAAGATCAATAGAGTGTCATCGGAGCACAACTAGGTGTCCTCATGATCATCGGAGCGCAACTGGAAGTCTTCATCATCATCAGTGGAGTCATCAATGCTCAAGTAACTATCAACCATCAGTCAAACTAACTCTGGTAGGTGTAACTAAGTGTAACTCAATGTAACTAAGTGTAACTAAGCGTAACTGACTATAACTGACTGTAACTGACTGTAACTGACTGTAACTGAGTGACAACTGGATTGGTAGGTGAAGAAGGGCGAGTTTCACCCTAAAATCAAGGAAGAAGGGCGCATTAAGCAAATGGAGGGCTAAAACTGAATAGTGAGAAGCTCCTGGGGGCTGGCTAACTGATGGCTAGGTGCTGGACTGATGACTGGGATGCATGCAAACCCTAAAGGTGCATGCATGACTGAAAATGTAAATGATCAAAATACTGGTGGGACAAGGATGGAGTATAGGAATATCCTAACACCCCCCCTTAATCCATCTTGGGCCCTGGTAACTAAGACCAAAGGTCACCCAATACAATGAATAATAACAATCAATAAACCAAGGAAGTGGGAAAATTTCATGGGAAACATACCCCCTCCTCAAAAAATAGACTGTAAGGAACACATAAAAATAAATGCTCCAAACTCAAGCATGTGTGATGTTTGGTCATATGTCTGGAGGTATCTTCTTCTTGGGAAGAAGTGGATCATGCTCAAAAAGCATGTGCTTGTACTTGCTCTTCAGATTGAATGTGATGAGAACAAATCCAACAGTATGAGAATGATCCTTGAACCTGTGATTCGAATCAGCTGAGGTAGGATCAAATCCGTGAAAGTGCATATAGTCTTTTGTCTTCTCCTTCGAACCACCATGGGTGACATTATGCCAAAAATAACTATTACATGTTTGCTTGAAATCAAAATCAGATTTAAGACTTAAAAAACAGTTTCTTGAGATCTCCTTTGAACCAGCAGGGGTGAGATCAAAACTATCATATGCATGAGAAATTATCCCAAGCAGTAATTGCTTAGAATCCAAATTAGATCCAAGACTTGAATCATGGTTTCTTGAGATCTCCTTTGAACCATGAGAGGTGAGATCAAAACCAGTAATTGCATGAGAATTTATCCCAAGTGAATGGCAATGGCCATAATCTTCAATAACCTTCTGAAAGCATGAATTTATGATCATATAGTAGTATAAAAGAGGAGATAGCTGGAGAGGAGCGAATGCATTACCTTCAGTAGCTGTTTTGACCTCTGAAATAATCATGTGATCATGATGCAAACCAACAGACTCTGGTGCAAGAGAGGATTTAGGACCTTTTGCAATATCTAGAGTGTGAGCTGGCACAGAAAGAGAAGAAAGTTTGAGCATGAGTGGAGAATCTGCAAGTTCTTTGTCAACAATTTCAATATGAGATGATACTGGTTCATGATCTGAGAAACCATCAAGAGGAGCGAATGCATCACTTTGCTTGCTTTCGAATGGGTTAGGACCAAGTCCTTCATTCTTTCTGCCAAATTTTTCATCCAGGTGAGCCCATAACTCTTTTGGAGTCCATAACCCTCTTGGAGTTTCAACACCATCACGGTATTTGAATTTGAATCTTTGGTATGCACACAAGGCAAGCATCATTGTTCCAAAGGCCATGTCACCTTTATTCAACCAGTCAATATTCTCTTCAGAGGGTTCAAACTCTCTTTCAAAATAACAATCAAAGAGATCATGGCTCTTCAAATATGCTATCATTCTTGGTTTCCATTCATCATAGTTGAATGGAGAAAGAAGAGGTATTCCTTCTAAATATGAATCCATTGAAGCTGTAGAAGACCTGCAAAAACAATAGAGAATAACTGCAACTACTACTGCTGCAAAAATACAGATTCTGCTGCAACTGCTGCACTCGAAATCTTGGTAATAACCTGCAAAAAACTCTCAAGAATGGAGATAAACAATACTCTCAACATGCTCTGATACCATGTGAAAATCCTCACAGTAGATCTAAGAGATGATGTATACCTCACAAGAGTAATTATGATTAAGCAGGAAAATAGAAGAAGAGTGAACAATACAGTATAATGAGCAACAGAATAATATGGTATAGTAGAACTCAGATAGAAGCAATAATACTTCACACACACTAATTAATTAATCACAGTATGGACAAATAAATAGTACAATGATAGAGAGGATTCAAATGCCTAAGGTGGCAATTCGAATTAGCCTCTCAGAGTGGTCATAAGATCAATAGAATGTCATTGGAGCACAACTAGGTGTCCTCATGATCATCGGAGCGCAACTGGAAGTCTTCATCATCATCAGTGGAGTCATCAATGCTCAAGTAACTGTCAACCATCAGTCAAACTAACTCGGGTAGGTGTAACTGAGTGTAACTCAATGTAACTAAGTGTAACTGAGTGCAACTGACTGTAACTGACTGTAACTGAGTGACAACTGGACTGGTAGGTGAAGAAGGGCGAGTTTCTCCCTAAAATCAAGGAAGAAGGGTGCATTAAGCAATTGGAGGGCTAAAACTGAATAGTGAGAAGCTCCTGGGGGCTGGCTAACTGATGGCTAGGTGCTGGACTGATGACTGGGATGCATGCAAACCCTAAAGGTGCATGCATGACTGAAAATGTAAATGATCAAAATACTGGTGGGACTAGGATGGAGTATAGGAATATCCTAACAATGCAATGCATGCAGAATGCATGCAAAATGCAAAATGAATGCAAAGTACAAAATTGAATGATGAGATATCCTAACACCCCCCCTCAAGCTATACTATGATGTAAAAAAATAAAATGCAGGGTCCTGGTTACTGAGACCAAAGGTCACCCCAATACAATAATCCAAAAAATATTGAAATAAGCTAAGTGAGGAAAGAGGGAAAACCTAGTGGGAAGAAAGCCCCCCCTCAAGCTAAACATAAAAATGGATCTAATCTGTCTCCACCATGATGGAACTCACCCCCAACAATGAACGGAGGTAAGAGAACTTCTTCTCAATGAAGCTCTTGGTGAAGATGTCTGCAATTTGCTCGTCGGTAGGGCAATATTGAAGAATGATAGTGCGATCATGAACAATCTCTCGGATGTAGTGCATGTGAATCTCAATGTGTTTGGTCCTCTGCCGCTGAACTGGATATATGGAGATCTTGATAGCACTTTGATTGTCACAAAAGAGGACAGTCGAAGTAGTGCCACCAAAACCAAACTCCGAAAGAATACCCTGCAACCAAACTGCCTGAATGCAGGCATTGACTGCCCCTCGATACTCTGCCTCTGCTAAAGAAAGTGCAATGGCTTCCTACTTTTTGCTGGACCAGAAAATAGGGCCATGACCAATCATGAAAACATATCCGGAAGTGGAATTCCGATCAATGCTATCACCTGCCCAATCTGAATCAGTAAAACCAATGAAATCAAGCTCAGAATCTATAGCATAGTGGATGCCAAAATGTCTCGTACCTTGCACATATTGCAAGATCCGCTTGGCTTCCCGCCAATGAATCTCATGGGGTTGTTGCATATACCTTGATACATCACTCACAACATAATATATATCAGTCCTAGAGTGTGTCAAGTATAGTAGTGAACCAATCAACTGTTGATACATAGTGCAATCTGCAAGCGGTGTAGAATTTCCATCCTCAAGACTGATTCCTGAGAGGAATGGGAATGGTGCTACCTTACATTCAGCCATATTAAACTTCAATAAGAAGCATACTTTTGCTGAGATATAGTGTTAAATTTTGAGCATTAATTCACAATACTCTAGGATCTTTACTGAGAGAATAACATATACAGTATATCAATTCATGACAATCATAATAAGCATCACAAGAATCAAAAGCATGAGAGACAAGAGACATAGAGTTTTCGTGGGGAAAACCCTAAGGTGAAAAACCCCACAACTTCCTCAGAGATAGAGAAAGCAATGGCTCAACCAAAGTACAACCAAAATACACTGAGATAGTCTCCTAGTAGCAGATGATCCTCCTCCTCACTAGTGCGCCACTTTCTGAGTGAGAGTGAGATACTTTTTCAAGTGATCTAAATAGAGATCACCTGATCTCTATTTATACTGATCTATTTGCCCAGTGACCTTATGGGGCCAACTTGTCTAGTTAGGTACATCCACATTATAATATATATAATTCAGGTCCGACCCCACATGGTGGTCTAATAACCCATCGACAAGTACACACACTTGCAACACTTGTCAATCCACATGACGACACTTCCTTATAGAGGAATAACACATCTCTAATAAGCGTACAATAAATATATATGAAATACATAGACGAAATACATTCCGAAGTTACATATACATCAACACTCCCTCTTAACTAGGAAGGTATTTCTCGACACAGATCTGCTAGACAAGTCTTCATCTCGAGATCATCATCATCGATGCATCAGCGTCATCATCACTGCTGCTGCTATCTCAACCAATCTCTGACTCTACTCGTCATAGGAATTTCTACAGAGCTAGTCCTTTTTCATACTGGATGTAGGCCCACCACCTGCAGGTCTTCGTCATCACTGACCATACTGTGGAATCCTCAGGACTTATTACGTATGTCACAAAACCTCAAAAGAGCATCCCAGGTTGTTACGAGCACACGACTCTACCTATAGGATCTCCCAGGGCCATATTATATGTGACCTCATCACAAAACCTCACAAGAGCATCCCAGGCTGTTACGAGCACGCAGCTCTACCTATAGGATCTCCCAGGAATAGATTATATGTGGTCACCACAAAACCTTGCAAGAGCATCCCAGGCTGTTACAAGCATGCAGCTCTACCTATAGGATCTCCTAGGGACAGATTATATGTGGTCATGGAAAAACCTCGCAAGAGCATCCCAGGACTTATTACAGGCACACAGCCCAACCTATCGGATCTCCCAGGGACACATTATATGCCATAGGACAAAACCTCGAAAGAGCATCTGCTAGATATCCCAGGGAAACGAATTACATGCCATAGGAAAAACCTCGAAATACTATCTGCAAATCTCCCAAGGCCAAATTATATGCTCATCTGCACAACCTGATCCACGGCCATAGAGTATCAACCTGATAGTCACCATACATCATCCTGATGTACACATGATCATCCTGATCATCATCACTACAACATCCTGTTGCATGTCATCTGGAGCAACATCCTGAAGCTCGTCATCCAAAATCATCCTGATCATATAATACATCTACCTAATGCATACCAAGTATCTACCTGATACATATCATCATACATGATCCACCTGATCATACAATGTATCCACCTGATACAAATACAAATACATGATACATTTCACCATAAATGATCCACCTGATCATACAATGTATCCACCTGATACATATATAGATACATGGTCCAAGCATCCAACATGATGCATATACAAAAATACATACACATTATCCAACCGATCATATCCAACATCCAACATGATGCGTACATACATACATAAAAATGATCCAACTGATCATATCCAAGCAGAAACCAGAACATCATCCTGATGCTCATCATCCAACGCTTACATCCACAGCCATGTGAAGGATCCTCCTTCCAACATGCTTGGAATGGCTTCAGCAAATGTGTCCATTATTTCTTCCTCGAAGTGTCCTTGATCTGAAGAACGCCAAGCCTCTCTCTGAAGTACTCGAACTTCACCCTGGCTAGTGGCTTCATCAGCACATCTGCAATCTGCTCGTCCGTCGCAACATACAAGAGCTTCACAGCTCCTCTCTACACCATATCCCTGATATAGTGATATTTGATCTCTATGTGTTTCGACCTGTCATGAAACACTGGATTCTCGAATAGCTTCACACAACTCTGGTTATCACAAAAGATACCGGTAGCATCCAACGGGAGATCAAATAATTTAGACAGTAGTTTCTGTAGCCATTATGCCTCACAACTAGCTAAACATGCTGCAACATACTCTGCCTTAGCTGTACTTAGTGCTACGCAGGACTGCTTCCTGCTAAACCAAGAGATCACACTTGACCCCATACTGAAACAACACCCAGATGTGCTCTTCCTATCTGCAGCACTTCCAACCCAATCTGAATCAACATAACCCTGCAGGTTAAACTTTTGATTCGCTTCATACTTGATCCCATAATCCACTATACCCTTCAGGTACCTTAGAACATGCTTTACAGTAGCCAGGTGAACACTCCTCGGATCTGTCAGGAACTGACTCAATGTGTTCACAGCAAAGCAAATGTCTGGTCTCGTGTTCGTTAGGTACATCAAGGACCCAATCATCTGATGATACATAGAGACATCAACCGGCTCAGATGAAGCATCACATAGAAGCTTCAGATTCGATGCCATAGGTGTGGCATGTTGAATATTGTAACTTCTAATAATATTATATTTGTACATTATTATTCCAGAGATGTTTCATCCCTCCGAGGTAACCCTATTATGTATCCGGAGATGATTATTCCTCCGATGGTTTGTGGTAACTAGGGTTATTAGACCCACCATGTGGGGGTCGGCCCTGATCTTATATTTTAGGGGTTATTAGACTTCTCCAGGAGAGGTCGGCCCCATTAGGGATTTTGGTCAGTCGTGAACTAGTATAAATAGAGGAGGTGAGCTCCTCATTAGACACACTTACACAACTCATAAAAGTAGCACACTTGTGTCTGGGAAGTCTGCACAGGAAGTGGAGAAGGAGGTCAAGTCTTGGAGCACATCTTGTATTTTGGTTGATCATCTTATTGAGGAAAGCTTTGCTGGGTTTTCTACCCCATGAGGGTTTCCCAGGGTAAATTATGTGTCTATCTTGTGATTATGTTTCTTTCAGTGATCTTGCTAGTCTATTTGGTTTAAACTTAACATGGTATCAGAGCTAGCCTGAATAGAACATCTTTCACAAGGTGAAATTATATTTCTCTCTCTCTCCCAAATTAGGGTTTCTGAAAAAGGTCAGTATTTTTGTATTCTGGTTGCATGGCTGATTATCCCTTCTAAAGATCTATCTTTTGAGCCTTAGATCGAAGTTTTTGGTTGGGTAGAACTCCGGGAAAGTCAAACCCTAGTTTTACCAAAAGTGCGATAAACTAGAATATTCTGTTGCAGTTCCGGAAAAATAAAAAAGTTAAAATTTCTGGGTAAGTATACTCTATCTCTTATCTCTTGGACTCCCCCAAGAGAAGATGGCTCCAAACACTAAGCTTGAAGACAAGCTAGAAGGTATAGAAAATTTTCGGGCATGGAAATACAGAATTGGTCTCATTCTTGAAGAGAATGATCTTGCTCATTATGTCAAGGATGAAGTTGCAGAACCTGAAAGAGATGAAGCCAAAGAGGAGCATAGGAAGGATTTGATTAGGGAAAAGAGAATCATAGCTGATTCTATTAAAGACCACTTGATTTCCCAAGTGGCCTCCAAGAAGACTCCAAAGGAAATGTATGATGCCCTAGGAAGAATGTATGAAGGAAAGAACATCAATAGGAAGATGAACCTAAGGACTCAGTTGAAGAGTACCAATATGCACAAAGGAGAATCCATTCAAGACTACTTCTCAAGGGTCTCCCAAATCAAGGAGCAACTAGATGCCATTGGTGATACTCTTGATGAAGATGAACTTGTGATGACTGCTCTAAATGGTCTCACTAGACCTTGGGAATCATTCATACAAACTATGTGTGCCAGAAAAGAAAGCATGAAGTTTGATGTAGTATGGGAGGATTGTGTTCAAGAAGAGGCTAGGGTAGCCAACAGAGAAGCTCTTCTCAAAGAGGATGACCAAGCCTTGGCCACCCACACCAAAAGAGGAAAGAGGGGTCACTTCAAGAAAGTGAACCACAAGAAGTCTCAACCCTCTCATAGATTCAAAAGGAAAGGAGGAACAAACTCAGAAAGAGACCTCTCCACAGTCCAATGTTATAATTGTCTTAAACTAGGACACTATGCTAGAGACTGTACTTCACCAGAAAAGAAGAAGAAGAAGTTTGTTCACAAAAGAAATCATGCACATATGGAAGAAGATGATAGTGAAGAAGAAGTAGGAGAAGAAGAAGAAGAAGAAGAAGAAGAGGAAAGGCCTCAAAAGAAAAGATCTAAAGTAAAGAAAGAAGATCCAAAAGAATATGTCTTATTTTCTGCACTCTCTGGATCTGTGTCTCCTGGAGAAGATACATGGCTCATTGATAGTGGTGCTTCAAAGCACATGACAGGTCAAAAGAAAACTCTCTCAAGACTTGAAGAAAAGTCTTCACCTCAAAAGGTATCTCTAGGAGATGATTATCAATATCCCATCAAGGGAATTGGTGAAGCAAGCTACAAGCTTGATTCTGGAACACCCTTGAAAATGAAAGAAGTTTTATATGTACCAGGTTTAAAGAAGAACCTACTCTCTATCTCATCACTAGATAAGAAAGGTTTTAGAGTGGCTTTCATAGATGGACAAGTACTCATGTGGTCTAAAGGAAAATCAATTAAAGATGCAGTTTTCATTGGTGAAGAAGAAGGAGGTCTCTATAAGCTCAAGGGACATCCAGAAGTTTCCCTTGCTCATGAAACCTCTAGCCCTAGTGAGCTATGGCATAGAAGACTAGCTCACATTAACTACAATGCCTTACCCTATGTAAGCAAGGTGGTCATAGGATTACCAGATCTGAAGGTTGATCATAATGGCTCATGTAAGGGTTGTAAGAAAGGGAAGAATGTCAAGAACCCTTTTCCAAAGAGTGAAACAAAGACTAAGAACATTTTGGAGCTAATACACTCAGATGTATGTGGACCAATGCCCACTACTTCCCTAAGTGGATTTGAGTATTATCTCTCATTCATTGATGACTATTCAAGGAAGACTTGGATATACTTTCTAAAAAGTAAGAATGAAGTCTTTGGAAAATTCAAAGAATTCAAGGCCCTAATAGAAAATCTCTCAAAAACGAAAATCAAGATTCTTAGAACAGATAATGGCGGAGAATATACTTCAAAGGACTTTGAAGACTTTTGTAAAGAAGCTAGAATTAAGAGGGAACTAACCACTCCTTACAATCCCCAACAAAATGGGGTTGCTGAGAGGAAAAATAGAACCATCATGGAATCTGTAAAGACTATGATACATGATCAAGATCTACCCATGTATCTATGGGCTGAAGCAGCTAGGACAGCAGTCTATGTGCAAAATAGACTATCCCATTGTGCTCTTGAATTCAAAACTCCAGAAGAAGTGTTTACAGGAAAGAAGCCTGAGGTAAGTCATCTCAAAATATTTGGGTGTTCTGTGTACATCCACATTCCAAAAGAAAAGAGAACCAAGTTGGATCCTTCTGGTAAGAAGGGAATATTTGTTGGATATTGTGAATCATCCAAAGCCTTCATAATTTACATACCAGGTTTTCATCATATAGATATAAGTAGAGATGTAACATTTGATGAAGAAGCAGCTCTCAAGAAATCCAGGAAGTGCCAACTTGAAGAAATCTATGAAGAAGATACACCTACTAGAATCATAGAGGCTGTGCACATCCCTGAAGATGATTCACCAGAAGATCATGACATATTGGAACCACAAGAACCTTCCATTACAGATTTATCTAAGAAAAGAAGGCCAGCATGGGCTAGAGATATTATTCAAGGAGCTGAAAGATATGGAGCTCCTGAAGGCTCCACTAGAGAAAGAAAGAAACCAAAGCTAGTGTCCAACTATATGGCCTTGGTGTGTGATCTTGTGGATCAACAACCTACTAGCTATGAGGAAGCAGCCCAGAAGAAAGAATGGGTAGAAGCAATGACAGAAGAATATTAGTCAATAATGAAAAATGATGTTTGGGATGTAGTTCCCAAACCAAAAGATAAAAGTGTGGTTTCTTCCAAATGGATTTTCAAGATAAAACATGCTGCAGATGGTAGCATTGAAAAATACAAGGCAAGATTTGTAGCCAGAGGATTCTCTCAGAAGGAGGAAATTGACTATGAAGAAACATTTGCACCAATTGCTAGGTATACTTCAATTAGAACTATCATGGCACTTGCATCTATGATGAAGTGGAAATTACACCAAATGGATGTTAAGATAGCTTTTCTAAATGGTGTAATTGAAGAAGAAGTATACATAGAACAACCACAAGGGTTTGAGGTTAAAGACAGGAGGACTCATGTATGCAAACTGAAAAAGGCATTATATGGTTTGAAGCAAGCTCCCAGGGCTTGGTACGGAAGGATTGACAATTTCTTAACAAGCATGGGCTTTACCAAGAGTAAAGCTGACCCCAATATTTATCTCAAAGTGATGGATGATGAACCAGTTATTCTGTTGTTATATGTAGATGATCTATTTCTAACCGGAAATGAGAAACAAATTATTGAAAGCAAGAAGAAGCTTTCTTCAGAATTCGAGATGAAATATCTCGGATTAATGCACTACTTCTTAGGTCTAGAAGTATGGCAAGAACCAAAAGGAATCTTTTTAAATCAAGGTAAGTATGCTGTGGAGATTCTAAAAAGATTTGATATGTTGGAGTGTAAATCCATGGCCACTCCCATGGACTCCAACTTGAATTTATTAGTTAATGACTCATCGGAATTAGTGGACCTAACTCTATATAGGCAAATCATTGGGTAATTGATGTATTTAACAAATACTAGGCCAGATATATGCTTTGCTGTAAATACCCTGAGTCAGTATCTAGTAGAACCTAGAAAGGTTCACTTAATAGTTGCAAAGCATGTAATGAGGTACCTAAAAGGTACATTATATTTTGGTATATATTATCTTGGAGGTCATGAACTCCGATTACATGGTTACTCAGATTCTGATTGGGCAGGAAGTGTCTCAGACAGAAAGAGTACTTCAGGTGGATGTTATGGTCTTGGATCTGCCATGATCTCATGGTTCAGCAAGAAATAATATAGTGTGGCTCTCAGTACTGCTGAAGCATAATATATAGCTGCCTGCCCTGCCAGCTGTGGAGCAGTGTGGCTTCGAAAGCTATTATCTAGAGTGTTTGACTTATAAATGGATCCCACTGTGATTATGTGTGACAATCAAAGCTGCATTAAGCTGACAGAAAATCATGTATTCCACGACAAGTCAAAACACATTGAGATCCGATACTTTTATAGACGAGATATGGTGCAGAGAGGATCTATCAAGCTCGAGTATGTGAGTACTGAGGATCAAATTGTTGATATCTTGACCAAACCTCTGTCTCGAGTAAAATTTGAATACTTCCGAGACAAGCTCGATGTAGTTCAAAAAGACCCTCCTCGAAAGGGGGAGTAGTATAATCACTGATGATGAGTTTGTCTCATCGACAGCAAGGTCGATGATGAGGATACCTGTCTACTACACCTGGATACTTAGAAATATTTAGATTTAGGACTTTTATACTTAGAATACATTTTCTTTTGATGATGGATGTATTGGTGAGAATACATGCTTTTGATGATAGATGTATTGGTGAGAATACATGCTTGTGATGATAGATGTATTGGCGAGAATACATGCTTTTGATGATAGATGTATTGGCGAGAATACATGCTTTTGATGATAGATGTATTGGGGAGAATACATGCTTTTGATGATATATGTATTGGTGAGAATACATGCTTTTGATGATAGATGTATTGATGAGAATACATGCTTTTGATGATAGATGTATTAGTGAGAATACATACTAGAATACATGTTTTGATAATAGATGTATTGGTGAGAATACATACTACATGTATTGATTAATGTACTTGTATAGTTGACGATACTTGTACCTGTATCAGTGAGGATACATGTGAGGATTGCATCATCCTTGAACACACGTTCTAAAGTGAGCCGTAGACAGATGTCTCTGAGAAAGAAGAAGGATTGCATCATCCTTGAACATATGTTCTAAAGAGAGCCGTAGGCATATATCTTCGAGAATGAAGTCCTTGGTGGACATGTGAGGATTGGATCATCCCTGGACTTCAGTCCTAAAGAGAGCCGTAGACATGATGTCTCCGAGAATGAAGTCCTGAATGAACAGGTAGGGGATTGCATCTTCCCTGGACCTCGGTCCCAGAATTGAGCCATAGACTGATGTCTCCGAAAATTGAAGATAGGATTGCATCGTCCCTGAAATAGGTTCAAAATGTACATGTGGGATTGCATCATCCCTAGAAATGAGACTTGTCTTAAAGGTACGTGTGAGGACTGCATCGTCCATGAACTGGGTTCAAAATGTACGTGATGGGATTGCATTATCCCTAGACATGAGACTTGTCTTAAAGGTACGTGTGAGGACTGCATCGTCCATGAACTGGGTTCAAAATGTACGTGATGGGATTGCATCATCCCTAGACATGAGACTTGTCTTAAAGGTACGTGTGAGGACTGCATCGTCCATGAACTGGGTTCAAAATGTACGTGATGGGATTGCATCGTCCCTAGACATGAGACTTGTCTTAGAGTGATAAGGACTGGTCATCCTGGAACTTGATCTGGATTGTATCATCCATGGACCTATGTCCTAAAGAGAGCAGGATTGATCATCCTGTAATATGATCGTGTGTATGATGACGATGCTGATGATCGTATGATAATGATGCTGATGATCGTGTGATGACGATGTTGACGATCGTGTGATGTCAATGCTGATGATCGTATGATGACGATGCTGATGATCGTGTGATGACGATGCTGACGATCGTGTGATGTCGATGCTGATGATCGTATGATGACGATGCTGATAATCGTGTGATGACGATGTTGATGATCGTGTGATGATGATGCTGATAATCGTGTGATGACGATGCTAATGATCGTGTGATGATGATGCTGATGATCGTGTGATGACGATGCTGATGATCGTGTGATGACGATGTTGACGATCGTGTGATGTCGATGCTGATGATCGTGAGATGCTGATGATTGTGTGATGACGATGCTGACGACGATCGTGTGATGATGATGCTGACGATCGTGTGATGTCGATGCTGATGATCGTGTGATGACGATGCTAATGACGTTGATGTTCCAGTAACTGGTTGAGTTATTGATGATGATGAATTGAAGAAAGCTTTCGATGATTTATAGATGTATCATGTATGATGTAGTCGATGACTCCTTGCTCCTGCAGATGTTGTTATAATATCCTTCTCGTTAAGGGGGAGTGTTGAATATTGTAACTTCTAAGAATATTATATTTGTACATTATTATTCCGGAGATGTTTCATCCCTCCGAGGTAACCCTATTATGTATCCGGAGATGATTATTCCTCTGATGATTTGTGGTAACTAGGTTTATTAGACCCACCATGTGGGGGTTGGCCCTGATCTTATATTTTAGGGGTTATTAGACTTCTCCAGGAGAGGTCGGCCCCATTTGGGATTTTGGTCAGTCGGGAACTAGTATAAATAGAGGAGGTGAGCTCCTCATTAGACACACTTACACAACTCAGAAAAGTAGCGCACTTGTGTCTGGGAAGTCTGCACAAGAAGTGGAGAAGGAGGTCAAGTCTTGGAGCACATCTTGTATTTTGGTTGATCATCTTATTGAGGAAAGCTTTGCTGGGTTTTCTACCCCATGAGGGTTTCCCAGGGTAAATTCTGTGTCTATCTTGTGATTATGTTTCTTTCAGTGATCTTGCTAGTCTATTTGGTTTAAACTTAACATGGCCATGGCCTTGCAATCCATCATCCCAAATCTCTTCAGGATATCTACTGTGTACTTCCCTTGACCAAGGAAGATCCAACCTGCACTCTTCCACACCTCCATACCTAGGAAATAGTGCATCATTCCCAAATCTTTCATATCGAATTCAACAGCAAGCTTCCTCTTAGTATCTGCAATCAGTCTGTCATCTCCTGTTACAAATAAGTCATCCACATACAGGAGTAGAATCACAGGATTCCCTTCCTCAACCTTGAAGTAAAGGTTGGAATCCTCTTTACTCTTGGTAAAGCCCAAACTAGATAGGAAACTGTCCATCCTACCATACCAAGTTCTGGGAGCTTGTTTCAAGCCATACAAGGATTTCTTCAATCTGCATACATATGACTCCCTGTCATGTATTTCAAAACTGAGTGGTTGTTCCACATATACTTCCTCTTCAACTACACCATTCAAGAAAGCAGTCTTGACATCCATCTGGTGTGTTTTCCATTTCATTGCTGCAGCCAGGGAAAGTACTGTTCTGATGGAAGTATACCTGGCTACAGGTGCAAAAGTTTCTTCATAATCTATTCCCTCTTTCTGAGAGAATCCACGAGCTACGAATCTTTCCTTGTATTTCTCTACACTGCCATCTGCAGCATGCTTGATTTTGAAGATCCATTTAGAAGTCACAACAAACTTCTCTTTAGGTCTTGGGACAACATCCCAAACATCATTCTTCATTATTGATTGGTATTGCTCAACCATGGCATCCTTCCATTCTTTCTTTTCCACTGCTTCTTCATAACTGGAAGGCTCTTTGTTCATAATGTCACAGAGTAAAGAAACATAGCTGGTATGTGATCTGGTTCTCTTCTTTGCTCTATGTTCTTCTTCTGGAATGCCAAATCTTTCTGCATCTTGAATGAGCTCTCTAGCCCATGCAGGTTTCCTTTTGTGAGAGTTATCCTCACGAGGTGGATCTATAGGTTCTTGCGGATCTTCAAACTCACGAACAACTTCTGGAACTGCTTCAGTCATGGTAGTGTCTTGAAATCTAGTTTCCTTAGGTTCTTCATAAACCTTGATAGGTGCCTTTCTTGATTTGACGAATGCTGATTTTTCATCAAATGTTACATCCCTGCTGACATCAATCTTCTTGAACCCTGGAAAGTATATTCTGTAAGCCTTCGAGCTTTCACTGTAACCCACAAAGATACCCTTCTTTCCAGAAGAATCTAATTTAGTCCTCTTTTCCTTTGGGACATGAGTGTATACTGGACAAGCAAATATTCTGAGATGGCTGACTCAGGTTTCTTACCAGAAAAGACCTCTTCTGGTGTCTTGTTGTCCGATATCTTATGGGGTGTTCTGTTCTGCACATATACAGCTGTTCTAGCTGCTTCTTCCTATAGATGCATAGGTAGATCCTGGTCATGCAGCATTGCCCTTGCTGCTTCCATGATAGTTCTATTATTCCTTTCTGCAACTCCATTCTGTTGAGGATTACAAGGAGCAGTCAACTCCCTCTTAATCCCTGAATCACTACAAAGCTTCTTGAAGTCACCTGAGGTGAATTCTCCACCATTGTAGGATCTGAATGTTTTGATCTTCTTGTCAGTTTGATTCTCCATCAAGGTTTTGAACTCCTTGAACTTATCAAGCACCTCATCTTTATTCTTCAAGAAGTATACCCAAGTCTTCCTGGAGAAGTCATCAATAAATGAGACGTAATAAACATACCCACTTAGAGAACTGGATGACATAGGACCACATACATCTGAGTGGATGATTTCCAGGATATCTTTTGCCTTGCTTTCACTGCTTCGGAAAGCCTTCTTAATGTTCTTACCTTTTGCACATCCTTTGCAAACACCTTCATGTTTGGTCTTGATTTCAGGAAGACCCTCTACTTCCTTGCTTGCAATTGGAAGTGCCCTATAGTGCATATGAGCAAGTCTTCTATGCCAAAGTTCACTTGGCTCCATGGATTCATGTACCATGGCATGTTCAGGTTGTCCTTTCAATTTATACAAACCTCCCTCTTGCTCTCCAATCACTACTGCATCATCTATGTTCTTTCCCTTTGGCCACATTAGGACTTGGCCATCCACAAATGCAACCCTCATACCTTTTGCATCCAATGCAGAGATGGAGAGTAAGTTCTTCTTGAGCCCAGGTACATAAAGGACTTCTTTCATCTTCAAAGATTTTCCAGAATCTAGGTTGTAGGAGGCTTCACCACTTTCTTTGATTGGGTATTGAAAATCATCCCCAAGTTTCACCTTATGGGGTGATTCATGTTCAGATAGATTCACAAAAGATTCCTTAAACCCAGTCATGTGTTTGGAAGCCCCACTGTCAATTAACCAATCATTACAACCATGGGAGATAGTACTTGTGAGAGCATAAATTAGAACATATTCTTCTTCACTTGATGAGTCATCATCACTATCACTTTCTGCCCTAGACTTCTCCTTTGGGGGTTCATCATCTACGGAAGCATGAGCATGATATCTTCTTTTGTTACCCTTCTTCTTCTTGCTGAAGTTTTTTTTATTATCCCTTTTGTTCTTGGGACAATCTGAAGCAAAGTGACCCTTCTCATTGCATGTGAAGCATCTTAGATCCTTCTTATTCTTTTGAAAGGATCTCTTGTGGCAAGAGTGCTCTTTCTTGGGCTTGCTTCTTTTGGTGTAAGCTACAAGAGCTTGATCTTCACCTCCCATCTTTTCCTCATGAGCTATAAGTCTAGCTTCTTCTTGAGAGCATTCTTCCCGCAATCTATTGAAGGAGATCAACTTCTTCCTTGCACAAATTCCTTGAATGAAGGAATCCCATGACCTGGGTAGGCCATTTAGAGTGGTCATCACCACTTCACCATTCTCCACCATTTCATCCACTACTTCTAGTTGTTCCTTGATCTGGGAGACCCTTGAAAAATAAGATTGAATGGTTTCTCCATTCTGAAACTTTAATCCTTTCAATTGGTTCCGCAGGGTCATCTTTCGATTTATGTTCTTCCCTTCAAATAGCTTGGTCAAAGAGTCAAACATCTCCTTGGGTGTCTTAAGAGAAGACACATGGGGTATGAGATGGTCTTTGATAGCATCAACAATGATTCTCTTTTCATTGACCAAGTTCTTCTTATGCAATACCTTGGCCTCTTCATCCTCTGGGATAGGGATGTCTTCTTTTATATATGAGTCCAACTCATTCTCTTCCAGGATTAACCCAATCCTATACTTCCAGGCTCAGAAGTTATCATCCCCTTCAAGCTTATCCTCAAGCTTGGTGTGGAGAGACATCTTAAAGAGTACTTCAAATGGAAATAGAAAAGATTTAGGTCTTACCACTTGAAATGCTGAAAACTGGATTTGGTCCCGGATTAGGGTTTGTCGAAAAACCCCTAAAAATTCAAAATGTGAATTTCAAATTTCTGAAAGCATAGAAAGATGCGCCTTGATGAGCTAATCATCCTGGTGTATTCAGAATTTGAGATCAGGAAAGCTTTACCCTTCAGATTAGCCTTTTTGTCCTCCCGGGTTCACCCCTGAATTAGGGTTTGAGTTTACTGGAGATCTACTCAGCCAAAAATCTCGATCCAAAGCTCTAAACTTCGATTTTTGCAAGGATCTTCCAGCTATGCCTTCAGATTCCAGAAATTCCTATTTTTGTGGAAACCCTAATTTTTAGGGCCAAATCTGAAAATGCTCGGAATTGAATTCTGATTGGACAGATAGATGCACCTTGATGAGTAGAGTCAATCTACTATACTGATTTTCAAAAATCTATGGAGAGAAACCCAATAATCAAGAAACTCAAGTTTCCGTCATTGCAAAATGTCTTCTTCTCAGGTTAGCTCTGATACCATGTTAAATTTTGAGCATTAATTCACAATACTCTAGGATCTTTACTGAGAGAATAACATATACAGTATATCAATGCATGACAATCACAATAAGCATCACAAGCATCACAAGAATCAAAAGCATGAGAGACAAGAGACACAGAGTTTCCGTGGGGAAAACCCTAAGGTGAAAAACCCCACAACTTCCTCAGAGATAGAGAGAGCAATGGCTCAACCAAAGTACAACCAAAATACACTGAGATAGTCTCCTAGTAGCAGATGATCCTCCTCCTCACTAGTGCGCCAATTTCTGAGTGAGAGTGAGATACTTTTTCGAGTGATCTAAATAGAGATCACCTGATCTCTATTTATACTGATCTGTTTGCCCAGTGACCTTATGCGGCCGACTTGTCTAGTTAGGTACATCCACATTATAATATATATAATTCAGGTCCGACCCCACATGGTGGTCTAATAACCCATCGGCAAGTACACACACTTGCGACACTTGTCAATCCACATGACAACACTTCCTTATAGAGGAATAACACATCTCTAATAAGGGTACAATAAATATATATGAAATACATGGACGAAATACATTCCAAAGTTACATATACATCAACATATAGTGATCCCATCAAAATGTTGAGCTATCTCCAAGCCCAAAAAGTGACTCAGCAAGCCCAAATCGCTCATGTCAAAAGCTAGAATTAAGGCAATTTTTAGCTTGTTTATTGAAGTAAGAGTGCTACCAATAATGAGAAGATCATCAACATAAAGAACAATAATCAAAAAATTACCTTTAACTGGTTGTAGGTACACATTCGGATCAGATTTGCATCTTTTGAAATTCTGAGAAAGAACAAAGGAGTCCATCTTTGCATACCAAGCTCTTGGGGCCTGTTTTAAACCATACAAAGATTTCTTCAATCTGCAAAATAATGCTGGATCTGATGTGTAACCTTCTGGTTGCTTCATATATACCTCTTCATCAAGATCTCCATGTAGAAAAGCACTCTTCACATCCATGTGGTGCACTTCCCAATGCTTGGATGTGGAAATAGCCAAAACTAGGCGGATGGAATCCATCTTTGCAACCGGTGCAAAAGTCTCATTGTAGTCCACTCCTTGGACTTGGGAGAAACCTTTTTCCACCAACCTAGCTTTGTATTTGTTGATAGAGCCATCAGTAGCAACTTTTGTGTGGTAGACCTATTTACATTGGACTAATTTTCTTCCAGATGGAAGAGAAACTAGCTCCCATGTATTGTTCTTTTGAAGAGAACTATACTCTTCATCCATGGCACTTTGCCATCTCGAATATCGGTGGGAATGGTAGTATGTTTTGGGATCTGAACCAATCATTAAATAAAAAATACCAGATAATAATGGATCAGAAATAGGAAGAGCCATACCTGCTCTTTGAAAATCCGCTTTTGTTCGTCTTGGATCAGCAGGATTTCCAATGTTCGAACTAGCAGATTGAAGAGTGTTTTGGGCCCACTTCGGTAACTGAGGAGGATCATAATGGTTGGATTCCGAACCTGATATTTCATGACCATCATGTGCTGCTAAAATATCAAAAATATCAGAACCAATACTTTATTTATCGTTGCTCAAATCTTCTTCTGGTAGAGGCGGTGAAACGACAGTTTCTTCCTCGACTAGTTGCAATTCTTGAAGCGGTTCTTCAAATTGCACACTGCGCTCTATGAATATATTTTTGGATCTGATATCCATGAGTTTATATGCTTTTTATTCTTCTCCATATCCTATCAGTATGCACTCAATACTTTGTGGATCCAAAGCTCGTCTCTTCTTGGAAGGAATTCTAGCCCATGCAGTGGAGCCAAAAACCCTCAAATTTGAAACATCTGGTTTGTGACCAAAAAATGCTTCAAAAAAATTCATACCTTTCACGGAGGAATGTGGAAATTGGTTTTGAATATATGCAGAAACATTAATTTCTTCAACCCAAATATTTGCATCCAAACCTTTTGACTCAATCATGCAAGTAGCCATCTCTTTCAGTGACCGATTTTTCCTTTCCGCTACACCGTTTTGCTGGGGTGTGTAGGGAACTGTATGTTGGATCTGAATTCCGCTTTCAGCACAAATTTGCAGCAAATCAGCCTTGATATATTCTCCACCATTATCAGATCTAAGAGGTTTGATCTTTCTCTCAGTGGCAAGCTCAACAAAAGCCTTAAAATCCTTGAATTTTCCAAGCACTTCTGACTTGTTTTTGAGAAAAAATACCCAAGTAAAGCAGGAAAGATCATCAATAAATGTCAAAACATACCTTGAACCATTTAATGAAATATTTGGCAGTGGACCACTGATATCAAAATGTATGAGGCCCAAAATGGTGGAAGCTCTGCTAGCTTTGCTACAGTCGAACCTGTGCTCAAGGTGCTTCCCAATAATGCAACTGGTGCAAATTCCCTTCGAGGAACGGAGTTGTGGAAGACCATCTACCATGGATTTATGTTTTAGCAGCAGAAAATACTTGTAATTAAGGTGTCCAAACCTTTCATGCCAAAGTCTACTAACCTCGTTTCCATGAGTGAGGAGAGTGTTAATTTTTCAGAATTTACTTCAATATGATCTAGGATCTTAGCTGAGAGAACAACATGTACAACATATCTACAACATATCAATCATGGACACAATAATGCAAGCACACAAGAGACACTGAGTTTACTTGGGGAAAACCATAAAGGTGAAAAACCCCAATAACTTCCTCAGAGATAGATAGAGCAATTATACAACCCAAGCATAAGAGATAGACATCTCCTAGCAGCATCTTCTCCTCCTCCACAAGTGCGCCACTCTCTCGGGAGTGTGAGAGAGAATAGAATAATCAAATAGAGTGCCTCCTGCACTCTATTTATACTTGACTTGACTTGCCTAATAACCTTTACTAAGTCGGACTTAACTTAACCACATAACATAATTCTGACTGGGCCGACACCCAATAGGGTGGTCTAATAACCCTTTGACCCACATGGCCGACCCCCAATAGGGTGGTCTAATAACCCTTCGACCCACATGACTTATATAGGGATGACTCCAACAAGGTGGTCTAATAACCCATCAAGTATAAGTTACGACACTTACAATATAAATGATGACACTTCCGTATAGAGGAATAATAACATCTCTATAGGAATACAAACACTTTTGTATAGAGGAATAATACCATCACTATAGGAGTACAATAAATATATAAATCAAATACATTCCAAAGTTACATATACATCAACACTCCCTCTTAACTAGGAAGGTATTTCTCAACACAGATCTGCTAGCACAAGTCTTCTTCTCTGGATGATCATCATCGATCCATGAATCATCGTCATCGTCACTTCTGCTGCTATCTCAACCAATCTCTGAATCTACTTGTCATAGGAAGTTCTATAGAGCCAGTCCTTTTTCATACTGGATGTAGGCCCACCACCTGCAGGTCTTCATCATCAATGGCCATACTGTGGATCCCAGAACTGATTACGTGCGTCAACAAAACCTAGTGCAGACTATAGGTTCTTTTACATCTTGACCTTCACAAAACCTACTCAGAGCATCCCAGGATGTTATGAGCACACAGCTCTACCTGTCTGGATCTCGATAGATCATCCCAAGATGTTACGAGCACACCGCTCTACCTGTCCGGATTTTAAAGGATCTTTTCTATGTGAACTTTCACAAAACCTACTCCAAGCATCCTAGCGCAGACTATAGGATCTCGATAGAGCAACCCAGGATGTTACAAGCACACTGCTCTACCTGTCCGGTTTTTAAAGGATCTTTTCCATGTGAAACTATAGCAAAACCTACTCAAAGCATCCTAGCACAGACTATAGGATCTCGATAGAGAAACCCAGGATGTTACAAGTACACTGCTCTACCTATCTGGTTTTTAAAGGATCTTTTCTATGCTACCTATAGAAAAACCTCGAAAGATCATCCTAGCGCAGACTATAGGATCTCCCAGGATCTTTTCTATGCTACCTACACAACCTGTCCATGGCCACAGAATATCAAATCAATACTCACCATACATCATCCTGATGTACATCATCACATGATCAACCTGATCATCATCATAGCATCAACCTGATGCGTATCATCTGGAGCGACATCCTGAAGCTCGTCATCTATGATCATCCCGATCATCATAGCATCAACCTAATGCATATCATCTGGAGCAACATCCTGAAGTTCATCATTTGTGATCATCCCAATCATCATAGCATCAACCTGATGCATATCATCTGGAGCAACATCCTGAAGCTTGTCATCAGTGATCATTCCAGTCATCATAGCATCAACCTGATGCATATCATCTGGAGCAACATCCTGAAGCTCGTCATCTGTGATCACCCTGATCAAACAATATATCCATCTTATGCATACATAGTATCTACCTGATACATATCATACATGATCCACCTGATCATACAATGCATCCATCTGATATACATAAGTACATGATCACACTGATCATACAAGTATCCTCCTGATACATACATAAGTACATGATCACACTGATCATACAAGTATCCACCTGATACATACATAAATACATGATCTACCTGATCATATCCAGCATCAACATGATGCATACATACATACATATAAATGATCCAACTGATCGTATCCATCATCCAACATGATGCATACAGAGCAGTAACTGGAGCATCATCTTGATGCTCATCATCCAGTGCTTACATCCACAGCCATGTGAAGGATCCTCCTTTCAACATGCTTGGAATTTCTTTAGCAAATGTCTCCATCACTTCTTCCTCGAAGTGTCGTCAATCTGAAGAACACCATGCCTCTCTCTAAAGTACTCGAACTTCACTCTGGCTAATGGCTTCTTCACTACATCTGCAATCTGCTCATCCATCACAACATACAGGAGCTTCACTACTCCTTTCTGCACCATATCCCTGATATAGTGATATTTGATCTCTATGTGTTTCAACCTATCGTGGAACATCGGGTTCTCAAACAGCTTCACACAACTCTAGTTGTCACAAAAGATACCAGTAGCCTCTAGCAAGAGATCAAATAACTCAGACAGTAGCTTCCGAAGCCATACTTCCTCACAACTAGACAAACAAGCTGCAACATACTCTGCCTCGGCTGTACTCAGTGTTATGCAGGACTGCTTCCTGCTAAACCAAGAGATCACACATGATCCCATACTGAAGCAACACCCATAAGTCTTCTTCCTATTTCCAGCACTGCCTACCCAATCTGAATCAACATAACCCTGTAGGTTAAACTTTTGATTCACATCATACTTGAGCCCATAATCAACTGTACCCTTTAGGTACCTCAGAGTATGCTTTACAGCAACCAGGTGAACACTCCTCGGATTCGTTAGGAACTGGCTCAATGTGTTCACCGCAAAGCAAATATCTGGTCTCGTGTTTGTCAGGTACATCAAGGACCCAATCATCTGACGATACATAGTGATATCAATTGGCTCAGATGAAGCATCACATAGAAGCTTTAGGTTTGATTCCATAGGTGTGGCCATGGCCTTACAGTCCATCATCCTGAACCTCTTCAGGATCTCTACTGCATACTTCCCTTGTCCAAGGATGATTCCATCTGCACTCTGCCACACCTCCATACCGAGAAAATAGTGCATCATCCACAAGTTCTTCATCTCAAACTCGGCAGCAAGATTCCATTGCATGTCGAAAATCAATCTATTTTCACCTGTAATAAACAGGTCATCTATATACAAAAGTAGTATCACTAGATTGCCTTCCTCAACCTTGTAGTAAAGGTTGGAATCCGCTTTACTCTTGGTAAAGCCCAAACTAGATAGAAAGTTGTCTACCAAGTTCTACACATATATGACTCCTTGTCATGTGTCTCAGAACCAAGTGGTTGCTCTACATACACTTCTTCTTCAACTACACCATTCAAGAAAGCTGTCTTGAAATCCATCTGGTGTATCTTCCATTTCATCACTACAGCCAGAACAAGTATGGATCTAATGGAAGTGTATCTGGCTATAGGAGCAAAAGTCTCTATGCTACCACCTGCAGCATGCTTGATCTTGTAGATCTTATTGGAAGTCACTACAGATTCCCCTTCAGGTCTTGGGACTGCATCCCAAACATCTTCATGATCGACTGGTACTCCTCAATCTTGGCATTATTCACAGATCCTGGGAACTTCAATATCTTCAATATTTTCAATAGATAACTTTGTTGTTGAACAAATGTTGTAGTCCTTCTTTTGTAGGTGATGGTATACGATCTTTCCTACACAACAAGTTAAATTGCATGATTAGAAAACATCTCATAGTTTTCAGAACAAATTCTTACACATAAAGAAATATGTCATACAGTCATGCAATTATCTTAGCCAATGCTTCAATACAACATTTATCCATATCACGTAACTTTCTAGATGCCTTCCAATCTCTACCAGAACATTGTTAAGAGTGTGCACAACTCCAACATGTCAGCAAAGAGGTTTCATTCTAGATAAGTAACAATGGAATGTTGTACAGTGCCATAGGCCACTTACCCATGTATATTAGTAGTATATTGTTCATCAATGCAACTATTCTAATATGCATAATACACAACCTAATTCTAGGAACATGAGTATATACATTATTGAACAGTATTATTTAAACAATAAAATATGCAAGGAATGATAATTCAAATACTTATCTTTGTTTGTTTGTTGGGTTGACTCCCTCTCAGTCTTTGCTTCTTTTCTGCAACTCCATTCTGATGTGGATTGTGAGAAGTGATCAACTCCCTTTGAATATATGCATCCTTGCAGAAACTACTGAAGTGTGCTCCTTCTTGATCTTTTCTTCCTTGTAGGAACAACTGGAGTGTGCTCCCTCTTGATCTTTTCTTCCTTGCAGGAACAACTGGAGTGCACTCCCTCTTGATCTTTGTTTCCTTGCAGGAACAACTGGAGTGTGCTCCCTCTTGATCTTTGCTTTCTGGATTACCTGTCCTTGAACTCATAAGTAGAGATTCTATGCAATCCATGACTATGGATGAGTCTTTGTCTTCATGTCACCATGTTCATGTGTTCTTGAACTAGAACTTTCTTGATGTACCTTTCATGTTAGCGGACAACATAAACCTCATACAACACCACAGTGCATTAGTACAATCATAAGTGTCAAAACCTTAATCAATGAATATCTTCTATCATGCATTCATAACTTTATTAAGGTGATACGACCAGTCTAAAATTAACCAAGATTGTACTAACCGTAATAGTATGAAAACAAACATATCATAAACTTAACTATGAACAAAATTCGAAACATACCTGAATGAGTCATACCTGTTGATATTGCTTGTAATCTTCTTATGTAAGGTCTCAGCCTCATCTCCCTCTGAAACATGATCTTCTTCACTTATGCAGGTGACCAATCCATTCTCTTCTAGGATTAACCCAATCCACTTGATTTGCAGGAACTAGATCTGGAGTTGGATTAGGGTTTGTCAGAGAAACCCTAAAAATTCAAACTTTGAATTTCAAACTTCTAAAAGGATAGAAATATGCACCTTGATGAGCTGATCAAGCTGGTATACTCATAATTTGAAAACTACAAAGTTTCACCCCTCAAATTTGCCTTTGAAACTTCCAGATTCACTAGACATGACCTCAAACTAGGGTTTGATAAAGCCCATCCTTTTTCCCAATCAAAAGGTTCGATCCAGAGCTCTAAGCTTCTATTTTTCTAAGGAGCTTCCAACCGTGGTCACAGATTTAAAAAATTTCCATTTTTGCAGAAGCCCTAATTTTCCACTTTTTCGATCAAATTCCCGAACTAGGGTCTGATCAAGCCCGACCTTTTTCCCAACCAAAAATTATGATCTTGGTCTCTAAATTTTTATTTTGATGAGTAGCATTCAGCCGTATTCTCCGATTACAAAAATTCCAACTTTCTCTGAAACCCTAAATTTCGGAAGCCATGAATGAAGGTACTAAAAAATAATTCTGTTTTGACATAAATATGTACCTGATTGTTTCTGGTGTAACTACGAACTTTTTGATCCATAGGGTCTGTAAATATTGACCTGTCATCTTTCCAACCCCATAGGTCTAACCTCAAATGGATTCTCTGAGAGAGAGTTATGCCAAGTGTCGCAACATGACCTGTTTATGGGATAAAACAGGAGAGCAAACTTGTATGGAGTTCGACGTGTCACTAGTTCAGTTTTGGCCTCTAAAAAAGTTACCTGAGCAAGTACAATCTGTGCAGTACCTGTCACTTTTTATAAAATTTCATTTGGAGCTTCCTAGCCCAAGTTATGACCTTTTTTCCAAGGTCACCTGTTTATGACTGAGATCTGGAAGAGGACAAAACCCTATATTGTACAGATCATAAATAATAAAGTACGACGAATTAGAGGTTTTCCTTTGGACACACGATACATGGGGATCTTGGCTTCTCCCTGTACGATTTTCAGATCCGAAAAATTTGCCAAAATGGATTTATAGCGAAATTTCTACGATGACTGGTTTTTACTATATCAAGCCCTAGCATCGCAAGTGCAACAAGTGTCATGCATGCCATATCATGCCTTCTTTCAGGCTATCTTTGATACCATGTTAATTTTTCAGAATTTACTTCAATCTGATCAAGGATCTTAACTGAGAGAACAACATGTACAACATATCAATCATGGACGCAATAATGCAAGCACACAAGAGACATAGAGCTTACTTGGGGAAAACCATAAAGGTGAAAAACCCCAATAACTTCCTCAAAGATAGATAGAGAAATGATACAACCCAAGCATAAGAGATAGAAATCTCTTAGCAGCAGCTTCTCCTCCTCCACAAGTGCGCCACTCTCCCGAGAGTGTGAGAGAGAATAGAATAATCAAATAGAGTGCCTCCCGCACTCTATTTATAATTGACTTGACTTGCCTAATAACCTTTACTAAGTCGGCCTTAAATTAACAACATAACATAATGCTGATTGGGATGACACCCAATAGGGTGGTTTAATAACCCTTTGACCCACATAGCCGACCCCCAATAGGGTGGTCTAATAACCCTTCGACCCACATGACTTATACAGGGCCGATACCAACAAGGTGGTCTAATAACCCATCAAGTATAAGTTATGACACTTACAATATAAATGATGACACTTCCGTATAGAGGAATAATAATATCTCTATAGGAATACAAACACTTCCGTATAGAGGAATAATACCATCTCTATAGGAGTACAATAAATATATAAATGAAATACATTCCGAAGTTACATATACATCAACAAAGAGCAGTGGGATTTTCAAGCGGCACAAAGTGAGAAAACTCGTAGTATTTTGTAGTGTGGTTTTCCTTTCCGACTACAATAAGTATTCCACTTTTGATATCAGAAATTTTGATTGTATTAGGGCTGAATGTAACTTTCTTTGGTTCACCAGTGTGTGTCATTTGATACACAGAAAGTAGATTTGAAGCCAAGGAAGGCACATAGAGAACATTCTGGAAGCATCCATGTTCAACATGGATGGTACCTTTGCCCTTTGAAGAAATTTTTGAGTCATCTCCCAAATGGATGGGGATGGAGTTGTCTGGATCAAATGAAGAAAAAGAATCAATATTTGCAGCCATATGATTCGAGGCACCGAAATCTATCAAAAGAGTAGTGGGCTTTGAAACAGTTGCCATGAGTGCTTGACCTCTTTCATGATCATCATTCCTATCCTTATTCCTTGCACCGTCAGGAAGACATATGTTGTTCTTTTCCAAAAGGAGAGCCATTTGATCTATTGTTTTCTTCATGCATGAACTTTCAGGATGAAAGCCACGGTTGCAATAAGAACACTTAGATTTTTCTTTATTCTCTTTACCCTTTTGCTTGTTTCTTGAACTAGATGGTGCATCCGTCTGCTTTCCTTTCTCTCTTTGCTTGTGAGGTTCGAATTTGGGCTTCTCTTTCTTTTGCTTGCCTTTTCCATTTGAATTTTTAGGGCCTCCAACAAAGAGAGCTGAATATTTGGAGTTTATGGACCCCATCTGAAAAAGCTTATCATGCTCTTTGGTGACAGACTCAATGAAGGCATTCAAGGTAGGCATCTTCCAATTCAGGGTAGTTAGCCAACCAGAATTGAAAGTAGAGACAAATACCGAATAATATTTACCAAGATTGGTGAGAATGGAGAGGATCAATTGCTTATCCTCTTTGATAACTCCATTGTTCTTCAACTGCATGGCCAAGTGCTTGAATCTTGTGAAAAACGCATTGATGGTTTCGAAATTCTCAGGACTAAGAGCAATCAATTCATTCTCTAATTGAAATGCCCAAAGCTCGTCCTACTTGCCAAAAAGTGTGTCAAGTTGCTCCCATATTTCTTTTGGAGTCTTCAATCCGCTGAGATGGAAGTGAAGATATTTTCAAATAGAAAGGCAAAGGAGACCATAAGCTTCATCAAGCTTATTGTAGTGTTTGGTTCTTTCCGACAATGTGCTTGGCTCCAATTCGAGGCCAACGGTAACTCTATAGAATCCTTTTGAACGTAATATGATCTCCATATCATCTTTCCAATCAAAATAGTTGAAGGGAGTGAAGATAGGCTTTGAGGAAGAGTATTCCATTGCTAGAAGCGAGTGCACTTTGATGTAGAAAAGCTTGCAAAAGCAAGGTAGCAAATGCAATTGATGGAGACAATATCCTGCAAATCACAATGAAGACAAGAACAATAAGGTCGAACAATCTAGCCTTTTAGAGTTGCATCACACCTAAGATTGGAGATCAAACAGGTTGAATGGGTCCAATGTATCAAATCCAGGAATTATGTGTAAAACTCAAGCTTCTGGAGTGGATTGGAAGTGTATTTTTCTGCTTTGCATGCACATGAGCGAATGCACATGAGATCTTTCATGCCAAAACTTCTGTAATTTTGAGAAAATTCACTCAAATCTTCTTGTAGAACACCTGTAGAAAAGAGATCTTGTCCCTGCAATGGCTCTTGATATCATGTAAAATTAGTCACAGCAGATCTAATAAACAAGTAAATCAATCACAATAGATGAAACTCAGAAAATATGGTGTAAACTGTGCAAGAACATGCATCAGTGCTCAATATCCCAGTAAGGGTGAAAATACAATACAATAATGTCACAATGAGTGAGCAATTCGAATTGCCTAAGGAGGTCATTCGAATTAACTAAATGGCATAGCTTGGCTCCAACTAGGAATCCTCATCATCAATCAGTGGTGGTCATCAATGCACACGAACCAGTCATCTAGGGTCAATCTAAGTCTAACTGAGTGTAACTAGTGTAACTGAAGTGTGTAGCACTGATATAGGGAAGGAGGCTCAGTGGAGGGCGCATGGGAGGCTAATTGAAGTCAGAACAAGTCATCTAGTCAATCTGGAGGTCCAACGGAGTGAAACAGTCAGTCAGGAGTGAAACTAGCCTCAAATCAAGGAGAATAAGAGCTAACTGAGTGTAAACTGAGTGGGTAGGTGAGGAAGTGTGCCCTTCTCTGGAAATAGGTGAGATGTGGGCGCCTTCATGACTAGGAGGGCTAAAACTCTGAGGATGGAAGCTCTCGGGTGCTAGAAAGAAGTGGATAAGGTGCTGGAGGCATCAACCTGGTGACTGGGATGCATGCAAACCCTAGAAGTTCCATGCAAACCCTAATTGCATGCAAAACCCTAACAATGATGATGTGGATATCCGAACAAGATCCACTTGCATTGAACTCATTTTCTTCCAGGTGGAAGAGAACCTAGCTCCCATGTATTGTTCTTTTGAAGAGAACTGTACTCTTCATCCATGGCAGTTTGCCATCGTGGATCTCGGTGGGCATGGTAGTATGATTTGGGATCTGAACCAATCATCAAATAAAATTTCTCAAATAATAATGGATCAGAAAACGAAAGAGCCATACCTGCTCTTTGATGGTCTGCTCTTGTTCTCCTTGGATTAGTAGGATTTCCAATGTTTGGAGCAGCAAATTGTAGAGTGTTTTGGGCCCACTTTGGTAACTGAGGAGGATCATTATGGTCTGATTTTGAACCTGATATGTCATTTCCATCAAATTCTGATATAATATCAAAGATATCAGATCCAATTCTTTCCTCATACTCACTTGAATCTTCTTCTTGTGGAGGGTGCAGATCGGCAGTGTTTTCCTCAACTAGTTTCAGATCTGGCAGTGGTTCTTCAAACTTCACACTTCGCTCTATGAATACCATTTTGGATCTGATATTCATGAGTTTATATGATTTTGATTCTTCCCCATATTCTATTAGGATACATTCAATACTTTGTGGATCCAAAGGCTTTCTCTTATCAAAAGGAATTCTAGCCCATGTAGTGGAGCCAAAAACCCTCAAATTGGACACATCCGTTTTGCGACCAAAGAATGCTTCGAAAGGAGTTTTACCTTTCACAGATGAATGTGGAACTCGGTTCTGAATATATGCATCAAAACTAATGGCTTCAGCCCAAATATTTGTAGCCAAACCGTTTGAATCAAGCATGCAGGTAGCCATCTCTTTCAGTGACCGATTCTTCCTTTCCGCTACATCGTTCTGCTGGGGTGTGTAGGGAACTGTATGTTGGATCTGAATTCCACTTTCGGCACAAAGTTGCAGAAAATCAATCTTGATATATTCTCTTCCATTATCATATCTAATATCTTTGATCTTTCTCTCATTGGCGTTCTCAACAGAAGCCCTAAAATCCTTCAATTTTCCAAGCGCTTCTGACTTGTTTTGAGAAAAATACCCAAGTAAAGCGGGAAAAGTTGTCGATGAATGTCAAAACATACCTTGAACCATTCATGGAAATATTTGGTAGGGGACCACTGATATTAGAATGTATGAGGCCCAAAATGGTAGAATCTCTGCTAGCTTTGCCATGGTCGAACCTGTGCTCAGGGTGCTTCCCAACAATGCAACCGAGGCAAATTCCCTTCGAGGAACGGAGTTGCGGAAGACCATAAACCATGGAATTATTTGTAACAGCAACAAATACTTGTATTTAAGGTGTCCAAACCTTTCATGTCAAATCCTACTAACCTTGTTTCCATGAGTGACGAGAGCACTGGGCTTTTCAAGAGGCATAAAGTGAGAAAACTCATAGTATTTTGCAGTGTGGTTTGCCTTTCCGACTACAATAAGTCTTCCACTCTTGATATGAAAAATTTCAACTGTATTAGGGTTGAATGTAACTTGCTTCAGTTCACCAGTGTGTGTTATTTGATACATAGAAAGTAGATTTGAAGCCAAGGAAGGCACACAGAGAACATTCTAGAAGCTTCCATGCTCTACATGGATGGTACCTTTACCCTTTGATGAAATTTTTGAGTCATCTCCCAAATGGATGGGGATGGATATGTTTGGATCGAATGAAGAGAAGGAGTCAATGTTTGCATCCATATGATTCGAGGCACCGAAATCTATCAGTAGAGTGGTGGGTTTCAAAACCGTTTCCATGAGTGCTTGACCTCTCTCATGATCATCATTCCTATCCTTCTTCCTTGCACCGTCAGGAATATATATGTTGTTCTTTTCCAAAAGTAGGGTCATTTGATCTATTGTTTTCTTCATGCATGAACTTTCAAGATGAAAGCCACGATTGCAATAAGAACACTTAGATTTTTCTTTTCCCTCTTTACTCTTTTGCTTGTTTCTTGAATTGGATGGTGCATCCGTCTGCTTGCCTTTCTCTCTTTGCTTGTGAGGTTCGAATTTCGGCTTCTCTTTCTTTTGCTTTCCTTTGCCATTCGAATTCTTGGATCCTTGAACAAATAGGGATGAATCTTTGGATTTTATGGACCCCATTTGAATCAACTTGTCATGCTCTTTGGTAACGGATTCAATGAAGGCACGCAACGTAGGCATCTTCCAATTCGGGGTAGTTAGCCGACCAGATTTGAAAGTAGAGACAAATACCGAGTAATCTTTACCAAGCTTTGAGAGAATGGAGAGGATCAATTGCTTATCCTCTTTCACAACACCACTGTTCTTCAACTGCAATGTCAAGTGCTTGAATCTTGTGAAAAACTCATTCATGGTCTCGAAATTCTCAGGACTAAGAGCAATCAATTCATTCTCTACTTGAAAAGCCCAAAGCTCGTCCTGCTTGCCAAAACGTGTGTCAAGTTGCTCCCATATTGCTTTTGGAGTCTTCAATCCGTTGAGATGGAAGTGAAGATCTTTGGAAATAGAGAGGCAAAGGAGACCATAAGCTTCATCAAGCTTATTGTAGTGTTTGGTTCTTTCCAACAATGTCCTTGGCTCCAATTCGAGGCCAACGGTGACTCTATAGAATCTTTTTGAACGTAATATGATCTCCATATCATCTTTCCAATAAAAATAGTTGAAGGGAGTGAGGATAGGCTTTGAAGAAGAGTATTCCATTGCTAGGAGCGAGTGCACTTTGATGTAGAAAAGATTGCAAAAGCAAGGTAGCGAATGCAATTGATGGATACAATAACCTGCAAATCACAATGAAGACAAGAATAGTACGGTCGAACACTCTAGCATTTTAGAGTTGCATCACACCTAGGATTGGAGATCAAACAAGTTGAATGGGTCCAATGTATCAAATCTAGGAATTATGTGTAAAACTCAAGCTTTTGGAGTGGATTGGAAGTGTATTTTTCTGCTTTGCATGCACATGAGCGAATGCACATGAGATCTTTCATGCCAAAACTTCTGTAATTTTGAGAAAATTCACTCAAATATTCTTGTAGAACACCTGTAGAAAAGAGATCTTGTGCCTGCAATGGCTCTTGATACCATGTAAAATTAGTCACAACAGATCTAATGAACAAGTAAATCAATCACAATAGATGAAACTCAGAAAATATGGTGTAAACTGTGCAAGAACATGCATCAATGCTCAATATCCTAGTAAGGGTGAAAACACAATACAATAATGTCACAATGAGTGAGCAATTCGAATTGCCTAAGGAGGTAATTCGAATTAACTGAATGGCATAGCTTGGCTCCAACTAGGAGTCCTCATCATCAATCAGTTGTGGTCATCAATGCACAAGAACCAGTCATCCAGGTGTCAATCTGAGTCTAACTGAGTGTAACTAGTGTAAATGAAGTGTGTAGCACTGATATAGGGAAGGAGGCTTAGTGGAGGGTTCATGGGAGGCTAACTAAAGTTAGAACAAGTAATCTAGTCAATCTGGAGGTCCAACGGAGTGAAACAGTCAATCAGGAGTTAAACTAGCCTCAAATCAAGGAGAATCGGAGCTAACTGAGTGTAAACTGAGTGGGTAGGTGAGGAATTCCACCCTTCTCTTGAAGTAGGTGAGATGTGGGCACCTTCATGACTAGGAGGGATAACACTCTGAGGATGGAATCTACCGGGTGCTAGAAAGAAGTGGATAAGGTGCTGGAGGCATCAACCTGGTCACTGGGATGCATGCAACATGCATGCAAACCCTAGAAGTTGCATGCAAACCCTAATTTCATGCAAAAACCCTAACAATGATGATGTGGATATCCGAACAAGATCCACTTGAATTGAACTAATTTTCTTCCAAGTGGAAGAGAAACTAGCTCCCATGTATTGTTCTTTTGAAGAGAACTGTACTCTTCATCCATGGTGGTTTGCCATCATGGATCTCGGTGGGCATGGTAGTATGATTTGGGATCTGAACCAATCATCAAATAAAATTTCTCAAATAATAATGGATTAGAAAAAGAAAGAGCCATACCTGCTCTTTGATAGTATGCTCTTGTTCTCCTTGGATCAGTAGGATTTCCAATGTTTGGAGCAGCAAATTGTAGAGTGTTTTGGGCCCACTTTGGTAACTGAGGAGGATCATTATGGTCTGATTCCGAACCTGATATGTCATGACCATAAAATTCCGATATAATATCAGAGATATCAGATCAAATTCTTTCTTCATACTCGCTTGAATCTTCTTCTTGTGGAGGGTGCAAATCGGTAGTGTTTTCCTCAACTAGTTTCAGATCTGGCAGTGGTTCTTCAAACTTCACACTTCGCTCTATGAATACCTTTTTGGATCTGATATTCATGAGTTTATATGATTTTGATTCTTCCCCAGATCCTATCAGGATACATTCAATACTTTTTGGATCCAAAGGCTTTCTCCTATCATAAGGAATTCTAGCTCATGCAGTGGAGCCAAAAACCCTCAAATTGGACACATCTAGTTTGCGACCAAACAATGCTTCGAAAGGAGTTTTACCTTTCACGGATGAATGTGGAACTCGGTTCTAAATATATGCAGAAAAATTAATGGCTTCAGCCCAAATATTTTCAGCCAAACCTTTTGACTCAAGCATGCAGGTAGCCATCTCTTTCAGTGACCGATTCTTCCTTTCCGCTACACCATTCTGCTGGGGTGTGTAGGGAACTGTATGTTGGATCTGAATTCCGCTTTCGGCACAAAGTTGCAGCAAATCAGTCTTGATATATTCTCCACCATTATCATATCTAATATATTTGATCTTGCTCTCAGTGGAGGTCTCAACAGAAGCCTTAAAATCCTTAAATTTTCCAAGCGCTTCTGACTTGTTTTTGAGAAAAAATACCCAAGTAAAATGGGAAAAGTCGTCGATGAATGTCAAAACATACCTTGAACCATTCATGGACATATTTGGTAGGGGACCACTGATATCATAATGTATGAGGCCCAAAATGGTAGAAGTTCTGCTAGCTTTGCTGCGGTCGAACCTGTGCTCAGGGTGCTTCCCAACAATGCAACCGGGGCAAATTCCCTTCGAGGAACGGAGTTGCGAAAGACCATAAACCATGGAATTCTTTTGTAACAGAAACAAATACTTGTAGTTAAGGTGTCCAAACCTTTCATTCCAAATCCTACTAACCTCGTTTCCATGAGTGCGGAGAGCAATGGGCTTTTCAAGCGGCATAAAGTGAGAAAACTCATAGTATTTTGCAGTGTGGTTTGCCTTTCCGACTGCAATAAGTCTTCCACTCTTGATATCAGAAATTTCAACTGTATTAGGGCTAAATGTAACTTTATTTGGTTCACTAGTGTGTGTCATTTGATACATAGAGAGTAGATTTGAAGCCAAGGAAGGCACACAGAGAACATTCTGCAAGCTTCCATGCTCTACATGGATGGTACCTTTACCCTTTGATGAAATTTTTGAGTCATCTCCCAAATGGATGGGGATGGAGATGTTTGGATCGAATGAAGAGAAGGAGTCAATGTTTGCATCCATATGATTCGAGGCACCGAAATCTATCAGTAGAGTGGTGGGTTTCAAAACCGTTTCCATGAGTGCTTGACCTCTCTCATGATCATCATTCCTATCCTTCTTCCTTGCACCATCAGGAATATATATGTTGTTCTTTTCCAAAAGGAGGGTCATTTGATCTATTGTTTTCTTCATGCATGAACTTTCAAGATGAAAGCCACAATTGCAATAAGAACACTTATATTTTTCTTTTCCCTCTTTACTCTTTTGCTTGTTTCTTGAATTGGATGGTGCATCCGTCTGCTTGCCTTTCTCTCTTTGCTTGTGAGGTTCGAATTTCGGCTTCTCTTTCTTTTGCTTTCCTTTGCCATTCGAATTCTTGGATCCTTGAACAAATAGGGCTGAATCTTTGGATTTTATGGACCCCATTTGAATCAACTTGTCATGCTCTTTGGTAATGGATTCAATGAAAGCATTCAAGGTAGGAATCTTCCAATTCGGGGTAGTTAGCCGACCGGATTTGAAAGTAGAGACAAATACCGAGTAATCTTTACCAAGCTTTGATAGAATGGAGAGGATCAATTTCTTATCCTCTTTCACAACACCACTGTTCTTCAACTGCAATGTCAAGTGCTTGAATCTTGTGAAAAACTCATTCATGTTCTCGAAATTCTCAAGACTAAGAGCAATCAATTCATTCTTTAATTGAAAATCCCTAAGATCATCCTGCTTGCCAAAAAGTCTGTCAAGTTGATCTCATATTGCTTTTGGAGTCTTCAATCCAATGAGATGGAAGTGAATATCCTTGGAAATAGAGAGGCAAAGGAGACCATAAGCTTCATCAAGCTTATTGTAGTGTTTGGTTCTTTCCGACAATGTGCTTGGCTTCAATTTGAGGCCAACAGTGACTCTATAGAGCCCTTTTGAGAGCAATATAATCTCCATATAATCTTCCATTCTAAATAATTGAAGGGAGTAAGAACGGGCTTGGAAGAAGAGTATTCCATCTCAAATAGCGAGTGCACTTGATGTAGAAGAACTTTTCAAGCACAAGAGAGCAAATGCAATTGGTGAAGATGATTAACCTACAAATCACAATCAAAACAAGAACAGTAAGGTCGAACAATCCACCCTTTTAGAGTTGCATCACTCCTGGGATTGGAGATCAAGCAAGTTGAATGGATCCAATGTATCAAATCCAAAAATTATGTGGAAAACTCAAGCTTCTGGAGTGGATTGGAGTGTATTTTTATGCTTTGCATGCACATGAGCGAATGCACATGAGATCTTTCATGCCAAAACTTCTGTAATTTTGAGAAAATTCACTCAAATATTCTTGTAGACCACCTGTAGAAAAGAGATCTTGTCCTTGCAATGGCTCTGATACCATGTAAAATTAGTCACAGCAGATCTAATGAATAAGTAAATCAATCACAATAGATGAAACTCAGAAAATATGGTGTAAACTATGCAAAAGCATGCATCAGTGCTCTATAATCCAAATAAGGGTGAAAATACAATACAATACTGTCACAATGAGTGAGCAATTCAAATTTCCTAAGGAGGTCATTCAAATTAACTGAATGGCATAGCTTGGCTCCAATTAGGAGTCCTCATCATCAATCAATGGTGGTCATCAATGCATAAGTCACTATCAAATAGGTGTCAAACTGAGTCTAACTGACTCTAACTGAGTGTAATAAGTGTAACTGATGGTAAGTGGCACTAATCTGGGGATGGAGGCTCAGTGGAGGGCGCATGAGGGCTTAACTGTTATACCTCCATGTTCCACAGTGTCGCATCTTTACCACAAAAGAGTTGACGAAACTTCCCCTACTGCTTTAAACCACCCAGAAGAGACAAATGATGAGTGAACCTTGAAGGCAAACTTACCTTGACAAGTTTTCACCTAACTGAGACGGCTTTTACCCTAAGTACCACATTTTGCTCTTTCCTAGAAGCGTGGTAGTCCACACTACCGCGCTATGCTTTGTCCCTGACATGCGGTACTACCGCGTTATGCTCAGATTACTGGGCGCGGTACTCTTTTTATAGCCTTTTTTCCATGGCTTGTGGGATTTTGGATTTTTGAGAGATATTGGAGGATTGGGGTCCCTGATTCGATCCTAACTCATTTTCTGTGATTAGAAACCCTGATCAACTAAGTTCTCCCAAGATCCACCCATCTCTCTTGTTGGTTAACCCTACCATACACTGTAAAAGAGAGGCATTCCCTGGGAAAGGTGGAGGACTCTTAGAAGTATCAAACTTATGATCTTGCATCCTTGTGGAGATAGCTAGAGGAGGAAGCACTTGGAGCTGGAGGATTGGCTTGGACATCAAGCAAACTTTGTAAGAATTCTTCAAGTTTGTAATAAAGATAACTTGTCTTGTTTTTCCCATTTCATGTGTATTGTACAAGTCTTTAGCATGGAATGTATCTAATCTAGATTTGAATCTAATCTTTACGTCAAGGTATTTGGAAGCTTGTATGTTTGTTCTTTGTTTGATTTCAACAGGTTCTACATTGGAGCTTTTGGATCAAGAGCTAGAAGTGGGACAAACGTCAGATTGAAAGGTGAGTCATATCTTTCATTGTTTTCTGAATGCATGTAATCTTGTTGTGAAAGTTAGTTCAGGAATTTCAAGGTAGCATTTGTTTTGTTTTGTTCTTACCTTAGAGTCAGTTAAGAATCTGCTTTAAGTTAAGGGAATTTTGACTTATCCGTAGGGAAAAATTCTGCCAAACAAGAATGGCGACTTGCATATCGAAAGTTACCTTTTGGCCTTAAAAATGCTGGGGAAACTTTCCAACGGGCAATGTCATACGCATTTCACGACATCAAACATATTGTAGAACCATATCTTGATGACCTTCCCACTCACTCTCTGACCCGAGAAGACCATCTAGACCACTTAAGTGCCATTTTCGAAAGGTGCCGTCGCTACAATATACGTTTGAACCCGCATAAATGCGTCTTTTGCGTAGAAGCCGAAAAACTGTTGGGCTTTATAATCTCCAAAAGCGGGATACGTTTAGATCCTACGAAGGTAGAAGCTATCTTAGCCCTGCCTTCCCCCACCAATATTCCAAAACTTCAAAGTTTGCAAGGGCATGCAAACTTTCTACGCCGTTTCATCTGCAATCTTTTCGAGATAACAAAAGGCTACATGAGGCTTCTCAAGAAGAACGTTCCCTTTATCTGGGATGACGAAGCCCAATGCTTCTTTGACAATCTAAAGGCAGCCTTAACCAAAGATCCTGTGATCCAACCCCCCCGATTACACATGGGATTATATTCTTTATCTCGCAGCTTCGACTTCCACCATCGGCATGGTGCTAGTCCAGGAAGAACACAAAGGCATAGAACATGTGGTATACTATCTCAGTAAGATTCTTCTCGACTCCGAAACTCATTATTCACATGTTGAAGAACTGGCTCTGGCAACAGTATTTGCTGTCCATAGATTCCGTCATTCCATTCTACTCCGTCGGACCACTGTTATAGCCGATTTCAATCCAATGTATTATATCCTCACGCGGAAAGTGTTTGGGGGAAAATATTCTCGTTGGATCGTCATCCTTCAGGAGTTTGACTTGGAATTTGTCAAAGCCAAGTCTAAGAAGTCTTTGGTCTTTGCGGAGTTGATTTGTAACTTGCCTCGTGCTACCGAGCAATCCGAGCCCATCGATTCTCTTCCTGATGAATCGTTGTTCCTCATTAGCATGTCTGATCCGTGGTACGGGGATATTCTATTATATCTCTAAACCCAACGCTTCTGCCCCGACCTCACTCGCGATGAACGGCGACGCATCCGACATCACGCAAAATACTACCTCATAGTCAACGATATTGTTTATCGACGTGGTGTCGACACCGTTCTTCGACGTTGTTTGACCTTAGATGAGGCGGAACGCGTTCTTAATGACTGCCATGCTGGAGCATGTGGTGGTCATTTCTCTGGGATGGCTACGGTCTAGAAAATACTGCGAGCAGGATACTTCTGGCCCTCAATTTTCAAAGACTGCATTGAAACAGTCAAGAAGTGTCCGTCATGTCAATTCTTTCATAGTAAAGCACGCTCGCACCCTGCTCCACTCCATCCTGTTATTGCCATCGGCCCTTTGTCCAAATGGGGCATAGATTTCATGCACTGTAAGCCCACTTCAGCCGGGGGGCATAGCTATGTCATAGTAGCTGTCGACTATTTCACAAAATGGGTTGAAGCGATGCCTACGTATGCTGAGGACGGCAAAACAGCAGCGCAATTCATATTCAATCATATTATAGCTAGATTTGGTGTCCCACAATCCAATGTGACCGATCATGGCTCCCATTTCAGGAACCATATGATCGAAGAACTAAGTGCCAAGCTAGGTTTTCGCCATGAAAACTCAACCCCGTATTACCCACAAGCTAATGGCCAAGTTGAATCCATTAACAAAGTCCTGAAACGAATGATTCAGCGTATTGTGGGTACCCAGAAATCCAACTGGCACTCAACTCTATTCTCAACACTATGGGCATACCGAACCTCAGTGAAAAGTGCTACTGGGTTTACACCATTCCAACTGGTGTATGGCCTAGAAGCCATTTTTCCGATTGAATGTGAAATTCCGTCACTTAAGATAGCCATAGAGCTACTTCCCCACACCAATTCCGAAGAAGAACGGTTTCTATACCTAGCCAAGCTAGATGAAACCCGCCGCGACGCTGCTTTAGCTAATGAAGCTCATAAAAAATGCGTCAAAGCTCAATATGACAAATTCGTTCAACCTCGGATCTTCAATGAAGGTGACCTCGTACTTACATATGATCAAATGCACGATAAGCTTGGAAAAGGAAAACTAGAATCTATGTGGTACGACCCCTTTGTTGTAAAACGTGTCTTGGAAAAAGGAGCCTATGACTAATCGATTGTGATGGTACGCCATTGGCACGGCCCCGCAATGGGCTATACCTCAAACGCTTCTACGCATAAGGTTTCCCTACGCAGGTTACTTGTTGTACATAATGTACTTAGTTTTCTTTTACTCTTTTTTTGGTGTGCGCGTGGACCTCATGTATCCACTCTTACTTTGACTCGTGATTTTATGCGCAGATGTCTGCCTACTTCAGATTCGCCGACGGTGCAAGTCGACATACCCGGAATCTCACTTCCGCAGCATGGGTAATCTATTCTCCCACTGGCGAGTTGATTTCCTCAGGAGCCAATTGTATAGGTCCTGCAACCAACAATATCGCGGAGTACCATGCAGTCATTGGTCTCTTGATGGAGGTTGCTTCACTTGAAATTGACTCCCTATCAGTCTTTTTAGACTCCCAACTCGTAGTTTCTCATCTAAACCGTGTTTACACAGTTCGCAATCCTATACTACTTCGTTTATTTCGAAGAGTACGCCTCTTGGAATGATCATTTAATTTCATTTCATATCAACACATACCGAGAGAATTCAATTGTATGGTTGATTCATTAGCTAATTACATTTTGGATTGGCATCTTGCCCATACATAAACACATCATAAAAAATAAAATACACAAGTCATTGTAAATAGATAGATCATGAAAATAGGTCCATATCACTGTATATAAGAGTGTTTTTCCAAATACATAGAGTTTGTGTCAAAGAAAAAATTTGGGACCAAATCCCATACAAAAATTTGGCTCTCAAAGCCTACATATCGTATACATGCCGCAAAAGGCAAAAAAGACCATCTAAGGAGATCTGGGAGATCTATCATGTCCCTCGTCAGATTCCTCACGCTTCTGTTGATAACACACTACAACTCGAGCCAACCTACGAAGAAGTCGGCCAATACGACTAGGCACACCTACAGTATGCCGCTGGAGATGCAAAGGGACGTCATCCATCCTCATAGCAGGGATACCATGAGTCAAGCCCTGTAGGTTCCTCTCTATATCCCGGACTCCTCCTGCTTCATCTTCGTCCTCCTCCTCTTTTGGAGCGATTTGGCGATCAACACCACCATGACGTAAGGGCGAGTACCCAGCCGGTCTCTGTGGTCCACGATTTGCGACATGCATACGAACATACATTAGAAGTCTTTTACACATTCTAAAAAGCAATAAAAATTATATATTCAAAAAATAAAAGAAAAACATATCCATGAAGGTCATACCTGAGTTGTCCCAATCCTCATCCTCTGGCAGTGCCAAGTCGATGTCCTCGCGGAAGTCCACCCCTGCATAGGGGTAGTAATCGATCATCACTATCTGTTCCTCGAGCCAGGAGAAGAAATCCTCACCAAAGTCCAAGCATTGAGGTCCCCCGAGACGTCCTGCATAATCACTCCATCGAGCCATCCATCGCTCGGTCAGTGGACGGGGGGGCATGTGTATCTGTGGGTGCAACAGTGGCACCCTCGCCAAAAAGAAGGTGACTAGGATGCTCCCATAGCCAAATTGGGAATTCGCTCCAACCCTACACTTGTGCACTTGTTCTTTGAGGTTGGCCAACACCGCCTCACACTAGTTGAATACTGTTCCCGCCATACACTCCGATGAGAGATTCATTTGTGTACGGGATGCCTAATGGGGACCCGTGCTCCCTGCTGCACGTGTGATGGTGAACAGTACGGTTTTTATAGGGAGTTCTATAACATCTTTTATGACCACTTTGCCACTTTTCTTACTCGAACCCTGACGGCAATACCGAGCAATCAAAGCATCTGTGCTCGCCTCCGAGGCTGTGTATCCGGTAAAATTCACCCGGGCTCCTCTTTTTGAGAGGCCTGTGAGAAAGTAAATGTCCTCGAGTTGAATTTCGAGGATGTGCTCTCCCACTAGGAAAGCTTGAATGTCAGGGTCCCACAATTGAATAAGATGGGTGAGAAGTTTGGCTTGCTGACGAATGCCTTTGGTCTTGAAGAATTTCAACAAACCGCATTCTCTCAGTGCAGTCACAGTCGGTAGGTCATTTTCGACCGCCAAATCATCTACTTCATGCTCTCTTTCTTTCCAACTGACCATTTTGATCCAAACAAATTGCAAACTCCTGCAAAAGGTCATGGGAAACATTTAGTAACTATTTAACAACTTGGTTTCAGCAAAAAATTTGAGAAAAATCAATTTTTTCATCTTAAATTTCATCTTCATCACGCCTGGGGAAAATCTTACCGCGCGGTACTACACAGTACCACGTTTCTGTTTAAAGCCACAGCGCGGTACTGTCGGACAGTACCGCGTTTCTCGATATAGCCCCCCGCAGTACTGCGAAGGGCAATTTTTGCCCAATAGGGCTTGCCCAAAAAATTAATTTTTCTTACTGAAAGCAAATTGTTCATACATCAAATGAAAGAGAAGCTTGAGAGCTCTTACCTGGCGCAGACGGTTGTTGAAATGGTGCCCTAAATCTCCAGATATGAACCCTTGAAGTTTTGCTCCTCAAGTGGGTAAAATCTCCTCTTTTGGTAAAAACACAAGTGAATTGGGTAACTTTCTCCTTTTACCTATTCTTTATATAGCTTTTTCACTCATTTTTTTTACCCATTATTTTATCTAGTTAAAATAAAACCCATTTCACATTACTAATATCTGGTTTTATGAGCACTTTATTGACAGGATTTCCTTTAAAGACAATATATTCACACTGGCGTCTATTCATTATTTGACCTTCATTTTGAGCCTACTTTATCTTTTTCGTTCTCTGGATTTAAAACTTGAAAAATATTCCAAGCGCTTTTACACCCGTGTCGTGCTTGTCAAACTCAAGTAAATGGTGTCGAGTACGGTCAGCTTTACTCATACTCGTTAAACAGTGAGGAAAGTATTATCCTGGTTGTATTTTATTCTCTTTTCGGGCCAGAATGATTAAAAATTACGAAAAAGACCATTGGAGTCCATAGTTAAGCTCTTTTCAGACTCCCTAAAATTGAAAAGATTGCCAAGTGATCTTGACTCTTTCACACTTGTAAAATTATTTGAAAGGTCGTCTATTCGGTGATAGGTTACCCCTTTTTCGGCCCGTCTAGACTATTTACGAGAAAGGTATACCTCATTCAATATCGGCTGGGAGAGTTCTCTCGGGAATTGTTTTACACTTTTTCGGGATCGAGGGACTAACTTTATGAAAAAGTACATTGCGGAGCTTCCTTTAAGTTTTTCAGGCTCTCTAAATATGAAAAACTACCGAGTTTTCCTTCCTTGGACTCGTTAAAATTTAACATCGAAGGACCCATTTTGGGACGAACCCCTCCTTTCTCAGGTTCGTAAAACATGTGAGATTGGACTCATCCATGAGATGAGATACACCGAGCATCTGTTATCCTCTTCAAGCTCGAAAAACAACAAAGAGGTACTCGTCTATCATGTCGGGGGAATATGGGGAACAAGTCGAGTTTGTTATGGCAGCTTGTCAGTCGTTACCTTTGAACATGGCATGTGTCTGTCCCTTGTCTATATTGGGTATCTATTTTTCACTGAGTTATGATCATCATCCTGAGTTGTCTCCCTGGCCATGAGCCTACTCATTCGGTGTCTATCCTCTGCTATCAATAATCCCTGCTGCCAAGTCCTGTTACAGGCCATTATATGTTCAAAGGGTTGCATTGTTCAGAGTCGTTCATTGTGTCAGGACTCCGCTGTGTCAGTACATACTCCATTGTTTCATCATCTTATCGTTCGTGCCGATTTCATGTCGATGATGTGGGAATCATTATGGCCCACCTTCGACGAGTCTATTCCCGTCGACACCAAATCACTATCCGGGAATTGGATTTAGGAATCAACCATTAGTACCTTGGTACCTGCATGCCTCAATGGCAGGTTTCCTCGTGTTCGACAGTAGGTTTACATCATTGACCTCTGATCGAACGATCTCTCGAATGCTCGACATCAACTCATCTATTCGCATTTCGTTGAGATGTACTTCAGATACCTTGGGGATCATCGTCATCATTGGTGATTTCCCTTGCATTTGTTAACGGTTCACATCATTGACCGGTAATCAAATGGTTTCTACCATGTTCGACTTCAACACTTTGTAATCACATGGCTAGATTCGTATCATTTGCGATCAGGTAGAAGACCCTGGGTGCACCCTTGTATCTTGATTGCGTCCAGGTTGCGATGGAGATGTCCTTGGTATTGCCACACAGATCCACTTTTTGTATTGGTCGTGGCTGTGTTATTACCGTCTCATGGATCTATGCTTGTTCATAGTAGCCATGATCTATCCACAGTCTATATCATCTCAGTATTCATGGATCTGCAATGTATTGGTCAGTAGCCATGCTTTGAGTCATTTGTTTCCGAGCATGGGGATGCCCACCTCGGTGGTATATCTAACACTTTGTTTATGTTTCAAATCCTTGTCGCTCTCCTCGATGCTATCTCTGCACACTATATTTGTAAAGTATTTCAGACATCAGTCCCTTCTGACCTCACACTTTAGGGGGCATCTGTTATACCTCCATGTTCCACAGTGTCGCATCTTTACCACAAAAGAGTTGACGACACTTCCCCTACTGCTTTAAACCACCCAGAAGAGACAAATGATGAGTGAACCTTGAAGGAAAACTTACCCTGACAAGTTTTCACCTAACTGAGACTGCTTTTACCCTAAGTACCGCATTTTGCTCTTTCCTAGAAGCGCGGTAGTCCACACTACCGCGCTATGCTTTGTCCCTGACACGTGGTACTACCGCGTTATGCTCAGATTACTGGGCGCGGTACTCTTTTTATAGCCTTTTTGCCATGGCTTGTGGGATTTTGGATTTTCGAGAGATATTGAAGGATTGGGGTCCCTGATTCGATCCTAACTCATTTTCTGTGATTAGAAACCCTGATCCACTAAGTTCTCCCAAGATCCACCCATCTCTCTTGTTGGTTAACTCTAGCATACACTATAAAAGAGAGGCATTCCATGGGAAAGTTGGAGGACTCTTAGAAGTATCAAACTTATGATCTTGCAGCCTTGTGGAGATAGCTAGAGGAGGAAGCACTTGGAGCTGGAGGATTGGCTTGGACATCAAGCAACCTTTGTAAGCATTCTTCAAGTTTGTAATAAAGATAACTTGTCTTGTTTTTCCCATTTCATGTGTATTGTACAAGTCTTTAGCATGGAATGTATCTAATCTAGATTTGAATCTAATCTTTACTTCAAAGTATTTGGAAGCTTGTATGTTTGTTCTTTGTTTGATTTCAACAGGTTCTACATTGGAGCTTTTGGATCAAGAGCTAGAAGCGGCACAAACGTCAGATTGAAAGGTGAGTCATATCTTTCATTGTTTTCTGAATGCATGTAATCTTGTTGTGAAAGTTAGTTCAGGAATTTCAAGGTAGCATTTGTTTTGTTTTGTTCTTACCTTAGAGTCAGTTAAGAATCTACTTTAAGTTAAGGGAATTTTGACTTATCCGTAGGGAAAAATTCTGCCAAACATTAACTGCACTCAGAACTATCAGTCATGTCTCATCGGAGGTAAATCAGAGTGATAACATCAGTTATGGGTCAATCAGAGGTAAATCAGAGTGATAACTGAAGTGTAACTGGACTGGTAGGTGAGAAAGGTGCCCTTCTTCAGTGGTAGGTGAGAACTGGGCGCATGATAGGCTAGGAGGGATTAAACTGAGTGGAAAGTAGCTCCCGAGTGCTGGGAGACTAAGGAGTAGGTGCTGGGGGTACCATACTGATGACTGGGCAGCATGCGGGTGCATGCAATGCATGCAAAGTACAAAAGTGAATGATGAGATATCCTAACAGTATGGAAAGGTTCCCTCGGTTAGAAGAAAAAAAAAATCTATGTATATATATATATATGTATGTATGTATGTATGTATGTATGTATATCATGATCATGGGAACCTCTCCAAACTGCCCAGCGAGCACTGTCAACTGAACCACACCAATGGACCGGGGCCAACCTAAATGCTGGACAGGACGTAATCAACGAGAGTACGGCCACCACCGCAGTCATACGAGCTTTTTCTGGGTTGCCCAACCTAGGGAACTAGTAGATTGGTGGAATTTTCCCTTCTAGTGATTTATTTGGATGGGGACATTACAGTCCTCCCCACCCAATATTGCTTGCCCTCAAGCAATTATAAATTAGGATGCTTCAAAATTTGTTCTTCTTCTCATGTGGCATCCTTTCTTGGCAAATGTTTCCATTGTACCAAATATTCTCTTATGGTTCTGCTCCTCAATTTCCTTTCTCTTGTCTTCAAAATTTTTTCTGGAATAAGTATGAGTTGTCCTTCATCATCCAATGGAGGGAGTGTTTCTGAAATACAATTTTTCTGACCAATAGCGTTATTAAATCATGAGACATGAAATACATTGTGGATTTTTCTACCTTCTGTAAGTTCTAAATAATAAGCTACCTCCCCAACTTTTCGAACTATCTTGTATGGGCCATAATACCTTAGTTTGATATTTTTTTATCCTTTCCCTTTCAAGGAGGTTTGTTTATATGGATGCAGCCTCAAATAGACCAAATCATTCACTTTAAAAGTTCTTTCCTCCTAATGTTGTTCCACATACTGTTTTTGTTGATTTTGGGCAACCTGCAAATTGTCTTTTAGAAGCTTCAAAATATCTTGACTTTACTCCACCCAATCCTTAGCTTTTGGGGCTCTACTATCACCAAATATGTGCTCAAAAAAGGTGAGTGCTTCATAACCATAAAGTTATTTGAAAGGAGACATGCCAATGGACATATGGAAAGTAGTATTGTATCAAAACTCACCCAAGTGTAGCCATTTAACCCATGCTTTCTGCTGCTCACCAACATAGTTCCTCAAGTAGCCCTCCAAACATTGGTTCGATCTTTGTGTTTTTCCATCATTTTGTGTATGATAGCTTGTGCTTAGAGTAAATTGAGTGCCCACCAACTTGAAAATTTCTTGCCAAAATGCACTCATAAATCTGCTATCCCTATCACTCACAATGTTCTTGGGAATCCCATGCAATCTGAAAATTTCTTTAAAGAATATATCAGCCACTTGTGAAGCAGCAAAAGATGATGTAATAACAAAGAAATGAAAAAATTTGGTGAGTCTATTGTTGGTTGTGGAGCCAGATCTTCTAGTCTCATAGATGATATTGTATCAGCCGTGTTTGTACCCCAGTTTTATATGATATGTAGGTGGACTGTACACTCACCCCAGCGGGGGGGTGTGGGAGGGGGCATCGCCCCCCCACGGGGTTCCAGGGGGGACCATCCCCCCTAGCTGGGGGGTCCAGGGGCTAGCGGTCCCCCGGTGGGGGTTCGGGGGCAGCGCCCCCGAGAAATGGGGGTTCGAGGGCAACGCTCCCGAAGAAAATTTTTGGGGCTATTTTCGCCAGCTGTTTTGCGGGCCCATGGTTTTGGGTATCCTGTGGTATTTTCCCATTGTATTTCCCTTATAAAATAAAGACATTGTAATACGGCTAGGTATGATGTATTAGGTTTTATGCATTGTAAAGATCTTTGAGATCAGGAGAGAGACTGTCAAACAGAGAAGAAGAAGTGCAGCGGTTGTGTTGCAGGTTGTATCCCTTCACCTTGCTGGACGGTAATAATAATAAGGACTGGCAAATTCAGTGTGGACGTAGCCCAAGTTGGGTGAACCACGATATATCTGTGTCTCTCTTATAATGTGTATGTGTGATTATATTTGCATTTCTGTTTATTGTTATTGCTCTGCGATCTTGTTTTTCTAACAATTGGTATCAGAGCCAAAGGTCTATTTGGCAGTTAAACCCGCAGGAAGCTAGGGTTTCTGGTTCGAGTGGGAGCAATGGCAGAAGAAGGAAAGTTTAAGGTCTAGAAGTTTAACGGCCAAAACTTCGGGTTATGGAAGATGCAAATGGAGGACTATCTGTACCAGAAGGATCTATTCCTACCGTTGGGAGGAAAAGCAAAGCAGCCGACGGCTATGAAGGACGAAGAAAGGGAGCTTCTTGACAGAAAGGCTCTGGGAACAATACGGTTGAGCTTGGCTTCGTCGGTGGCTTTCAATATCTCAAAAGAAACGACAACATAGGATTTGATGAAAGCATTGGGTAAGCTGTATGAAAAACCCTTGGCCTCCAACAAGGTATTTCTAATGAAGCGTTTATTTAATATGAAGATGTCTGAAGGTGGATCTGTTACTGATCATTTAAATGAGTTTAATACGGTTACAAATCAACTAAGTTCTGTAAGTGTGAACTTTGATGATGAGGTTAGGGCTCTTCTAATCTTGTGTTCATTGCCAGAAAGCTGGAATAGCTTGGTCATGGTTGTAAGTAACTCTGTCTCTAGTTCAAACACCTTGAAGTTTGATGATGTTATTGGTGTTATTCTTAGCGAGGAAATGCAAAGAAAAATCACAGGTGAGACATCAGGTAATGCGTTGACCATGGAGAGCAGGGGAAGACAAAAGGAGAGAGGAAAGAGCCAAGGTAATCATGGAAAGTCTAAAACGGGAAGATCCAATTCTAGACTGGGAAAGATAGAGTGCTGGAACTGTGGAAAGAAAGGACATCTAAAGAAAGACTGCAAATCTCTAAAGAAGAAAGTAGATGCACAGAAGGAAACTACCCAGGAAGCAAATGTAGCAGGTGATGTGTTACAAGATGCTTTGATTCTTGCATTAGATAATACTAGTGATTATTGGGTAGTAGATTCAGGAGATTCATGTCATGCTACACCCCATAGGAAATACTTTCATGAGTATGTTCCTGGCGACTTTGGACATGTTTTATTGGGTGATGATGAGCCATGTAAAATTGTTGGAATGGGTAAGGTATGGATAAAAGTTAAGAATGGAACTGATTGGTTGTTGAAAGAAGTTAGGCATATTCCTGCTATGAAAAGAAATCTGATCTCAACAGGGCAGTTGGGAGATGGCGGCTGTCTATCTACGTTCAGAGAAAAGTGGTGGAAGATCACTAAAGGATCAATGGTGATAGCAAAAGGAGATAGAGTAGGTACGTTGTATTTATGTTCTCATAATACTGACCATTCTATCTCTTTAGCTTCCACAGGAACATATACAGCATTGTGGCATCATAGGCTTGGCCACATGAGTGATAAGGGGATGCAGATTATCCACTCAAGGAAGTTGCTGCCGGATTTTAAGCAGGTAAGTTTGGAATTCTGTGAAAACTGTGTTTATGGAAAACAGAAGAGAGTCATATTTCTCAGGGTTGGGAAACAGAAGAAGAATGAAAAATTAGAGCTTGTGCATACAGATTTATGGGGAACGGCTCAGGTACAATCTCTTGGTGGCTCTCATTATTATGTTACATTTATTGATGATGCAACTAGAAAAACTTGGGTTTATTGCATTAGACAGAAATCTGATGTGTTTGCTACTTTTAAGAAGTGGAAAGCTTTGGTGGAGAATGAGACAAAAAAAAGATTGAAGTGTCTCAGATCTGATAATGGAGGTGAGTACTGCGGCAAGGAGTTTGATAGTTACTGTTCATACCATGGGATTCGTAGAGAGAAGACAGTCCCAGAAACACCACAGGAAAATGGTGTGTCATAAAAGATGAACAGAACGATCATGGAGCGTGCAAGGTGTATGAGACTGCATGCAGGGCTGCCCTTACAGTTTTGGGCGGATGCTGTAAATACTGTTGTTTATTTAATAAACAGAGGACCTTCAAGTGCTTTGGATGGTGGTATTCCAGAGGAAGCATGGACAGATAAAAAGGTAAACTACTCATTTCTGAGAACGTTTGGTTGTGAAGCATTTGTCCATATTGATAAAGAAAATAGAACAAAGCTTGAAGCTAAATCCAAGAAATGTACCTTTATTGGATATGGAGTTGATGAATTTGGTTATCGTTTATGGGATTATGAAAATAACAAAATCATCAGGAGTAGAGATGTGATATTCAATGAAAAGGTCATGTATAAAGATCAGTTGCATGGAAAGAAATAGGAAAAGGAAAACACATAGTACATAGTGCTTGATGAAATTAAAGAAAATGAAGTTCCGAAGGTGCCATAAAATCAAGAGCAGCAACAAGTACTTGAAACTCCTGCAACTGTAAGAAGATCTACCAGGTTAAGTAGACTCCCTGAACGATACTCTCCTTCAATGTATTATTTATTGATGACTGATTCTGGTGAACCAGAATGTTATGAAGAAGCAATGCAGGTGGAAACTAGAAAGAAGTGGGAGCAAGGCATGAATGAGGAGATGGACTCATTGGTAGGAAACTAGACTTGGGATTTGGTTCAGTTGCCTGCTGGTAAAAGAGCATTGCAAAACAAATGGATTTACAGGTTGAAGGAAGAAGAAGGATGTAAGAAGTGGTACAAGGACAGACTTGTTGTAAAGGGGTTTGCACAGAAGAAAGGTATAGATTTTGATGAAATATTTTCTCCTATTGTTAAGATGACTTCAATTAGGACTATCTTAAGTCTAGTGGCGGTAGAAGATTTGCATCTTGAACAGTTAGATGTAAAAACAGCCTTCCTCCATGGGGATTTGGAGGAAGAAATATATATGCAGCAGCCACAAGGGTATGAGGTCAAAGGTAAGGAGGATCTGGTATGCAGGTTGAAAAAGAGCTTGTATGGCTTGAAGCAAGCTCCAAGGCAGTGGTATCTAAAGTTTGACAGGTTTATGACAGAACAAGGTTATAGTAGATGTCATTCTGACCATTGTGTTTATTTCAAGAAGCTAGAAAATGGAAGATATATTATCTTGTTATTGTATGTGGATGACATGCTTGTTGCAGGGTTTGACATGCAGGATATAAATGTACTCAAAAGGAAGCTAGCTAATTCATTTGCGATGAAGGATTTGGGTGCTGCAAAGCAAATCCTTGGTATGAGAATAACGAGAGATAGGAAAAATCGCAAATTGACATTGTCTCAAAGTGAGTACATACAAAAGGTGTTGGAGAGGTTCAGAATGCAGAATGCAAAACCTGTAAGTACACCTTTGGCTAGCCATTTCAGTTTAAGTAAGGAAATGTGTCCCAAGACACAAGAAGAGACAGATTACATGTCCAAGATTCCCTATCAATCAGCAGTTGGCAGTTTGATGTATGCCATGGTGTGCACAAGACCAGATATTGCACATGCAGTGGGAGTTGTGAGCAGATATATGAACAATCCAGGTAAAGAACATTGGAAGGCAGTACAGTGGATTCTCAGGTATTTGAGAGGTACTACCATTGAGGCATTATGTTTTGGAGGTTTAGACACTATTCTACAGGGATATGTTGATGCAGATATGGCAGGTGACAAGGATAGCAGGAGGAGCACCACAGGGTATGTGTTTACTGTAGGTGGAACAGCAGTAAGCTGGATTTCGAAACTACAGAAGGTTGTTGCACTCTCAACAACAGAAGCAGAGTATGTTGCCATTACAAAGGCTAGTAAAGAGATGATTTGGTTGCAGAGGTTTACGGAGGAAGTGGGTAAGAAGCAGAAGGATAACAGATTGTATAGTGACAGCCAGAGTGCCATTCACCTTGCAAAGAACTCAGCATTCCATTCCAGGACCAAACATATACAGCTCAAGTACCATTTCATACGCTCTATTCTGGAAAATGAACTGTTGAAGCTGGAAAAGATACATACTAGCCAGAATCCTGCAGACATGTTCACAAAGGTAGTGACCAGAGAGAAATTGAGTTCGTGCTCGGTTTCAGTTGGCCTTCTAGCATGAAGGTGAAGAGGAGAAATTTTCCAAGTCCAAGTCCAGCAAGTGCAGCAGCGGTGGAGTTGTTGTGATCAGTCTCCAAGTGGGAGATTGTTGGTTGTGGAGCCAGATCTTCTAGTCTCATAGATGATATTGTATCAGCCGTGTTTGTACCCCAGTTTTATATGATATGTAGGTGGACTGTACACTCACCCCAGCGGGGGGGTGTGGGGGGGGCATCGCCCCCCCACGGGGTTCCAGGGGGGACCATCCCCCCTGGCTGGGGGGTCCGGGGGCTAGCGGTCCCCTGGAGGGGGTTCGGGGGCAGTGCCCCTGAGAAATGGGGGTTCGGGGGCAACGCTCCCGAAGAAAATTTTTGGGGCTGTTTTCGCCAGCTGTTTTGCGGGCCCATGGTTTTGGGTATCCCGTGGTATTTTCCCATTGTATTTTCCTTATAAAATAAAGACATTGTAATACGGCTAGGTATGATGTATTAGGTTTTATGCATTGTAAAGATCTTTGAGATCAAGAGAGAGACTGTGAAACAGAGAAGAGGAAGTGTAGCGGTTGTGCTGCAGGTTGTATCCCTTCACCTTGCTGGACGGTAATAATAATAAGGACTGGAAAATTCAGTGTGGACGTAGCCCAAGTTGGGTGAACCATGATATATCTGTGTCTCTCTTGTAATGTGTATGTGTGATTATATTTGCATTTCTGTTTATTGTTATTGCTCTGCGATCATGTTTTTCTAACATCTATCCACCACAACATAAATACAATCCTTACCCAAATATTTGGGCAAACCTGTGATGAAATCCATTGAGATACTTTCCCATTTTTGTTGAGGAATGGGAAATGGTTGCAATAGACCAAAAGGATGTGTGTGTTCAACTTTGTTTTGATGACATATCTTGCATTCATTCACATACTTTATAACATCTTCCTTCATCCCTTTTAGAGATAACATTTTCCTAAGTTGCCTATATGTTTTGAAGAAACCAAGATGGCCTTCTAAAGGGGAATCATGAGCTTCCTTCAAAATATTGTGCTTTAGATTCGAACCATGAACCGAATATATTCGGTCCTTATAGTAGATAAGGCCATTCAAAATATTGTACCTATCATCTCCTTTGACCCCATCTAACACATAACAAGAAAAACTATCTTTGGCATACTCAACTATTAGCATATATTTCCAATCTTTCGAAATGTAGATAAGGGAAAATGAAGGTCTCGTAGATAATGCATCTGCAACAATATTATTCTTCCCTTTTACACATTCAATGTTAAAATAAAAATCTTGGACCTTACTTACCCACTTTTGTTTCCTTTCATTGAGATCCTTTTGTGTGAGAAAATGCTTTAAATTGTTATAATCAGTTTTGACCACAAACTTGTTCCCCACCAGATATTATCTAGACTTGGCCAAGGCATGCATGATGGCTAACATTTATTTGTCATATATGGAGTATATATTCTCATATGGCTTCAATTTTATGATCTCAAAAGCTATGGAGTGTTGATTTTGCTTTAGGACCGCCCCTATTCCTTCTCCTGATGCATCACATTCCAAAACAAAAGGTTTAGAAAAATATGGTAATGCAAGTACTAGATAGCTACTCATTACCTCTTTCATTCTTTGAAAATCCTTTTCAACCTCTTCATCCCATTTGAAATCATCTTTCTTAGTCAAATCAGTGAGTGGAGTAGTTAATCTGGAGAACCCCTTCATAAACTTCCTGTAGTAAATGCATATTCCAATGAAGCCTCTCAATTCTGTGATGTTTTTGGGTGATGGCCATTCAAGAATAGCCTTTATTTTCTCCAAGTGCACCTTTACTCCATCTTTCCCAATGATGTATCCAAGATACAAAACTTCTTTCAACTCAAATTCACATTTGGACAACTTAGCAAACAAAGATTGTTCATGCAATATTTTCAACACAACTTCTAAATGGTGCAAATGTTCCTCCCATTTCTTACTGTAAATCAAAATATTATCAAAGAAAACCAAAACAAACTTACGAAGATGCTTGAAAAATATTTTTTTCATGCATGATTGGAAGGTGGATGGAGCATTGGTCAAACCAAAAGGCATGACAAGAAATTCGAAATGTCCATAGTGACATCTGAAAGGAGTTTTCTGCACATCCTCCTCCTTCATTCGAATTTGATGGTAACCAGATCTAAGATCAATTTTGGAGAAGAAATTTGCTCCAAATAACTCAACCATGAGCTCATCTATTCCAAGGATGGGATATCTATTCTTAATTGTCTTCTTTTTTAGAGCTCTAAAATCAATGCACATCCTCAAGGTTCAATCCTTTTTCTTCACCAAAACAACCGAAGAAGCATAGGGACTAGAGCTTGGTATAATCAGTACCAATTCTAAGAGATCTTGAATAGCCTTCTCAATCTCATCTCTGAACTTTTTTTGGTGTCTATATGGTGGTATTTGGATAGGTGAATTACCCACCTCCAAACCAATGGTGTGCTCAACTCCTTTGTCAGGTGGCCTTCCGGGAGGAAGCTCTCAAAAAACCTTTTCATATTTGTGTAGTAGTTGCTTTATCTCCCTTGGATGTTCTGCAATATTTATGTTTGGATTGGTGGAGGTGATGAAACATTCAGCATCCCATTCAATATCCCCATGCCTCATTATGGACCTCATATTGTGGGAAGACACCACTTGATTCAGATAGGTGTGCATTCCTCTCACCACCCTTTGTTTTCCTTCCGAATCTTTGAATTTCATTTTAGGTTTTTGGTAGTTCATTGTATGTTCCCCTATAGAGTATATCCATTTCACTCCCAATACCACACTATTATCAGCAACATCAACCACATAAAAGCTATCCAAAAGTGTGTAATTACCTATGGTGAGTTATAGCTTTGGAATCCATGTTTTTCACTCCATAATATTGTGACCTGGAATTATGACTGTGAACCCATAAAATGGTTCAATAGGTAAATTTATCCTCTCCACCATGGTTGCATCAATGAATTTATGAGTTTCTCCTCCATCTACCAATACCGAAACTCTTTTCCCTTGTACCACTCCTTTGCATCGAATGGTGTGAAAATGAGGCACTCCTGAAAGTACTGCCATTCTCCCTTTGTCAGATGATGGATGATCTTCTTCTGTTGTTTCATATCCCTCTTGTTGGGATTAAACATGTTCTTATTATTCCATGTCCCCTTCATGTTCATCATCATCAGAAAATACTTCAATGCATTGTGTTTTCCCCTTAGCACATTTATGCCCTGGTACCCATGGTTGGAAGCATGTGTAACACAATCTCTTTCTTCTGAGTTATTCATTGCTTGGTCCCTATTTCTTGTCCTTTACAAAAGCATCTTTTTGCCATGGATTCTTGTCAAATATGAACTTGGAAGGAAAGTTGGGCTTGGGAGGAAACCTTGTCTTGGGAAGCACATTCTGCAGATCTCTTGCCAAGTTCATGGCATATTTCAATGAAGTAGGTTTGTGGGATTTAAATAAACCCTTCAAAGGTTCAACCAAACCTTCAATAAAGAGAAATAATAATCGAACCATAGATATATAATCCACCTTAATTGATAGTTTTTGAAATTCCAACATGTACTCATAAGGGGTTCCAATTTGCTTCAACTCTGCTAGTTCCTTGAAAGGCATTTCAGGGTATTTTTGCTCGAATATTTCCAATAACCTGTTAACAATTTCTTCATATGCTATGACCTGATAATGTCCCAAGTATTTAATCCCATGGAACCACCAATCATTGGATTCTCCTTCAAGATGCAAAATAGCCATTTTTAGAGCATCCTCTTCAACCATTGGATTTAGCTGAAAATACACATATAACTTTTGTATCCAAGTATTTGCAGAACTTTGAGATGAACCATCAAAGGTAGGAAGGGGCATTTTACCTATGGAATAATTCAATTCTTTATTTTGGAAAGGAGTTCTATTACCTCCTCTCATTTTGAGCTTGTTTGAGACAGTAAAGAATTGATCAAATGTTAATGTCCTTCTACAATATTCACTCAACTGTTGCCATTCTGCTAGAACTTCTTTCATGACATATTGGGTGTTAGGATATTTTTTGGGCTCAAGAAACTTAGGTGTGGTATCTATTATTGAGCTATGAAATTCATTGGGTCGATTATGAGGCCTTTTCCTTGAGAAAATGCTTCCACCAAATGCCTTCTTTTCCTCACTAGGGGAACTAGTGTTGCCTCCTATTGCCAATTTGCTACCAATTTGACTAGCCATCAATTTGAACCCTTGCATTATCTTCCTTGTCATGTATTCAAAAAATGGTTTCATGAATTTTCTAAACTCCTCTTTCTCCCCCATATCTGAAGTTCCTTTCTCATCCTTAGCCATAGTCTCAACAGAGTGCACCTCTTCTCCTTCTTCTTCCTCTTCACCAAAGGTACTTTTAGTTTCTGTCTCTAAGGGTGGGAGCTGAATTCTTGACCTCATAAATGGTCACCCAAACCAGGTGCAAGGACAGTGCTCTGATACCACTAGTAGTGTTCCTTTTGTTAAATTTGGAAAATTTGGGAAAAATTGTAATTTTTGGCCAATTCGACCCTTAGATTAGTGATGACTCCAATGCTTCCAAATGGCTCCAAATTCTTCCGAATTGGGTATGACGGTGTTTGAAAGGTATTAAGACATAAAAGTGAATCTTATGGATGCTTGGAAACTCTCAAAAGACTTCTGCAACATTCATTTAAGTTCAGGAGAAAATAGGAAAATTTACTAGTAATTTTGAGAAAATGAATCTCATGAATCTCATGGATGCTTGGGAAACGCCTTACGGCGTCTCTCTCTCTCTCTCTCTCTCTCTCTCCTCTCTCTCTCTCTCTCTCTCTCTCTCTATATATATATATATATATATATATATGTAGATGTAAATGTGTTCAATTTTTATTGGAGGAAAATTTCTCAATTTATGAATTTACCTAACCTTACGATCCTTATAAAAAGAGTAAAAAAAGTACATTTCTCTTACTGCTCTCTATGCTTCCCTGCAAGTTTCCCTAGTTAACTCATGTCGTCTTGTAGTGCATGGATACAAACATTGGTGGGGGAATCCATATCTGCCTCTGCCTTGATGTTGATGGGGCTTGCTTTCCAAACCCTTATCTTGGCCATTGGAAAATTTGATGCTCATCCTCAACCCTTTCGGTCAATAAAGAAACCGGAAAATATTTCAAAAATCCCGATTATGTTAACCTATATTAATTAATGAGACATTGTGCAAAGTAATTGTAGTTATAGAAATGACTTATGAATTGAAATTAACCATAGAGAACTATGAAACTCTAAGAAGATGATTATTTCAACGCTTTGTTCTCTTATCTATGTATCTAATAAGCTAGAAATATTAAGAAATACTTTTAATTTCATTAAATATTAACAAATATTTTTAAAAGTATTTTTATCAAACCTCATTCTCAATACATATTTCCAATTAAAGCACTCATAATTCCACTAGATATCCTATAATCCATTTTTTCCATGACATTTTAAAATTGCTTTTTCATTTCTAACTCTATTATGGTGACACAACACAACCCTTATAAGCCTTGAAATATTGTAACGTGAAATATGAAATTTTTTTGGGAGTGGATGTTTTAAATGTAACTTGACTTCACACATAGTTGTTGAAATAGACATCACACTACCTTCACACATAGAGCATACATATTCAAACATAAAACACAAATCTAACTTCAAAGCTTCCATATTCAAACATAGCAACACCCACACCACCTTTACACATAAAGTTACATCCATTTAAACCTTCATATACTTAATTCTAACCCCTTGATACCTAATTCTAAACCCTCAACACTTATAGACCCTTATATGCTAAGAAATATATTACTTCCATCTTTTAGAATTCTAAACCTCCAAATATGAACTCATTTGATATAATATTGCTTATTTAGTAAATCCCTATGTAATTCATGGTTTTATTGTTGGATTTATTTTTAATAAATAAATCATAAACAAGAAAGGTTCAGAAAAATCCATTTACATGTGATGTATATAAATGGATTCTAAGGTTTGAATTCAATTGAAACAATGAACACTATAAGTGGGCATAGAACATATGTTTCCTTTTAAGAGGTCATAGATTCAAATCCCGAGGGGGCTAGAGTATGTACATCTATATAACTTTACTCCGATCTCATATACCAAATTGATATTTAACTTAACTATGACTTCAAAAATAAATTATTATTAATATATAAATTACCATACTTTAAATTTAAACAGAATATTATATTTAATTTATTTTTAACGTGTGGATGATTGGACCTTCAAACCAATATTCTATGTATTGATTGAAAACGAGGCTTCCTTATTTTAAAAGCCCATGCATAAATGATCTTGGCATTGTGAGGCCATTGATATAAAGCGACAACTTTTAAAAAGTGTCCACGTTTGTATTGAAAAGTAAATGTGAAATAAATGGTACACATAATAATACAAACAACAATTTAAATATGGGATAAATGGAAATAATAATAATAGTTCAAATCATTTAAACAACAATTTAAATGTGGGATAAATGGTAAATGATAACAATATAATACACATAATTGAATGTGGAATAAATAGTAAATAAATGGTAAATAATAATAATTCAAATCATTTGAACAACAATTTTAAATATGGGATAAATGGAAATAATAATAATAGTTCAAATCATTTAAACAACAATTTAAATGTGGGATAAATGGTAAATAATAACAATATAATACACATAATTGAATGTGGAATAAATAATAAATAAATGGTAAATAATAATAATTCAAATCATTTAAACAACAATTTAAATGTGGGATAAATGGTAAATGATAACAATAATACAAAAACTTTAAATGTGAAATAAATAGTAAACAATACTAATAGTAACAAACAATTTAAACGTGAAGATTCAAATATTCATCCATATTTTAGAAGATATGGGCGATTTGAATGGAGGAAACGAAACCACAAACTTTAACCTTGGCATCGACATGACAAATCAGGGTTTGCGAATGGGTAAGAAGTTTTTTATATTAATACTCTATTTATTTGGGTAACTAGATTACATAGTATGTTCCCCAACGTTATAACTAACAATTATGTAAGGTTTATGCGCGAGATGTCAATCATTGTGGATTGGTTTTGGACACGAATTTGATAGAATCAGCAGAAAATTCTTAAAGAATATTACAATTAATTAATAATATTTTTTATGTATTAAATAAAAAAAATTTATATATTTTATTATTTATTTTTTGAAATTTTTGAGTAATTGAAAATAATTTTAAATTTTACTTTAAAATTAATATTACAGCTAATCAATAATAAATGTAAATCTATTTTGACTTTTTATGTATTAAATAAATAAATAAAGTACATTTATATATTTTATTATTTATTTTTTGAAACTTTTAATTAATGGAAAATAAATTTAATTTTACTTTAAAATTAAATTTATATTTTATATTTAGATACAAAGTATTTTAAATTTTGGTCAATTAAGTGTAGATCAAGTGGTAATACGAGATAAGAGTTAGAATCTAAGTAAAGTAGGCCGGTGATGTGATGAGACAACGACACCTCGTGGTGGTCATATCCCACCTGTCATGGTTTTCTAGTCCAATCCGGAGGACTAAGCTAGTAAGACTGCCTCTACTCTTGATTCCAAAGTGGAATAACAGTGTCACCTTAAATCATACCATTCACAACTTTTGTATCTGATCTACAACTTTCAAAGCATTAATCATCGCTTTCAAACGCAGCACCCACGTGACAAATCTGATGGGGAATGGCAGTAGCCGGTAAGCTTTCTTTTCCCGTGAGGTCGGAGCATCCACGTCAGGATTGCGAATGCCACGTGACGGCGAGAAGTTCGCTCACTCAGCTCAGTGAGGGATAATGCGGCCGACAATTCCCAAGCTACTGCTCAGGGTTCGAACTGTTGATCTCATGTCTGATAGCAGTCGGGGCAGATCAACCCATGGGGTTAAGAAGATCTATATATACCCAGCAGCTGTAATGGGATTCTACAAGGAGTTTAGTTGAGCTGCTTCAATCTTTCGCTAGTCATTATAAGATATTGAGTAGGAATGGCTCTTCTTTCTATCGTACCGGTGCCTTCCAGATCATGCCTGCACAAATCGCTGGCCAGTTCTACTCATAAGCTTCAGCCTCTCAGTAGAACAATCCCGAAGCTTGGAATGCCTCGGCGATGGAAATCTGCTACCCCCTCCATCACCATGTCTTTGACAACCGCCGATTTAGACGGTGGTGTGCAGAGACGCACAGCCAATCATCATTCCAACCTCTGGGACGATGATTTCATCCAGTCTCTCTCAACGCCTTATGATGTAATGCTTTTTTCGTGTTTGAATTTATTATTATGTATGTTACTTCATGATCAATTATATTGTTTTCCTTTTATTCATTTATCTAACTGAATGTATATGGCCGGCCAGCCACATTCTTACCGTGAACGAGCCGAGAGACTTATTGGGGAAGTCAGGGAGATGTTCGAATCAATGTCAGATGCAGAATCAATTGGTTCTTTCAATGATCTCCAACAACGCCTTTGGATGGTCGATAGCGTTGAACGTTTGGGAATCGATAGGCATTTCACAAATGAGATTAAATCAGCGCTGGATTATGTTTACAGGTGTGTCACCGTCTCTTTATTATTTAAGCTTTAAAAGAGTTGCTAATTATAACGAGAAACTATTTGGGTCGGCACTGGCAGCTATTGGAACGAAAAAGGGATCGGATGTGGGAGCAATAGCGTTGTTACTAATCTAAACTCAACTGCGTTGGCGCTTCGAACTCTTCGCCTCCACGGATACCCAGTGTCTTCAGGTAGATATATAATCGCGCGTTTATAAGAGGGGTTCTTTACTTCCTGCATCTACGCGCATATATTGATTGGTAATACGTTATACTTGTAATATCAGATGTGTTGGAACACTTCAAAAACCAGAAGGGGCACTTTGCAGCCTGTACTTCTTCCACTGAAACAGAAGGAGAGATTAGAAGCGTCTTCAATTTATTCAGGGCCTCCCTCCTTGCCTTTCCAAATGAGAAAGTAATGGAAGAGGCTCAAATCTTCTCCACAACATACTTAAAGGAAGCCGTACAAAAGATTCCGGGTTCGAGTCTTTCACAACAGGTAACAAAATCGTTTCTGAAGTTTTGGTAACAAAGTTGTCACTGAGCTAAAATCTTTGGTAACAAAGTTCCCTTAAAAAACGAGGCCCTTGAGTGCCTAGGGAACAGGATTTGTTTCATGTCACATCACTTGTTTACAGGCGATTTTTATGATTTCATTTTTGTGGTTGCAGATAGAGTACGTTATGGAATATGGCTGGCACACGAATCTTCCACGATTGGAGGCGAGGCATTACATCGACGTATTCGGACATGACATCATATATAATGAGTGAGTAGGCCCCTCTTTTATTCCAGATAAGTTACACTTTTTATAGATTTTCAAGACAATAAGATGTGTTTGGATATCATCTGTGCTTTTGCTAAAAACCAGATATTATTATGGCAAAATTATGAGATATCATTTGTTATTTCTGTAAAAATAATACTTCTGATTTATTCTGGTTATTTTATAAAATAGTTGAATAATGTGAATTTGTTTTTAATGTTATTTGATTTTAACAATTTAGTTTATTTATAGTACTTGAGTTAAAACTTGGATTTTTTTTCAACAGAATGAACGTTGATAACCTCTTAGAACTTGCAAAATTGGAGTTCAATATATTTCACTCTTTGCAGCAGAGAGAGTTAAAACTAATATCTAGGTGAGGTGATGAGTTATGTCATTGGATTATATTTTCTTTGCATACAAATTCAAATGTGAATGGTCTAATAATATCAAATATTCAATAATGTAAATTCTAAGAATTTGTGTGTAGATGGTGGAAAGATTCAGGTTTCTCTAACCTGCACTTTGTTCGTCATCGTCACGTGGAATACTACACTTTGGCCTCTTGCTTTGCATGTGATCCTAATCATTCTGCATTCCGACTCGGATTTGCCAAAATGTGTCATCTTATCACAGTTCTGGATGACATCTATGACATCTATGGAACGATGGACGAGCTTGAACTCTTCACAACGGCAGTTAAGAGGTGGTACCAGTGGTGAATTGATTTAGAGTAATACTTTCCTGCTTCTATTATGTTGGTACAACAACTAACTCACTTGAACAAAATTTCTGCATACAATGACATATGACCAGATGGGATCCATCTGCAACAGAACGACTTCCAGAATATATGAAAGGAGTGTACATGGTGCTTTACCAAACCGTAAATGAAATGGCGCGAGAGGCAGAGAAGTCTCAAGGCCGAGACACGATCATTTATGCTCGACAGGCTGTATGGAAATTCTTACATTTATTTGCGGAAACCAATACTTTTCTTTAACCAGAGATTATTATCATTGATAATATTGATTATTTCACTTCACTAGTGGGTGATGAGTAATTTTCTTTGCGTGTGCAGTGGGATGCATATCTTGATTCTTATATGAAAGAAGCAAAGTGGATCTCGAGTGGTTCTTTGCCAACATTTGAGGAATACTATGAGAATGGCAAATTTAGTTTTGGTTATCGCATATCTGTATTGCAACCCATACTCATGTTGGACATTCCCTTTCCCCACCATGTCTTGCAACAATTTGACTTTCCATCGAGGTTTCATGACTTGGCATCTGGCATCCTTCGACTCAAAGGTGACACTCGCTGCTACAAGGTACTGCCTATATCAAACCAAATACAAATTAAATGAGTTTTGCATTGCATTATGTTATTGATAATTTTGTATTATTTTTAGAAAACGATGATATTGACATTTACTTGATGAATGCAGGCAGACAAAGCCCGTGGAGAAGAAGCTTCATGTATATCTTGTTATATGAAAGACCATCCTGGATCAACAGAAAAAGATGCCCTCAATCATATCCATGCGAGGGTCAATGATCTAATGAGAGAATTAAACTGGGAGCTTTTGAAACCAGACAACAATGCTCCCATCTCTTCCAAGACACATGCTTTTAACGTCACCAGAGCTGTCCATCACGGCTACATATACCGAGATGGCTACAGCGTCTCCAGCAATGAAATAAAGGATTTGGTGATGACAACGGTCCTTCAGCCCGTGCCTCTATCACAATAAATCAGATCATATGTGGTTTCTGGCCCTACTTTATTAATTCTGGATAAGATATATGTGGAGTTGAATAGTTTGATAAGTCCGTATCTATTCTGCCTATGGAGTTGAAATATGTTGTACCTTTTGAGTATCTATTCTATTAGCGTATGAACTTGAAATACGTTGATAAATTGTACTTTTTCCTTATCTATTCTGCAAATAAAGACATTTCTTTTTAATGAAGTATACAAGAACCTACTCTTACAAAGGGAATAGTATTTTTTAAACTATACAAAGCTTATGTTCGTCACTTACAGAAATGTTGAATAATATGACATATATACATTTGAATCTCTTTGGAAGCATACATTCAAAAATATAGACGATTAAAATTCATATAGTAGTGGTCAAATTTGAAATGCTAATTTTAATTTTAAATTATTTTCACACAAGTTGTATTTCAAATCATATATATATAGTAGTGGTCAAATTTGAAATGTTAATTTGAAAATATTTTCACATAAGTTGTATTTCAAATTATATGAGTGACTTACGTTTATAATATAATTAAAAATACAAATACAATAATTTTATTTATTCTTTTAATTAAGAATTAATCAATTATTAAAAAAATTATAATTTTAATAAATGCTAATAGTATGTATATTTGGCAATTTCAAATGCACCCTATTCAAATGAGATATTTATAGGGTATTTAGTATTTAAGTTTTAAATGAAAATTTGTATATTTTATTAGTAAGTCTCATCAAAATTTCAAATATGATGTTTCCAATTTGGGTATTAAAAATAAATGATTTCCATAAAAACATAGTTGGATTCATATGGAATAGCATGCTCAACCATGAGAGCGAATGCCCTTTAAACTCCCAAGCACATTTAGTATGCATTTTGTATCACCTTAGGAAAGAAGAAATTGCACGCGAGCTTCACAAGTTTGTTAAAAGGAGACAATTCTATGAAAACACTATAAGGGCTAAAATGAGAGTTGTCTATTATTTCGAATTTCCTAAGATCCGTTCAAACACGGAGCTAAAAAGAACTAATGATTTAGACAACAAAGTCTATTATTTTTATTGAGAATATTGAGTATTCATTTTATCTCTCAAACCATGCAAAAATGCCTACCCCAATGGATGTTAGAGCATAATGCACGGATATGACAATAACAAATTTTCATTATCTACCCTTAGTTTGCTTAAGGAATCCAACCAGGCGTTATAGATGTTTATCCAAACATTCATGTTTGTGAAGGAAATGCCCCATGCATCTTGGGCTTAGGATGAGGCACATTGAAATATATCTCTTAAGTCATTTTCAAAAGATTTAATAGATATGCATAATCAACTAGATGTCATTGTTGTTACAAAAAATTAAAGAGGAAAGTGAAAGAGTATGGCAAATAAAGTGTCAGAACTACAGATCTAGATAAACTAGCTTACCTATCTTAGCAATCAATAACATATCAACATAATAAAGAATAGAAAGAGAACAAGGAAAAGAATACACCAAATATACGTGGTTCACCCAATTGGGCTACGTCCACGGGACGGTTGTCTTCTATTATCTCCATAAATCTCCTTCAATCTCACAAGATAGAAACTACAAATAACCCCAATACAATATAGCAGAGCTTGTGATCACAATACCATGTGTTGATACTATCTATGAGTGTATACCACTATACCAGTTCACTATGTCACTGTAATGGTGATGTGACTCCCTTGACCCTATTATATACTAAGAGATGTGGAGGAATTACTCTCACATATTGCATGTGGGATAATATAATTCCCCACAATAACATCTCTTTATATAATGATGGATATCAAGAGTATACTTTACCATAATGAATATTAGATATAATGTATTACTCTTTTACATAATATTGTGGATAACTTCCGACATAATACAAAGACATTATTACCTTCCAAGGAATATAATTAATATATTCCAACACTCCCCCTTAATAATGGCCGGGAGAGAATCCCCCACTAACACTAAGGAAGGAAGGAGTCATTACTGCTCCCCCTTGATGACAACTTCCCTAATCCCAAGTAAAGAATGAAGATGCACATACTTCATTGTTGTTAAGGATTTGCTGAAGATATCGGCTTCCTGCTGCTCAGTAGGACAATACTCAAGAGAAAGAATACCATCTACAATGAGACCTCGAATGTAATGAGCATCAAGGTCGATATGCTTTGTCTTGGAGTGATATACCAGATTATAAGCAAGCTGAAGTGCACCCTGATTATCACATTTCAACATAGAGGATGATTTCAAACCCAGACCAAGCTCAGTGAGAACATGCCGTAACCAGACTACTTCTTTAGCTGCTCTATACTCTACATCACATGGCAATAAAGAAAGAGTCTTCACCTTCTTGTTGGACCAAGAAATCAGACCTAAACCAAGTTGAAATATATAACCAGTAGTTGACCATCGATCATAACTGTCACCTACCCAGAAAATATGTATATCCAGAAAGTGAAACTGTAACACTACTCGAATAAAAGACACCATAGTGCAATTTACCCTGTAAATATCTCAGAATTCTCTTTACTGCTTTCCAATGACTTTCATGAGGTTGCTGCATGAACCAAGAAACCATACTAACGACAAAAGAGATATCTGGTCTGCTGTGAGTTAAATATATCAAACTTCCCACGAGCTGACGATAAAGAGTAGCATCAACAAGAGGAGTAGTACACTCAACAGTTAACTTTACACCGGACTGAAATGGCGTAGGAGCAGGTTTACAAACACTCATGTGGAAACGAGCCAATAAGTTTGTAGCATTCTTCGGCTGAGAGAGAAAAATACCATCTGCCATATGCCAGATTTGAAGACCCAAGAAATAGTGCAATATACCGAGATCAATCATTTCAAACTACTTTTGAAGATCACTTTTCATACTTTGAATTAAAACAAGTTGGCTTCCAGTGATAATAAGTTCATCCACATATAACACAATAATGAGGATATTATCACCAAAGTTCTTAACATACAAATTTGGATCAGATATACAACGCTTAAAACCATTATTCAAGAAATATGTATCAATTTTTTCATACCAAGCCCTAGGTGCTTGTTTGAGACCATTTAAAGACTTGTGTAATTTGCACACGAAACTTAATGATTCAGCATTAATAAAACCAGGAGGTTGTTGCATATAAATGTATTCATTAATATTACCATTTAAAAAAGCACTTTTAACATCCATTTGGTGTATTTTCCATTTATAAGATGTAGCAAGAGATAAGATGGTTCTTATTGTATTCATTTTAGCAACATGAGCAAAAGTTTCATTATAATCAATACCTTCAAGTTGATTAAAACCTTTTGCAACTAATCTAGCTTTATATTTTTCAATTTGTTCTTCTGCAGTAAACTTAGTTTTATAAATCCATTTACAACCAACTATATTATTTCCCGAAGGAAGAGGAACTAGAGACCAAGTCTTGCTCTTCATAAGAGAATCATACTCAACAGACATAGCTTGTTCCCAATGAGGTTTACCCTTAGCTTGAGCATAAGAAGTAGGATCATCTGTGGCCAAAACTTTGGTCATAAGAGCAAAGTTAGATCTAGTTCTACGAGTATCGAAAGGGTTATCGATCTCAATACTTGTAGATTCAAGAGTTTTTCTGGCCCAAACATGAAGGTTAGAAGGAACATAAGTCACTTCAAGAGCTTCGAGACTTTCAGGTGGAACACTTGAAGATGAGGGTGAACTAAGATTAACAACATGCACAGTACTGGAAGGAGTAACAGATATAGGAGTAACATGAGACAAAGGAATATTCAGGGTAACATGAGGTTCTACTGACTCAGGTGGTGGACTTCAATAAATTGAACATCTCTTTGGATTATGACACTTTGATTAGAAGGATCAAATAGCGAGTAAGCCTTGGAATCCTCGACATAAACAATGAATATACACTTGTGATATTTGGGTTCTAAATTTTTCCATTTTTCATCAGGAATATGATCCCAACATTCACAACCAAACACCTTAAAATTACTAATATCTGGTTTTCTACCATTCCATTTTTCCTTAGGGGTAACATGCTTAACAAATTTTGTAGGAACTCTATTTAAAATAAAGTTAGCACAACTTATGGATTCAGCCCAAAATTTCTTGTGTAATCCTTTATAATAAAGAATACATCTAGCCATTTCAACTAAAGTTCGGTTTTTCCTTTTAGCAACACCATTTTGTTGAGGTGTGTAAAGAACAGTCTTTTGATTTTGAATTCCATGTTTAGATAAAAATACTTCAAATTATTTCTTAACAAATTCCCCCCCATTATCAATTCTCAAAGTCTTAATTCTTTTACCAGACTCATTCTCAACCAAGGATTTAAATACTTGAAATTTAGAAAAAATGTCACTTTTATTTTTTTTAAATAAACCCATGATTTTCTACTAAAGTCATCCATAAAAGTAAGAAACTATACTGCATGAGATATAGAAGTAACTTCAAGAGGTCCACAAATGTCACTATGAATTAATTGCAAAGGTTCTTTAGCACACCAAGTTTTACCTTTATCAAACATTTCTCTATGATGTTTACAAAGTACACAACCTTCACAAACACCGTTAGTAGATGAAATATTAGGCAAGCCATGTATCATTTTAGTTAAAATTTGCATTTTATCATAATTCAAATGACCCACTCTTTCATACCATAATTTACTTAGTTCATCAGCATGAGCAACATAGGAATAAAAAGGTTGTCTTTTAGTTGAATTAAAACCAACAAATTTATATAAATCAGTAGTATGATCAACAGGACCAAAAGAAACTACTTTAAAATTATAATTGATATCTTTAAGAACATATTTATTAGGACAAGCTTCAAATTTATATCACTTTTGGCATGCACGATAAATAGAAAGTAAGTTGATGGGCATGTGTTCAACATGAAAAACATCTTCCAATTGACCATTAGCAATATTAACAGTACCAGAACCAATTACGGAAATTTGTTTACCATCACCTATAGATACTTTCAGAGATGTGTTTTTATTATTGTCATAAGATGTAAATAAAGAAGCATTACCAGTCATATGTTTAGAAGCACCAGAATCCATTATCCATTCCACATTAGAAGAAGAACTACTAGAAAAAAAAACAAATGCACATAAAGATACTTGTGATTCATTAGAACCTTTCTTCTTAGCCTTAGCCATTAAACGTTTCGCTTTAAAGTAATTCTTTTCAGGATGGTTAGTTTTACCACAATGTTTACAAAGATCATACACATTCTTCTTCTTACTATTTCACGATGTGCATTAGAAGCATGACCAAATTTATTAGTATGATTTTAAGTGTGTGAACTAGAACCTTTAACATTATTTAAACTTTTCTTAGGATTCTTATTATGTGCCATAAGAGCCTTATTAAGTGAGACTTGTCCTGAAACAATCAACCTTTCTTGCTCATTTATCAACCCTTTACAAAAATCATAAAAAGTAAGTTTCGTGGTGTTTTGAGACAATTCAAGAGCCCTATTCCTAGTTTGGATGAACATGTCAAAAAAGGATAGAAATTTGTGTTCTACAAGAATTATAAGAGCAACGTCTTTTTTCTTGTAATCTTTACCACAATTATTTAATTTTTCATTTAGAGTTTACACTTCAGCAAGATATAATTATACTCTTTCAAAGTTAGTAGGATCTAGCTCAAAAATATTCTTTTGAAGGTAATAAGCAGAGACATCATCATATTTATGAAATAAAGAAGCAAGAATTTTCCATACCTCAACCGGGATGTCTTCTGCCTCAACACTTACCGGAAGACTATCTGCAACCATTTGACCAATGAGCCCCCTTACTTGATCACATTTATCTTCCCATATAGCCACATATTTAGCACAAGCAGGTTTTTGGTGTTCACCATTAACAATCCTCCATAGAATGTTTTTTTTAAACTAAAACGAATAATGTATTCAAAGTGAAAAAAATGTCGTGGCTGTAAACCAAATCGGCACGATACAGTAAGTATGTTCTAGCTTCAACATGTTGCGAGACTTTACAATTAGTCAGTGACAGAGATCGATATTAAATACCAATTTAACGTTCTTCATCTAGAGGATAAATGGACTATAAGTTAAATGCGATAGAGTAATTTCACTTAAGCTAAAGACAATTGACAAAAAGAAGCACTCAAATTCTTGATTTTGACAAAAAGAATAAAAAACATTCTTGAAAACCGAATACCCTGTTCAAGCTTCTTCGTTGCTGGACAGTAATCTTCTTTGGAAGGATAAGCAAGCTGCAGGATAAATGAGAATATGTAGTTTATCTTGTGCTAAAACAATTGACATCGATTTCTGTGTGATATGGAGACACTCGACTTCTTGGTGTCACTAGATTGAAATGAAAGGCATGCAGGTCTTCCTAAAATCCATGTGACCTGTTCAGGTTCCTTCATTGCTGTTGGGTGGGTAGTTCTTTCTGGAGTCCAAGTGCCATGATCAAAGAATATGGTGATGTATGAAATGTGGGATGAATGTGTGGGAGGAGGGAATCTCGTTGGCTGGAGGCTAAGGGAAGAAAGATAGGCTTGTCAATCATGAAAATCGAGTGCCCTGTTCCAAGAGTTATGCATTAGTATTATGGAATTTGATGTGCTTCACTGTCGTTGCTGGAAAATATGAGGATCCCTTGGCTGAGATTAGTGCCAGCACTTGCTTCTGCATCTGCTTCGTTGTTTAAATTTCTTAATATATGAAAAGATTTGAAATGTGCAAATTTACTCGCAATTCGCTATATACGCTGAATAATTCAATTTAGAGCGAGGTTGTTGAGGCTATTGCTTGAATTGATGGATCTGATGATTATCATGGAGTCTCCAAACACTTGTAAATTGTCAATCTTTTGCTCTTTGGCGATCTGACAACCTTTAAACATGGCTAGGGCTTCTGCTATGTTGTTTGTGCAAATGCCCAAACCCCATATGAACTTCAATCTCGTTATTCCACCACTAGTCAACAAGACTCCCCCTGCTCCTACTACGTCCGGGTTTCTCTTGGAGGCACCGTCGAAATGTAAACTATCCATAGCTTGGTCGTTTCTCCAGTTTTGGAACTCGGGGTTGGTTAATCTGATTTTCCAGGTTGGAAGTTTTCGCAGTTGGAGGAATTTACTTGGGCTAGGGAAGGTAGTTCCATTCCAATTCATTTCTTCCTTGCTGAGAGTTGCATCTGGCTTGTAGGTGGAGTTGTTGAGGAATTCGATCAATAGACCTTTGTCTTGGCTTGCAGTCTGTATTGGAGTGTAGTGCTTATCATGAAAGATGATGTTGTTTCTTGCAATCCAAATTTTCCAATAGGTATACATGGGAATGGAAATCCAGATGTGGTGCCATAATTTCTTTTTGGTGAGGGGGGAAGGATAAGTAGAATTACAATCCTTAAAGAGCTGGGTGGTGGAGGTGAAGGGTGGCATTGTGATATTGAGTTCAAGGAGCATATGTTTCTAGACAAGTTTGGAGTAATGACAATCTAGAAAGAGATGTCTTGTTGCTACAACACCCTCCCTAATACTCGAAAAAATTTGGGGCCCTCCTTTACTTTTGAAGAGAAAGTTTACTTAGGAGACTAAAGGCCATCAGAACCTTTTCCTTACTTAGTTATTCTTGAGAAAACCTTTGCTTGATTCCTTTGAGTCCGTATTGTGTGTTTTGGCCCAAGAAAAACTCATGATTTTAAGCTGCAACAACGGAAGAACTCATCCATCTCTTCCGAAACAGTGAGAAAATTTGGCTAAGTTAAAGTATCAGCGGAAGAACTCGCCAAGCCTTTTGAAATAGCGGAAGAACTTGGACAACTTTGCCACAATGGCGGAGGTTTTAAGATAACATTTCCGAAACAGCGGAAGAAAGGATCGAGTCAAGTAACGGTGGAAAAAACTCATCTAAAGCTTCCAAAAAGCGAAATTTTTCGATTAAGTGAACCGTTGGCAAAGCAAACTCGCAAAATTTTTCTGCAATATCGAAAAAAATCACCTAAATCTGCCACCGCTGCGAAAAGAAATAAATAAGTTAGGCTCCGGCGGAAATTTTTTTCCAAGTTTTCTGAAACAGCGGAAGAATTCGAGTAACTTATCGACGACGGCGGATGAGATGGCACTTCTTTCTAGTAGTTCATTTCACTCAAGATATTGGAACTCACCCACAACACCAGAGTAACTTCCGTAACTCTTTCGCAATGGTGGATAGGCTCGGTTAAACCCTCCGATTCGCAACATCACACCTTCCCTGACGGGTGAACTCGAATAACTTCCCCGCAACGGCAAGAAAAACAAAACATTATTTTCTGCAACTATCGGAGGACTTAGGCAAGTTTTTTCTGTAAAATTAGTCACAGCAGATCTAATGAACAAGTAAATCAATCACAACAGATGAACATAGAAAATATGGTGCAAAACTGTGCAAAACATGCAGCAGTGCTCTCTATCCCAGAAAGGGTGAATGAATTACAATAGATTACAATATCTGTCAATGAGCAATTCGAATTGACTAAGTAGGCCATTCGAATCACTAAATGGAGTAGCTTGACTCTATCTAGGATTCCTCATCAATCATCGGTGGTGCTCATCAATCACAACAACCAGTCATCCAGGTGTCAAACTGAGTCTAACTGAGTGTAATAAATGTAACTGAAGTGTGTAGCACTGATATAGGATCTGGAGGCTCAGTGGGGGCGCATGGGAGGCTAACTGAAGTCAGAACAAGTCACCTAATCAAACTGGAGGTCAAACGGAAGTGATACAGTCAGTCGGGAGTGAAACTAGCCTCAAATCAGGGAGAATCGGAGCTAACTGAATGTAACTGGAGTGAATCTGCAGTGGTAGGTGAGCAAGTGCGCCCTTCTCTGGCAGTAGGTGAGAAGAGGGCGCCTTTCAGCTTGGGAGGGCTAAAACTCTGTGGTAAGTGGCTCCCAGGTGCTAGAAGAAGGTGGATAAGGTGCTGGAGGCATCAAACTGGTGACTGGGATGCATGCCTGTGCATGCAAGATCCTGAAATAGATCATATCCTGAAATAGATGATCCTGAAATAGATCATATCCTGAAATAGATCATGCAAGATCCTGAAATAGATGATGTATCCCGAAATAGATGATGGATATCCGAACACCCCCCCTCAAGCTAGACTATGATGTGCCAACTAAAATAATGTGGGGCCCTGGTAACTAAGACCAAAGGTCACCCCAATACAATAATCCAAAAAAATGCTGAAAATAAACTAAGTGAGGAAAGAGGGAAAACCCAGTGGGAAGAAAGCCCCCCCTCAAGCTAAAGCATAATAATGAATCAATCTGTCTCCACCATGATGGAACTCACCCCCAACAGTGAACGGAGGTAAGAGAACTTCTTCTCAGTGAAGCTCTTGGTGAAGATGTCTGCAATTTGCTCATCAGTAGGGCAATATTGCAGAATGATGGTGCGGTCATGCACCAACTGTCGAATGTAATGCATATGAATCTCAATGTGTTTGGTCCTCTGTCGCTGAACTGGATCTGTGGAGATCTTGATAGCACTTTGATTGTCACAAAATAGGACAGTCGAAGTAGTGCCACCAAAACCAAACTCGGAAAGAATACCCTGCAACCAAACTGCCTGAATGCAGGCATTGACTGCCCCTCGATACTCTGCCTCTGCTGAAGAAAGTGCAATGGCTGCTTGCTTTTTGCTGGACCAGCAAATAGCACCATGACCAATCATGAAAACATAACCGGAAGTGGACTTCCGATCAATGCTATCACCTGCCCAATCTGAATCAGTAAAACCAATGAAATCTAGCTCAGAATCTACAGCATAATGTATGCCAAACTGTCTCGTACCTTGCACATACTGCAAGATCCGCTTGGCTGCTCGCCAATGAAGCTCATGTGGCTGCTGCATATATCTTGACACGGCACTCACGGCATATGAGATATCAGGCCATGATTGTGTCAAATAAAGTAGTGAACCAATCAACTGTCGATACATACTGCAATCTGCAAGCGGTGTGGAATCTCCCTCCTCAAGACTGATTCCTGAGAGGAATGGGAACGGGGCTGCCTTACATTCAGCCATATTAAACTTCAATAACAGTTCGGAAGCATATTTTTGCTGAGATATAGTGATCCCATCGAAATTTTGAGCTATCTCCAAGCCCAAAAAGTGACTCAGCAAGCCCAAATCGCTCATGTCAAAAGCTAGATTTAAGACAGATTTTAGCTTGTTTATTGAAGTAAGTGTGCTACCAGTAATAAGCAGATCATCAACATAAAGTAAAATAACCAACAAATTACCTTTAACTCGCTGAAGATAGACATTCGGATCATATTTGCATCTTTGGAAATTCTGAGAAAGAAGGAAGGAGTCCATCTTTGCGTACCAAGCTCTTGGGGCCTGTTTTAACCCGTACAAAGACTTCTTCAATCTACAAACCAATGATGGATCTGATGTATAACCCTCTGGCTGCTGCATATAGACCTCTTCAGCAAGGTCTCCATGTAAAAATGCACTCTTCACATCCATGTGATGCACCTCCCAGTGCTTGGATGCGGCAATAGCTAAAACAAGGCGGATGGAATCCATCTTTGCAACCGGTGCAAAGGTCTCTGTGTAGTCCACTCCTTGGACTTGGGAAAAACCTTTTGCCACCAACCTTGCTTTATATTTGCTGATAGTGCCATCAGCAGCAACTTTAGTACGGTAGACCCATTTACACTTCACTAATTTTCTTCCAGGTGGAAGAGAAACTAGCTCCCATGTATTGTTCTTTTGAAGAGAACTGTACTCTTCATCCATGGCATCTTTCCATCTCGGATCTCGATGGGATGAATAGTATGATTGGGGATCTGAACCAGCCATCAAATAAAAAATCTCAGGAAGAAATGGATCAGCAATAGAAAGATCCATACCTGCCCTTTGAAAGTCTCCTCTTGTTCGTCTCGGATCAGCAGGATTTCCAAGACTAGAACCAGCAGATTGTAGAGTGTTTTGGGCCCACTTTGGTAACTGAGGGGGATCTGAATGATCGGATTCCGAACCTGATATGTCATGATCATCATATGCTGCTACAATATCAGAAATATTAGAACTCATACCTTCATTATCGCTGCTCGAATCTTCTTCTGGTGAAGGCGGTGAATCGACAGTTTTCTCCTCAACTAGTTGCAATTCTTGAAGCGGTTCTTCAAACTGCACACTGCGCTCTATGAATATCTTTTTAGATCTGATATCCATGAGTTTATATGCTTTTGATTCTTCCCCATATCCTATCAATATGCACTCGATACTTTGTGGATCCAAAGCTCGTCTCTTCTCAGAAGGAATTCTAGCCCATGCAGTAGAGCCAAAAACTCTCAAATTTGACACATCCGGTTTGTGACCAAAGAATGCTTCGAAAGGAGTCATACCTTTCACGGATGAATGTGGAAAACGGTTCTGTATATATGCAGCAACATTGATTGCTTCAGCCCAAAGATTTGCAGCCAAACCTTTCGATTCAATCATGCATGTAGCCATCTCTTTCAGTGACCGGTTTTTCCTTTCCGCTACACCGTTCTGCTGGGGTGTGTAGGGAACTGTATGTTGGATCTTGATTCCGCTTTGGGCACAAAGTTGCAGCAACTCGGACTTGATATATTCCCCACCATTATCAGATCTAAGAGATTTGATCTTGCTCTCAGTGGTGGTCTCAACAGAAGCCTTAAAATCCTTGAATTTTCCAAGCACTTCTGACTTGTTTTTGAGAAAGAATACCCATGTAAAGCGGGAAAAATCGTCAATAAATGTCAAAACATACCTTGAACCATTTAATGACATATGGGGCAGCGGACCACTGATATCAGAATGGATCAATCCCAAAATAGTAGAGGCTCTGCTAGCCTTGCCGCGGTCGAATCTGTGCTCGGGGTGCTTCCCAATAATGCAACCGGTGCATATTCCCTTCGAGGAACGGAGTTGTGGAAGCCCATCTACCATGGATTTATTTGATAGAAGCAGCAAATACTTATAATTTAGATGTCCAAATATTTCATGCCAAATCCTACTAACCTCATTACCATGTGTGCGAAGAGCAGTGGGCTTTGCAAGCGGAATAAAGTGCGAAAACTCATAACATTTTGCAGTGTGGTTTGCCTTCCCAACCGCAACTAGTCTTCCACTTTTGATATCAGAAATTTCAACTGTATTAGGGCTGAATGTGACTTTCTTTGGATCACCAGTATGTGTCATTTGATACACAGAAAGGAGATTCGAAGCTAAGGAAGGCACATAGAGAACATTCTGAAAGCATCCATGATCTACATGAATCGTACCTTTGCCCTTTGAAGAAATTTTTGAGTCATCTCCCAAATGGATGGGGATGGAGCTGTTTGGATCGAATGAGGAAAAAGAATCAATATTTGCAGCCATATGATTTGATGCACCCGAATCTATCAAGAGAGTGGGCTTCGAAACCGTTGCCATGAGTGCTTGTCCTCTTTCATGATCGTCATTCCGATCCTTCTTCCTTGCACCATCAGGAAGGGTTATGTTGTTCTTTTCCAAAAGGAGGGCCATTTGATCTATAGTCTTCTTCATACATGAACTTTCGGGATGAAAGCCACGGTTACAATAAGTACATTTATATTTTTGGTTACCTTCTTTGCCCTTTTGCTTGGATTTCGAACTGGATGGTGCATCCGTTTGCTTGCCTTTGTCTTTTTGCTTGTGAGGCTCGAATTTGGGCTTCTCCTTCTTTAGCTTTCCTTTACCATTCGAGATCTTGGGTCCTTGAACAAATAGGGCTGAATCTTTGGAGCTTATGGACCCCATTTGAATCAACTTGTCATGCTCTTTCGTAACGGACTCAATGAAGGCATTCAAGGTAGGCATCTTCCAATTCGGGGTAGTTAGCCGACCGGAATTGAAAGTGGAGACAAATACCGAATAATCTTTCCCAAGCTTGCTTAGAATGGAGAGGATCAACTGTTTATCCTCTTTGATAACACCATTGTTCTTCAATTGCAAGTTCAAGTTCTTGAATTTTGTGAAGAATTCATTGATGGTCTCGAAATTCTCAGGATTAAGGCCAATCAATTCATTCTCTAATTGAAAAGCCCTAAGCTCATCCTGCTTGCCGAATAGTGTTTCAAGTTGCTCCCATATGGCTTTTGGAGTCTTCAATCCGCTGAGATGGAAGTGAAGATCCTTGGAGATGGAGAGACAAAGAAGACCGTAAGCTTCATCAAGCTTGTTGTAGTGTTTGGTTCTTTCTGCTACATTGTTTGGCTCCAATTCAAGACCAAGAGTGACTCGGTAGTAACCTTTTGAACGTAATATGATCTCCATATCATCTTTCCAATCAAAATAATTGAATGGGGTGAGGATAGGCTTTGAAGAAGAGTATTCCATTGCAAGGATTGAGTCAACTGATGAAGAGGAAGCTTGCATGCAGACTATAGCGAATGCAATTGAAGGAGGAAACCTTGCATGCAGAAAATAGCGAGTGCACTTGAAGGAGACAATAAACCTGCAAATCACATCAAAACAACCACAATAAGGTCGAACAATCCACCCTTTGAGAGTTGCATCACACCTGGGATTGGATTTCAAGCAATGTTGAATAGGTCCAATGTATCAGATCCAGGAATTATGTGGTAACTCAAGCTTCTGGAGTTGTATTGGAATATTTTTCAAGCTTTGCATGCACAGGAGCGAATGCCCTTGAGATATCTCATGCCAAACTTTTTGCAATTTTTAGCAGTTCAGTCAAATCTTCTTGTATAAACACCTGTAGAAAAGAGATCTTGTCCCTGCAATGGCTCTGATACCATGTAAAATTAGTCACAGCAGATCTAATGAACAAGTAAATCAATCACAACAGATGAACATAGAAAATATGGTGCAAAACTGTGCAAAACATGCAGCAGTGCTCTCTATCCCATAAAGGGTGAATGAATTACAATAGATTACAATATCTGTCAATGAGCAATTCGAATTGACTAAGTAGGCCATTCGAATCACTAAATGGAGTAGCTTGACTCTATCTAGGAGTCCTCATCAATCATCGGTGGTGCTCATCAATCACAACAACCAGTCATCCAGGTGTCAAACTGAGTCAAACTGAGTGTAATAAATGTAACTGAAGTGTGTAGCACTGATATAGGATCTGGAGGCTCAGTGGGGGCGCATGGGAGGCTAACTGAAGTCAGAACAAGTCACCTAATCAAACTGGAGGTCAAACGAAAGTGATACAGTCAGTCGGGAGTGAAACTAGCCTCAAATCAGGGAGAATCGGAGCTAACTGAATGTAACTGGAGTGAATCTGCAGTGGTAGGTGAGCAAGTGCGCCCTTCTCTGGTAGTAGGTGAGAAGAGGGCGCCTTTCAGCTTGTGAGGGCTAAACCTATGTGGTAAGTGGCTCCCGGGTGCTAGAAGAAGGTGGATAAGGTGCTGGAGGCATCAAACTGGTGACTGGGATGCATGCCTGTGCATGCAAGATCCTGAAATAGATCATATCCTGAAATAGATGATCCTGAAATAGATCATATCCTGAAATAGATCATGCAAGATCCTGAAATAGATGATGTATCCCGAAATAGATGAAGGATATCCGAACATTTTCCGGTTTTGACGATCGCAGTTAATGCCGATTTGACCCCGTCCGTACACCCATTAACCCCGTTTGATTTTCACATCTACCTTATTAATGGCTCGCACGCGTCAAAATACTTTATATAGGAAATAAACCCGTTGAATTTTTTCATTGTTTCCATTGGTTAGAAGGCTCATTCCCGTTTTCGTTTGAAATTAAAAGCACCTACTCCAAGCTCACTGGTTTTGCAGTAGCGTCAACATCCACATAACGATCATCTTCTAGCAGGTTAGTACCCTTTCAGACCTCATAGATTCAATTGCAGTGGTTATTCCTCATCGAAATGAATGATATGCTCATGGTTCTGTTCGTTTTATCCTAGCCTTTGCCAAAATTTTCAATTTGACCTCGGCTAGAGGTGACTCGTTCCCATACCCAACTGAACACACCCAACTTGTTTTCATATAAACATAGAAGTCTTTAAGACCTTACTCACCCATTGAGTAGTCGTTAAGAGAATCTGAGGCATGCTCCTACCCCATCTCGGAAATCATTAGTAATGTGAAAGTTAAGTCAGTCCCATATACCCGTGCTAGAGGGGCGCTGGTGCCCATACCCTGTTTCTTTTGTTATCATGAGAGTGCACTTATATTATGCTCACTGCTATATCTTTAGAGACACCGGTTATTTTTAGATGATAGTACAGTAAATGTTTTTGCGTTATGAAAATACCTTATATACATATGCATGGTTATTAGACAGGTTTTAAATCGAAATGCCTAAAGGTGGCAAAAGAAAGTCGAAGGCGACCGAAACAGGATCAGTCAACCCGAGAGTAGAAACTCTATATGAAGACACCAAGTGTACCACGGGCGTTCCTCCATAAGTCAAATGGGGAGACATATATCACATGATAAGAGATTAGGACATCCCTGAGGCACTCCTCGAGGAAGAATACCTATATCGGAACATCAGAACCTCCTGCATATCCAAAGCAGCCACACGTCCAAAACTTTTTCCATGCTTGGAAGTAATTGGATGGATTCTGCAGCATGATAATGCACAGACAATGGTTCTTTCGGACAATAAGGGGGAAGCTTTTCCATCCTTCCATCCATATTACATCGCAGCAACTTACAAATTTCCCTGAGCTCATCAACGGCTTGATGATGAATGGCTAGGACAAATCAAAATGGATAAACTAGAGATTGCTAGAAAGTTGTTGATCTCAGGCAAACAGATCAGAAAAAAGGATAGTGAGGAGTATGAGGTTCAGAATCTGAGGCCTCCTTTCAGAATGATTGCCCTCATGCTTAGCAGAATCTTTGGAAGGCCTGATGGAACTGTTTTTATGCTCTAATGGGTTCCCATTATCCACTATGTGGCGTTCAGAGGAACAATTTTCAATTGGGAAGATATTCTCTTAGAGAACCTATCATCAGCCATAATTGCTGTACAAGAAGGATTAGGGGAAAAGAAGGAAGAATTCTACATGCCATCCTACTTGATAGACTGCATTGTGGAAAAGCTCCCCTTTCCAAAGCTTGGATGTAACTAGAGAGAAGCCGATACCCCGGTATTCACTGCTTACAAACTCTTTTGGGCCCAGAACTACAAGCGGCACTACCAACTCATTTGTGAAGAGTTTATCATACCTTTATATAAGTTAATGTTCAATGAAGAACCTAACTGCTTGTCTGAAAATGCCATGGAAGTCCTGGAGAATTACGGTGACTTCTATTTTTCACTGGAAGGCACTTTCATAAGAATGTATGGAGGCTCTAAACCCCCATATATTCTACCTAGATATGCTACTGACTACATAGTCCACAAGGAGGCAGTAAGACAAGTGTTCCTTGATGGGGTTGGTAGCACCTTGTACAAGGAAAAGAAGGAAAGTTTCCCACCTTTACCTTTTTATATTAGGGCCTACAAATTCTCAGGGATTGCAACTTTAGAGGAGTTTATTGCAAAACTGAAAGACTTTCACTTTGGGGAAAATATTTTTTTGAGGAACGATCGACGCGGAAAGGCTGCTCAACATTGTAGGGAGCTCCATGCTAATTTTTAATACTCCCACTATTATGATGAGGACGAAGAAGCGTATCGAGGGGTCAGTAACATGACCAAACTACAGATTTTCCGACTAAGTAAAGTCGGAGCCATTTCTAGCTCTTGTATTGTCAAGGAGGCAAAACAACAACACGTAAAGGAAACAACCAAAGCCGCTCAAACTCTCTCTAAAGAAGAGCAAGGGCTCAAGGAATAAGCCGAGAGAATCCAAAAAGAAGTTGTTGAGAGAGAAAGCAAGGTGAAAGAGGATGGACTTCGAGAAAAAGAAACTCAAAGGATCCAAGCAGCAAAGGAAGAAGCTCGAAGAGTTTAGGAGGAAGAAAGAATCAAACTGGAAGGGATTTCCAAGCAAGCAGAAGAAGAAGCTCAGAGGAAGGCAGTAGAAGAAGAAGTGCAGAGGAAATAAGAAGAAGAAAAGAAATTGAAGGAGGATGTTGATCCAAGAAGCCCAAATGTCCAAGACGTGGATATGGACATCCCTATAAGAAACCTCCTGCTTGTCCCTTTTACACCATCAAAAGGTAGCACAGTGTCTCATTGGGACAGGTTCGCTTATAACAAGAAAAGGAAATCTATTATCAAAGAAACAGTGACTTCGTAGACCCAGGTACTTCGTGGTTGAAGGAACCAACAAAACCCCTATTCACTAGCCCTTTCGGCAACAGGCTGCGCGCAGCCTGAGGTATCACCCAAGGTGAAGCTGAGGGGGTGGTTGCGGAATCCAATTTCCACATCCGGGTGATGCGATGGGGGGAAAGGTTGATAAGCAACGCAACGCCTTGTGGGTTGCTGTGGACAACAACTGCACGAACCTTCTGTTTCGCGTCGGGTAATTCTGTCCGCAATTGCACTTGCACACTTGCACCTCTAATGACTGTGCGATATAGGATACCTTGGCGTTATGACAGTAAGCTATCAACAACTTACCTTGCAGCAACCTTCAATGACTCGGCGTATCAACAAGACTGCGCGTCCCTGCCATAATGTTTAATTATAACCAATCTACTTAGCATTCCTTATCTCTTCAACTCGTTCAAGTTCTTATCATTATGTTGTAGGTGGTTTAATAAACATATGTTACTGCGCGCTCCAACGCTGCATTTAAAATCAATGTTCACTATTTGACCAATTGATAGATTCATACATTCCAATTGACATATTCATACATGTTGAATACTTAACATTCCTCCGTGCATGTATTACTTAACATATTATTCCCATTCTCTGCGGCAAATACATATAAAAGAAATCACAAAATAGAAGTTTCTAGCATTGAACATTCATACCAAGCAATTGAACAATCATAAACACACAATAGTCACATAACACAGAATTTAACGTGGTTCACCCCCCGGATGGAGGCTACGTCCATAAGAACGGTTGTTAATATTGCTTTTTATGGGAAGGGTACAACTGCTCTTAGTCTACGCACTTAGCTGCAGACTCTCTTCTCTCTCATACAGGTCTCTACGCACTCAGCTGCAGAGCCTTTACAATGGCTTTCAAGCTCAAGATTCTACAATGATCAATTCTTAACCAAAATGAAGAGTAACCCTTCCCTTACAAATTGTGCCTTATTTATAGATCATGCCCGTAGGTCATGTCTTTACAATCATTAGGACGAAACCCTAAGGTTTCCAACACTGGCATGGCTAATTGCCACCCTAGCTGTCACCGTCGACAGCCTGCTTCGCTTGCTCCAGCTGGGCCACTTGTGGCTCACACACTCTTCTAACAGCCGCAGTCCTCAAAACGGTTACAACTGCATCATGGCCTGACCCTTTCCACTCCTTCGCCTGCCTGTCGCCATCGACATCTTGGCCTAGCTTCTCAATTTCTTGCCGCCACATGTTCGAATAGGTCGCTTTCATCTACCATCCACCTGTTCCTTACCCAAAATAGGTCATGTCCTCGTCTGACCTTTACCCATGTTCTGAACCAAAAATATATCATGCGCTATTATGCGCATCATCCTACTGCGCGACCGTGCCTTAGCCATTGTCGTCGCGCGACACACGCAAAACCTCAAAATTGTTTGTCGCCTGCCACCTCGTGCAATGCGTTTTCAACAAAACTGCTTCCTCTTCCTGCCGCAGCGCGTAATGCGCAGTTATCAAAATTGCCTTTTCTTCCCACTGCAATGTGCTACGCGTGATTTTCCATACTTGTATATTTTTCCAACCCACCTGGGCCCAGCCCAACAGGCCCCTAACACTCACCTGTGGCTTGTCCCGAGCCACTTTCACTTGCGGAACCTAGTGCCACATCTTCCATCGTCCCAAGCTTTAATGTAAAGCTTTGCAGAGTTCCTGCTAACTCCACAACTATGTCCTTGGCTTTCCATTTGAACCCTTGAAGCATCTCCAGAGTAGCCTGCGAGACCTTCTCCCGAGCCACTTGTTCCTGCATGGTTCCTTCTGCCGTCTGAAGTTCTACGAACTTCGCGTCGAATTGCTGCATTAATTCGAGGCCTTCTTGCTCAATAGGCTGCAACCTGACTGATGTGGCAGCCTCTTTCTCCCTTAGTGTCGCCAACTCTTTCTGTAGGTCCTCGACCTCATTAAATCTCTGCACTTTCTCTCTGGCCGACGCATTCCTCATCTACATACTTGCAGCATCCACCTGCTGTTGATTCTGTTCTACTTCTGGCCTTACTTGCTGTAGCGCAGGATCCTCACTCAACCCGGTTACTACTGTAGTTATCCACTCAAGTAAGTCTTGGCATTTCGTCACTTCCGCCGAAATTCCATCCATGGTTGCCTTGATGTCCTCAGCTGGAGTAGGGCACTGATCTGGTGGAATGACAGGGTTCCTAGCCTCCAGCTTCGTGATTTTTCCTTTATAAGAGGATTCCATTTCTATTTTCTCAGAGGTAAGGGACTCTACCTTGGCCCCAATTTTCTTTATTGTGTCCTCCATATCATCTTCTTCTTCGCATTCTTCTATGTTTGCGCACACAGCTAAAATGGTTTCCTTCAGCTTCTAGCCCTTTTCCTTGGCTGTGCTCAATTCTTGCTTGGTGTTATCTAATTCCTGCCTTAACTGATTGATGTCTTCAGTTAACTGCGCACACTTATCATATGAGGTGAGGCCTTTCTCATGAATTTCTTCTATAACTATGATGTGCAACTCGTTCAGGTCCTCTAGGTGCAGGGCCCCAATATTTAGGTCGAGGTGCCCAGTCTTTACTGCTTCCTTGATTGTTTCATTTGGATAGATAAGGTAGCTCGGTTCAAGGTTCAGGATGCACGGATACTTGCTTTCAGCAACAAGTGGTCTTCTTTGCGCACTCGGCTCTCCTGTCTTCCCGTCAAAACCTGAACCTGACTTCCCCAATCTCATATGGGCTACCAATGTCTTGACTTCCTCCATAGCTTGGATTATGGTCAACTATAGTTGTTCTTTCTTGGCTTCTTTCTCAGCGCGAGTCTCTTCCCATGCTTCCTGCACTTTTGTTGCGATGGTCTCGCAATCATCTGGATGTAGTTGTGGCCTGAACTCGGGTTTTTCATCCTTCCTCTTTGTGCATCAGCTTTGTGATTGTGAGGGGCCTTCAGTGACCTTTCTCTTTCCTATTGATGTGGATGTATTTTGACTCTGCGCATCAGCCTTTTCTTCCTCAATAGGCATTATAGCTGGTAGTCCGCCCTTCTTTCCCTTCTTTGATGGTGTTTCCCCCTTGTCTTCCTGATCTTTTTTGGTATCTTCTTCACCAGTGTCTTTTACATTGATCTTCTCCCGAAGAGGTTCTACATTGTGCTCGTAGTCAAATGCATCATCGCATGACGCGAGAAATTTCCATTCTAACTCCCATCACTCCATCATTCCCTCGATCGCCTACTCATCTAGTCGGTAAAATCCTGGATACCATAACTCCGTCTCATCTCTGTCAGTTCTTGTGATGCGGGAACTTTCCATTCTAGCTTCCATCACTCCATCATTCCCTCGATCACCTGCTCATCTAGTCGGTAAAATCCTGGATACCATAACTCCGTCGCATCTAGAAACTCTATATGAAGACACCAAGTGTACCACGAGCGTTCCTCCAGAATTCAAATGGGGAGACATATATCGCATGATAAGAGATCAGGAAATCCTTTAGGCACTCCTCGAGGAAGAATACCTATACCAGAACATTAGAACCTCCTACATATCCAAAGCAACCACACGTCCGGAACTTTTTCCATGCTCGAAAGTAATTGGATGGATTTTTCAGCATGCGAATGCGCAGACAAGGGTCCTTTTGGATAGTAAGGGGGAAGATTTTGCATCCTTCCATCCATCTTACATCGCAGCAGCTTACAAATTGCCCCGAGCTCATCAGCGGCTTGATGATGAATGGCTAGGACAAATCAAAATGGATAATCTAGAGATGGCTAGAAAGTTGTTGATCTCAGGCAAACAAATCAGAAAAAAGGATAGTGAGGAGTAAGAGGTTCAGAATTTGAGGCCTCCTTTCAGAATGATTGCCCTCATGCTTAGCAGAATCTTTGGAAGGACTGATGGAACTGTTTTTATGCTCCAATGGGTTCCTATTATCCACTATGTGGCGTTCAGAGGAACAATTTTCAATTGGGAAGATATTCTCTCAGACAGCCTATCATCAGCCATAATTGCTGCATAAGAAGGATTAGGGGCAAAGAAGGCAGAATTCTACATGCCATCCTACTTGATAGATTGCATTGTGGCAAAGCTCCCCTTTCCAAAGCTTGGATGTAACTGGAGAGAAGTCGATACCCCGGTATTCACTGCTTATAAACTCTTTTGGGCCCAGAACTACAAGCGGCACTACCAACTCATTTGTGAAGAGCTTATCATACCTTTATATGAGTTAATGTTCAATGAATAACCTAACTGCTTGTCCGAAAACGCCATGGAAGTCCTGGAGAATTATGGTGACTTCTATTTTTCACTAGAAGGCACTTTCATAAGAATGTATGGAGGCTCTAAACCCCCATATATTCTACCTAGATATGCTACTAACTACATAGTCCACAAGGAGGCAGTAAGACAAGTGTTCCTTGATGGGGTTGGCAGCACCTTGTACAAGGCAAAGAAGGAAACTTTCCCGCCTTTACCTTTTTATATTGGGGCCTACAAATTCCCAGGGATTGCAACTATAGAGGAGTTTATTGCAGAACTGAAAGACTTTCACTTTGGGGAAAATATTTTTTGGAGGAATGATCGATGCAGCAAGGATGCACAACATTGCAGGGAGCTCCATGCTAATTTTGAATACGCCCACTATTATGATGAGGACGAAGAAGTGTATCGAGGGGTCAGTAGCATGACCGAACTAAATATTTTTTGACTAAGTAAAGTCGGAGCCAGTTCCAACTATGGTATTCTCAAGGAGGCAAAACAACAGCATGTAAAGGAAACAACCGAAGCAGCTCAAACTCTCTCTAAAGATGAGCAAGGGCTCAAGGAAGAAGCCGAGAGAATCCAAAGAGAAGCTGTTGAGAGAGAAAGCAAGGTGAAAGAGGATGAACTTCGAGAAAAAGAAACTCAAAGGATCCAAGTAGTAGAGGAAGAATCTCGAAGAGTTCAGGAGGAAGAAAGAATCATACTGGAAGGGATTTCCAAGTAAGCAGAAGAAGAAGCTCAGAGGAAGGCAGCAGAAGAAGAAGCGCAGGGGAAAGAAGAAGAAGAAAATAAATTGAAGGAGGATATTGAGCCAAGAATCCCAAATGTCCAAGATGTGGATACGGAAATCCCTAGAAGAAACCTCCCACTTGTCCCTTTTACACCATCAAAAGGTAGCACAGTGTCTCAATGGGACAGATTCGCTTATAACAAGAAAAGGAAATCTATTATCAAAGAAACAGTGACTAGGGTGAAGAGACCTTTTCAACCAAACATTGTTACTAGACACAAAACAACAGTCATGCAAGGTACTAAGCGCGCACACTAACTCATGGAATCCATTTCTGTGGCTTCTATTCAAGCAACTGCAGACAATGTCAACATATTAGAAGATGAGTTAGAATTAGAAAAGGAGAAAACCCTCCATTTGTAGGAAACTTTGGTCAAAGAACATAATTATTCAAATTTGATGGTGTAGAAATGTAACACCCTTGTGTCAGAGAAGGAAGAGGTAAACATAAAATTTCAATACTTAGAAGCCGGAAAGAGAGACTTGGTCATACAAATGAGGGCCCTAGAAGCTGAAAAGCAAGGTCTGGAAAGTAGGAACCTGCAGCTGGAGTCCGAGAAATTTGATACCACTCAACCGATAATGACTTAAAAGAAATTTGATCTTCTAATTTTTCTGTGTTTTCTTTTGATCACCTTGAGCTGTTGATCACGGATGGAGAAGTGCATATTTGATCACCTTGAGCTGTTGATCACACAAAAGGATAATTTGGATTGAAGATCATGATGACCTCAGATGAGATTTTGACCTGATTCACCTTCTTGCAAGCTGACAAAACCCTAAAAATATCATATTTTGGCATGAGCGCTACTCTCCTTAAGCAAACTAGCGCATGGGTGCTACTCTGTAAGCTATATAGTAGCACACACCTCCTGGTATGCGCTACTCTACTTCAGTATACTAGCGCACAACATCCAAAAAATGGCAAATGCTAGTATTTAATGCTGTAGTCATGCACTATGCACTACTCTAATGTGAAATAGTCGTGCACATATTAAAATATGATCAAAAAAATATTAATTTGATGAATGGGGATTAGTTGAAGTTGGTTTCACAACTTCCCCAACTTCCCCTGCAACCACCTCTCGACCTGAACTGCCTACCTTCTCCTATAAATACAAGGAGGATTGAAGAGATGGGTTAGATAGAGAGTTAGACATGAGAGCCATAGAGAAACTCTTCTTATGAGAAGCTTGTATTGAAGGTGGTTATGTTGGAGAAACTCCGAAGTTAGAGAGGAGAAGGAACCTAGGATCAGGTTGCATGAGCATGCTGCAAAGTCAAGTATACTTTGTATCATTCATCCATTTTTGACAATAAAACGTTGAAACATCTTTCTCGTCCCAAATCAAATGCTTAATGGGCTATGTGTTTGTTTGGATCATGTTGGTTAATGCTTGATGTTTGAATTAATTTTCAATTCCATCATTATTATATTGGCCAAGATACACTGAGAAAGGTCTTTGTATTGCAAGTTTATCAGACGGGAGATCGAGTGGAGGATCGGGTGCAAGGTTGGACAAAAGCTAGGATCAAAATTCGTTCATAAGGTATGTCCTCAAGGTATCTAATCTATTTCCATTTATAAACACTTATGTGATGCAATTAGTATGTTTACCTATCACCCCCTTAAGTTGATAGTGTTTATTTCCTCACTATAGGGTAGTATTTCCCGCAACAGACTGGCGACCATACTGGGGAAGTTGTTTTTTCTGCTCTAGGAAACCCTTCTTCTTGTATTTCCAGTACTTCTTAACCCTTTTAATCTTCTGAAAAGCCTTGTAGGTTGTCCCTACCTGCTTCCCTTTGCTTGACTCAGTCTTTTTACACCTCTGTAAGGTTAGTTTTTGACCTTTTAAGACCTGTGTGTTACTCTACTGTACATACAGTAGCACATATGCACTAGTTTGCCTTTGCATAGTAGTGCACATATACCCAAATGCGCTAGTTTTCCTACTGCACAGTAGGGCACATTCCTATAGCTCTCTGTTCGAAGTAGGGTTGAGTTTTCTGCCTGTTTGGGTGGGTTTCTAACTTTGTTTTTGGTCTTCTTGACTGGTCTTTGAGGTCTGTAATCCTTCATTGAGTCTCTTTAGCCTCTTTTGAGTCTTTTAGGTCATCTTTTGGTCACTTGTTTGCTTTTGAAGTGTTTGATTCATTTGTGACTCTTTTTGGAGACTTTGCTTTGTTCCTTAGTGAACACAGTTGCTTATCCATACCCTAGTAGTGTGTTGCTGACCTACAAACCTTTGTGCTTAGCATTTGCTGTTTGTTGCAACACTTGCATGCTCTTTGGGTGTCTCATCCTTTGTTTTAGGGTTTGACCCATTTTTTGGAGTCTTTAGGGTATCTTCCAAAACTTTTGAGTCCCAACATTTCTTGACCTCGCTATCATTTCCAATATCAAGTGAGTTTGAAGCACTTTAGTTTGGTTCACCTTTGAGTCATTGTGTTAGTAAGGTCGTCTTAAGTTCGCTTGCCTACCTAATACTTGGCTTAGTGTTCTTGTTAGATTTTGGTGCTTTGGAGCATTCTTTCAAGTTTGATTTCCAGTTTTAAGCATCTTTCCTCCTTGTTTTCTTCACACTTTGCTTCCAAGTTCAAGAGCTTTTTCCTTTGAAAAAACTCGTAGGACAAGTCTTTGTCGGGTCATTGATTCGATTGTTGTGAACTTTAGAGTCATTTTTCCATACTTTCACATCTTTTGTAGGTCTTACTTGCTTTCGCTTTCAAGTTCTTTTTCGTTCATATATAACAGAAAAAGCAAAATAAGTATTGGTAGCTTAGAATAGTGAGATTTATGATCTTTCCAGAGTAGCATAGTTTACTTTGTTCAGAATTTGAAAAGAAAACAAAAAGAAAGTTTTATTTAGGTTTGCTTACTCTTTAGTTTGGAAAGGATATTAAACGAAAAATAAAAAGTCATTTTGTTGTTGAAAGTTGTTTCAGTTTATGCACTTTACTTTCTGTTGCAACCACATCACACAATGCACTTCCCCATTGAGTAAATGGTAACCTTAAAAAGAATCTTAATAAAATCAATTAGAAACGATTTTCTTTCTAGGGATACACGACACCAACAAGTCTAGGCTAGAGTTTCGAGCTTTAAACACCTTAAACTGCTCGAAGCTTGTTTCATTACTCAAAAATCATAGTGCGACTGTCATATAGGTAAACCCATATATATCAAATATTCCTAGGAATCTCTACTAAAACTAGAGCTAAGCACGAGGCGGTGGAAGATTGGAATCGTTGAGGATACCTCCCTCACGTTCCTTTTGACCATAAACCAAGGTCGACTCGCATACGGGGGTCCATCCGGACTTCGGTCTTTGTTACCCTGCACACGCGTTTTGATCAGGCTGACGACTGTCCCCCCAAGATATTTCGTATGTATGGTAACCTTAGTATCTGACCATAGGATCATACATAGGTGACAATAGAGGGTATATCTGCTGTACCTAGGATAGATGTGAGAGGAAATCCCTTGCAGGTCTTTGGGAGGGCGGTTGGGTGATTCTAGCGCTTGCACCCTTAGTCATTGTATTGTGGACCTCGGGTAACTGTTTTTCATCCTTCATTGATCTGTTCTGGGCCCTCATCATCCCAGACTCTTCTCCGGAAGGAATCTTATTTGACTGGTTTGAATACTTAGGATTTTTTTGAGTGGTGTGCTGTTTGCCCCCTAGTCTTAGTGGCCACTAGGTTTTTTCTTAGTTTTATTTTTATATATAATTGTGGAAGACCAACAACTTCATAGGCCTAGAAGGTCGCAAAACCTTCTTCCACTTAGAGTGGAACCACTACTGCCACCCGGACGACAGAGGGTAGACTCCAGTGTTCCTTTGGAAACTACTAGTGAAATAGAGGTTCCTGAGGGACTACAACCTGCAACACAAGGACCTCAAATAGAGGTTCCTGAGGAACCACAACCGGGGACTCCAGATCAACAAGCTTTTAATATAGTTGAGATTGAGGATCTCACTTCTGGTGAGTTCAGTACTCCGTTTAATCCTCCTCTGACTAATCTTAACAATCCGCTTCTGTTACCTGTTGGTTTCTAGCAACTCGATTATAGTGCATATTTGTTCACACCTGGGCATTTTATGACTAATACAGGAGGCGAACAGGGAGTTCCACATACTCCCACAATAGGTATGAACACAAATACTGTAAATCCTCCTCCTACTGCTACACCGAGTTTGGCACAACCAACTTCTGTTTCGACTCCGTCCTTCAGCTTTAATGTCGGTACCTTAGGCATGCCGAGTTCAACAACTGCGGCATCCGCCTCTACACCCACTTTTGGACCCAGTAGTACAGTGAATATTGTTCCACCTCCTGCAACTCAACAGCCATATCCTATACCTAGCACTTGGATTTCCACGCCAAATGTAGGGCCAAACACCTCTGCAACTATGCCCGTCATGAGTACCATGACCGTGCCATCCACCACGATGACCCCTGGCTTTAATGCCTTCGCAGGTTACAATATCAATCAAGGTAATGTACCTGCAAGAAACACCCCTTTTTCTTTGTTTTCTGGAGGAGGGGGTAACATCCTTAATCAACAATATGGCGGGGCTAACACCCAACCTCAATGGACAAACGTTCATAGTACTAACCCACTTTCATTTGGATGGGCGAATTTTAACAACACTTTCACACAACAACAAGTGGCTGGGGGCAACCCCTACCAGCAAATGGATGGGGGCAACCCCTACCAGCAGATGGTTGGGGGAAACCCCTACCAGCAGTTTACGGGTCAAACTATGGGTGGTTCCCCCTTTATGACCCCAGCTTATCAAATGCCATATTGTAAACCTTGTTTACCATTTCTGGCAACCCTGAATTTGCCAGACCTTTCCAAGTTAACAAATGATCCGGTATGCCATAACATGGCTTGGCCACCAGTTCCTACTAAGTTACCTTCAGACATTCCAAAATTCAAAGGCAAGATAGGGGAAGACCCTGGTGATCATGTCACCACTTTCCATTTATGGTTTTCTTCGAACTCGTTGAATGAAGATTACGTTAGGTTGAGACTTTTCCAAAGAACCTTAACCGGCGCTGTGGCTAAATGGTACATTGAGTTACCTGCGGCTACGTTTTTTAACTTCCAGGATCTCGCGACTGTTTTTCTGAACCACTTCCAGCTTCCTGTTCGGTACGATGTCTGAACAGATCTTTGGTCTACATTTAGACAGAATAAGGCCACTCACTTATCTGATCACATTCAGGAGTGGCGAATACGGAAGAGGCTCATTAAAGCCAATATACCTCCAGAATTTCTTCTTGAGTGGTATCTGAAATCACTCCTTCCTTACATTTCTAAGGAAGTAGCTACTTCTGGAGTGTCTACAGAGGAAGAAACCATTTTACGGACCCAGCAGCTAGACCTTGTTTATGCACAGTCTGGGCTACTCTATGAGATTATACCAGACGCACCGCGATCAAACACTGATCTTGGCAGACCTAAACCTGGACCACATGTTGACGGCATAGTGGGTTCAGTAGATTTTGTAGCTTTCGAAGCATTGACCAAGCAGGTTCATGCCTTATCCATCAAACAATCGACTGCATAAGTAACCTTCATCACAACCTCTCCTTCTACTTTTGAATCTGTGAACCAGGTTCAAAACAATCAAAAGGGCCCTTAGCAGCCCAACAATAAAAAGAAGGACAAGAAAGGAGAGGGGAACCAACAAAAGCCCAAGAATAAAGAGAATGCCGAGGAGGGCAAAAAAGAAAAGAAGAAGGTTAAGTTCCCTTGTAAGCTTTGCAATCAGGATCACCTCACTCACCAATGCCCTCTACTCAAAGAAGCACAGAAGCTGCTTCAAGAAAATAAACCTGCCGTACTCAAAGATCCATTTCCTAAGGGGCAGGGTTCAGCTTTTGGCACCTCCAAAGCTGGGGGCACCACTCAGGCTTCAGTTGATCAAAATTTTATTAATATGGTTAGCACGGATGCACTTTTGCAAACGCGAGCAAGAAATTATACCTCGGATGTGCAGAACAAGGATAAAGAGATTCCTGAATCTTCCATTCCTCTCCACATCCCAGTGGATCCGCTGCCCAAGATTCCAAAAGGTGTCTTGAAATGGGCCTCACACAATCCCAATGCTCAGGCTGCTTCCAACTACAATGTGGTTGAAGATCTAGCCCAGACCCCTTGTGCTATGTCCACCTTAGAAGTTTTGCAAAGTTGTCCGTTACAACGAAACGCACTTCTGGCAGTGATTGGAAGTATGGAATCATCTAACATGACTGTACGCTTTGATATGGCTGATATCAAATATCGGTTGCCATACCACATTTCCCTACAGATTGAAGTGGTCCATGGTCCTATGACCATTAGATGGGCTGTCGTAGTTGAGGGCGCGTCAACGTGCGTGATGTCCATTTCTCGCTGGAAAGCTTTAGGCTCTCCCGAGCTAGCCCCCTCTAACACACTGCTTACTGCCTTCGATGGCAGGACTTTCCATCCACATGGAGTTCTACCATCATTTGAAATTACACTGGACGGTAAGAGAGCTACTGTAGAGATCGAAGTTCTTGATGCTCCGCTTGATTACAATATGTTATTAGGCCGGAGCTGGACGTATGCCATGTGAGCCATTGCATCAACAATTTTTTGAGTTGTTACATTCCCTCACGAAGGTAAGATCATCAGTGTCGATCAACATTCGTTCTCTCGGCAAAACAACCAGATTTCATCGGATACCACTATTCCTTTAGTTGATCAATCTGCCCTAGTAAGAGAGAGTTTAGGAGCAGGGCTTTGCGGGTCATTAATAGGCACTTTCGACCTACCCTCCCCTGTTCTTTTTATGCGTTCTAATGTAGGTACTTCTACTGAAACTTTCACAGTTGGTCTTAGGACTAATTTGTGGATACTTCCTACTATATCAGAACCTTCAGTGCCTTTAACCATTGTAGAGATAGCATACATGGAAGCACAACAGGATGCAATGGAACATATCATGACTCTGCCAGTCTCTACTGAGTTGGATATGGACTATGCTCCTGCATGGTCATTGAATTCTACCCACTCTTTCGACTGTTTAGACACGGTCTTACCGTCTGATGAAGCCATTTTGGAAGCCATGATGGGCCCGGACCATCCATGGGAACATATGCATCACAGGTCTTACCTGCTTCCAAACCTAGATAGGATAGAGAGAGGAGAATTCTCTATGAGACCCGGTGGATTTGTTGATTTGTCATCTTTTCCTTCTACTTCAAGAGCTGTTTACACTGAAGGGAATATGGCCAATATATCGAGGACAATCCCGATTAACATTTCCACCAAACCCGGGGTCGTGGAAAACATTTTTATTGGTGCAGACTATTCTCCAGAAGAGATCACTCTATATACCAAGCTTTTTAAAGAATTTCGTGACATTTTTGCCTGGTCTTATGAGGAGATGCCAGGTATCGATCTAGACATCGTTGAGCACGTCATCACTACATACCCTAATGCAAAACCTGTGAGACAAAAGATCCATCTTGTGAATCCTCGAAAAGTGGCCGCCATTAAGGCGGAAGTTGAAAAATTGCTTAGAGACGGATTTATCTACCCGATTGACATGACGGAATGGGTTTCAAATCCCATTCCGGTTGATAAAAAGCAAGGTACCATTAGAGTTTGTACTGACTTCAGGGATTTGAATAAAGCTTGCCTGAAAGATAACTATCCCACACCATTTATCGAATAGATCATAGATGCATGTGCGGGACACGAGATGTTTTCTTTCATGGATGGATTTTCGAGATATAACCAAATCCAAATCAAACCCGAAGATCAACACAAAACAACTTTCATCTGCCCGTGGGGAACCTTTGCATATTGGAAGATGTCGTTTGGCTTAAAGAATGCTGGAGCTACGTTCCAGTGAGCTATGAATTTCGCTTTTCATGATATCAAACACATAGTTGAACCTTACTTAGATGACCTCCCGGCGCGATCTCGAAAGAGACGGGATCATCCAGTTCATTTGAGACTTTTGTTTGAAAGATGCAGACAATATAAGATTCGTTTGAATCCTAATAAGTGCGTATTCTGTGTTGAATCGAGACGTTTACTGGGTTTTATTGTATCCAGTTGTGGTATAAGGGCCGACCCGTTAAAAGTTGAGGCGATTGTAAATCTGCCTCCTCCTCGCACCTTGCGACAACTCCAGAGTCTGCAAGGCATGTCTAACTTCTTGCGATGCTTTATCATAAACTATGCTAAGATCACAAAAGGTTTTATGAGACTGCTTAAACAAGACACCTACTTCGTGTGGGATGAGGCTGCTCAAGCATCATTTGAGGCCTTGAAAAAGGCACTACTTTTAGCCCCCTTGTTGAGCCCGCCGGACTATGCAAAAGATTTTATTTTATATCTGGCAGTGTCTCTTAATACAATTGGCATAGTACTAGTTCAGGAGGATGACATGCTCCAAGAGCATGTTGTTTACTATCTTTCTCGCGCATTGATAGCTCCTGAGATTAAATATTCGCATGTTGAGAAGTTAGCACTTGCTGCGGTCTATGCGGTACAGAGGCTTCGTCATTACATACTTTTACGAACAACTACTGTGATAGCAGAAGTCAATCCTTTTCAGTATGTTCTCACTCGACGCATCATTAGTGGGAAGTACAATAAATGGATTGTAATCTTACAAGAGTTCGATTTGTTTTTTCAATCGGCCAAGTCGAAGAAATCACTAGTGTTCGCTGAGTTAATCTTAGAGTTTCCAAGTGACTTAAAGCATATCAAGGAAGAATCATCATTCCCGGATGAACATATCTTCCTTATTGACTCCTCTGACCCATGGTACGGGGATATCATAGTATATCTCTAGACTTTGAGGTGTCCTACCACTTTTTCTATAGAAGAACGATGCAAACTGAAAAGTCATGCGAAAAACTATCTCATCATCTCTGATACTTTGTACAGACGTGGGATAGATTCCATCTTACGACGTTGTTTGAATTTGGAAGAAGCAGAATCAATATTGAATGATGCCCACATTGGAGCTTGTGGAGGTCATCTTTTTGGGTTGGCAACAGCCTAGAAAATACTGCGTGTCGGGTATTTTTGGCCCACAATCTTTAAAGATTGTGTGGAAGCTGTGAAACACTACTGTCCGTGTCATTTTTTCACTAGGAAAATCAGGGCACACCCAGCTCCTCTTCATCCTGTGATTACAGCAGGTCCCTTCACAAAATGGGGTGTTGATTATATGACTTGCAATCCAGTTTCGGTTGGAGGACATCATTATATCATCGTTGCCATCGACTACTTCACCAAGTGGGCCGAGGAAATGCCTACAATCAAGGCAGATGGAGAAACTGCCACTTATTTTGTATTCAATCAGATTATTGCAAGGTTCGGCATACCCAAAGAGATTGTGACTGATCACGACAGTCATTTTCAGAATAGCATGATGACTGATCTATACACAATGTTAGGTTTTCGGCAAGAACATTCGTCTTCATATTACCCACAGGTGAATGGACAAGTCGAGGCAGTTAACAAAACTTTAAAGGTAATACTGCAAAGAACTGTCAATGCCAGTCGAAATAACTGGCACATCATGCTATACCCTGCTCTTTGGGCTTACCGAGCGAATGTAAAGACTGCTACCCGGTTCTCTCCCTTTCAGCTTGTGCATGGGATAGAAGCAGTCGTTCCGATTGAATGTGAGATTCCTTCGTTAAAACTGGCTGTTCAATTACTACTGGATACTTCAGCACTGGAAGAACGTTTGTTGCATTTAGAGCATCTAGATGAGCAGTGCCGCGATGCGCTCACAGCAAACAAAGTTCATAAGAAACGAGTCAAAGGACAATATGACAAGTCTGTCAAACCTAGGTTGTTCCTTGAAGGAGATCTTGTTCTACTTTGGGATTAGGACAAGGAACCCCTAGGACCTAGCAAGTTCAAGTCCATGTGGCTCAGGCCTTACATAATTTCTAAAGTACTGAAGAAGGGTGCTTACGAGCTGGTAGACTACAAGGGTAATAAGCTGCCTGCGCCTTGAAATGGGCTCTACCTGAAGAAGTACTACACCTAGGCAGTTGTGTTTTTTCTTGTAACATAGCTGTATATTTTGTAGAGCTAGTTCTTGCTTGTGTTTGTTTAGTTAACCTTATGTGTGTCTTCATTTCGTGTATCAGATGTCGACTAAACATTTCTTAGCATTTGTTGATGGTGCCAGTCGCCACACCCGACAGTTAGCTTCAGTAGCTTGGGTCATTTACTCACCTGCTGGCCAACTGGTCTCTTCGGGGGGGGGGGGGTTGTTTGGGTCCCACTACGAACAATGTAGCTGAGTACAGTGCGGTTATAGAACTTATCCGAGATGCCCTTATTCATGGCATTTTACATTTGGAGGTAAGACTTGACTCGCAACTAGTTTTATTTCAGTTAACGGGTGTTTACCAGATTAGAGATCCTGTTTTGCTATGACAATTTTTGCGAGTTAGATTATTGGAAAGATAGTTTGATTCCATTATATATCAACACATTCTAAGAAATTTAAATGCATTAGCTGATTCATTTGCAAATTATGTTTTAGATTGGCATTTGTATCATACACTTCCATAAACAACATTTCACACATAAAGTTCAAACACATACACATGTAAGTAATCGATACTTTATATATATCCGATACTGTATCAAAAAATATATGAGTTTTGGATCACAAGTCTATCACAAGTCATGTCATAAAGTACAAAACTAGGCTCGGTGGCCTCAAAAATATACATAAAGTATCCATCTCTTATGGAGAGGGAGGGGTCTCATCATCATCTACTACATCCCGATAACATATGACCAGCCTAGCTATCTTCCGCAGCACCCTAAGCCATGATGGGGGCACCCCAACTACATCTTCCTGCATATCAATAGGTATCTGATCCATGCAGCATGCAGGAACATCATGAGTCAACCGACTCACTTTCCGCTCTATAGTCCCTAACATAGTGTCAGCTGCACCAACATCTGCTGGCCTCACGAAGATAGTGGGATGTCCCTCGGGATGAAAAGGCCCAATATCTTCACATGACACTTGTTTAGTACTTCAAAATTCATTCATAAAAATCATATATTTGAAAATTTGAAAAAATTAAATAATTCTCAAAGTAAAAACATACCAATATCTCCCTAGGCTCCACCTGGAGGTAGCACCGGCTCTGGATCATGGCGGAAGTCCAATCCAGCATACAGAAATTGCTTGAATGCCAGCACCTGCCTCTCCCACCACTCCCCATAAATCATCAGTATGATAACAAAAGTGACTTTCCCCACCACCCTGGCAGAGAAATATGTCACCCCAACGGCCCAATCTTGGCTCCCGAGGTTTAGCTGGAGGTAGAGGCATCCCCAAGCTAAGAGCAAGTACCCTCTCGAAGAAGAAGGTACATAGAATGCTGCCATATCCAAAGTTCTTCGCTCTCCCAGATTTGCAACCTGTGAGTTGAAGCTTCATATTTTCCAATAAACTAGTGCACCAATCGTACACATGTCCCTGCAAGCATCTAACACCAATATGCATGGAATGCCTCAAAGCTAGGTGTTGTGTGGCACTCCCCGCCATGCGGTTTAGCATACTCACAATAACCTTAAGAGGGAGGCTCTTAATAGTAGAAATTAGGATTTGACTTCTTCATTTCACGGCTCCCGCCACACAATATGCATTCAAATATTCTTGCACCGACATGACACCCTCATTGCGAGAAGATCCTTTCAAACATACTGCATCTCCCCTTCTAGAGAGTCCAGTAATGAAGTAGATGTCGTCAACAATAAAGTCCAAGGTTTGTCAGATAACAAATGCATTGGTATCTACATCCCAGTATTGAACGAGTCTTTGAAGCAGTCTATTGAGTGCCCTCATGTTCACGGTTCAGTAAAACTTTAACAAACCACATATTCGAAGTGCATGGAGAGTGGCCGTGTCTTGCATTGCCAACCTATCCATCTCCTCATGTTCTCTCTCCCTCCAAATAAGAACCATCTTGCCACAAAAAATGTCAAATTTTAGCACCTCGACACTTTTTTCTTCATGTTCAGGAGTGTGCGCTACTGTACACACTACACAGTCACGCATGGGCGCTACTGTGTAAGAGGCATAGTAGTGCATACCTCTAGTATGCACTACTTTTCCTACTACAGAGTAGCGTACGCGCTTCTAATGATGTGAGGATGGCCTTAAAAAGAATTTTAAGCTCAAAAATTGACAAAAAACCAATGAAAATGCAAGTTAGGATGAATTCAACTTACTTGGTGGAAGCAAAATGGTGATTGGTTGCTTGAGTTGATCACCACGGAGGATTGAAATACAAGGGTTTGCTCCAAATATTCTTTCCCTATAAAACAAAAATGAAATTTGAGTTTTAATTTTGAAATTACATATATGAATTTGTTTTTAAATTTTTACCCACTTGGCTAAAATCTCTATAGTTGCAAATTCTACCATTTTGTTCTATTTAATCAATTAATAGCTGCACATGGTACTATGATAATGTCACCTAATGATTCTCATTTTTTCACTAAAATTTTGTAGGATCAATCCTTTAAGACTAATTTTCTTGATGATAGGCCTTCTCGATTAGCTCATAGTTAAAATTTACATATTATTTAAGAATTTTTGTCGTGATTACTAACATATTTGTTGAAGTCCTAGTTTTGGCAGATTATGAGTCGTGATCCTAGAAGCTGTCATTTAAGTCTTTTTAAGCTCTTGTTTGGACTATTTAAAGCTAAACAAGATAGCCAAACAAACTTGTCCTCTTCAAGCTCGTTAAAGTAATTGAAGGCTCATCCACTCAAGTATAGAATTACCCCTTTTCTGGGCCTTGGTGGATAAATTACGGAAAAGGTATACTCTAGGTATACTTTTGTATGCGCTAGAAGAGTTCTTCTTCCATTGTTTTAAACTTTTTCGGGGGAGGAGACTAACTTTATGAAAAAGGACTTGTCGGAGCCTTTCTGTAGGGTTTTCAGGCTCTCTAAACATGAAAACACCAAGCGAGCATTCACCTTCTCGGGCTCGATGTGAAATCCACGAGATGGTAAATAGAGGACTGTTTAAGTTTTTCAACTCTATAAACAAGAAAACACCGCCGAGCACAGACCAATCCGGGCTTGATATAAAATCCACGGATAGGTGTAAAGAGGATTGTTCAAGTTTTTCAGACTCTATAAACAAGGAAAACACTGGCGAGCATTAACCTACTTGGGCTCGATATTAAAATCCACGAGTAGGTGTATGGAGTTATTGTTTAATTTTTTCAAACTCCTTAAAATTGAAAACACCGGCGAGCAGGAACAGATCTCGGCTCGATATTAAAATCCAAAGATCAGTAATATAGAGTAATCTTCTATCTCTTCTTCGAACTCTGTAAACAATGAAGAATGTCCCGAGTCTTCCTCCCATGGGCTCATTAAAATTTTTACATGGTTGTATCTATTGAGTTTTCATTCTTTCTTGGACTCATTAAAACAACAAGAAAGGTATTCTTTTATCTAAAAAGAATAAGGGATGAGAAATATGTACCATATCTTCAGTGTCAAAGGCAATTCAGTCAGTTCTATCCTTGAACACAACACCTACCTGAGTCTATCATATCGGTTGGGTTTAGTTTTTGACTTTAGGGTGAACCTGATCTCTGAGCTTATTTACTCCCCCGGTTGGTTATTCTTCCAACCATATGGAGGGTCTGCTAATGTCTCCTACATTACAGGCTTATATCATTTTCCCCATTATGTTGAAAACTGCCTAAGTCACTTTGTGTCGTGCTCACTATTCAAGGATATACCCTGTGTCGGCCATTTTGCAGTTTAACTTGACCTCATGTGTTAGCCATCCTAGTGTCAGTCTTGTTACATATATTACTCCATATCAGCTTATACCAGTTGAGTGTCCCTCGTGTTGGATGATGGAGGATGCCTCAAGGCCTCCCTTCCAACAGATTTCTTCCCATCGACATCAACTCATTTTACTCTGGGAATGAATTTTAGAGTTTCGGTTAGTACCTTGGAGATTGCAGTCACCAGTGGCAATTTTCCTCGCTGTTGAATTATGAGAATACATCAATCTCTCTTATTCGACAGGATCCTCAAGTGTTCAACTCCATGTCCACTTATTCACATTCGTCGGATTGTACTAGGTACCTTGGGCCCCATTATCATTATTGGTGGAAGCCCTCGCATTTGTTAATGGTATACATAAACGACTGGTAATCAAACGATACCCCCCATGTTCGACTGTCAGCTCATCTATTCACATGGTTAGGGTTTGTACCTTGGGTTGTTTTGGATGAAGACCTTGGGATGTTGATGACATTACCTCATTATGTTATCACCCAAGTTGCGCAAGACTGAGCCTCACTTATATTCAGCTCTCCATGAGACATAGATCTAGTTTGTTGTTATGGCTATGATCTCTTAGTTTGACATGGATCCACGCTTGTATTTCAAGTGGCCATGCTATATATACATCTCCTCGTTATGTATCGGAGATCATGATTGTATCACACTGCACATCTATATGATGTCAAGAATGTAATTGCTCGCTGACCTTGATCTTTGTTTCAGGTGTTTCTGTGACTTGGTCCTGCAGTTTCTTGCTCCTCCTCTAGCTTTGGCTTATAATGTATTTCGGCCATAGTTTCCCTTTGACCTCATACATTAGGGGGCATCTGTTATAGGTCAAATCTGCACTTCTCCGTCCATGATCACCTTGAGCTGTTGATCACACAAAAGGACAATTTGGATTGAAGAGCATTATGACCTCAAATGAGATTTTGACCTGATTCACCTTCCTACAAGCTGACAAAACCCTAAAAATATCATATTTTGGCATGGGAGCTACTCTCCTTAAGCAAACTAGTGCATGGGCGCTACTCTGTAAGCTATATAGTAGCGCACACCTCTTGGTATGCGCTACTCTACTTCAGTATACTAGCGCACAACATCCAAAAAATGGCAAACGCTAGTATTTAATGTTGTAGTCACGCACTGTGCACTACTCCACTATGAAATAGTCGCGCACATCTTAATATATGATAAAAAAAATATTAATTTGACGAATGGGGATTAGTTGCAGTTGGTTTCCCAACTTCCCCAACTTTCCCTGCAACCACCTCTTGACCTGAACTGCCTACCTTGTCCTATAAATACAAGGAGGATTGAAGAGAGGGGTTAGATAGAGAGTTAGACAAGAGAGCCATAGAGAGAATCTTCTTATGAGAAGCTTGTATTGAAGGTGGTTATGCTGGAGAAACTTCGAAGTCAGAGAGGAGCAGGATCCTGGGATCAGGTTGCATGAGCATGCTACAAAGTCAGGTATACTTTGTATCATTCATCTTTTTTTGACAATAAAAGGTTGAAACATCTTTCTCATCCCAAATCAAATAATTAATGGACTATGTGTTTGTTTGGATCATGTTGGTTAGTGCTTAATGTTTGAATTACTTTTCAATTCCATCATTATTATATTGGCCAAGATATGCTGAGAAAGGTCTTTGTATTGCAGGTTTATCAGGCGGGAGATCGAGTGGAGGATCGGGCACAAGGTTGGACAAAAGCTAGGATCAAAATTCGTTCATAAGGTATGTCCTCAAGGTCTCTGAACTATTTCCCTTTATAAACACTTCTGTGATGCAATTAGTATGTTTACCTGTCACCCCCTTAAGTTGATAATGTCTATTTCCTCACTATAGGGTAGCATTTTTCGCCAATACTACTAGCAAGGTTGGTGGTCTGAGTCCTTTTCATGAGCAGGCTTGTGAAATATTGGAGAAGATGCACGGGATTCAAGAACTCATAATGGTAGAAGTATGCAAGTTAAAGCGAGTGGTGGCCAGAATCAAGGAAATAAATGATGAAACCACTAGGCATAGAGGAAAATATGTACGCATTAGTGAAGATATTAAGAGGAAAATGGAATGGAGAGAAGGAAAGTCGGATTCCCAGAGAATCTCCCTCTTAAATCCATCTCTGGTTTCAAAGCAAATATCCGCCTTTTGGGTTTTTCCAAGGAGTATGGAGTAAAGCTAAATGAAGTGGCCATAGTCACTCTTGAGTAGTGTGGGAATGTGTATTCTAAGATACAAACTACCTAAGAAAAGTTCCTGATGACAATCCCCCAGACTATAGAAGAGTTCCCAGACAAAACCCAACGTTTGTCGGAGCTAAGGGATGGTTAAGTGCTGAAACAAACTATGTAAGGAAAGTGGATGTGTTGACCACCGAAGATATTTATCAGTGGATTGGCCAAGCTGCTGTTCATGCACATATTCTGAAAGAAAGTCTCTAGTTTATGACAGTAGAAATCGTTGATCTCGAAGAAGAACTTACCGAGCATGAAGTTTCTCTGAAAACTATGCTCCCTCTTGATGTGAACAATGTCATAAAAGAAACCAGTCTCTGGGTGAAGCATATAGCAGAAGTAGACAGAGTATTGACAGCAGAAGCACCTCAAGTATCGGAAAGAGAAACAGTGGAATCAACCTCGGCGGGATTACTAGCAGCACCAGTGGCTCAAGTTCCAACAGAGATATTAGCCGTAGCGGAGGTGCCATTTCATAAATGATCCACCTTCTATCTTATCTTTTGATTTATAGTCAACATGCCTTTTTTTCAACCTTTGTATGTTTTAATTACTAAGGTAATATTTGGACCTCTTCCCGTCAATTTTGGCAATATTACTAGCCTTTTATTATTTTTGTAAATTTGGACACTACAAGAGAAATTAAAAGAATTTGGACGGTTAGGGTATAGGTGGTAGCTCTTGGAGCATTTTTTTAAATTTATATATAGCCGATTAGAGGGGCATACAAGGGACTTTTGGCAGGTGAAAGGAATTTCTTCTTGTGGATGAGAACTACTTCAGCTACATGAATAGAAAAACTATTTTGGCCTGTGAAAGCTGGTGCATCATTTTGCTTTGGGTTGTGATGGATGATTGCCGAACTATTTCTGCATTTTTCATATACATTCAGTGAGATCTTTCCTAGATTTTGTGAATTAATTCTATGTTGTGAATGATCTTATTTCCTTTTGCGAAATTTCTGTACCTCATGAGTAATGGAGTGCTTTAATAAAATCAGAGCTTTCTTTTATATCATTTACATTCTGCTGAAAATACATCTTTATAATTTAATGGCTATCTGTTCAATTTTTTAGACGTTTCTTTCAGTTTATGACTCATACTTTAAATTCTGCTCCTTGCAAGGATAGGTTAAAATAGATTAAATAGTTTAGAACAGATTTTGTTTATCACATGCATTTAGTTAGGGCACTTGCATTTCATATATTAATATAAAATACATAAACGGTGGATCGGGCCGCAACTGATAAAATAAAAAAATCTTTAAAACTCACACGATAGATGGATCATTAACCGGACGGATTCCCCACACCAAACAGTGAGCGATCTAATTGGGTTTGCTTACTGGGGAGAATCTCTTGCTGATTGATGCTACGATTTTTGAGGCATCAACAAGATGGTAGAGAGTTTCTGGGTTGTTGCCACAGAGAGGACACCAAAAAGGCCCATCGAATCCTCTTTTAATGAGATTGTTTTCCGGTAAGCACTTTGCGATTGATTAAGGTCCAGATGAAGAAATTGATTTTGGGAAGACCAAAAGGGTCCCATACAAGGTTCCATAAATCTTTTATGTCATCATCTTGGATTTGGAGAATTTTGTATCTGAGAGAGGAGGTGTAGGAACCTGTGGGGCCCCAACCCCGTTCGTCTTTGGCTTGCAGATGTATGGGGGTGCAACCTTTCTAATTGTTGATGAGAGTGATTTTGGGAGACTCAAGATGTGGAGGGATGACTGTAGTTTTCCATTTGCGCCAATTTCCATGAATGTCCCAGGTGCTAAAATATTTCAGAGTTGAGATCCCATGTTGGTTGAGCCAAGCAACAATATTGTGTAATTCATCGGTGCTTTGGAGTGCTTCATTTCCCATGATCTTGTCCGTGAAGATGTCTATTCTCCTGCCATTTCTAGGAATCCACTAGAGCTATTTTGAGAAGAACTCCCAGGTTGCCTTACATAGTGTCTAGATTGTGGAGACTTTGGATATTGGCTTTTGGTCTAAACATCTTAAACTGTTCCGTTGTAGGTATTTCTTGCTGAGAACTTGACTGACTCGATGGCATTTGTTGTGCAATATTTTCCAGAGAATTTTATCGCCAAGTGCCAAGTTTGCTTGGAGTGGATTGCGTATTTGAAGACCTCCTGATGATTTTGGCTTCTTTATGGTCTCCCACTTCACTAAGTGGAATTTGTTTTCATTGTTTTTTCCACCAGACCAAAGAAAGTCTCTCAATAATTTACTTATATGATCTCAAAATCCTTTTGGAGCTAGGAGGATGGAATATTGGTAGATGGGTAAAGCAAAGCGAACAGAGTTTATTAAGATCAGTTTCCTTGCCTTGCCGAGCCAATGCCCCCCCAATCTTTGAATTCTTCTTTTTATTTTGTTTATCATACTGTCCCAATTTCCAGATTTAGAGAGGCCTTGTGTGATTGGGAGGCCAAGGTAAGTGAAATGGTCCTAGCATATGTGGACTTTGATGTCGAGAATTCTGCTACTTTTGGCTACAATGTTATTGTTTAGATTCCAACAGTAGACAACGCTTTTGTGCAAGTTGATCTTGCCTCCAGATGCATTGCAGTACCGATTCAGGTTGCGCTTGAATTTTCGAGCTATAATTGAGGAGGCACCACCCAGTAATAGAGAATCGTCGGCGAAAAGGGTATGATTGAGTGGATGGGAGTCAAAGGTTAGGTGGAGGCTAGGTAGGGAGCACGAGATCATTTCATGACTCAGTTTTCGGCTGAGTGAGTAAAAACGGATAATGTACAGGAAGGAGGACAAGGGGAAGCCTTGTCTGATGCCACACGCAGCTTGGAAAAAATCAGTGGGGCGACCATTGAGTAAGGGAGCGATCCAGGGCTTGCTATGCAAGTTGATATCCAATTGATGAATGTTTCTTCAAAAACAAAGCATCACATAATTTTAAAGAGGAAAGAATGCTTGACCCAGTCAAATGCATTGGCCATATCAAGCTTGATTAACATACCTTTTTCCTTTCGGGATTTGCTGGAATGGATTGCTTCTTGTTCTAGGATGACGTTATTGAGTATTTTCCTTCCTTCCAGGAAGCCACCTTGATTGTTAGAAATAATATTGTTGAGTAAAGGCTTCATTCGAGATGCTAGCATCTTGGAGATGATTTTGTATGAGGAGTTTCATAATGAGATCTGTCTGAACCTGCTGAAGGAGCTTGGATTAGTTTCCTTTGGGATGAGAGATAGGAATGCAGAGTTTGTGCAACCAACAATTTTTTCCTTTCAATGGAAGTTCCTTATCATTCTCATTAAATATTTTTTGATGTACTCCCAGCAAGCTTTGTAGAAATGCATCAAGTAGCCATCAGGGCCCGGTGCTTTGTTAGATTCGAAGGAGTGGATTGCATTGAGTACTTCCTATTCGGTGAAAGGTTTGTGAAGATTGAATTTATCCTCCAATGTGATGCTTTTAGGAATGTGTTCCAGGAGTTTTTGTTCATCATCCCTATCAACATTGTCTTCTTTTGCGTATAGCTTGGAGAAGTGAGTATAGGCTGCATTTTTTATATTTGTGTTCCCATTGACGGTGGTGCCATCTTACTCCTAAGAACATCAATCATTTTTATTTTCCATGCAAGATCATTAGGACCAATAATTTCAGGAACATAAGCTAATTCTGAAGTCATAATGATAGAAATATTGACAAGAAATCCAAATGCTAGAAATGACAAGAGAAAAAAGTGAATAACATAAAACAGATACACTTTACCATGCGGATCTGAAGAAACACAGTAAAAAAAAACTTTTACTTACGGCCCCTTAAAAAAAAGTGCCAAGAAAAGCCACTCGTGGGTCTGCCACAGTAAACTCACGAATAAAACTGATACTTGCAAGTTCTGCATGGTAATAGTCGTGATTACTCATGGTTTTACTGTAGAGCCAGCCACAGGTGCACGGGTCTGTAAAATCCAATGTCGATGTTCTGATCTGATTTTCGCGCGTTTCTGTACAGTAAATTTGCGGTTATGCCAAAGCACTCGCGGGTCTCTGCATAGAAGGGTAGCGAGTATACTGAAGTAAGTGCGTGTTCACATTAGAGCAGGCGCGAGTATATCATAGCACACGTGGGTATGTACACTATAAGTCATGGGTCTGCAATATACTCGCGGGCTCATAGTAGGGCAAGTCATGGTTACACACACTACCTACGAAGCAAAATTCGCGAATGTCCAGGTTTAGGCCGAAAACAGTGCCGATTAAGCCGCTGACGGAAACATAAACAAATTCTACCAAACTTGGATGAAAAATTTCGATCTGAAAACCAAAAGATAGATCTCCTTGATGTTAGGATATTCCTATACTCCATCCTAGTCCTACTAGCCTTTCAGTCATTTTCATTTTCAGTCTTTTAGGGTTTGCATTCATTTTGCATGCATCCCAGTCATCAGTCCCAACACCTAGCCCTTAGTTAGCTAGCCCCAGGAGCTTCCTCCTGATTAGTTTTGGCCCTTCTAGTGCCTAGTGCACCCTTCCTTCACCTACTGCATGAGAGAGGCACACTTCTTCACCTACCAATCCATTTATGTTTGGTTAACTGAGTTCTCTCCCTGATTTTAGGCTTGACTCATTCTTAACTGAACTTATCACTCCATTGGACCTCCAGTGTGACTAGATAGCCTATTATAACTCTAGTTAGCTCCATGAGCACCCTCCACTGAGCCTCCCTCACTACAGTAGTGCTTCCATGTGCCAGTTACACCTACCACACTCAGTTAGACTCAATTTTACTCTTGGTTGACTATTACTTGTGCATTGATGACTTCAATGATGATGAGTTGGACTCCTAGTTATGCCTTGATGACACTCCACTGATTATGGATCTATCCATGCAGGCTAATTCGAATCACTCCTAATGTATTCGAATCCTGAGCATTGTATATTTACTGTTTTACTATTCAGATTAATGTAACATGTGTAATTATTCTGCCTCTATTTAAGCTCCTTTGGATCTATGTTCTTCTACTCTATTCTTCTTCTGTTATTCCTAAATTATTTCATTGTGAGGTTTACATCATCTCTTTGGATCTACTGTGAGCATTTTCACATGGTATCAGAGCCATTTGAGAGTATATTCTACCTCCATTCTTGAGAGTTTTTTGCAGGTATTTCGAAGTTCCAACAGTTGTAGCAGCAGTTTCACTTTTGCACTCGTTCCAGCAATCAAGATGAGCAATTCAAATGCTCCTTCCTCTCCTATGATCCTCACTCCCTTTGATTACTTTGAATGGAAGGGTGATATGAAATTACACTTGTGTACTAGACAACTAAATAGAATGGTATTTGAAAGAGATGCCATACCACATACAGCTGTAGAGAGAATCAAGCATCTAAATAAAATGGATGAAGCTTTTGGATTCATATGCCTTCATATGTCTAACGATCTACTGTTTCATGTTGAAGGAGTGAAGTCTCCAAATGAGTTATGGACAAAATTAGAGAGTCTCTTTGGAAAACAAGATGGGCTAAGAGGCCACATTCTCGAAAATAAATTGGTTTCCCTAAAACCTAGCAATTTCGAAAGCATTCAAGAATTCTTCTCAAAATTTCAGAAATTGGTTTTACAATGCAAGCATTGTAGCATCACTAAAAGTGATGAGCAATTGGTTCTCTCCATTATGAGCAAAATTGGATCTCAATTTTCTGTCTTTGTATCTACCTTCCATTCTAGGAAAATGTCAATCCCTGGATGGAAGTTTCCCACCTTAATAGCCTTTACTGAAGCTCTCATTCAAGAAGAGGACAAATTGATTCAAATGCGTGCCATCGAGGCCTCCAAAGATCTAGCTCTTCTAGCTGGAGAAGCAAGTGGGACGAATGTGAGAGGGAGGCCAAAAGACAAGGATAAGAAGTTATCTAAATCCAAGAAGGACAAACACAAGAGACCTGCATGTTCCTACTGCAAGAGAGGAAACCATCTTGAGAAAGCTTGCATGCATAAGAAAATAGACCTACTTACCAAGCTTCTTGAACAGAACAAAATTGCTATTCCACAAGATGCAAAGATGTATGATTATGGAAGTGGATTTGATGGTCATGGGGATTTCCATGGATTGATGGCTGGTTTTTCAAAATCTAAAGCCCTCCTCATAGATTCTGGAGCCTCCAATCATATGGTTGCCTCTGAAGAATCATTTTATTCTTTAGATCTCATTGATGGGCCTACTATTCACATGGGAGACAACTCTCAGATTTCTGCCAAAGGATTGGGTACAGTACATATGGAGCATGGAAAGTTCAAGAATGTTCTATTCATTCCCTCCTTGACAGCAAATTTGTTTTCTGTATATCAGATGACTCACACCGGATCACCTAAGAAGGTGAGTTTTGATTCCGACACAGTTGAGATTACAGAGATCTCCACTGGGAAGACTATAGCAAAATGGTTTACAAATCATGTCTCCAAGGCATATGAATTCTCTCATTTTCTTCCCTTCTTTCTTACTACTTCCTCAGAATCTAATGAAGATTCGAGTGACTCCTCTTCTAATGAATATATAGAACAAGATCTTGATGTTGAGATCAAAGTTCAAGAAGTTTCAGATCCAGAACCAACACATGTTCTCAATCCAGATTCAAGGCCTACATGGGCTCACACAGTCCTTGCAACTATTGAGAACACAGTTGAGGATTCATTTGTCCACAGAACTAACAGAATTCAGCATCATGCCAACCTTGCATTATGTCATCTACCTCTCCATGAGAGATGTAGCATGATGATGTGGTTCTCTCTTCCATCACTAGGGAAGACTCCTCATGTTCCATTTGCTCCAGTTGTAGAAAGAATTCCTGAGAGACTTGCTTCGTCCAATACATCCTCTACATAGTGGAAGGCACATCAGAAGACTAGATCCAGATCTAGCACCTATTTTGGCATCCTACAGGGGATCAACTTGTCAAGTTTTTTGAAAAAAATTTCACTGATGAAAGCTTCCTTCTTTTCTGCTTAGTATGATGGTTCTATGAGTTATTTACTGTTCTTTTGAGGGGGGGTATTTTTACCATGAGGTTTTCCCCATTTCCTTGGTTTATGGACAGTTCTTTATTTTTTATTTTTTTGTATGGGTGACCTTTGGTCCTAGTTACCAGGGACCAGGATGGATTAAGGGGGGGTGTTAGGATATCCCTATACTCCATCCTAGTCCTACTAGCCTTTTAGTCATTTTCATTTCAGTCTTTTAGGGTTTGCATGCACATTTAGGGTTTTCATGCATTCTAGGGTTTGCATGCATTTTGCATGCATCCCAGTCACAGTCCTGACACCTAGCCCTCAGTTAGCTAGCTCTGGGAGCTTCCTGCTGATTAGTTTTGGCCCTCCTAGTTCCTAGTGCGTCCTTCCTTCACCTACTACATGAGAGAGGCACACTTCTTCACCTACCAGTCCAGTTATGTTCAATTAACTGAGTTCTCTCCCTGATTTTAGGCTTGACTCACTCTTAATTGAACTTATCACTCCATTGGACCTCCAGTGTGACTAGATAGCCTATTATGACTCCAGTTAGCTCCATGAGCACTCTCCACTGAGCCTCCTTCGCTACATTAGTGTTTCCATGTGCCATTTACACCTACCACACTCAGTTAGACTCAGTTTGACTCTTGGTTGACTATTACTTATGCATTGATTACTTCACTGATGATGAGTTGGAATCCTAGTTATGCCTTGATGACACTCCACTGATTATGGATCCATCCATGCAAGCTAATTCGAATCACACCTAGTGTATTTGAATCTTGAGCATTGTATATTTACTGTTTTACTATTCAGATTAATGTAACATGTGTAATTATTCTTCCTCTATCTGAGCTCCTTTGGATCTATGTTCTTCTGCTCTATTCTTCTTCTGTTATTCCTAAATTATTTCATTGTGAGGTTTACATCATCTCTTTGGATCTACTGTGAGCATTTTCACACTTGAGGAGAATCCAAAAATCATATAGATCTACAGAAAAAACATCAAGAAACCCTTGAAAAATTTCTGCAAAAAACTACACAACAAAGTTAGGGTTATAAAAAAACTACAGAAACATGCCCAGGTCCGAAGAGAAGCCTAATGGCTACCAGATAGAAAGAAAATATACAAGAATAAATAATGACCAGGTGATAATAGTTATTGATTGAAAGCTATAGAAGGTTCTAGATCATAGCAACCGACTATGATACCATGTCAAAACTATAGATCTAGCTAACCTAGCTTACCTATCTTAGCAATCAATAACATATCAACATAAATAAGAACAGAAAGAGAACAAGGAAAAGAATACACCAGATATACGTGGTTCACCCAATTGGGCTACATCCACAGGAAGGTTGTCTTCTATTATCTCCATAAATCTCCTTCAATCTTACAAGAGAGCAACTACGAATAACCCCAATACAATATAGCATATGTCACATCCCCTCCCATTGATCCAATGCAAGGAAGGGAATATGACTATGGATCTTGGGCTTTTACATAAACTCATCCCCATTCATTTTAGTCATACAATTAAAAACATATGTGTGTGCAGATATATCAAACACAGCGGAAGTAAAATTCTTCTACACACATATATCATGCAATTTCCAGCATATTGATAAAATTCATAAAATAATTAAAACCTTGCAGAAGTCAAGCACATAAATAAAATACTCATCTTGATGCAATGTTGTCCCAAACAACTAGCTATGCCGTTGCAATGTTCCACCCAACCATAGGCCAACTGTGCTCCTTAATTTTCTCAGCATAGTTGCCACCCCCAAGATGGGCATGATTTCTATAAAGAAAAGGGGACTCTCAAGCTTAGCACAACCCAAGCAAACATCACATCTAAGCCAAGCCAGTCCATAGGTGGGTTTATTAGGCTAAATATGAACCCTCTTCATTTTTGGAAGCTTGCACTCAAGCTCAAGCCAAAACAATGGATACCCATAACCCAACATACTCTACACACACAAAGGTATGATCATGATCACAAGTAGAATATACTGAATACCACTGAAGTCTAGGGTCTTCTACACAAACCATCTAATGTGCATGTCACATCAAGTGAATAAGGGTACTAATGTTGAACCTGATGTGACATCATCTGATTACCGGTCATTGATGTATACCGTTAACAGACACGAGATAACCCACCAATGATGAAAATGGGTACCAAGGAACTGAGTACATTCACCAAGTGTGAATAAAGGTGTTTAGGTCGAACACTTGACGAATCCATCGATCATGGGACATAATGAATTCCCAACTATCGATGGTGTTATAGGTCAAATCTGCACTTCTCGGTTCGTGATCACCTTGAGCTGTCAATCACACAAAAGGACAACTTGGATTGAAGAGCATGATGACCTCAGATGAAATTTTGACCTAACTCACCTCTCTGCAAGCTGACAAAACCCTAAAAAAATCATATTTTGGCATGGGCGCTACTCTGCTTAAGTAAACTAGTGCATATGCTCTACTCCATTGTGCAATAGTAGCACACACCTCCTGATGGACGCTACTCCTCTTCAGTAGACTAGCGCACAACATTTAAAAAGTGACAAGTGCTAGTTGTTAAACACTGTAGTCACGCCCTAGGCACTACTCCACTGTGAAATAGTAGCGCACATATTAAAATATGATATAAAAAAGATTAATTTGACGAATGGAGATTAGTTACAGTTGGTTTCCCAACTTCTCGAACTTCTCTTTCAACCACCTCTCGACCTGAACTACCTTCCTTGTCCTATAAATACAAGGAGGATTGAAGAGAGGGGTTAGACATGATGACATGAGAGCCATAGAGAGACTCTTTTATATGAGAATCTTGTATTGAAGGAGGTTATGCTGGAAGATTTCAAGCCAGAGAAGAGCAGGAGCCCAGGATCAGGTTGCATGAGCATGCTGCAAAGTCAGGTATACTTTGTATCATTCATATGTTTTTGACAATAAAAGGTTGAAACATCTTTCTCGTCCCAAATCAAGTGCTTATTGGATTATGTATTTGTTTGGATCAATGTTGGTTAATGCTTGATGTTTGAATTACTGTTCAAATCCATCATTATTATATTGGCCAAGATACGCTGAGAAAGGTCTTTGTGTTGCAGGTTTATCAAACGAAAGATTGAGTTGAGGATCGAAAGCAAGGTTGGACAAAAGCTAGGATCAAACTTCATTCACAAGGTATGTCCTCAATACTGATTCTGTGGGCATCATTCAATACTGATTCTGCTTCTTCCAAAGTTAAACAATGTCGTAAGATGGAATCTATCCCACGTCTGTACAAAGTATCAGAGATGATGAGATAGTTTTTCGCATGACTTTTCAGTTTGCATCGTTCTTCTCTATAAAAAGTGGTAGGACACCTCAAAGTTTGGAGATATACTAAGATATCCCCGTACCATGGGTCAGAGGAAGCAATGAGGAAGATATGTTCATCCGGGAATGATGATTCTTCCTTGATATGCTCTAAGTCACTCGGAAACTCTGAGATTAACTCAGCGAACACTAGTGATTTCTTTGACTTGGCCGATTGAAAAACCAAATCGAACTCTTGTAAGATTACAATCCATTTGTTGTACTTCCCACCGATGATTCATCGAGTGAGAACATACTGAAAGGGATTGAATTCTGCTATCACAGTAGTTTCTCGTAATAGGATGCAATGACGAAGCCTCTGTACCACATAGACTGCAGCAAGTGCTAACTTCTAAACATGCGAATATTTAACCTCAGGAGCTATCAATGCACGAGAAAGATAATAAACAACATGCTCTTGGAGTGTGTCATCCTCCTAAAATAGTACTATGCCAATTGTATTAAGATACGGTGCAAGATATAAAAGAAAATCTTTTGCATAGTCCGGCGAACTCAACAAGGGGGACGAAAGTAGTGCCTTCTTCAAGGCCTCAAATGATGCTTGAGCAGCCTCATCCCACACGAAGTAGGTATCTTGTTTAAGTAGTCTCATAAATCCTTTTGTGATCTTAGCATAGTTTATGATAAAGCGTCGCAAGAAGTTAGACATGCCTTGCAGACTTTGGAGTTGTCGCAAGGTGCGAGGAGGAGGCAGATTTACAATCGCCTCAACTTTCAACGGGTCAACACTTATACCACGTCTGGATACAATAAAACCAAGTAAATGTCCCAATTCGACGCAAAATACACACTTATTAAGATTCAGATGAATCTTATATTGTTTGCATCTTTCAAACACAAGTCTCAAATGAGCTGGATGATCCCGTCTCTTTTGAGATCACATTGGGAGGTCATCTAGGTAAGGTTCAACTATGTGTTTGATATCATGGAAAGTGAAATTCATAGCTCGCTGGAATGTAGCTCCAGCATTATTTAAGCCAAACGAAATCTTTCGATATGCAAAGGTTCCCCACGGGAAAATGAAAGCTGTTTTGTGTTGATCTTCGGGTTTGATTTGGATTTGATTATATCCCAAAAATCCATCCATGAAAGAAAACATCTCGTGTCCCGCACATGCATCTATGATCTGGTCTATAAATGGTGTGGGATAGTTATCTTTTGGGCAAGCTTTATTCAAGTCCTGGAAGTCGGTGCAAACTCTGATGGTACCTTGCTTTTTATCAACCGGAACAAGGTTTGAAACCCATTCCGTCATGTCAATCGGGTAGATAAATCCGGCTCTAAGAAATTTTTCAACCTTCGCCTTAATGGTGGCCGCTTTTCAAGGATTCATAGGACGGAGCATTTGTCTCACAGGTTTTGCATTAGGGTATGTAGTGATGACATGCTCAATGATGGTTGGATCGATACCTAGCATCTCCTCATATGACTAGGCAAATATGTCGCGGAATTCTTTAAAAAGTTTGGTATACAGAGCTATCTCTTCTGGAGAGCAGTCTGCACTGATAAAAATGTTTTCCACGACCCCGGGTTTGGTGGAAATGTTAATCGATATTGTCCTCGATATATTAGCCATATTCCCTTCAGCGTAAACATCTCTTGAAGTAGAAGGAAAAGAAGACAAATCAACAAATCCGCTGGGTCTCATAGAGAATTCTCCTCTCTCTATCCTGTCTAGGTTTGGAAGCAGGTAAGACCTATGATGCATATGTTCCCATGGCTAGTCCAGGCCCATCATGATTTCCAAAATGGATTCATCAGATGGTAAGACCATATCTAAACAGTTGAAAGAGTGGATATAATTCAGTGACCATGCAGGAGCATAGTCCATATCCGACTCAGCAGAGACTGGCGGAGTCACGATATGTTCCATTGCAGCATGTTGTGATTCCATGTATGATATTTCTACAATGGTTATAGTCACTAAAGGTTTTGATACAGTAGGAAGGATCCACGGATCAGTTCTAAGACCAATCATGAAAGTTTAAGTAGAAGTACCTACATCAGAACGCATGAAAAGAACAGGGGAAGGTAGGTCGAAAGTGGCTATTAACGACCTGTAAAGCCCTTCTCCTAAACTCTCGCTTACTGGGGAAGATTGATCAACTAAAGGAATTGTGGCTTCCGATGAAGTCTGGTTGTTTTTTCGAGAGAACGAAATTTGATCGACCGTGACGATCTTGCCTTCATGAGGGAACATAACAACTTGGAAAACTGCCGATGCAATGGCTCGCATGGCATACGTCCAGCTCCGGCCTAATAACATATTGTAATCAAGTGGAGCATCCAGAACTTCGATCTCTACAGCAACTGTCTTACTGGAAAGTGTAATTTCAAATGATGGTAGAACTCCATGTGGACGGAAAGTCCTGCCATCGAAAGGAGTAAGCAGCGTGTTAGAGGGGGCTAGATCAGGAGAGCCTAAAGCTTTCTAGCAAGAAATGCACATCACTCACGTCGATGCGCCCTCATCTACAACAACCCATTTAATGGTCATAGGACCATGGACCACTTCAATTTGTAGGGCAATGTGGTATGGAAACCGATATTTGATATCAGACATATCAAAACGCGCAGTCATGTTAGATGATTCCATACTTCCAATTGCTGCCAGAAGTGCATTTCGTTGTAACGGGCAACTTTGCAAAACTTCTAAGGTGGACATAGCACAAGGGGTCTGGGATAGATCTTCAACCACATTATAGTTGGAAGCAGCCCGAGCGTTGGGATTGTGCGAGGCTCGTTTCAAGACACCTTTCGGGATCTTGGGCAGCGGATCCATTGGGATGTGGAGAGGAATGGAAGATTCAGGAATCTCTTTATCCTTGTTCTGCACATCCAGGGTATAATTTCTTACTCGCGTTTGCAAAAGTGAATCCGTGCTAACCATATTAATGAAAGTTTGATCAACTGAAGCCTGAGTGGTGCCCCCAGCTTTGGAGGTGCCAGAAGCTAAACCCTGCCCCTTAGGAAATGGATCTTTAAGTACGGCAGGTTTCTTTTCGTGAAGCAGCTTCTGGGCTTCTTCGAGTAGAGGGCATTGGTGAGTAAGGTGTTCTTGCTTGCAAAGCTTACAAGGGAACTTAACTTTCTTCTTTTCTTTGTTACCCTCCTCGGCATTCTCTTTGTTCTTGGGATTTTGCTGGTCCCCTTCTCCTTTCTTGCCCTTTTTTTTGTTGTTGGGCTACCAAGGCCCCTTTTGATTATTCTGAACCTAGTTCACAGATTCATAAGTAGAAGGAGAGGTTGTGATGGAGGTTACTTCTGTAGTCGATTATTTGATAGATAAGGCATGAACCTGCTTGCTCAATGCTTTGAAAGCTGCAGAATCTACTGAACCCACTATGCCGTTAGCATGTGGTCCAGGTTTAGGTCTGCCAATATCAGTGTTTGATTGCGGTGCGTCTGGTATAATCTCATAAAGTACCCCAGACTATCCATAGACAAGGTCTAGCTGCTGGGTCCATAAAATGGCTTCTTCCTCTATAGACACTCCAGAAGTAGCTACTTCCTTAGAAATGTAAGGAATGAGTGATTTCATATACCACTAGAGAAGGAATTCTGGAGGTATATTGGCTTTAATGAGCCTCTTCCGTCTTCGCCACTCCTGAATGTGATCAGATAAGTGAGTGGATTTATTCTGTCTAAATGTAGACAAAAGATCTGTCCCGGCATCGTATCGAACAAGAAGCTGTAAGTGGTTCAGAAAAACAGTCGCGAGATCCCGAAAGTTAAAGAACGTAGCTGCAGGTAACTCAATGTACCATTTAGCCATAGCACCGGTTAAGGTTCTTTGGAAAAGTCTCAACCTAATGGAATCTTCGTTCAACGAGTAAAACCTAGTGGCCAATAAGACTAGGGGGCAAATAGCACACCACTAAAAAAAATCCTAAGTATTCAAACCAGTCAAACAAGATGCCTTCCGGAGAAGAGTCTGGGATGATGAGGGCCCAGAACAGATCAACGAAGGATGAAGAAAAATTACCCGAGGTCCACAATACAATGACTAAGGGTGCAAGTGCTGGAATCACCCAACCGCCCTCCCAAAGACCTGCAAGGGATTTCCTCCCACATCTGTCCTAGGTACAATAGATATACCCTCCACTGTCACCTGTGTATGATCCTATGGTCAGATACTAAGGCTACCATACATACGAAATATCCTGGGGGGATAGTCGTCAGCCTGATCAAAATGCATGGGCAGGGTAACAAAGCCCAAAATCCAGATGGATTTCTATACGCAAATCGACCCTGGTTTATGGTCAAAAGGAACATGAGGGAGGTATCCTCAATGATTCCGATCTTCCATGGCCTCGTGCTTGGCTCTGGTTTCAGTATAGTTTCCCAGGAATATTTGATATATATGGGTTTACCTATATGACAGTCACACTATGATTTTTGAGTAATGAAACAAGCTTCGAGTAGTTAAAGGTGTTTTAAGCTCGAAACTCTAGCCTAGACTAGTTGGTGTCGTGTATCTCTAGAAAGAAAATTGTTTATAATTGATTTTATTAAGATTCTTTTTAAGGTTACTTTTTACTCAATGGGGTAGTGCATTGTGTGATGTGGTTGAAATAGAAAGTAAAGTGCATGAAATGAAACAACTTTCAACAACGAAAGGACTTTTTATTTTTCGTTTAATATTCTTTCCAAAGTAAAGAGTAAGAAAACCTAAACAAAGCTTTCTTTTCTAACTCCTAACAAAATAAACTATGCTATTTTGCAAATATTATAAGCCTTACTATTATTAACAACCAAACTTATTTTTCTTTTCTGTTATATATGAACAAAAAGAACTTGAAAGTAGAAGCAAATAAGACCTATAAGAAATGTGTAAGTAATGGAAAGATGACTCTAAAGTTCACAACTGTCAAAACAATGGTTCGACAAAGACTTGTCCTACAAGTTTTCTCAAAAGAAAAAGATCTCAAACTTGGAAACAAAGCGGGAAGAAAACCAAGAGGAAAGATGCTTAGAACTGGAAATCAATCTTTAAAAGAATGCTCCAAAGCACCAAACCCTAACAAGACCACTAAGCCAAGCAATAGGTAGGAAAGCGAACTAAGGATAACCTTACTAACACAAAGACTAAAAGATGAAGCAATCTAAAGCACTTCAAATTCACTTGATACTGGAAAAGACAGCGAAGTCAAGAAATGTTGGGACTCAAAAAGTTTTGGAAGACACCCCAAAGGCTCCAAAAGATGGATCAAACCCTAAAACAAAGGATGAGATACTCAAAGAGGAAGCAGGTGTTGCAACAAACAACAAATGCTAAGTGCAAAGGTTTGTAGGTTAGCAACACACTATTAGGGTATAGATGAGCAACTGTGTTCACTAAGGAACAAGGCCTAGTCTCCAAAAAGAGTTACAAATGAGCCAAACACTTCAAAAGTAAACAAGTGACCAAAAAATGACCTAAAGGACTCAAAAGAGGCTAATGAGACTCAAAGAAGGGTTACAGACCTCAAAGACCAGTCAAGAAGACCAAAAACAAAGTTAGAAACCCACCCAAACAGGCAGAAAACTCAAGCTTACCTCAAACAGAGAGCTACAGGAATGTGCCCTACTGTGTAGTAGGAAAACTAGCACACTTGGGGATATGGGCGCTACTGTACAGAGGAAAACTAGCACATGGGCGCTATTGTATATACAGTAGGGTAGCGCACAGGTCTTAAAGGGTCAAAAATTAACTTTGCAGAGGTGTAAAAAGATTGATTCAAGCAAAGGGAAGCAGGTAGGGACAACCTACAGAGCTTCTCAGAAGATTAAAGGGGTTAAGAAGTACTAGAATGACAATCAAGAAGGGTTTCCTAGAGCAGAAAAAACAACCTCCCTAGCGGAGTCACCAGTGTGTTGGCGGGAAATACTACTCTATAGTGAGGAAATGGACACTATCAACTTAAGGGGGTGACAGGTAAACATACTAATTGCATTACATAAGCGTTTATAAATGGAAATAGATTAGTGACCTTGATGACATACCTTGTGAACGAAGTTTGATCCTAGCTTTTGTCCAACCTTGCGTTCGATCCTCAACTCAATCTCCCATTTGATAAACCTGCAACACAAAGACCTTTCTCAGCGTATCTTGGCCAATATAATAATGATGGATTTGAAAAGTAATTCAAACATCAAGCATTAACCAACAATGATCCAAATAAATACATAATCCAATAAGAACTTGATTTGGGATGAGAAAGATGTTTCAACCTTTTATTGTCAAAAAAATATGAATGATACAAAGTATACCTGACTTTGCAGCATGCTCATGCAACTTGATCCTGGGCTCCTGCTCTTCTCTGGCTTGAAATCTTCCAGCATAACCTCCTTCAATACAAGCTTCTCATATAAAAGAGTCTCTCTATGGCTCTCATGTCATCATGTCTAACCCCTCTCTTCAATCCTCCTTGTATTTATAGGACAAGGCAGGTAGTTCAGGTCGAGAGGTGGTTGAAAGAGAAGTTGGGGAAGTTGGGAAACCAACTGCAACTAATCTCTATTCGTCAAATTAATCTTTTTTTGATCATATTTTAAGATGTGCGCTACTATTTCACAGTGGAGTAGCACCCAGGGTGTGAATATAGTGTTTAACAACTAGCGCTTGCCACTTTTTAAATGTTGTGCACTAGTCTACTGAAGAGGAGTAGCCCCAATCATGAGGTGTGCGCTACTATTGCACAATGGAGTAGGGCATATGCGCTAGTTTACTTAAGCAGAGTAGAGCCCATGCCAAAATATGATGTTTTTTAGGGTTTTGTCAGCTTGCAGAGAGGTGAGTCAGGTCAAAGTCTCATCTGAGGTCATCATGCTCTTCAATCCAAGTTGTCCTTTTATGTGATCGACAGCTCAAGGTGATCACGGACGGAGAAGTGCAAATTTGACCTATAATAGATGGCGAGAGGACCTACCACTAATGACTGCAAGTCTCAAGATACTCAAAGGACTCTAAATCTTGATTCCAAAATAAATGAGTTGGAGTCGATGGAATGAGATTCGCTCGAAGGAGGGCATTAATGGATCCCCCATCAACAAGCATGAGGTAGTAGCTAAGTAGAAATATTTGGAAGAACTCGGACGAATAGGCTGAATGAAGCAAAATTGGGTGCATCTCTTATGTGTGTACAAGATGCAAGTAGTACACAAAAGAGACCTCTTGAATATCAGCCAATGATGAAGACTATTGACAGGAGCGAGGAAACCACCAATAGGGTCTAATGGAAACCAAGGCACAACATGAATCCCAATGTGTGAATATATGTCTTGTCGTTGAACACAAGGGGAACCACTTAGTCAAGGACCAATGGTGAGTTGTCAGTTGCTAAGTTCAAGGTCACCTACTAATGATGAAAGTAGGACTAGGGTGCAAGGTGGAACATCATATGTGATCGAAATGGACTCATAAGGGATGGCCGACATGCAATAGTTAAGAGATATGAGGAGTGTCCGACTTTGGCTTGAAGACTTCCTTTGAACAAGAGAATGAGTAGATGGATAGACTCAGGAAGCATAGACTCAACACTAGATATTGACAATACTTTGTGACGCATGAGGCATCAACAAAGGCTCTGTAATGACTGGAAGCTTAACCAGCCAGTGGAGTAAGATTTGAGAAATGAGTACAGCTTCCTAACGTCATACTGATATCCCGACCCACGATACATGGAGTGGAGATGAATGCTCTGTTCAAAGGAGACACGACAGATGCCAATAGAAGGTAGTAAAATTTTACCGTCTGGCTTTTTAAGTTATATGGTTTTTTTTTTCATATTCTAAAACTTGAAAAAGAATAAAATTGCTTATGATACAATAGTGAGGGAACGAGTGTCATGGGAAAGAAAACTAGTTCCAGGCAATGGAACATACCTATGCTCAATGCAAGGAAGCATGTGCAAGATGTGGACACTCGGGGGGTTGTTCCCTCCAGGTGAGAGTCATCAAGCTGCGATAGATAAATTATAGCTATGCTTGGCTCGAAAGGAAAAGTGCTCAGGAAAATAGCTAATAACTGATAAAGTGGGAGCCGACACAAGGCTCAAAGGCAAGCAGGATAATGCAATGCATTCATAACTCAACATGAACGGGGAGTCCTTATGGGAGATGGCCAGAATAAAGATACAGTAGAGTATGAGTCTTCATCGTAATGTTATGCAGGACTACAAAGGACTCCCAATCCTAAGGAGAAACAACTACATGGGTGCCATAAGACATAAAAGGATCTAACTAGGGCACCCATGGTCAGACATGCCTTACCACCAAATAACGACACTTCTAACGTAGCATTGTCACATCCCCTCCCATCGATCCAATGCAAGGGAGGAAACATGGATAATATTCTGGGGCTTATTTGTGAAACTCAGCCCCGTTCGTTGCTAACAAATTCATAATAAATAAAAAATTATGTGTGTAGATTCATACTTCAAATAAATACATTGGAATGATACACTATCTACACATAATTGCATCATGCATTCAACATATAATCATAATAGTCATCAAATTAAACATTTCATAACACAAAATGAATATAATTTAAAATGCAGAGAATACTTATCTTCAAAATGAACTATCCAAGAAACTGGTTATGTGAGAGCAATATTCCACCCAACCATAGGTCTTTGTCCAGCCTGTATTATTTCAGCTGAGAGACCACCCCCGAGCTGGGTTGTGTATCCACTAAGGAGGAACTAAACAGGCTCACTCACAACCATGGTTTCACATAAAGAGTCATGCTAATCCAACACATAGTTGGCTTGATCAAGCATGCAAGAGACAAAGGAGTAAGATGCTAAGCCAACGAGCTCAACCACAAAACTACAAGCATCTCAACTAAACTCAAACAGTCATGGCAACCACAATACCTACCACACCCAACACAAGGAAGGTCCCCTTCTCTGCTACACAGTCCCTTCCCTCCAGTGCTCTTCAGGGTGGGAATAGAAAGGTCCAAGCTACTAAATCCTTGAGATTATATCCTTCATTGGGTTTATCAAGCAATCCCAACCTCTATTCTATCCTTTGTTCTTTCATTCACGCTTGAATTCTCACAATTCGGTGACCAAATGACTCAATCCTGTAATTGGATTTTTGGGCTATCAAAATTGAGTTTTCCTATGGATTTATGGGCATCTAACACTCTCAAATTCTCCCCAAGGTTCATGTCTATGGATCCCCCATCGGATTGCACTATCCACATGAAATGTTGGGCGTTTATGGCACTTCAAAACGTGGGTTCATGCAAAGTTGTGATTTCTGGTTTTTCTCACTGTTCGCTCTGCGTAATGGATGAAAATTGAATCTTAGATCTTCAAAAATGGAATGGGAATGAGGAAGAACGGATTCCCATGAGGTAGAGTGATTTGTGGGTCAAGGAAACAGAGCCCATACCTCCCATACGAATTTCTGGGCTTCCCATGCTCCATTGAAGCCATGGACTGATTTCTTCAACAAATTTCTTACATAGAATTAAATGTCAGCAAAGAAAGTCAAATGGGTTCACAAGATGACATTTGGAAGAATATGGTTCAATGCCACAACCCCCTCACCACTCCCTAGTGGAATACACATGGCCCCCTCTGATTAGTTGCTCCCATAGCCAGTTTTGGTATTTTATTGCAATATTATTATTCACATCAATTTACAATATTCCATGGCTTAATACCACATGGATAATCATAGTATCAAATGTTTTCCTTTGAAATAAAACCTCCACTAGCGAGGCCTTGGACTTGAGCTCCACACTAGGTAACATACATCGCATGTACACAATATTTACATTAAAATCCAATATATGATAAGAGTCAAAATGATGGTATTACAATCATGAAGGTTTCGTGTGAGTTAAGAAGCGGGGTCGCACCTAAGGTTTATGAATATGGCCATAAGGTCAATGCAATAATGCAGGTGTAATGACATCCTAACAATATTACGCCTATATTACGGGTGTAAACAATACCCGTTGAAGGTGCGGAAAGGTTCAAAATTTACTCCCAATGCAAAAAACTACTCAAAAAGGTACCTCACAAGGATATATTAGTAAAAAGGGCTCTAAAAATGGTAAAAACCATTATAAACTATACAAAAGTGGGTAAGAAAAATTAATAAATAGTAAAAAGAACCATTTTCACCATACCATTTTCATTTTTACCCAACATAGTGCATTTTGGTGGTTTTTTACCTCAATCTTCGAGCAAGGATTCTGGGAGCTAGGAGCAACAAAATAGCGAGCTGTTAGGACTAGGTAAGAGCCCTCATCCTTCCCTTCAAGTCTATGGTTTTCAATTTGGTTTTTAATGGTAAATTTTTAATCTTTTTAATCATTTTATACCCAATCTGCGTTGTATGTGGGATAAAGATTATTAGGTCGCGTATAGGGCTAGATGTACACAGTTAATCCAAACATTGACCGCATATATGTGATACTGCCTATGAGTTAGGCCGCGTACAATGCCGCAGACAATGTTTTTTACAAGTTTTAACATTAAAAATCCTTTGATTTTTCCACAGGATAGTGCTAGAGTGGAGGGAGAGGGAACATGATGTCATTGATCATCAAGTTGGAGGTGATTTGGCAGTGCAACAATCACTACAAGCTTGTGGTTTACACAAATTTTGGAGTATCGGGGGTTTAAGGTCCCAAAACCGATTACTCACTACATTGGTGGATTACTGGCACTCAGAAGCTCAACAATTTAACTTGGATGGACAACCACTTCCATTGGAAGTGGAAGACATATATTTTATCACCGGCTTGTCTCGCGGAGGAGAGGTGGTGTTGGGCCTGGCCCAAGTGGGGCATTTTGAGTAAGAAGGATTTTTGGAACCGCGGAGCTGAGCGCAGTTCAGTCAAAAGTATTTTTGGTATAAATTTTGGGATGCTGCGAAGTTGCGCGCAACGTAGTGTCGGAAGAGCTGCGAAGCACAGTGCCGTGAGGACGCAGTGCTGCGAAGTGTCCAGTCTATGGAGATCCAACAAGGCAGAGTGTGGGATGGAAGACAACACATGTTCCAGTTAGACCATTGGCGGTCTATTTTTTGCAAAGATGCTCCAGGAGTGCTAAGCAATGGGCAGGAGCAGAAGCGGAAGAAAGTGACTAGTCGCACATGCGAAAGAACCACTACCTGAGCCAGTCGCACTAGACCATTAGAGGAAGAAATGCTCGGTGAAAGTGACTTGTTGGCGTGCACTTGACAAAAAGGAAGATGGAGACGTGAAGCATGCGTGGAGGAAGGCCATGATGGAGATTCGCTACCAGAAGCCTGCAAGTTTGGTTATGGGAAAACCGTGACAGTTGTTGTAAACCTAAGGGTTTTTGGCCTTCGAATTGTAAAGACATGACCTACAGGCATGATTTTGTAAGGGAAGGGTTGGCCATTGTTGAACATTATTAGAATATTTAAGCTTGAAATCTATTGTAAAGGCTCTGCAACTGTGTGCACAGAGACCTATCTGAGAGAGAAGAGATTCTGCAGCTGAGTGCGCAGATTAAGAACTGTTGTACCCTTCTCAAAAGACCAATATAACAATATTTCTTGTGGACGTAGCCTCCATCCGGGGGGTGAACCACGTTAAATCCTGTGTAGTGTGATTGTTTTGTGTTTTTGTAACTGTTCACTTGCCTAGTATGGATGCTTAATGCCATAATTATCTATTTGTGGTTGCTTTTATATGTATTCACCGTAGGAATGATGGGAATAATATGTCAAGTAATACATGTGTGGATGAATGTTAAGTATTCAGCATGTCTAAGTCTTTGAATGCATGAATCTGTTGGGTAATCACATAGTTAACCACTGGATTTGAGTGTAGCGTTGGAGCGCGTAGTATTGTGTATTTTATTCAATTACATATGCCTTAAAGATAATAACCTAAGTGTTGTTGAATGGATAAAGATCGTTAAGGTTGATTGGAGTCGATCACGTCCCGAAGTGGACGCGTGGTCTATTTGACGCGTTGACCCATGGTGAGTGCTGCGAGGTAAGCTGTTGATAGCTTATCGTCGTAACGCTGGAAGCATCCAATACCACGCATTCCTTGGATGTGCTGGTTGTGCAGGTGCCTCAGCTTGCTGAAGTATTTGATGCGGAGTAGAGACTTTGTGCAGTCTTTTGCCCGCAGTAAGAGTCCTTCGTCTCACTGCCCATCAGTCTCTTTGACACTCGCATCACCAGGTTATGGAAACTAGATTCCGCAACCACCCCCTCAGCTTATCCTCAGATGAGACCTCAGACTGCTCGCAATTTGTTGCTGAAAGGGCCGGTGAATAGGGGTTTTGTTGGTTCCTTGAACCGCGAAGTACCTGGGTCTACATTGGAAATCTCTAGATCAGTTAAATAAGCCAACAAATGGTTCCATTGCTGTGCTAAGGCTTAGTGATGTGATAGTGTGTTTGGAAAGTAATGTGCAATGAAGAATATCAATTCCTGTTGGGTTCAGACAATTGGCATCCCAAAAAGAAAGAGATATGGGACTAGTGTGATAAGACCGAAAGACATTTTTCAAAGAGAGAGAACATACACCCGCGTCTATCTGACATCGAGTGGTTGAACATATATTTTTGGAAAGATATTCATGAGATATTTTGGGCTTCATTTGGAAACGAGCTGCACGAGTGGATATCACGACTCGTAGAGAGGAAAAACTGTTTTCAAGGAGGAGTACCTACAGAGTGGACTCCAGAGCTCACTACGCAGCTCAAAGCAATAGATAGCCCACTGTTGTGAGTAGTCAACTTCTGGGTTGATAGCATACTTGAAGGATTTGTAATAGAATTTGCTGTAGACACGCTGAAATTCTACAGCCAAGCTGAAGCATACTTTTTCGAAGGATTCAGAGGTAAGTACCTGAACAATCTTAGTCTATACATTAAAATGTTTTTAGCTGAGAAAGGTGTTTTAAGAAAGCAGTAATATTTTTGAATCTGTCATGGTAGAAAGTATATATAGTGGCTCTGAAGAAGAAACCCATAATCTGAGAAGTGGAAAGAGATATAAGTTTAATAAGGAAAAGAATCTCGGAGGACCTAGACTCCGCGTGAATACCGAAATCCCATGTGACCTTACCAATTAGACCACGCCGTCATCAGCCACAATCCAGCCTATTACACCTCAGAACCCGTCCGCTGCGAGCGTCATGAAGTCCATCGCATAGAAACTGAATACTGATAACACTGCAGGAGCGGGTGCTCAGACCATTCCGACTCAGATTATTCCAGTTCAAAATACCCAATCTCAGAATATTCCACAGAGTAATATCCCTAGCACTATTCCTAGTACCACATTTACGTTTTCCATTCAGAACCCCACATAGAATCATAGCACTACTCAGGGTGCTACACAACCAGGAACGAGAATGACAAATAACGATATAAAACTGTCGATATTCAAAGGAATGCGTCTAGAAGACCCTGATCAACATTGGTTTCTATGTGAAGCCATATGGAGTGTAAATCAAGTTCAGGATGATGCTGTGAAGAGAGTGCATCTCATCACTACTTTTAGAGACAGAGCCTTACATTGGTTCATGAAATATTCTTAGGCACATCCAAGAAACCTAGCAAAAATCAAGGATGTTTTCTTAGCAGAGTTTAAGAAACTGAAATCCGAGTCATAGTGCATAACAGAGTTAAAATAAATTTAGAAGAAACCTACTGAAACGGTCTGGGAATTTGACCAAACATTTAAGACACTGTTGGACCAAGTGAGCTTTGTTATAGCTCCGCAACAACATCAGGAAACTTGTTGCGACATTCAAAAATAGATCTATGCATTTAACTTCGACATTATTGTATTCGTTGCATCATTCAATAGAAACATTCATCGCCACAAGTATAACAGTAAAGCATTAATTGCAGTAAGAAAACATATCATTATTCATATATCGCAACATGCATTACCATAAGTGAACAAACGATGCCCAGGGATTTCGCAAAACAACTATGTCATGTCATATTAACCCAGCAAAACCTAGATACAATATCTCTGCAAAACACATATCTCGCCAGTATCTCTTGATCTCAGATAAAGACTGAAAGATGCACACATCCAACATCTAAGGATCCGTCCTTCGATTATTCAACACTTACAACTTATGTCTATATATAGGCTTCCGCCCTTACAATGCTTGTCCACTTTATAACAACTTCCTAACCGACATTGACTCAATATCTAACTGACTTGGTCTAATTGACCCCAAACTAACTGACATGGTCCAAAATAACCCAAAACCCGCATATTGCGGTACAATTAACTCAAAAATACATAAAATAATCTCCTTTAAGCCCAACTTTCTTCCTTTCATGGTATCTTTTGACGTGTCACAGCATCCGTGATGCAGTGATGCTAACTTACCAAACTGCCTGCCAATAGGCCCCCAACACAATCTTGTGGCTCACCCTCAAGCCATGTCAGCAGGACATGGTGTGCTTCAGACTCGGCTATGGCTGAACTATGTTTCTGCAACTGTTCTTGCTGTCTAGATCATGTAATGTTGGCCTGCTCCTTTTGCTACACTGATCGTCGACTCGCTATCATGTACTTCTCACCTGAAAGTGGTCATTCCCCGGATTGCCATCGTGTACCTCGCAAACTCATCCTCTAGTCTCGAGGGATCGGTTGTAGACTGAGAAGAAGTTTACGAACAACGACATGGTGCGAACCGGACCAGCGGCTCCGGTACATCTGTTTCACACCGGTAAGCACATGCTACAGGGACCAGGGGACTTCCACCCACATCCTTTTTGTGGTCACAGGGACCACAAGGATTCGAACTATCACCATCGTCCTAGACATATCAGAAGGGACTTCATGCTTGTAACCCCCAAGTGTTCGTGACGTGGCTTGCTCCATGTGCTCATACACAGTCGTTGTTTGGGCCCTCAATGCGCCTGGTGTGCTACCACATGAAATGAAATGGATCATTTCCACAGCCTCCTTGGAATTCCTAACTTAGCTAGATGCCTGACCCTCTCACAGCATAACTACCTCTCGATTGGAAATACCTCTATGCTCGACTATATTTTGGTTCCTATATTTATACATCGCCTTCAGTCGGTTGTCTGCCTCACCAATCATTTGCACCACTCGTTCACATAAGATGCCAATCATGTCATTTCGCTGTGCTATGTGAGTATGGACCAAACTGCTGACATGCGGCGTGGCAGCCATACTACCGCCGGTTTCCATTTGTGCCAAAGTGTGCAAACCATCACCCTAGGTGCCATCGGCCATACTACCATGGTGTACTCGTTGTTCCAAACGTGTGTGCTTCTGGTGGCAATCCGAGCCAACTAACAATCATACCTACCCAAAAGAAAAAGTTCTGTTTGCTAATGATTCGTAATTATTTCTGATTTGACCCAGTCGTGACACTGCTACTGTCGCGGACCACTCCTAACTTACGGCCCAATCCTCCCCACCTGCACATTCTTGTTCCTGTCAGTGTGCCATCCTGCCATCGATTAACCTGCATTTTTTTTTTCTCGATGCGACACAGGCATCGCGCAGTTCCAAGCCTGACCAATAGGGCTTCAACCTACTGCCATTAATCAAATTTGGGAGCATCGCTCCGTCCAACTGCAACAACTATATTGCGCCTCCTGAAGTGAGGCTACTGATGCGATATGGACCAAGCCAATGCATCTGCAATTTTCCTGGATGTTTCATAAACTTACTGTCATACAACAACACCAAGTCACCCTGCTGAAATTGTTTTTTTTTGATGTGGCGATTGTGCCAAGCCTTCTGGCGATCCTCCTCCACCCCTTGGTGGAATCCTGGCATAAAGCGATCTTCCTCCAGCTATACTAACTGCTTTAGACGTTCTTCTAATGCTGCTACAACATCCATATCAGTCATTTCTGCTATGTGCAGACTTAGAACGTTGTACTCCATTGGCATAATCTCTTATTGTCCATACACTAACTTGGATGGTGTCTGTCCTGTCATCTGCTTACACGTGGTGCGATATGCACAACACTACTGGGATTTTCAGATCCCAGTCATCATGGTTTGCATTGTACACCTTTGTCAGCGCATGCTCCAATATCTTATTGAAAGCTTCCACCATGCCATTTTCCTGCAAATGATATGGCATACTCTTCTTATGCTGTATCTGCAATTCTGTCGTTAACGCGCTGATGGTGCGATTGAGAAAGTGGCTGCCTTGATCACTGAACAATATCTTGGGGCAGCCGAAGTGAGTGACAATGTTGTTGAACAAAAACCGCGCAGCCGTGGCTTCCTAACAATCAATGGATGGTGCAGCCTCCGCCCATCTCATCAAATAATATGTCGTTGTGATGATGTATCTTGCACTAGTGCGCTTCCTCGGTGGATTGATTGGTCCCACGAAATCTACTACCCATTTGTCGAATGGCTGCAGTGTTAGATAAGGCATCAACAACATCTCATCTCTCCTGGATGGCTTCCCGGTTCTCTGACAAACATCGCAGGACCGTGCATAGTCGGTCACATCATTGTGCATCCTTGGCCACCAGAGTCTTGTGCGAAGCACCTTCCTGGAAGTTTCCTGGCCACCATAGTTCCCTCCATCCACACTGGCATGTGCTTCTGATGAGATCTTCCCTTGCTCATGTGGCAAGAAACACCGTCGCAATATCTCATCTGTGACCATCTTGTATAACTCTCCTGCGATTAGCTGGAAATCTGCAGCCTTGACTTCCAACTACTTCTGCTGACTAGTGGTGAATTCTTCTGGTGCAGTACCTGTCGCCATAAACTGAATTATTTTTTTCAAAATAGCCATCGTCTACTTCAACCTTAAATAGTTGTGCATCAGGTAACCCCTCTTCAATGTTAGTTGGCTCCTCTCTTGTTTCAATCCGTGATAGATGATCAGGGCCAACATTCAACCGCCCTGGCTTCACAATTACTTGAAAATCGAACTCCTGAAAGAGAATTAGCCATTGACATATATTTCCCCCCAACACAGGATTATTGACCAGGTATTTTAATGCAGAGTGGTTTGTGAACATCTTAAAATGTCCACCCAATAAGTAATGTCAAAACTTCTGCAATGCATAGACCATCGCCAGGCCTTCCCTCTTGATAGTGGTGTAATTTCTTTCTGCGGATGACAACTTCCGACTTGCGAAAGCAATAGGGTGATCGAGATCCCTCTCTCCTGGTTGCGCTAGCACCACACCTAATGCAATCGACAATGCATCAACATGGACATGGAACTCCTTACTGCAGTCTAGAAAGACCAGTATCGGTGCCGAAGCCATCTTCTCCTTCAGTGTCTCGAGGCTATCCTGACATTCAGGGCTCCATTGAAATACCACATATTTCTTCAATAGCTTCTCCATAGGGGCTGTGATCACTGCATATCCCCTGATGAACTTGCGATAATACCAAGTATGCCCCAAAGTCTCCCTTAACTGCTTAATGTTAGCCGGTGGTGTTAAGCTCGAAATGAGCATAATCGCTGCTGGATCAACTAACAACCCTTGTTTGCACACAATGTGACCCAGCAATATCCCAAATGGTGCACAAAAGATGCACTTCTTCAAATTTAGCGATATCTGGTGCTGTCAGCAATGCTCCAGCATGAACCGTAGATTGGCCAGATGATCGCGGATCGAACCATAGACTGTCCAGTCATCCATGTATACCTGTAAAAACTTCTGAATGAAATCACGGAATGCAGCAACAACAACCCGTGAGAAGATCGCAGGTGCGTTCTTCAACCCAAATGACATCACAGTGTACTGAAAACAGCCCCATTCTGTCACAAAAGTCGTCTTGTGGCGGTCTTCCTTGGCAATGCGGATTTGATGATAGCCTGAAAACCCATCCGTGAAAGAATACATCTCCTGGCCGCCCACACCTTCAAGTACTTCATCAATAAACAGGATTGGAAAGGGATCATGCAAGTAGGCGTCATTCAACTTACGCAAATCGACACAAATGCACACCTCGCCAGTCTTCTTATGTTGCACCACCATAGGACTGATCCATTCTGACTCTTCGACCGGTTCAATGATACCAGCATCCAACATGTGATCAAGTTCTACCTTGACCCTCTCCTTATGTCGTGGATTTAGTCGGTAGGGTCACTGCCTAATCTGTTTAGCATCTGGTTTCAAGGGGATCTTCATCTCACCTAAATCACCCAACATACCTTTCATCTCAGAAAACTTCGTAGGAAAGAGGTCTTGGAATTCATGCAGAAAATCAGTGACCTTTCCCATCATCTCATCATCCCAATAATCTCCAACATTCGTGAACTTGGGAGTGGCCTCCGTCCCAATATTGATCTTACAGAGCTTCAATGGCTGGCTGAGCGGATCACTAGGCATATCAGGTGCTATCACATCATGACTTCCTTTGGACTTGGGAATATTGATATTCCACGGATCATCACTGTCTTTGGGCCCACTGGTGATATTGTAACATTCCATCATGGATTGCATCTGGCCGTGCACATGCGAATCCGTGGGATATGCGACCGGAACAACATTCAGGACCACATTGCGGATGAGCTGCAAAGCATTATTGATATCAGGGTTGGCATCTGTGAAGTTGAACGTATGAGTGAAGCATATCGTCAAGTCCACCCAAGTTGTAATTCCTCCTCACAACTTAGCTATAGTATACCATGATCACAACATCTCATCTAAAGTATGGATAAAGGCGTGGACCCATGCATCTCGCGATCGCGATGCCCACAATGTCTGACACTCCCTCAGATGACTTCCAGGGTTATGTCGACCATCATATTTTCCTTTGCGGTATAACTTGGTATCATCGAAACAAACCGTCATCAATCTCCGGCATTGTGACCATTCATTAATTGATTTCTTGTGTGTCGCCCACCAGCGTGCTGGAGAAACCTTTAGTGCTTCTTCTATTGACAATAGTCACTGGGGTTTGAAATGCTTTCCTCAAAGTCTGCAAGAAAATTGGACAACCCAGGAAACCCCTCATATACTGGAAGTGTAACCATTTCAGTCGCAACGCAGCATAACGATTGCATGACTAACTTGCACTTGTGGAGCGATACTTCGTGTAAGCGGTTTTGCCAGTGTTCTAATGCATCATCAAAGTCGAAAGATGCAGATCTGTCACTGTGCTATCCCAGCTGACCGTTGGTAGTCGGATGAATATAGTCTTCGGAAATATTGAATACATGGTCCCATCCACTGGAATCTTCATCCTTCACTGGCTCAATGTATCTGCGTCCTTCAGCTGGATCCAATAGGACTATGACTCTGAGATCACGGTTTTCAAAAGTCATCATCTGCCACTTGAAGTTGATTACTACTCCACTGTCATTAGCCCATTCGATCCCCAGCAACGTAGGATACGAGATTCCTCCTTCAACCACTTCAATGACGTCAAATTCAACATAGGTCTTCATGCCCCCAATCTCCACCACCAGGCATGGGACTCTCCCAATCGGTGTCACCTTAGTCTGATTAGCTAACCATTGTTGTACAGGAGATCAGATCAATTTGGGGCTCCCCATTTTCTACCGTGCCTTCTTGGTTAAGATGTTGACATCTGAACCAAGATCCAGAATAACTGAATCAACATCATAGTCCCCAATTTGTATGTTCATGCGCATCTCCTTACCGGTCTTTCGTCGCTGTAAGGAGTTTACCGCAGACTCTTGCCGTCCCTTGGTTGGTCGTTGCAGCAACCCCTCGATCTCAGCTAGAGCAGTAGGATCTCTTGCCAACAATAAGCAGCTCTCAAAATATTTCTGCAAGGTTCCAGACGGCCTCGATGGACCTACCTCCGTAGTAGCATCAAAAAAAGAGGGCATGTCGCAATTGATAGTGTTACCGCGGTCCTGGTTTAACGCACGGCGTGCCTAAAAGAACGCATCACATTTGAATTCCATGTAAAATGAGACCTTCTTCTGCCCGGCCAGTCGAATAAGTGGTTGTGAGCTATCCCCTCTTGTTACTGCACCTCCCCGCGTGATTACTCCGACAGTCGCATCCTGTGGCCTTGACTCCACAGAAATCGTTGCAACACTCGCACCCTAATTCTGGTTCAGTGGTGGGTTCCCTGGTTGGTTCACATTCGAATTAGCATTCTGATTCTGCGCCAGTTGCTGCACCTGATTCTGTACTGGATGCTGCGCCCGATTTTGATTCTACAATTGTGGAAGATTCGCTGCTTGCCATCGTGCAATCAACTGCGGGTAGTTCTCCACTGTATGATCTGTAACAAAGAAAAACGTACATTGCGTCTACAATAGTGGGTAGTTGCACTGATAGTGCCCCCATTCAACACAGTGATAAAACTAAACGGGTCCGCGACCTCCTCGTCCTCCTTCACAACCAAATTATCTACCACGTCCACCCTAGAATCCTCCCCGAAATCTGCCCTGCTGTTAGTATTGCGGTTGGTTGTACTGTTGTTGCATGCTATGCCCTTGCTGTGCATACTGTGGTTGCTAAATGTACTGTGGATGTTGTGGAGCCATTGGCATCAGAGCATTTTGTGGCATAAACTGCTGTGGTTGCTATTGTGTTACAACCTGTACCTGCAGTTGAGGTAGCGGCTGGGATACTTGTGGCTGCGGTTACAGTTGTTGTACGGCACGTTGATCGTCCTTTACATAGAATGCATCGTACATTCTCTCATGAAGCAACCCATATGCCCGAGAATATTTATCGTCATGTCCCAAAGATTTACAGAATGTGCAATACAGATTCATCAGTTTGGTGACCATATTCTGCATGTATGGACATTCCTCATGAAGGTGCCCATATACTTGACAAATGCGACACCATGGCATACCACCACCACTCAGCGGGTTTGGTGCTCCTGAAACTAGATAATTGCGGAAGTCAAAGCATTTGTCCTTAGTATGCCCTTCTCCTCGGCATTGCATACACCATACTTCTTCGTGCTGCTCCTTTCCCTTCTTTAGATCTTATAGCTGTATGGTCAAGTTAGCCAGCTGTGTCTGTATCTGCAACATCCCAATTGCATTTTCACCAATCGGTGATGCATCCAACCGCATTGCAATATCCAAAGCTTTACTGGGCGTCATAATGTTCTGTTGCATCAGTGGTAGTTGAATGTGCGGTAGCAGTTCCGCAATGAACCACTCTTTGTGTTGGACAATGCTCACATCAAAATTAACCTTCGCCATCAGCGTCTTAAACCGTTGGTCAAAATCGCACACCTTCTCATTGGGATACTGCTTAATTCCTTTCAGTTCTGTAATATATTGTGCTTCAGACATGGGTTTTCTGAATTCTGCAATCAAACCATCCCTGATGTCATCTAGTGTCTTCTCCGGAGCTCCTATAGGGACTAGAACAAACTTCATAAACCAGTCTAATGCGCAACCTCGCAAAGTTGTCGCTAACTGTCCTTTCTTAGCATCATCATCAGTGATTTGTTTTATGGTCCATACTGCTTCACACAAAAACTAGTACTGCTCTAGGTTATCTGTTGCACTCCCATGGAACAATGACAATTTAGCATCTTCGCTCATCATCGTAGGCTTCCTTGCTGTCATTACTGAACTACTAGTAATCATGTTCTGTTGACCCGGTGGGGTCAAAGTTGTGTTTCTTACCGGTTGACAGATAGTGAGCAGAGGTGTGAGTACATTGCTGCCAGGGTTTGGTCCTGCCTCTATCCTGAGTGTAGCCTGGTTTTCCTTGTCCGGATTGTGAGGTCACTTCGTCCCGTGTGGTCTTCCTTTGCAAACTTGCAATTCAATCGCAACAGGACCTTCTCCTGTCCTCTACCTCTTTTCCTGTCAAAACCTCTCTTCTCCCCTTGTAAGACCACTCTCTTCCTTGGCTTCGCTCACAGTCTCGTTATGACCTGCACGCATCTACCCCTTATCATTCCATGTATCGCCCCCCTACCGTCACAATACCCATGGCCTTTTCCCACCAAGTTGTTTATTGAATTAGATGCATCTTCAATATACCCTTCTCGCAAATAAGCATCTTAATCGATAGTTGGAGCGACATCAGAAACCTTCCCTGGGGTTCGCGGAAGAAATATCTTTCAGCTTCACTATAAGGCTTTATCATATCAACTGCAAATTCAGTGATATACCCTTCCAAGATGCTATCGAGCCACACTTCAACAGCTCACGATGCTTTGTTGTCGACCTCCTGTAGTTCTTGGATCAACTCCGGAGTCCAGGTCGTCGGTTCACCACCTTGGAAGTTCCTCTTCTGAAAGGTCAACTTTGCCAACCATTCATACAAAATGACTGGGAATTCACAGAAAAACCATTCGTGCGAACCATCATGAATATATATTCCCACCCACTGATCTACTGTCAGTTGAGTGTTCTGACTTTCTTCTTGAGAAAATTCCTACAACTTCTGATCAAACCAATTATGTATCTCCTGTTGCGTCGGATGCCACAACATATCCTCCTTTCATTGTGCACATGGTCCCAAAAACGGAACTATTTGTTGACTCAGACCCAGTCGACATGGGTTCCCATCACTGTCGACACCAACCCACCTTGATCTCCCTGAGCACCGGCCCAGACAGGTTTTACCCCATCTAGCAACACCTGCGGAGCAGATGAGGTCTCACCCAAGATGTTCAAGGGAGAGTCGATGGAACCATGTTTCCGCTGAATGAAGGAGGATGTTTGCGGCAATGATCAATTAAACATATTGCGACATTCAGAAATAGAACTATGCATTTAACTTCGACATTATTGTATTCGTTGCATCACTCAATAGAAACATTCATCACCACAAGTATAACAATAAAGAATTAATTGCAGTAAGAAAACATATCATTATTCATATATCGCAACATCCATTACCATAATTGTTTAGACGATGCATAGGGATTTCACAAAACAAATCTGTCATGTCATATTATCCCAACAAAACCAAGATACAATATCTCCACAAAACACAGATCTCGCCAGTATCTCTTGATCTCTGATACAGACTCAAAGACGCACACATCCAACATCTAAGGATCCGTACTCCGATTATTCAACACTTACAACTTATGTCTATATATAGGCTTCCGCCCTTACAATGCTTGTCCACTTTCTAACAACTTCCTAACCGACATTGACTCAATATCTAACTGACTTGGTCCAATTGACCCTAAACTAACTGACATGGTCCAAAATAACCCAAAACCCACATATTGCGGTACAATTAACTCAAAAATACATAAAATAATCTCCTTTAAGCCCAGCTTTCTGCCTTTCACGGTATCTTCTGACATGTTGCAGCATCCATGATGCAGCAATACTAACTTACCAAACCGCCTTCCAACAGGAGGCGTACCGCGCAACACTGCTGAAGTTCCGAAGAAGAAGAAGAAAAGAGGACCCGTGCAGTTGCAAAGTCTAAATGGAAACTGTGAAGACCAAGTTAAATGAGAACTAAACTTAGTTAAAAAACAAGAGATTAGGCACCGCGAAGTAACTACACAGGAGCAATGATGACATGTCATGCAGTTTGACGCAACCCCCAAAAAAATAGCCGTTACTACATCGGTTGAGAATATAGCCATTATATAGCCGTTGCCAGCAACCGCTTGGGCATTTAATGCACAAATATCCATTCTGAACGAGTTTATGAAGGAAAGGACCGAAGAATCTGCCGGATTTGGCCAATGGATACCACCATTAATGCTCATCTAGCTGTTGAAGGGCGGAGGGGGTAAGCTGTGCCTATAAATAATGCTACACTCAGACTCGTGGGCGTTACCAAACACTTAGAATTTTCTTCCAAGCACTACTGTGTAAGTTATTTTCAGTAAGAAATCCGAAACCCTGTGAGAGTTTCCCAGTGGATGTCTGAGCGGTCTTCCATTGAAGAAGAGTTCATGGTCCAAGAGACTGTGAAGGTATTCCAATATGGAGGAATTGAAGGGTTAATGAGAACCCCATCCAATAAGGTAATATTAGAACCAGGTCAAGTGTCCAGACGATCACCAAGACACGACCCAACCATGCAAGAAGAAGGCAAAGATCTAGTAGGACCGCAAACAAAGATTCCGAAGATAGCCTCGACAGTGCAGAATCCGTCGATAGCTGATAAAGAGATACCCTTGAAGCTCACGCCTGAATACATCTCACCGCGTGCACTAGACGCCCTGGTCTTCAAGCTACAGAAGAATGCCAAATATGAGATACCACTTTCGCCGATATCAAAGCACGTCGAAGTGGCCAAGAAATTGCCAAGAAAAATTCCAGAATGAAAATGGGAAGACTATGATTTACTTGGGATGCAAAAGGATCCTCATGAACCCAAGTTCCTGCAGTTCCAAGGTGACTAGTACATGTGTTGGAAGAAATATGTCAAGGGCACACCCAGCTTGGTCGCGGAAAGCTGGTTGTCCGGAGTGGTCAAGTCGGGAATACTCAATCTGCTCAGGCTCCCCATTTTGATAGATCACCGCAGCTGAATGTGGTGGTGCAAACATTGATGTTGTGTATCTACCAAGGATATTTATGGCTTGACCGCAATATTGACCTAAATATTGACTTAATCTACCAGGTCACAGGATTGGATAAAAGAGGCAAGGACCCAAAGCAGTTCTTCCAAGGGAAGAGCAAGGATAAAGAATCCGTGTCAAAGATGAAGAAAACTCAGGCCGTCGTCAAAAGAAAGAGGGGCTTTCAGACAGAGGATATAGAGGATAGAGAAACACAGTTCATCACATAGTTTCTGGTTGGAAAAATTCTTCGAACAAATAGGCCTTTAGAGGTACCTGTGGGCACAGTACTACTTGGTGCGGTAGTCACAGAAGGAGAGCAATTCAACTGGTCTCAATACCTTCTGAATGAGTTTCTGGAGGAGCTCAATGAAACGCAGATCAATGGAGGGTATTTCCATTTCACTTGGATAATAGTATTGATTTCCCTCGTAGGATGGAAGAAGCTGAAGGATTACGTTGGCGTAATCACCGAGAGTAATGACTGCAAAGGAGTACGCTATTCGAACCTCTAGGAAAATATCAACCCACAAAGGCAGCACTCGACAGTTGAGGTCTTCTACCAATACTATGACTAGCTACGTGAAGCAATCATACTCACACCACGGATAACAAAGTAGGTAACTAGTAAGTATATTCATACCTTTTATGCTTACATGCGTTGTATTTTCACCTCAGCCAAAGTACAGACAAAGAACGTCGAGTGGTTTGTGGGAAACTATCATATGTATGAAGATGATATCGATAATATCATGAGGGAATGGCTTGCCGAGTTTCGGGTCGAGGTTGTAGATGTCCCAAGCAACCCCGACGAGGATGAACCAATTCCACGTCCATGTCCAATAACTGAAGAGAAGGAAACAGGAAAAAGGAAGGAACCTGAGAGCCCGGGACAACAAAAAGGGCCGAGGAAGAAGCAGAAGGCTAATAAAAGCAAATCAGACGTAGTACTCAAGAATGAAGACTATGACACAATCGCGGCTTAAGTCACAGAGCAGATGGAAGACATGTGGATGACAAAGGAGAAAAAAGACAAAGTAGTTCAAGACAGTCTATAGAAGAATTTGACCATGCTGTAGGGGATCGCAACAAAAATTGAGGAAGTACATAAACGATTACCCCTACCGCGGGACTCAGAGCCCGAAAGGAATTCAAGAGGGATCTTGCAGCAGATGTCGCCATAGTCAACAATCACTGTCCCCATGAAGTCCCGCGTTGTTCACCTGGATTCGATAACAGTAAGCTTTCCACTTCCAAAACAACTATTGTTGGACATGAAGAATGTAGAGCGGGTGGAGCTCGATCTGGAAAAAATAACACTACCTGGGTTACATTATTTGCATCTGCAGTGTGTTGAAGAAATGCATGAAAGAACTATCGAGGCTTTGAAAGGACAAGCCAAGCTGCAAGCAACTAACAAGCAGTTGGAGGAATCTAGCTCGCAGAGAGCTATGGAACTGGGGGATGAGCATGATTGCCGGCAAAGACTAGAATGTACGATCACTGTGGTCATAGGTGCGATAGATGAATTTGAGGCCCCAGAAGACCCCGAAGACACTGTCGTTAAGATGGGTAAACTGGTCAACACCCTTAAGATAGAAGTGCAAGATATGGAGGTCCTCCACGAAGCAGAGGTTACTTCCTTAAAGGCACAGATTAACCCGCAGACTTCACAAGATCAACAACAGTTGAGAGCAGAAGAAGTGAAGGCTGCATCATGGAGAATAGCTGCGGAGGTGAATAAATGCCAAAGATTGTTGGATGCGGCGTCAAATGCGTTCACTTCCCTTGAAGAGGATCTAGGGTTGCTGGAAGTAAAGAATGCTATGAAAGAAAAAATAGACAGAACTAGACCAGTTGGATGCAGAAGTTAAGGCCCTGCAAGCAAGAGAAAGACTCAGAAGGTACTGAGAAATCAGTACGCTAAAGAAAGAAGTTCAGGCCTTAAGGAAAAAAGAGACAACAATGGGAGATAAGTCACAACCCTTGCTAGAGGAATCCCACATGGTCTCGCAGGAGATCGAGGCGAAGTTAAAGGAGCTGCGTGAAGGACAATACCAGGTAGAGGGCCAAGTTGATGATGACATCACACCTGAGGTGTTGGAAACAATGAAGCAAGTCGAGTAGGACACTAAGGAGATGGTCGCGAAGTTGACTGTCACATACAATGAGTTCCTTGCGAAGCTCGCTCCACAGTTGGAAACACAGCAGGAAGAAGCCAAAATTTCAGGTGGTTCGGGGATGAGCCACATGTAAGTGTTAGGGGTTTGTTGGGCCTAGCCCAAGTGGGGCATTTTGAGTAAGATTTATTTTTGGAATCTTGGAGCTGAGTGTAGTTCAGTCAAAAGTATTTTTGGTATAAATTTTGGGATGCTGCGAAGTTGCACGCAACGCAGTGTCGGAAGAGCTGCAAAGCACAATGCTGTGAGGAGGCAGTGCTGCGAAGTGTCGAGTCTATGGATATTCAACAAGGAAGAGTGTTGGATGGAAGATGGCACCTGTTCAAGTTAGACAGTCGGTGATCTATTTTTGGAAAAGATGCTCTAAGAGTACCAAGCAATGGGAAGGAGCAGAAGCAGAAGAAAGCGACTGGTCACACATGCGAAAGAACCACTACCTGAGCCAGTTGCATGAGACCATTAGAGGAAGAACGGCTTGGTTAAAGTGACCTGTTGGCGTGCGCTCGACACAAAGGCAAATGGCAATGTGAAGCATGCGTGGAGGAAGGCCACAATGGAGATTCACTACCAGAAATCTACAAGTCCAGTTATGGGAAAACCGTGACAGTTGTTGTAAACCTAAGGGCTTTTGGCCTTTGAATTGTAAAGACATGACCTACGGGCATGATCTATAAATAAGGAATGATTTTGTAAGGGAAGGGTTGGTCATTGTTGAACATTGTTAGAATATTTAAGCTTGAAAGCTATTGTAAAGGCTCTGCAGCTGTGTACGCAAAGACCTATCTGAGAGAGAAGAGAGTCTGCAGTTGAGTGCGCAGACTAAGAACTGTTGTACCCTTCCCAAAATACCAATATAGCAACAGTTCTTGTGGACATATCCTCCATCCAGGGGATGAACCACGTTAAATCCTGTGTAGTGTGATTTTTTCATGTTTTTGTAACTGTTCACTTGCTTAGTATGGATGCTTAATGCCATAATTATCTGTTTGTGGTTGATTTTATATGTATTTTTCGCAGGAATGATGGGAACAATATGTCAAGTAATACATGTGTGGATGAATTTTAAGCATTCAGCACATTTAAGTCTCTGAATGCATGAATATGTTGGGTAATCACATAGTTAATCACTGGATTTGAGTGTAGCATTGGAGTGCGTAGTATTGTGTGTTTTATTCAATTAAATATGCCTTAAAGATAATAACCTAAGTGTTGTTGAATGGTTAAATATCATTACGTAAGGTTGATTGGAGTCGATCACGTCTCGAAGTGAACGCACGGTCTGGTTGATGCGCCAACCCATGGTGAGTGCTGCGAGGTAAGCTGTTGATAGCTTATTGTCGTAATGTTGGAAGTATCCAATACCGTGCAGTCCTTGGATGCGCTAGTTGTGCAAGCGCCTCAACTTGCCGAAGTATCTGACGCAGAGTAGAGACTTCACGCAGTTGTTTTCCGATAGTAAGAGTCCTTTGTCGCACTTCCCATCAGTCTCTTTGACACTCGCATCACCAAGTTGTGGAAACTTGATTCCACAACCACCCCCTTAGCTTCACCTTAGGTGAGACCTCAGGCTGCTCGTAGTCTATTTCTGAAAGGGCCGGTGAATAGGGTTGTTGTTGGTTCCTTGAACAGTGAAGTACCTGGGTCTACATTGGGAACCTCTAGATCAGTTACATAATCCAATAGGTGGCAAGCCTCATATCTCATAGCATGGGGGGCGGAGTCACACTAAGTGACTATATTGATAGATACTGTGTTGCGGGTACCCAAAAAGTGGGAAGTCCAGTCCCCACAGAGGCTATAGCGATCCTGACCATGAAGATCATCATCCTCAATCTCGGGAGGATAGCGGGGTCTGCATCACTTCATCAAGCATCGAGGCCATTGATATTCTATGTGGCCGACTGCTTGAGGCCTACGGTATATGACTGGTGCACTACACTGCTAGGTACGATGAAACGCCAGCTGACAGAGTGCAAATTGGGGTGGACCAAACTTTGGTTTCAGGAGAATTTTTGTGCAGTTTCTTCTTTGAGAGGATTTCAGGCCTTAGTCTGAGGGTGGAGGTCCCTCCTCATAGTCTCCGATATCCTGCTCAGACCCAGTGGGCAGAGATATTGACACGAAAGGGGGGTGAACGACTGACCTCTCCATATAATGATGATTTCTTCTAGTGGCGGCGGCGACAGGTGATCTCCATAGATGACTATCCCTATGAGGGGATTAAATTCAAAGGAGATCACGACATGCGACTTCCACCAGGGGCCATGTTCGGAGACATTGGTAAGACACTCTTTTTAAGTTTTGAATATTTAATTTTTTTGTATTTTTCTTTAAGCGAAAGCAAAAATATTTTTGGTGTAATATCATGTATTAATGATGACTATTTCTCGCAGACTTGGATCCGCAAAGACAACAAGGATTCCCATGTCATCAGTGCAGAGGCAGGGGTGGGGAGATATTAGGTGCAGTGGAAGAGCGCACATTAGACACTATATGGGTGAACCTGACTCGTATGACTACCAGGGTACCAGTTGTTGACACTATATTTGAAAATGCTCAAAACCCTAAAAATTTGCCAAAAATATCCAAAAGAAGGGAGGTTACTACAAATGGGTTGAAGTAAAGGTTCGCAATACAAAAACAACAAGAAAAACCCACATATGCAAAGTCCGAAAGTAATTTTTGAAAAGGTTAAGTCTTGGTCAAGTTTCCACGGCGGAGATGACAACAACAGAGATCAACGGTTGTCGTGGCTTCCCGCATCGCCCAAAGGATCGCTTGCAAACGGTGGTGAGCGGTTGCGGACTTAATACCGCCAGACACATGTCACAGTTTCATTAATCCGCATCAACGGATAGTGGTATCACAAACCACCACAACACCGTGCGGAACCACCAAAGGATAAGGCACAGCAGGCCATAGCACGTGGCAGGATAATAAGTGGCGGGGCATAGCATGTGGAAGATGGAGAAGGCGTAAGGGAATACACCACAGGTTGATATCAATCGAAGGGACAATATACATTGGGACAAAATCAACGGCCAAGATTCATCCGCACAAGGAAAAGTGTGCACTCAATAAAAGAAAGAGTGGTCGCGGAGATTAAACCACTCTAATAGGTGTCATAAAATGGTTGGTCCGCACATGGTAAAAAATGGAGGGAGAAACCATTATGGGGATCGCGGATACCACCATGGGAAATAAAGGGACGCAAGATCTAACGGCTCAGATCAAAAGGCTCGTGATCAACGGTTGGATATGAAGCACGTTCGGAAAGCTACCTGAAAGTTAATCCAAAAGGCTTATATAAAACAAAAGGGTTTCAAATAACGGCAGTTTGTATATGTGTCGCTATCCCTGGGAGCTCTGAAGACTGGTGGAGATCAGCAGTTGCGACAGAAGGTATAGACATGCACAGAGTCCACCAGTCATCCTTGTTAGCCTTCTGCTCAGACCAAATCCCATCTTTTCCAGAATTCGTGTTGTGGTGTGCTGAGAATTATTCCCGAGAAGAAAGAACTGTTTTAGATAGTCGGAAAACCAGAGTCGTTTGCAAAATAGAGCCTGCCGTCATAGTTAAAGCCCTAGAAATAGAATTTTTCCAAACCCTCGAGTCTGAAATCTTTTTTGAAACTTCTATTATTGAATGTTATCATCAAACCCTTCAAGATGATAGAGAAAAGTTTTTGTCTACATGTCTTAAATCAGAAACCAACATTTCAAATATCCAGTACCCTATAGATATCAATTTGTTTGATGAAAATACCCAGTTGGTTCTGATTTTGTTGGATTTAATCCTAGGGTTTGATACAGACGTGCATGTCACTGAGTTTCAGTTAAGTCTTTTGTATAAAATGAGTACAATTCAGTCAGGGATTGATGAAAATCAAATTCCTCGACTTAATTTTGAAGAATTTTTGACCGAGAAGATTCATGACCAGATGGCAAATTTCCCCACTTTGAGGCATTTCAGATTTCAGTCTTTTTTAATGAAAATGATCATGGTAGCCAGTCATGAAGAGTTACAATTCCTCAAGATCATTTTCAAAACGTTATTAGAAAATAATATGTTCAATTACATAAATTATATGCTCTCCGAGATTTATAGAATGATTTTTGGTGAAAAATTGCCTACAGTATTACCAGAAATGCAAGCATGTATGTAATTGAGTGCAGAGTACGCTGCAGGAGATTCGTTCTTGTCAAAGGATAGTACAGTGATCAGATTATATGGTTTCAAACATAAACCCTATGTTTTACCAACATTTCTTACCTTAAGGGTTTTTGCTTTGGAATTCCCGAGACAGAAGTTAATTGTTGAGGATAGTAATTTCTTAATTTTCAAACAAGCAATAGACATCAAGTATCCATTCACACTTGGCCCATTCACAGTGAAGAGTAAAAATGCTGCTATCTATATAGAGAAATTATTGAAAGATATGGGTTTTGAGACAGACATGGCTATTGAGTATGATCCGTTAAACATAATATCAAAATGGAGAACGGATCATCGCATCAAAGCATTGAATACTCAGATGATTGAGGGAATGTCTGAAAGGGCCAACTGGCTAGAGTATAAGGAAGAAATCATTCCAGAGTCACATGATAAAGAAATGATATTGACAGATGCAACAACAGAGGAAGAAAACATGATAAATACTTCAATGGTAGGGTTTAAAAGACCCATATAGGATGTAGTGAACATTGAAGATGAAGAAGCAGAAAAAGGAAAAAAGTTGAAAATAGATGAAAAACAAGAGTTAATGGCAGTTTCAGAAGAGGAAAGAAGAACTGAAGTCAGAATACCAGAGGTCATGGTAAAGGAGTACAACATTGATGAATCCCTGGTGGAAGATGATGTAAATAGACCACACAATATGATGGATGTATTTAATGAACACAGTCAGAATAAACAGGAATCCTCTAAGCAAACCAGTCAGTTGTTTCCAAAAGTTAGAAATATATCCAACACTGAAGTAAGTTTGTTTACTAGTAGAAATGTCAAAGAAAATTATTTAAAGTTTTTAGTTGTTACTAAAGATAAGATCTCAGAGATGAAGGTGGATTTGACAAAAATCAATGCCCCAGATAAAATTTTACTGCACAGACAAACAGGAGAGATTATATATTCAGATTATTTGGGAGCAATATTGAAGGCAGACAAATTAAAAATTTCACTAGATAAATAGAATAACCAATTGAGACAAGAGAAAGCAGAAAATAAGTCTCGACAACAACAAATAAAAAAATTACAAATAGATTTGATAAACAAAGAGGGAGATGCAGCAGCAAAATTGCTCAAAGCAAAGGATGATATGATTCTAATATTAAGGCGAAAGCTAAAAATTCTGGACACTGTGCTTATCCAAGGAGCTAAACTAACAGTACTGGAAAAAGAAAAAGAAGAGCTGTCAAATGAACTAAAGGATGTTACTGCAAAAATGTTGAAGCTCACCGAGGAAAAAGATCGTTGGGAAAAAGAAAAAATTGGTTTGGAAGAGCAATTAGATGAAATAAAGAAAAAATTAGCAGAAATAAATCAGCAACAGGTGCAGGCAGAAACAGATGAAGATAAAAATGGAGTAGATGGTCTCTTACAAGCCATGTCCCAAGTGATTTTGAAAGAAGTTGAAATTAAAGAATTGAAGACGGGAATACAGAAGCTCAAAGAAGAAAATGAGACTAAAGATAAGGAAATTAAAACCTTGCAAATAAGAAATCAGGAATTAACTAATAATAATAAAGGTTTGGCAGCTCATGTAACAGGACAAGCTGCAATGCAAGGTTGCAAACATATGGTATGGGATCAAATTATAAAGGAAGTTGAAGAATTAAGACCTTATCTTGATTATATAAGAATTAAAGAAAAAGTAGCCAGACATGCCTTTGAGAGTTGCAGAGCAGTCAGAGAAAATTTAAACAAAAAGCCAAAAGAAATAGCGCAAAAAGCAATAACTTTCTTAAATAGTTTAACTGAAGCAGACTTGACAGCAATAAGTATAACAAATAGAATTTCAGTCATTACATGGGCCAGAAGAATCTTGGGAAAATATTCACATGTTGAAAATATTGAAGCCAAAGCTGGAGAGATACGAGAGGAAGTAATAAAGTTTAAGAAGCGATTTGAAAAATTGATAAACAAAGGATTTCCTGCTTTTTGGAATGAAAAGAGTGAATTGATTCCTCCCAATGAATACAAGAGGTTATTGTTTGACATGAGAATGGACCACAAAAAATTTCAACATTTGGATCATATGCTTACAGGAAATATTTTAATGGTTAAAATGGCAGAAGACTTTGAAATTTTAAATATGTTGATCTCAACCTGTGAGAATCTTCCCCTTGTTTCTTATGCAGGTCACCTGGAAATGTGAGTCATGGTGAAGGAAATGACCAGTTATGATTTACCCACGGCCGACCAATGGAACCATGTGGAAAAATATGGAAGGACAAGATATTCTATCCATTCATAGATACATTCAGAATTTTTGCCAAGTGGCAAAATGGTGCTTTTATTTTAAAATTTGTAATATTGTTTAAAGACAGTTATCTTTTAAGTTAAGAAATTTTCAATTATTAGTTAAAAGAAGCAGTTATGTCACGCTTCTTTCGAATTTTGTATAAAAGACAAAGAGAGTCATTTTTGAAAGGGTTGGAAACTCTTTGAGAGACGAAATGTTTTGAAGTCAAATTTTTGATAAATAAAAAGGCCGTACAGTGGAAATACCTATCTTTGGAGACCAGAGATTCATGTGTTGATCAGTTTTACAGTCTGTTTTTTCCCTTATCTTTATATGTGCATGTCCACTTTCTTTGTTATCTCTTACATTATGTCATTCTTCTATATTTAAATGAACGTTTGAAATAAATCGGGATTCATACTGGTTATGCCTCGTTTTATCACATTTAAATATCCACTATTTCTCTAAAGTTGACAATGGATTCATCCTAGTTAGATGCCTTTTGTTGGTGGAATGTCATTCTTTCTTTCTTTACACCTGCAAAATCAAATTGACTGTGATATGGTTGCTATCTTGCCTCTGTGGAAATCTTTTGGTATAAATATCTTGTTGGCACATAAAATATTTGAAAGTTGACTCCATGCTCAATGTTTCTTGTTTCCTTTTGAACGAAGCAAATTCTTTTTGAGAAATTTTGAGTGTATTTCTATATATTTTTAGCCTTTACATATATATTGCGAGAGAGCCCTCTCTGGTGGAAAAAATGGCTAAGTTTTCTACCTAAAGTTTGGTTTGAAATAAGTTACCTTAGGTGTTATTCTTTTACAACCGGGATAAAATCTGAGTGCTAACACCAGTGATCGAGGTGGAGTGCCTCCCTGAGGTGATGTTGAGACATGTGGTGGGGTTACTAGGTACATGGGCGATCCGCATCACATTTGGAATTGTTTTTGAATCCTAACATCGACTACGACAAGTCACCTATGTTGATACAACTTCGACAAGTTTCGACTCGCCAAGACTTCGACAAAGTCAGCAACTCCGATAGGTTACAATTTCGACACATTTTCGACGAGTATCGAGTGCGACATACTGTGGCTCACTCCGCACCTTCGACATGATCAACAACCTAACAGTTTTGTGACATCGACATGCAGTGTCAACATGCGGCCAACGACTGTCGAACTTCGATATAATATCTCTCTATCTTCCAGTCGACTGTAACGGTTGAACTGTTGAACTATTATAACTTCTTCTTTGTAACTGAACATAACGGGAAGGAACCCAAGCATCTCATAATTCTATATAAGCATGTATAATATTGTAACATACATCTAACTATTAGTTTAGCAATCAATCTACCTATTTACAACTAATAGAGAAGAACAGTTTGTATTCTTGCATATTGTTTGTGTGTATTTGTGTTTATCTGTGTAGCATAATCCTGCTTTTGCTCATTCTGCTTCTTATTGCTTCCTCCATAACAAAGCCGACTCATTCAATAGAACTGGTGTCCCCCTCGTGCTTCCTGGACACGACCTAGATCATTGGTATCAGAGCGCACTTAGTTTTGTTTGTGCTTAAGTTCTATGTATACACTTCTCTCAAAGTTACCGACTTATCTCGGTTCAAACTCACTCACAATATCAACAATCCAAGCAGACACTACCTCCAGAAATGACATAAGAAACATAGGATAGACATGCGTCCGACGAGACAACACAGCTTATTGAGTAAGATCTGGCTCGACAATGGACTGAAATGTTCGTCCAGTTCAACGAGATTCTCATGCGATTTGGTTTGACATCCAGAGGATCTTCGATGAGAACTCACTCTGATAAAATCAGCCCCTTCAAAGTGCAAATGAATTTGGACATACCAAATATTGAAGGTAATTATGACGCGGAATCCATCGACAATTGGGTAGTAAAATTGGAATCCTATTACGCTGTGAATCAAATCTCAGAAGCTGAAAAGATCACCATTGCATCCTTAAAGATGTCAACATCTGTGCACTGCTGGTTGGAGAACCTCTCGACAAAGATGGAGAAAAGCGAAGACCCCATCGACACATGGGACAAATTCATAGAGCAAATCCAAAAGGAATTTTACTCGCCCAAATACCTCGAGCACCAGTATAAGAAGTGGCAGCAGCTAAGGCAATGGAAAGACCAATCAGTTCATAGTTACACCGAGGAGTTCTATCGACTCATGGCTAGAATTGGCATCCAAGAAGAAGAGAAATTGCTTGTTCTGAAGTACATCAGCGGATTGACCCAGTACACTTAGCAGGAGATGGAATTTCTGATTGTCAATATGATTGCGAATGCATTCCACTACGCCAACAAACTGGAAACCAAGCAAAAAGGGAAATCACGCTTCGCGACAAAGCCAACATTAGGACAACCACCCGACAAGAAGGCACCATCCGACTTCGAAAAGTTGAAATCTTCTCAGCTAACACCTCCAAATCCAGATCACGGAAAGAAGCCTTTTCACAAGAGGGAATGTAGGAAACAACCGCCTACCGGAAAATGGTGCGATTACCACTACTCATCTTCGCATGATACGTCTGAATGCAAAGCTCGGAATATATTTTTGGCAAAAGTGCCAACCTCCGACGTGTTCGAGAAGACAATGCAAGAATCAGATCTAGACGCGACGACCCTTTTGACATCGACCACTCCAGCAGCCTCGACTATTGTCGACAAGGAGGAATGAGAACTCCTGTTCCATACACAGATATGGGTCCAAAGCAATGCATTGCATTTGATTGTGGACAATGGAAGCCATAAAAAATTTATTTATGAAGATCTCATTAAAAAACTAGGCCCTCTTGTCACCACTCTACATCCTCAGCCTTACAACATCGGTTGGTTGAACGATGTACAAGAACTATGGATCACTTGACAATGCAAGCTCGCCTACTTCATAAATCCTTTTGAAGATGAAGTACTCTGCGATGTGGCACCACTCTCCGTAGACGACGCCCTGTTTGGGAAACCTTACCTCTGGCATAGACATGGAAGTTATCAGTCACAACCTCAGAAGGTGATTGTCAGAATCCGAAATCGATGGTTCAACATATGAGAGCATCAACCTACACTAACGGTTGCACTAATATCTTCTAAACAAACAAAGAATCTCATTAATCATGCTCAGAAGTTCGCATTAATCATGATCAAGCCGGAACATTCTACGAAGAATGAAACAACGAGTCGAGTCATTGACCAATGTAGTTCCCGACAGAAGCAGTAAGTCGATCATATTCTCGATGAGTACTAGAACTTTTTTCAAGCTCCCGACGGAGTACCTCAACATTATCAGGTAAAACACTCCATTGAACTTGTTCTTGGTTCTTCTTTTCCTAACACATCTATTTACAGAAGATCCATTCTAAAAAATGAAGAGATTTGTAGAGAAATCCGAGAATTAATCGACAAAGGACATATCTGCTAGCTCCTCTCCTTGTGGAAGTCCAGTCGTCCTAGTTTCGAAGAAAGATGTGACTTGGCGCATGTGAATCGAATACAGAGCTCTCAACAAAATTTCGGTAAAGAATCGCTACCCTCTGCCGTCAATAGATGAGCTCATCGACTGTCTGAAAGGTGCTAAATTCTTTACTAAGCTCGACCTCAAGTTGGGATACCATCAGATTCCAATCGAGCCCTCAGATGTGTGGAAAACTGCTTTCAAGAACAAGGAAGGATTGTTTGAATGGTTAGTCATCCTTTTTGGCTTAACCAATGCACCTGTGACCTTCATGCGACATATGGATAACCTTCTTCGACCTTTCATCGACAAATTGGTCATTGTCTATCTCGATGACATATTGATTTTTAGTCGATCATGGGAAGAACATGTCAGACATCTTTGACAAATCCTTGACACTGTCCAGCAACATCGACTCTATCTTAACATGGACAAGTGCTCTTTTGAGATGACCAACATAAAATATTTGGGGTATGTAATTGAATCTGCAGGAATTCACATTGATCCAGACAAAGTATAGATCCTCAAAGATTGGCCCATTCCTAGAAGCATTCAAGAACTAAGATGTTTTCTTGGTTTGGCGAATTTCTATCGAGGATTCATAATTGGATTCAGTCACATAGCCTGGACCTTGAATCAGTTGGAAAAGGGAAGTGGGAAAACTGTCTTCCAATGGACAACAACACATCAAGCAACTTTTCAATAGATCCAACACAATCTTTGCACTGCACTGGTACTTGTGTTACCTGATTTGCATTAGCCCTTTGTTAGCTTAACTGATGCTGACCCATAGGTTTTCAATAAGACCCAGGTTCTTCGTGGTTTACCTTTGACCAACAAAACCCCTTTGCACCGACCCTTTCGGCAACAACCTGTGAGCAGGTTGAGGTATCACCGGAGGTGTATCTATGGGGTACTGCGGAATCAGGTTTCCACAGTATGTGATGAGTTGTTTCGACAGATGTACTGTGCAGTGCAGCAGGGGGTATGTGCTGCGAGGCGAGACTGCGTGGCGATGGGCAACGTCGCGGTCCGCACCACTAATTCCTTCTACCGCGAGGCTTCTACTGAGACTACAAACAATCCAGTTCAACTTTATACTTGAAGTACTTGGGAAGGCTTAAGGAACTAAACTGAGTATCACTCATCCACTCATTCATGCAATTAAATGACTATCACTCTAACATTCGTTTATACACTTAGAAGGGTTACAATTTAAGCATCTACCGCAGATGCAAATCACTATCATTCATTTGTCTGCTGTGCATAGGAAGTACTTAAGCAATCTCTTAACACTTGAACAAATAACTGATTCACTGCTTTCAGAAGCAAAGCTAAGTATTAACCATTCATCTATTCATGCAGACTTAACATATCATCTCCATATTCTCCTGATGGAAAATGCATACAAAAGTATTCACATAACAGAATACAAGGAAATATTCAGATATTCATCATAAAACAGATAAATGCAATCATACACAACAATGTTCCACTCAATCACACAAAAAAATATTTAACGTGGTTCACTCCCCCAGGTGGGAAGCTACGTCCATAAGAACGGTTGTTATATATATATCTTTAACGGGAAGGGGACAACCGCTCTTGGTCTGCACACTTAGCTGCAAACTCTCTCTTCTCTCTTAGCTAGGTCTCTGTGCACACAGTTGCAGAGCCGTTACAATGGCTTCTTCTTCAGGAAATATCTTACAATACATCAACATCAAAGAACAATGAGAGAACCCTCTGAGAACCCCCAAAAAGGACAACAAAAAGTAACCCCTTCCCTTACAAAAATGTCTTCTTTTATAGACCATGCTCGAAGGTCATGTCTTTACAATGCTGAAAACCAAAACCCTTAGGGTTTCCAAAACTACTACGGTTTCTCTAAATCGTCCTGCTGGCTTCTGGTAGTGAGTGTGCCGTCGTGGCAATCCTCCACGCCTTTGTTTTGTCGCTTTCATCCTTCCTGTTGTGCGCACACCAACAGGTCATATTCATCGAGCCTCCCTTCCACTAATGGACTCGTACGACTGGCTCAGCTCCTAGTCACTTCCTCTGTAGACTATTCGTCCTCTTAACGGCCTCGTACAACTGGCTCAGCCTCCAGTCACTTTCTCAGTGTCGTTCTCCACTTAAGGGTATCACACCACTAAGCACGCCCATCTGTCGCTTTCCCTGAGTTGTTCTTCACCTAACGATCTCATACAACTAGCCGCCTTCCTGATATGCTCATGCCCGCAGCTCGGCATCCTAGAGCATCTTTGCCAAAATTATACCACCATTGGTCTATCCAGTACATGTACCTATCTTTTGTCCAGCACTCCACTTTACTGGATCCATGTGGTCAGATCACTTCGCAGCACTACTTCCTCGTAGCGCTGATCTTTGCGGTACTGCCAAAATTTGGTTGCTGCGCACAACTTCGCAGCATCTTCCATACTTGTACAAATTAATATCTTTTGTTGAGCTGTGCTCAACTCCGCAGCTCAACCTCCTTGTGTTATCCAAAATTTCCCCAACTTGGGCCAGGCTCAACACTCCCCTAACACTTACATGTGGCTCGTCCCTGAGCCACCTTCTGCTTCGGCCTTCTGGATCTGCTCCGCGACCTGTGGAGCTAGCTTGGCGACGAACTTATTGTAAGTGCCGATCAACTGTTCCACTGCTTCCTTGGTGTCTTGCTCGATTTGCTTTACTATGTCAAGTAGTGATGGAGTTATCTCTTCTCCAATCTGTCCTTGTACCTACTCCTGGTTGTTGCACAGATCTTTTAGCTTGTCGTCGATCTGCTGCAATACCGCTGTGGCATCCTCCAGGAGTTGCTGCGACTGATTATCCATCTCAGTCTCTTTTTCTCTTAATGCTTGGACTTCCTTCTTCAAGCCTAAGATCTCCTTATACCTCAGCAGCCTATCCCTGGGTGGCAGAGCCTTGACCTCTGCGTCCAATTGTTCTAGCACGATCTGCTTTTCTTTTATCGCGGTCTTTACCTGCAGTAGACCTGGATCCTCTTCAAGGGTAGTGAATGCCTTTGAAACCTTTTCCAACAAATCTTGGCACTTAGCCATCTCACTAGTTATGTTCTATGGCACGGCGCTAACTGCTTCTCAGTTAATGGTGTCTACATATTGAGCTTTTCCTTGAGGAGGGCGATGTCAGCCTCATAGAGGACTTCCTTGTCCTGCATTTGTATTTTGAGGGAGCGCACCATGTCTCCTATCCTCAGAATGGTGTCCACAGGATTGCTCTAGAGTTCTAAATCTTCCATATCTTTCGCGACATTAGTAATGGTGTTCTCCAATTGTAGCCAACGGTCCTGTTCATCATACAATTGCATCTGTGTGCGCGATCTAGAGTCCTCGAGCTTCCTATTTGCGGCTTGCAGCTCCACCTACGACTTCATGGCATCTACTATTCTTTCATGCATCTCATCGACGATCTGCATGTGCAGAAAGTGTAATCTAGGAAAAGGAATCTTGGCCAAGTCGAGCTCTACTCGTTCAACACCCTTTGTGTCCAGGATGATTTGTTTTGACATTGGTAATGAGATGGCCAATGGGTCCAGATGAACAACTCTGGTCTTTGAAGGCAGCATTATGGCTAGCTGCGACGGTGTCTGCTGCGAGGTTCCTACCAACCTTCCTTCAGCTCCTGCGTTGCGCGACAAGGGTAGGCTCTTCTGGACATCGTCCATCTTTTTCATAAGCCCTTGCAGTGCGAGCCTAGTCCTTTGTAGGTCATCCTGTATGACCTTGTCCTTCTTGTCTTTTTCTGTCATTAGCTCCTCCATCTGCTCTGAGACCTTTTCTGCAATCATGTCGAAGTCTTCTTCATTCAGCACTGTCTCAGATTGACTCTTTGTTGCCTTCATCTTCTTCCGTGCCTTTGGTTTCTGCGGGGTTTCATGTATTTTCCTCTTTCATTTTTCTTCAACAATAGGGCATGACAGTGGGATTAGTTCATCTTCTTCTGAATCGGTCTCGACATCCATGAATTCGACACGGAACTCAGCCGGCCAGTCCCTCATGAGGATGTCAATGTCTTCCTCGTACATATGGTAATTACCTGCATACCATTCTGGCTTCTTCATCCTTGCTTTGGGTGAAATAAAAATACATTGCATGTCTGCCATAAAATCAATAACGCGAATGTACTTCGACGTTACCTGTTTTGTAATGCGCGATGTATGGGTGATCGCCTCGCGCAGCTAGGTGTAATACTGATAGAATACTTCAGCTGTCGTGTGCTACTGCTCTGCGTTCACATTTTCCCAAAGGTTGGTGTTTTCTCTAAAGTCTGCTACCTAGACTACTGGAGCAGCAGTGTTCAGGCACCTCAAATAAAAATATGTTTTTATAGGTTTTGTTTGGATAACAATGTAAATCAAATGAATAAGGATAGTATGGTAGAGATACAATGTCTGAATACTTTAGAAATACAAATGTAAAAGACAAGATTCTTGCAGTAATGGATGACAGAGCATTAAGGTACAGGAGATAAAATTTCAATACATATATAACTACAAACAATAAACAAACAGTTCATATCTGTAGCATATATATAAAAGGTATGAGTCTTCGAAAACACTTTTCAAATATCAATAAGCATTCAATATCCACATTCATACATGACATGAAATATAGAAAACATCTACATAACATCCAATGCATAAAGAGTTCAAACTGAACCAGAGAACATTAAAAACAATAATAGATCAAAGGCCTAGCTCCATATAGTATATTAACTGTCATACAAAAATACAAAACAAGTTCTTACACAGGTAACCATTGATAGTCTGCACAATTTCCCAGTAGATCGACTCCCATGTGTGTCTCAGGATGGATACCCACCCTCCTTTACAATGATTTTACAATGAAATATATAGAAGATAGCAAAGCTAACCTCTTCAACAATTTTTTGGATCTAGTCTAATGTGTTCCTGCCATGTTTGGCTAATCAAAACAAGAAAATGACCCATGTCCCTATTTAATAGAGTTACATTTCTACTATGACTAAAACACTTGAATGAAATGCCACTTACACTCATGGATAAGTCTTGATGAGCTCTTTGAGGAAGAGTCATCATCTATCCCTAAAAATACTCCAGCCAAATCGAATTTGGACTTTTTGACCAAAATTTATGAAATAATTGGGCGAAATTCTGAGAACAATGGTCTTAAAGAACCATCTATATTTCCTAAAATGTGATAGCTGTGTAAAAACTGAGAGAGGATTTTGTATATAAGTCCATTATTGACAAAAACCTCTCGTGGTGTTTACAAATTCTTCTCCATCTGTTCGGAAAGGGCACTCAAAGATAATGACCAAAACAGGAAATAATTTTCTGTTTAAACCTGTAAAAATAGGTTGTAAAGGTCTCTTCGAATCTTCCAAACCATTATACCTATTGAAACACTGAAGGAGGTTTTTGTGAATTATCCCATGATTGACAAAAAATTCTTTTTGTTTTCAAATATTCGCTTCCATATCCTCGTAATACGTTCCCAAATACAGTGACTAAAATAGGAAAATACAGGAAAATATGCATGCAAAATACTCTGTTTTGATAAATACTTTTCCTCTGTTCTCCATTAGCTGCGAATATAATTGCTTCCAGTCCTCCAGGTACATAAGGTAACTTTTTGGCTTCAAATCTAGTCATATTCTCCATTATTTTCTCGAATGCACAAGCATACAAGTGAGGATCTCCTGCAAAGTCTTGGGTTCCCCTCTGGCTCACATAGCTTTGCTTCTAGCGTAATACATTCCAAAATGTTGCTAACTCTATCCCTTCCTTAACAAATTTTAAACTAATGCCAGGTTTTAAGAACTCTGCTAATCTTACAACTGATTTTTTCTTCCCGATTGTTGTAGAATTACGATGCCAAATGAAAAGTGATGTGCTAGTTTGCAACACGAAGCAACCGGTAGAATCCAAAGATGCTGCCACTGGATCAAATTGAATTGATTTACAGTTGTGACGATCTGTATTTGTATTTGTATCATCCATCTACCGTATTTGTATCATCCATTGAATTGTTCTCAACATTGTCTTTTGTCTTTCCAATTCCACAATCCCGCATTTCTTTAATTGGACCATCTCCAACATCCGACAATACTCTAGGGTCTTTGAATTCTTTCCCTTTCTCAATAGAAGAGTTTGTATTACTACACCAAATAGCTTCTCGGATGTGAGGAGGAACAAATGCATGGCCTTTAATAGCTTCATTATTTTTTAAATAACCCTGCACACAACTTAACTTCGGCATGCTAGCAACATGCATGCATTTGAATAATGAAAATGCGCTTCCAGCTTATGTTAAACATAGGCAAAATATTATTAGATCCTAACTTTTCAAATATGAAAAGACTTTAATTAATCTATAGGAGCTTAAGTTTTTAAACCAATATATTTGTAAATGCAAAAATATATTTTGAAATGAAATCAAAGCAGCCCAAATTTAGGAAGATAAGAAACTTAACAAGGGATAAAAAGTCTAAGGTAAACAATAGGCCTAGGAAAACTATCTGACAGACCTAGGACAAACACTGGCTCCAACTGGGGGATGGCATTTCCCTGTGATTTGCCAAGAACTGTAGACCAAGTGCCTTATTTTCTTTCAACTGCTGATCCATTGGGCTATGGAGTCATTTACCAAATCTCTGTAAATTTTTCAAGCTCTTGAGCACACACCTCTGAAATAACAAAATACTGCTACAAACCAACATATTGAAAAGAATCTACATGCTCATATGGCGAGCTTATTTTCGTGCTTACTCCTACTTCTAATTGGTAGAAAAAACCCAATCAATTGTAATCACACTTCCAGTGAAGCCATGATAGCATCCATCCCATTGTAGCAACCTCTTGCAGATAGATAGAAATCAAAGAAGAATTTCTCATTTGAAGCATAAATTTAATTTGTGAAGTATATTCTACTTTGATTTCAATTTCTAAAAGGCTGAAACCTTTTGAAAACCCCAAGTTCATGTAAATGGCCATTGGGTCTTCCCATTTATGCTGTATTTCCAGCTGATACAAAAAAATACATTGTTGCTCTGCTCCACTTATAAAATGATATTTCATTTTTTCTGCTGAAAATAGAGAATGAAGATTTTCCAGGCATTGAAAATAAAAGGCATCAAATTTATCCTGAATGTGCTCACAAGTTCCTTCAACAGTATCAATAACAATGCCATTTTGAGAATAATCAAGATGATCGTCCTCTTTCATGTTTCCATCATATGGGTAAATGTCATACATTGGCTCTATTTGTTCAATGATAACGGACTGAAAGTCTTCATGAACTTGTTGATTGAATTCTGCCATATCAGACATATCCAGATCTTGCTTTTCAAAATCATCATCATATTCATCCAAAATTGGAGCAAACTGATAAAATTCTAATGACAAAGATGAAGTTTTTTGAGAATTAACAGCAACAATCTGATCTTCAAACAAACTTGGAATAGCTTCTGTATTATAATCATCATTATAAGAAACATCTGAATTTATGCCAAATGCATCCAATGTATTATGGTCATTAATTTTAACATCTGATTGCTGAAAAACCTCCTGCTGTAAAACAGATTTAGCAGAAGCTACATAGGAAAATGAATCATCTTTTGAAATAGAATCAAGAGCATCTTTAACTCGACTGTCATCAATACCATCTTTAAGATTGTTTTGCAAACCTTCATAAACAATATGATTTTCAATGTTTTCTTCAATAGAGGATTGGGATTCACAATGAGATATTTCTTCATGAATTTCATCAGTAAGGCTATGCTGATCATTATTAATAAGAGATTTCTTGATCTTAAATTGCTCACAACAGTCCTCTAAAAGGAGATCATCAGAATAAATCCTCTTGCAATAAACATAAAAGGTAGCATGGAAATCTTTTATTGATGAAATGCTAAATATAGGAAGAGATCGGTACCGCTGTTTGGCATTTCCTTCCAAAGAATACATAAACATTTTCAATAATACATCCTCATGATGAATATCAATTTGGTCCATGTATTGATGAAACTCAATCAAGTGTTGTGCCAGATGGTCATGACCATCTCCTCTAAATCTTGGAAGGGAGTCTCCCCATTCATCCATAGTAGGCACATTATTTGGAAAATCTGGAACAACTGAAAAATTGAAAGATGCAAATCTTCCAGCCAGAATGGCTTCCATAGATTTTGACATTTTGAACCGGTGGAGTCACCAACAGATCCTTCCTCCGCGAAGTCGCCGGTGAAAAAATTTCATTCTAGAGCGAGTAACCAGCCCTTGTTCACCATCAATGACTGGATCTAATCGTTGTCAATATTGAACCAAGGAAGAACTTGTATGCTTCCTCCCCAGTATGGTCGCTAAAAGATGTTTTCCCTAAAGTCTGCTATCTAGACTACAAGGTAGCAGTGTTTAGGCACCTCAACATTTAAAGATAGTTTTTTTGGGTTTTTGGATAACAATGTAAAAATCAAATAAGGTAAAGAAAATATACAGAGATGCAATAATCTGAAAACATCAGAAGATATAAGTGTAAGGACAAAATTCTGCAGGATAAATGACAGTATAAATTAAAGTTTAGGAGATAGGTTTCAAATCATATGAATACAATCAACAAACAAACAATTTATAATTCATCCATGTATAAAAGGTACTAGCATTTGAAATAATATTTCAGATATTAGTTGGCATTAATATTCACTCGTATACACAATATCAATATAGAAAACATCTACATAAACATCAATGTAACAAGAGTTCAAACTGAACTAGAGAATATCACACAATATAAGTTTAAAATCCTAGCTCCATATAGTATATTAACTGTCATTCAAAAATACAAAAGAAGTTCTTACACAGGTAACCATTGATAGTCTGCACAATTTCCCAGCAGATCGACTCCCATGTGTGTCTCAGGCTGGATACACCCCCTCCTTTACAATGATTTTACAATGAAATATATAGAAGATAGCAAAGCTAACCTCTTCAACAATATTTTGGATCTAGTCTAATGTGTTTCTACCAAGTTTGGCTAATCAAAACAGGAAAATGACCCATGTCCTTATTTAATAGAGTTACATTTCTACTATGACTAAAACAATTGAATGAAATGCCACTTACACTCATGGATGAGTGTTGATGAGCTCTTTGAGGAAGAGTCATCATCTATCCCTAAAAATACTCCATCCAAATCGAATTTGGACTTTTTCACCAAAATTTATGAAATAATTGGGTGAAATTCTGAGAACAAGGGTCTTAAAGAACCATCTATATTTCCTAAAATGTGATGGCTGTGTAAAAAATGAGAGAGGATTTTGTATATAAGTCCATTATTGACAAAATCCTCTCATGGGTTTTACAAATTCTTCTCCAGCTGTTCGGAAAGGGCGCTCAAAGATAATGACCAAAACAGGAAATAATTTTATGTTTAAACCTGTAAAAATAGGCTGTAAAGGTCTCTTCGAATATTCCAAACCATTATACCTGTTGAAAAAATGAAGGAGGCTTTTGTGAATTAGCTCGTGATTGACAAAAACCTCTTTTTGTTTTCAAATATTCGCTTCCATCTCCTCGTAATATGTTCCCAAAGACAGTGACTAAAATAGGAAAATACAGGAAAATATGCATGCAAAAAACTCTGTTTTGATAAATACTTTTCCTCTGTTCTCCATCAGCTACGAATATAATTGCTTCTAGTCCTCCAGGTACATAAGCTACCATTTCGTCTTCAACTCTAGTCATATTCTCCATTCTTTTCTCGAATGCACAAGCATACAAGTGAGGATCTCCTGCAAATTCTTGGGTTCCCCTCTAGCTCACATAGCTTTGCTTCTCGCCTAATACATTCCAAAATGTTGCTGAATCTGTCCCTTCCTTAACAGATTTTAAACTAATGCCAGGTTTTAAGAACTCTGGTAATCTTACAACTGATTTTTGCTACCCAGTTGTTGTAGAATTACCATGCCAAATGAAAAGTGATGTGCCAGTTTGCAACACGAAGCAATAGGTAGAATCCAAAGATGCTGCCACTGGATCAACTTGAATTGCTTTACAATTGTGATGATTTGTATTTGTATTTGTATCATCCATATACCGTATTTGTATTATCCATTGAATTGTTTTCAACATTGTCTTTTATCTTGCCAATTCCACAATCTTGCATTTCTTGAATTGGAACATCTCCAACATCTGACAATACTCTAAGGTCTTTGAATTCTTTCCCTTTCTCAGTAGCAGAGTTTGTATTACTACACCAAATAGCTTCTCGGATGTGAGGAGAAACAAATGCATGGCCTTTAATAGCTTCATTATTTTTTAAATAACCTTGCACACAACTTAACTTCGGCAAGCTGGCAGCATGCATGCATTTGAATAATGAAAATGCGCTTCCAGCTTATGTTAAACATAGGAAAAATATTATTAAATCCTAACTTTGCAAATATGAAAAGACTTTAATTAATCTATAGGAGCTTAAGGATTTAAACCAATATATTTGTAAATGCAAAAAGATATTTTGAAATAAAATCAAAGCAGCCCAAATTTAGGAAGATAAGAAACTTTACAAGGGATAAAAAGTCTAAGGTAAACAATAGGCCTAGGAAAACTATCTGACAGACCTACGACAAACATTTGGCATAGCGGAATCCTCTGGGATCATTGCTTTCTGTAATTACACCAACATAGTCCTTTGGCTCCTTCCATCCGACAAAGGCGATGAGGATGATCAACCACGTGAAGTGGAATTGACCTCCATTCTCCTGCGTATCATTGAGTTCATCCAGGAACTCATTTAGAAGGTACTGACACCAATTGAATTGGGTCCCTTCAGCCGCTGCGGCACCGAGTAGTATTACACCCGCAAGGACCTCTAGAGGCTTGGCTGTTCTTAGGATTTTTCCTACGAGCAACTGTGTGACAAATTTTGTTGCTTTATCTTTGATTTCTTCTGTTGGAAACCCTCTTTTTCCTTTAACCAATGCATGGTTTTTCTTCATCTTCGCGACAACGTCTTTTTCCTTACTCTTCCCTTGGAAGAACTGCTTGGGATCCTTGCTGCGCTTGCTTAGTAATGTGGCACGGTGGATTAAGTCAATGTTCACATCAACATTTCTTTCTAGCCATGGGTATCCCTGATGGATTCGCGGCATCAAAGTGCGAACCACCGCATTAAATTCTGGTGAACGATCAAAATGTGGCAATCTTAGCAGGTTCAGCAATCCTGACTGAACTACTGGTGTCAGCTAGTTTTCAGCGACCAAGTTAAATATGCCCTTAACATCTTTCTTCCAGCACATGTACTAGTTAGGCTAGAACTATGGGTACTTGGGATCATGGGGTTCTTCCTTCTGTACACCTAGGAGGTCATAGTCTTCCCATTTACACTCCGGGATTTTTCCTAGCAAGTTCTGGGCAACCTCTACGTGCTTCGAAATTGGCGACAAGGGAATTTCATAACGGGTACTCTTGACTAGTTTAAAGACTGGAGCATCCAGCGCCCGTGGTGATATGTACTCCGGTATCAACTTCAAGGGTTCCTTCTGAAAGACCATCGATCTTGGCGCCGTTTGGCCTATCTTGGGAGTCTTGCTTCGTGGTGCAGTTGTGTCTTTCCCTTTTTCCTGCATGGCTGGATTATGTCGAGGTGATCTTCTAGACGCTTGACTGAGTTCGAGTACAACCTTCTTGGTAGGGGTTTTCATTAACTCTGCAATCCCCCCGTGCTGAAAGACTCGGATTGCTTCTTGAAGTGTAAGCTCTTCTTCTCTGTCTGGTGATTTGGACATTCACTGGCAAGAGTAGGAAACTGTTTCAGGAATATGGCTAAGGGTTGCTAACACAATAGCGAATGCATGAAAATTCTAAGTGTCTGGTAATGCCCACGAGTCCTTATGCGGTGTTATTTATAAGTGCAGTTGAGTCCCTCTGCGACTTCCAATGGCTAGATGAGCATTTAATGTGGTGTCTGTTGGCCAATTTGAGCAGATCCTTCAGTCCCTTCCGTCGTCAACGTGTTCCGAATAGTTATATTTCGTTAAATGCTCAAGTGAGTGCTTGCAACGATCACCTAACGACTATATTTTTCTCAAAAGCAGGGTAACGGCTATTTTTATGAGTACTGCGCCAAGCTGCACGGCAGTCCATCTCTGATCCTGTGCAGTTACTTCGCGGTGTCAGTGTTTCAACTACGCAGCTCCCTTTTTCTTTCCTTTCTTCTACTTTTTTTTTCCCTCGTGCAGCTTCAACAGTGCTGCACGGTACATACATTGTTCTACTTATCGTACATGTACAGACTCCTTTACATTTCCAGTGTCCAATTTCAACTGTACTTGACACTTAGAAATTTCTCCCTCAGTTTATCATTCAGGATTCTGCGAAGCAGGGCTATCATGGTACAGCTTTAGCCTGCTTCCATTTATCAAAGTTGGTAGGGTATCACCAGCTAAATTGGCTAACTGGACTGCACCAATGTTAGTAACATGTATCATAGTATATGGACCAAGCCAATGCATCTTAAATTTACTAGGAAACTTCATGAATTTGCTATCATATAGGAGGACTAGGTCACCTACCTGAAAGCACTTGTTCTTTATATGGCGATCATTCCATGCTTTCTCGCGGTCTTTCTAGACTTGCTGGTGGAAGTCGGCGATGACGCGATCTTCCTCCAACCCAACTAGGTGTAGCAACCTTTCTTCTAGTGCTGCAGGGTCTTCCATCCTTGTGAATGCATCGATTCTCAAACTGGGGACAATGTACTCGATTGGCATTATAGATTCCTGTCTGTAAGCCATCTGAAAGGGTGTGTGCCTCGTCAATTTCTTGCAAGTGGTCTTGTATGCCCATAACACAAATGAGATGCGCAGGTCCCAATCATCTCTATTCACATTGCAAACTTTAGTCAGCACATTCTCCAGTATTTTATTGATAGCCTCAACAGTGCCATTCACCTGCGGGTGATATGGTGTACTGCGATGATGATGGATATGGAATTCCTCTATGAGAGCTTCAATAGTCTTGTTTAAAAAGTGAGTGCCTTGATCACTCATCAAAATCTTTGGGCACCCGAATCTTGACAATATTTCTTCAAAAATGAACTGCGCGGCAGTGCCTGTGCTCCAGTCCTTCACCGGTTTTGCTTCTACCCATCTGGTGAGGTAGTCAGTAGAAGTAAAGATGTACCTCGCACCTGTTCTTTTCCCTGGTGGGTTTATAGGTCCCACAAAATCAATGGCCCATTTTTCAAATTCCTGCAAGGTCAGCTGCGGATTGAGTGACATTTCATCTCTGCGCGAAGGTTTTCCTGTCCTCTGATAGACATCGCAGTTTCAACAGTGTTCTTTAGAGTCTTTATGGATCGTAGGCCACCATAGCCCTGCACGTAGTATCTTCTGTGCAGTAGCCCTTCCTGCATAATGTCCTCCTGCGATCCCTGAGTGCGCATCTGCTAAGATGAATGGTCTCTCATGTTCTAGTACACATCTGCACAAGACTTCATCCAGTCCGGGTTTGTATAACTGACCTGCAATAATAGTGAAGTCTGCAGCCCGCACTACCAGCTGCTTCTTCTGCTGGATGGAGAACTCCTACGGTGCCAACCCTGTTGTTAAGAACTCGATGATGTCCTTATAATAATCATCGGCAAGCTATATAGAAAATAACTGTTCATCAGTAAAACTGTCTTCAATGTTCGTCGGTTCTTCTCCTGACTCAATCCTAGAGAGATGGTCAAGTCCCAAGTTCAGCCTGCCGGGCTTAACAACAATCTCAAAATCATACTCTTGAAATAGTAACAGCCATATGCATATGTTCCCCCGTAACACTGTCTTATTGACCAAGTATTTCAATGCAGAATGGTCAGTAAACATAAGGAAGTGCGCACCAAGTAAATAGTGTCTAAATTTCTGCAGTGCATATACCATCGCAAGGCCATCCCTCTCAGTAGTAGTGTAATTTTTCTCCGCTGTCGAGAGCTTTCTGCTTGAAAATGCAATGGGATGGTCAATACCTCCTTCTCCTGGCTGAGCTAATACAATTCCCAGGGCAATGCATGATGCATCAACATGAACATGGAACGACTTTGCCCAGTATGGGAAGACTCGGATCGACGCAGTAACCATCTTTTCTTTAAGTGTGTCAAACCCCTGTTCACATTCCGCGTTCCAAATGAATGATGCGTCTTTCTTTAGTAGCTTTTCCATTGCTGCGGTTATCTGCGAGTAACCCTTTATGAACTTCCTGTAATATCCAGTATGTCCTAAGGTAGAGTGCAACATCTTAACGGAAGTTGGTGTGGGAAAATTCACAATAATGGAAATCTTCGCAGGGTCCACCATCAATCCCTGCTTACAGACAATGTGTCCGAGTAAAATTCCGTATGGAACACAGAAGATGCACTTCTTCAGATTCAATGAGATCTGATGTTGTCTACACTTGTCAAGCTTCATTCTCAGATTTGCGCAATGGTTCTTCAATAGACCAAAGACAGTCCAATCATCAAAATAGGCTTCCAGAAACTTGTGCATGAAATCTTTAAAAGCTGCAACGACAACTCTGGAGAAGATGGCAGGTGTGTTCTTCAGGCCAAAGGGCATTACTGTATACTAGAACGACCCCCATTCTGTAGCAAACGTTGTCTTACGCCTATCCGTGGGATCAATTCTGATCTAATGATATCCAGAGAAACCATCAGTAAAGGAATAGGTCTCATTCCCTCCAACATTTTCAAGCTCTTCATCTGTGAAAGGAGTGGGGAATGGGTCGTGCATAGAAGCATCATTCAGTTTTATGAGATCCACACAAATCTTGATCTCACCCTTCATTTTCTTATCCTGAACGACCATGGGACTAATCCACTCAGATTCCTCGATAGGTTCAATGATTCCTGCTTCTAGCATCTTATCCAGCTCTGTGCAGACTGTTTCTTTATACCATGGGTTCAATCTGTATGGCCTCTGCTTCACAGGCTTGGCGCCTAGCTTCAAGGGGATCTTCATGACTCCTAGGTCTCCCAGAATTCCTTTCATTTCTGTAAATTTTGTCAGAAACAGATCCTGATACTCATGTAAGGTGTCTGCAATCTCCGCAATAGTCTGCTCGTCCCAATAGTCTCCTATTGATGCGAACTTCGGCTCTTTACTTGTGCCAATATTCACCTTCTGTCTCTTTACCGGTCCACTCATATCTGGGATTTCCAATGGAGGTCCTTCTACATCGCGCGCACCCTCTAACTCTGGTATGTTTATGTTGCGTGGATCATCGTCATCGTATTCCTTGCTATCCTCATCTTCTTCAGCTAGGTTATAACACTCTATGGGATGTCCTTCATGTTTCTTCCATTCCGAGTGTAGGTTTGCAGGAACGGTATCTGCCTTGAAGAATTCTTCCCATGTCGTATCTTCACGAAGAAAGTCTCCCCTGAATATGCGTTCCTTAATTATGTGCAATGCCTGATGGATCGACAGATTCTCGTCCTCGAAGCTGAAGGCCCTCTGGAAGTTGGCAGTCAACATCTCCCAATCAGTGGTTTCCCTGGGCAACTCCAAGTCTAGGTACCATTTCTTCGGAATTTCATCCTCCAGGGTATGCACAAACAGGTGCACCCATTCTTCATGTGTCCTTTCCAGCCATTCCTGCAAACAGACTTCAATGTGCTAACTAGGATCTATCTGTCCATTCAACTTTTCAAGGGGTAAAATAACCCTGTCAGCAAACCGAATCTGCATGTTAATCCTGCATTGATCCCAAGTGGTCAATGTCTGCTTGTGCGCAGCCCACCATCTGGCCGGTGTGTCGTGCAGTGCCATATCCAATGTGGGTAACCTATGCTCATCTAGAACTACTGCAGTATATTCTTGGATGAAAGTGTAAACATTAGAAGAACCATCATATGTGGGAATAGGACTTACCTTCTTTCTGATCCAGCGCAGTGATTTCGTAACCTGCGCGCACCTTCTTGCTGATACTTCATGCATGCGGCTTTGCCAATTTTCCAGTCCTGCCTCTGAGTCAGAGACGCAGGAGGTGTCACATCTCCAACCAAGTGTACCATCCGCAGTAGGATTAATGTAATCTTCCTGGTTCGTTGTGAGCTGGTATAATTGGTCCAAGTCTTGAGCCTTGGATTCCTCTTGAATCGGCTTGCTATATCTGTCACCATCTACAGGATCCAATGGTGCAATGACCCTAAGATGATTTCCTTCTAATATCATCTTCTTTGTCTTTAGGTTTATGATAGCCAAGTTATCAATAGCCCAATCAATTCCTAGCAGTGCAGGAAAAGGATGACTATCATCCAAAATCTCGATAACTTCAAAGTCTGCATGACTTTGGACTCCATCGATGTCGACCACCACATTAGCTAACCGGCCAAGAGGTATGACTTTCTCCTGGTTAGCCATTCTCAACTGGATAGGTGACCATAACAACTTTGGTCGAACCAACTTCTGCCATGTCTGCTTAGTCAAAACATTCACTTCGGATCCCAGATCAATGACTTCATCCATTTCAAAATCTCCTATCTGCGTGGTAAGCCTCATTTCTCGGTCTGTTCTTTTATGCTTCCTTATGTGATGTACTATGTTATCAGAAGTTTCTATTCCCGTCTGTGGTTCATATTGGTTTATGAGCTTCTATAGCTCTACTATGGCATTTTCACTTTTTAGTAACTTCATGTAGCTTCGCAGGAACTGCACAACGGAAGTGCTGACATCCGTTGCGGTGCTTGTTTTATCATAAGTGGCTGGCATGTATTCAACATGTGGTGTTTCACTGTGCAACAGGATCCTCTGTGACTTTGGTACCGATTCTCTGAAGGTATCCCACGCATCGATAAAGACATCCTTGTTCTTTTGTAGGTCGAGAGCAGGTATCTTTCCCGGAGCTTTCCTTATCCATACTGTCTCAAGAGGGGTCTGCTTTGTGTGAGCCTCCCCTGACGTGGAAGCTTCTGCTCCCCTATCGCGGCCTGTCTCAGCACCACTACGCGTGACCACATTGATGCTAGGGTCCACTGGTCTGTTCTCTGCTGATACCCACTGGATGTTTGGATTTGGTGTCTCCGTTCGTCTTCTTTTCTGCATTTCCACCTCTAGCACTAGGCAGTCTTCAATAACATGCTCGAATGACTTACAATAGTTGCATGTAGTGCATGGGTTAACACAATATCTAGATACGTGACCTGGTTGGCCACAATTGTAAAAAATGTCCTGGCTGTGGCCTCTTCCCTGCACCGGGCCAGCATTTATTCCTCTGCCATGGTATCCACCACCATGACCTTTGTATCCTCCTTGGTCATATTGCGCGTTTTCTTGTTTTGGCTGGTTTTCTTCTTATACGTGGTACAAGCCAGCGCCTCTCATTGAGTGCATATCTCGTTTTCTCTCATTGATTAGCTCATATGCGCGGCAGTTGGATTCATCATGTCCAACTGATTTACAGAAAGTGCAGTATAAATTTTTAGGTGTTTTCACATATTTATGTATGAGATAACAGTCTTTAGGTCTGTGTCCTGTGGTTCTAGAAATTTCACACCATGGGGCCTGATTCTGGTTTATTGGGTTGGGCACATCGCTGTTATGATAATCACAGAATAATGGACAATGCTCCCGATCATGGCCTTCTCCTTTACAGCTTGTACACCAGACCTCATGTCTAGGTTCATACCTTTGTTCTTTGCCATTTTTCATGCTTTGCAGCTCTAGTTTCAGGGTGATTAGTTGGTTCTGGATCTGAGACATTCCAGAACTAGTCTCACCAATCAGCGAAGCCTCTAGCTTCATTGTGATCTCCAAGGCCTCTGCTTGTGGCGCAACCTTCTGCTGCATCAATGGTAATCTGATGTGGGGCAACAACGCAGCAATGAACCATTCCTTGTGCTGTTCCAGAGCTATAACAAAGCTCACTTGGTCCAAAAGCATCTTAAACTTCTGATCAAACTCCCAGACCGTTTCAGTCGGTCTTTGTTTTATTTCTTTCAACTCGGTTATACACTGAGATTTAGATTTGGGTTTCTAAAACTCTGCGACCAGCGCAACTTTAATTTCTGGGAGGGTTCTGGGCTCTGTGTGAGAGTACTTCATAAACCAATGTAAAGCTTTGTCTCTGAAAGTGGTGATGAGCTATGCCCTCTTCACGGTATCATCCTGGATTTGTCTTACACTCCATACGGCTTCACAAAGAAACCAATGTTGGTCAGGGTCTTCTAGACCAGTTCCTTTGAAGCTCAGTAGCTTCATATCAGTGTTTTCCATTGTCCTATTAGGTGGTGTAGCGCCCAGATTGGTGCGCGACTGCTGTAAAGGGATCTATGTAGTGAAAAAAAATGGGCTTATCGGGGTAGATGTACTGGGCTGAGTATTCTGCGAGGTGGGCTGCATAGCGGGTGGGTTCTGAGATAAGGGTGGTGCGGTCTTTGCAGCCGGTGGGTTCTGAGGGGTAAATGGTGGCGCGGATTCGTTGTCAAGGTCACAAGGAATGTCGGTATCTATGTGGAGTCCAGGGCCTCCAAGATTCTTATTAAATTTATATCTCTTCCCACTTCTAAGATTATGGGTGTCTTCGTCAGAATCACTATATATATTGTTTACCATGACAAACTTGAGAATATTACTGCATTCTTAAAACACCTTTCTCAGCTAACAGCATCTTAGTGTATAGACTGAGATTGTTCATGTACTTACCTTGGAATCCTTCGAAAAAATATGCTTCTGCTTGGCTGTAGGATTTGAGTGTGTCTACAACAAATTCTGTTACAAAGCCTTCTAGCATATGATCGACCCAAAAATCAACTGCGCGTGTCAATGGGCTGTCTATTGCTTTGAGCTGCGCTGTGAGCTCGGGAGTCCACTCTGTAGGAACTCCTCCTTGAAAACAGGTTTTCTTTTCTACAAAACGTGAGATCCACTCGTGCAGCTCGTTTGGAAATGATGCCCAGAAAATCTCATGAATATCTTTCCATAGATATCTATTCAACCATTGTCTGTCAGATAGACGCGGATGTCTATTCTCTTGCCTTGCAAAGTCTCTTACAGTCTTGTCACACCAAGCTTGGATCTCTGTCATTTTAGGATGCCATTGTCAAAGCCTTCCGGGAACTGATATTCTTCGTCACACATCACGATTGCAACTCATCATGGATTCTAGCATGGCAACCGAACCATTTGTTGGCTTAACTGATGCTGACCCAGAGGTTTTCAATAAGACCCAGGTTCTTCGCTATTTCCCTTTGACCAACAAAACCCCTTCGCACTAGCCCTTTCGGCAACAACCTGCGAGCAGGTTGAGCTCTCACCCAAGGTGTATCTATGGGGTACTGCGGAATCAAGTTACCACAGTATGTGATGAGTTGTTTGGACAGATGTACTGTGCAGCACAGCAGGGGGTATGCACTGCGAGGAGAGACTGCGTAGCGATGGGAAACGCCGTGGTCCGCACCACTAAGTCCTTCTACTGCGAGACTTCTACTGAGACTGCGAACAATCCAGTTCAACTTTATACTTGAAGTACTTGGGAAGGCTTAAGGCACTGAACTGAGTATCATTCATCCACTCATTCATGCACTTAAATGACTATCACTCTAACATTCGTTTATACACTTAGAAGGGTTACAATTTAAGCATCTACCGCAGATGCAAATCACTATCATTCATTTGTCTGTTGTGCATAGGAAGTACTTAAGCAATCTCTTAACACTTGAACACATAACTGATTCACTGCTTTCAGAAGCAAAGATAAGTATTAACCATTCATCTATTCATGCAGACTTAACATATCATCTCCATATTCTCTTGATGGAAAATGCATACAAAAGTATTTACATAACAGAATGCAAGGAAATATTCAGATATTCATCAGAAAACAGATAAATGCAATCATACACAACAATGTTCCACTCAATCACACAACACAATATTTAACGTGGTTCACTCCCCCGGGTGGGAAGCTACATCCATAAGAACGGTTGTTATATATATATCTTTAATGGGAAGGGGACAACCGCTCTTGGTCTGCGCACTCAGTTGCAGACTCTCTCTTCTCTCTCAACTAGGTCTCTGTGCACACAACTGTAGAGCTATTACAATGGCTTATTCTTCATGAAAGATCTTACAATACATCAACATCAAAGAACAAAGAGAGAACCCTTTGAGAACCCCCAAAAAGGACAACAAAAAGTAACCCCTTCCCTTACAAAAATGTCTTCTTTTATAGACCATGCCCGAAGGTCATGTCTTTACAATGATGAAAACTGAAACCCTTAGGGTTTCCAAAACTGATACGGTTTCTCTAAACCATCCTGCTGGCTTCTAGAAGCGAGTGTGCCATCGTGGCAGTCCTCCATGCCTTTGTTCTGTCGCTTTCGGCCTTCCTGTTGTGCGCACACCAACAGGTCATCTTCATCGAGCCGCCCTTCCACTAACAGACTCTTACGTCTGGCTCAGCTCCCAGTCACTTCCTCTGTATACCGTTCGTCCTCTTAATGACCTCGTACAACTGGCTCAGCCTAGCTGTCGCTTTCCTTGAGTCGTTCTTCGCCTAACGATCTCATACAACTGGCCGCCTTCCTGATATGCTCATGCCCGCAGCTCGGCATCCTAGAGAATCTTTGCCAAAATTAGACCACCATTGGTCTATCCGGTACCTGTACCTATCTTTTGTCTAGCACTCCGCTTTGCTGGCTTCACGTTGCCAGATCACTTCACATCACTGCTTCCTCGCAGTGCTGATCTTCGCGGTACTGCCAAAATTTGGTTGCTGTGCACAACTTCACAGCATCCCCCATACTTGTACAAAATTATATCTTTTGTTGAGTTGCACTCAACTCCACAGCTCAACCTCCTTGTGTTATCCAAAATTTCCCCAACTTGGGCCAGGCCCAACACCCTTTGAGATTGAGACAGATGCATCGGACTACGCCTTGGGCGTAGTGATCACTCAGTATGGTCATCCAGTCGCTTTTCATTCTGAGACTTTTAATGACACAGTTAGAAGATACTCGATGTACAAAAAAGAACTGTATTCCATTGTGCAATTTCTCAAGCAATGGAGGCATTACATCCTTGGCAAGGAAACAATCATTCTCACTGATCACAAGCCGCTACAGTTCACTTTGACACAATCAAAGTTGTAGACAAACTGAAAACTCAAGTGGATTAATTACCTACAACAATTCCAGTTGGTGATTAAGTATTGGTAAGGTAAAGCTAATGCCACCTCCAATTGCGTCAGTCGACCACCCATTACTCTCCTTTTGAGAGTGATGAGTATGCAGGGATATGACCCCACCACTTGGCCACAGTTGTATGAGGACGACATCGACTTCTCAGCAATCTACCAACAGTTACAAACTAACAATTCGTCGACCTCCGACTACTTCCTGAACAACACCTTGCTATACAAGCTTGGATAGCTTGTGTACCGACCGGTGAGCATCGACAACAACTCATTTGGGACATGCACTATAGCAAGACTGCAAGACACTTTGGACAAACAAAGACACTTTCTATTATGTAGAAGTATTTCTTTTGATCTACACTTAAATATGACATCAACAAGTACATTCGATCATGCATAGTTTGTGCCATTGCTAAACTGCCTAATCGAAGACAGGGATTGTACACACGTCTACCAGTTCCTAGTCGACCATGGGAATCTATTTCTATGGACTACTTGATGGGTTATCCTAATACCAGACATCAGCATGATGCGATATTAGTAGTAGCAGACCGATTTTCCAAGATGGCATTCTCATACCATGTAAGAAGACCACGACAGCGCAGCAGACCGCTCAAATCTTCTTTACACATGTTTGGAAACACTTTGGTTTACCCACAACCATTATTTCCGACCGAGATGTCATATTCCTTAGAGCATTTTGGAAGACCCTCTGGCAACAGCTGTATACGCAACTCTCATTTCCGATAACTTTCCATCCTCAGACTGACGGACAGATGAAATTTGTTAATCGCTTGGTCGTACAACTGCTTCACATGTATAACCACAAACATCGACGCACATGGGATGAAAGTATTCCATACATACAACAAAACTACAATCGTGCTCAGCATAGTTCTACAGGCAAGAGTCCATTTGAGATATGTTACGGATTTCAACCCTCAATGCCTATTGACTTTATCAGCTCCTCGACATAGCCGAACTCCGACACCGACTACAGCCAGTGAGAATTTGAAAAAGCAGTCAAGTTCTAAGATTAGATATGCAACATCCAGAAGCAAGCACATGAAATGTTGCAAAGAGCAAGAGAGAAAGATAAGGCCTGACATGACAAGCATCGCATTCCTCATTCATTCCAAATTAGGGATAAGGTATGGTTACATCTTAAGAAGGAGTGATTCACTGGTCCATTCAAGAACCTCAAACCTTTGCGATATGGTCCATACAATATTCTTCAACAAATTGGTGAAAACACTTTCCAGCTCGACATTCCTGCATGCCTAGGTCTGCATCCAGTATTTAATGTGGATCTACTTCCACCATACCATGCACCACTGTTGGAACAGAATGACTTACTGACAACAGAACCCTAAGACATCCATCCAAATGTTTACGAGCCTTTTCCTTGCGACACCATCGTGGGACAACGAGTACGCCTTACAAGGATGAACACAATTCCCTTGTTTCAAGTTTCCAAAGCTGGCCAGCTCCCATATCAAGGAAAGTGGTACTCTGTTTCTTAAATAAACAACACGTTTCCTCACCTTCACGAGAAAACAATGGGGACCATTGTTTTTTAATGAAGGAGGTTTGATCCACATCGCAGTTGGCATTGTTTTTGAATGCTAACATCGATTGCGATAGGTCACCAATGTCGATACAACTTTGACAAGTTTTGACTCGCCATGGCTTTGACAAACTCAGCAACTCCGACAGGTTCCAATTTCGACACAACTACGACGAGTCTCGACTTCGACATACTGCGACTCACTCCGCACCTTCAACATGTTCAACAACCTCACAGTTTCGCGACATCGACATGCAATGTTGACATGCGGCCACAAACTGTTGAACTTCGACAGACTGTCTCTCTGTCTTCCAGTCGACTGTAACAGTTGAGTTGTTGAACCGTTCTAACTTCTTCTTTGTAACTGAACATAACAGGAAGGCACCCAAGTGTTTCAGAATTCTATATAAGAATGTATAATATTGCAACATACATCTATCTATCAGTTTAGCAATCAATCTATCAGTTTACAACTAATAGAGAAGAATAGTTCGCATTCCTGGATATTGTCTGTGTGCATTTTTGTTTATCTGTGTAGTGTAATCCTGCTTTTGCTCATTCTGCTTCTTATTGCTTCTGCCATAACAGAGCTGACTCATTCATCCGAACTGTTGTCCGCATCATGCTTCCGGGACACGACCTGGATCAACCTGACTCGTATGATTACCAGGGTACCAGTGATCGAGGGCACCTCCTTGAGGTGATGCAGAGACATGTGGTGGGGGTACTAGGTACATGGGTTTGCCTTCTTCGGCATATATCCAATGCCATGCACTTCTATTTGCAGAATCATCCTGCTGAGGAGGATAGAGTTCTTCGTAGGGATTATATTCCATGGGTCCCATTTTTTGTATCGGATATATGTATATTTGAGAGCTATGAGCTCCATTTTTGTACTATGACATCACTTTTTGATAATGAAAAAAACTATGATTTTTTCGTCTCTACTATATTGTTGTTACAAATGTATGAATTTTATATGTGTGATTCATTGCTTCTTTTAATTATGTGACAAATGCCAATCTAGGACATAGTTAGCGTATGCATCAACAATATGATTAAAACATATTGGAACATGAATATAAGTAATAAAATCAAAATGGCATTCCAAAGGTCTTGCCCTTAAGAATCTCCTTAGTAGCGTAGGATCCCTAACACAATACCGGCCATTCAACTAATACACAATCAGCTGTGAATCCATGCGAACCTATGAATACTGGATACCATGTGAAATGGAATTGTGAAGAAACTCAATAACAACACTATACTCAGCCACATTATTTTATGTAGGACCGAGACAAGCACCTCCTGAAGACACAATCTGGTTGTCGGGCGAGTAAATAACCCACGCAGCAGATGCTAGTCTCTGCTTATGATGGATGGCCCCATCGACGAATCCTAAGAACAATGGAGATTCTGCTAACATCTATCAACCAAAAGGAAGTGAATCAGTAGACTAAAAACAAACAAAGGAAAGCTAAACTATGTACAGAAACTATACAATAGTATACAAAGTATCAGCTCAAGCATAATACCGCTTGAGATAGATCCCATTTCTAGGCTCCTTCGGGGTGTTCCCCTCATAATATTCTAACACATAGGCTCCTTTGTCAAGGATATGCCTCCCAATATAAGGACCATGCCATATTGGGTTAAACTTGCCTTCCCCCAGGGGTTCCTTAGGTTGGTCATAAAGAAGAACCAAGTCACCTTCAGCATACTGCCGGGGACAGACAGATCTATCGTACTGAGACTTGAAATGACGTTTGTTGGAATCTATTGCCATGACGGCATCTCGATGCTGCTTGTTAAGTTGCTCGAGGTGGACTAAGCGTTGCTCTACATCTGAAGTATCAGGAAGGAGTTCTATAGCTAGCTTTAAAGAAGGGATCTCACATTCAACCGGTAAGATGGAATCCACACCATTAACTAACTGAAAAGGTGAGAAACTGATGTAAGTCTTTACTATGGTTCGATAAGCCCACAAAGTATGGTACAAAATGATATTCCAGATACTCTTGCTTTGTTGAATGGTACTTTGGAGAATGGCCTTAAGGGACTTATTGACTTCCTCGACCTGTCCATTCACTTGGGGATAATATGAAGATGAGTGATCCTATCTAAACCCAAGCTTAAGAGATAATTCAACCATCATCTTATTTTGAAATTGACTACCATGGTTAGTGACAATCTCTTTCTGGATACCGAACCGAGCTATGATTTGATTGAATACGAAGTGGGCCGTTGTTTCACCATCAGCTTTAATGGTTGGCATGGCCTCAGCCCATTTGGTAAAGTAATCTACGGCCACTATGATATGATGATGTCCCCCATCCATAGCTAGGTTGCAATCCATGGAATCAACCCCCCATCTGGTGAAGGGACTGACAGTAATGACTAGATAGAGAGGGGCAGGATGCGAGCGTACATTCCGAGAAAACACCTGACAAGGGTGGCATCTCTTTATAGCTTTAACATAATATTTAAAGATCGTAGACCAAAAATAACCCGCTCACAAAATACGCTGGGTTGTTGCAAGGCAAGATAAGTGACCACCACATGCCCTGCTATGGCAGTCATTCAGCACTAACTCTGCTTCTTCATGAGTTAAGAAATGACATAGGAGAGAGTCTTTTCCTCTACGATACAAAGTCTCACCGATGATGACATAATCTTTTGCATGATGTCTCACACGCCGTCGCTCATCTCGCAAAAGATGCGAAGGGAATTTCAAAGTTTGGAGATATACATTGATGTCTCCATACCAAGGGTCTGACGACGAGATAATGAATAAATACTCATCAATGAATGAGTCTTCATGGACCACTTCCTCATCAAGTTTAGGAAAATCCGACATCAACTCCGCGGAAACCAAGGACTTCACCGAATTTGCCGAGGAAGAATCAAGATCGAATTCCTGAAGGATGACAATCCATTTATTATACTCCCCCCCAATCAAACGTCGTGAAAGCATGAACTGAAATGGATTAACATGTGCTATAACCGTAGTTTTCCTAAGAAAAATGTGGTGTCGTAATCTCTAGACTGCATGAACAGTCGCAAGGGCTATTTTTTCTAAGTGAAAATACCTTAGTTCAACATCTACTAGGTTTCAATGGAAATAATAGACAACATGCTCTTGAAGCACATCGTCTACCTGAACCAAGACCATACCAATCGTCTCTTGAGACGCGGCCACATAAAGCAAAAAATCTCTCACATAGTCAGGTGGACTAAGAAGAGGAGCCAATACCAAAGATTTCTTAAGAGCATCGAAAGACTGTTGGGCTCGCTCATCCCAGATAAAAGGGGTGTCTTTCTTCAATAATCACATCAAACCCTTAGTAAGACTGGCATAGTTCACGATGAAATGATGTAAGAAAGTGGCCCTCCTTTGGAGGCTCTGAAGTTGAACCAAAGTACGCAGGGGAGGAAACCAAAGTATTGCCTCAACCTTCAACGGATCGACTCTAATACCCTCCTTTAATACTACAAACCCTAGAAGGAGACCAATTTTCACAATGGAGATGCACTTGTTTGGATTCAAATGACGGCATCTCTCGAAAATAAGATGGAGGTGGCCTAGGTGATCCACTCTACGACAAGAAAAGCATAGGTCATGGCCCGTTGAAACGTAGCTCCGACATTTTTAAGGCCAAAGGGAATTTTTCGGTATGCGAAGGTACCCCAAGGACATATAAATGTAGTTTTATGTTAATCCTTAGGTTTGATTTGGATCTTATTAAAGCTTGAAAATCTGTCCATAAACAAGAACAATTCGCTTCCCACACACTCATCCAAGATTTGGTTTGTGAATGGGGTGGGGAAGTTATCTTTAGGACATGCTTTATTCATATCGCGAAATTTGGTGCACACACGGATGGTTCCCTGCTTCTTTTCCATAGGAACGGGGTTGGATACCCATTCAATAATGGGAATTGGGTAGATAAAACCATCCTTGAGTAGTTTCTTTACATTTGCCTTAATGGCGGTTGCCTTCCTAGGATTAACAACACGAAGGCACTGTCGAACAGGCTTAACATGGGGGAAAGTATTAATCTCGTGTTCAACAATACTAGGGTCAATACCTGGCATCTCCTTGTATGACCAAGAAAACACATCCCGAAATTCTTTGAATGAATCGGTGTAAATACAAATTTCCTCAGGGGAACAATTAGCACCAACGTATACATTTTCAAATTTTACGGGAGTACGAGAAATGTTGATCGGGGTAGTGGGGGAAATATTTACCATATTTCCCTCCGTGTAAATGCCATGTGATTCCAAAAGAGCCACAGGGTGACCAAATTTCTCGTCTAGAGTTGATTGAAACTCAATAAGATCAAGGTTGGGAAGGAAGTAAGATCTATGATGGAGGTCCTCCCAAGACTTTTCATTGCCATTCATGGCCTTGATAATGGCTTCATCCGAAGGTAAAGTACTATCAAGGCAGTCATGTGAACAAGACGAGTCGACTTCCCACGTGAGCAGCATAACGTGATCTTCTTCCTCTGTCCCTGAAGAAGAGAGATTTGGATTTGTAGTGACTTTTTAAATATCATGATAAGAAAGATCAGCTGCAGACAAGGGCATAGCCATTCCGATGTGCGAAGAGTCTCCCGACAGGGAACTCGTGGAAGGTAGATTCCACGGAACACTAAAGTACGATGTCCAGAACGGTATATGATTCAACAATGAAGGAGCATCATCGGAGATGGTTCCTATAAAGGATATTGGTGCAGAAAAGTCAAAATACCCCATCAAGGAGGAATATAATCCTACACCAACATTCTTAGTTTTCATCTGAGAATTATCGATCTAAGGGACTACAGGTCCCGACGATGCTATAGGATTGCAACTAGTAAAGGACAGTTGATAGACTGTCACAATATTTCCTTCATGGGGAAAGCAGATGACTCTAAAAACAGAGGACACGATCGCTTTCATAGCATGGATCCAATTTCGACCCAATAAAAGGTTATAGTAGAGGGGGGCATCGACCACCTCGAATTATATAGGCATGAACTTCACACCCAAGTGGACCTTGAGGGAGGGGATAATACCATGCGGCCTGAAAGAACGACCATCGAATGTAGTAAGCATGGTCACAGACTTCGATAACGGAGGAGCGTCCAGAGCCTTCCAACAAGATAAATACATCAGTGAAGTGGAAGCGCATTTGTCAACGACGGTACGCTTAACGATCATCTCTAAATACCTAACATGAACTTGAAAAGACACATGATATGGAAATTGAGGCTGAACTTCAGTAGTGTCAAACTTGATGAAGTTTGGGCCACAAAGATCTTGGACTCCCAAAGCAAATAGAAAGGCGTTCCTTTGCAAAGGATAAGCCTGGAGAACCTCGAGAGCCAACATATCACATAGGGTTTGGCCTAGATATTCTACAATTGAGTAGTTCTAGGTGGCTCGGGCATTAGGATTATGTGTCGAGCGCTTGAGAACACCTTTCGGTACCCGTGGCATAAGGTTGGGCTTATCAATATGAAATGGAGTCTCAGGTGGACGGGGATCACTCCCCAAAGAAGGTTGTGGAGATCCATAATAATGTGAGCGAGTAGCAACACAAACCTCATATTTGACCATGTTTACGCATCCAAAACCTTCGTCGTGGGTAGAAGAAGTCAAAGTTTCAGTAGTCCCATGACCGGCGACGGAAGCACCAGAAGCCATATTTTGATGATGAGGAATAGGATTTGTCAGCACAACTGGGCTTTGTTCTATGTGCTTCGATGCTTCCTCCATACGAGGACGCAAATGTGTAGGGTGATCCTCCAAGCAGAGTTTACAAGGAAAATTCACCTTACGTATGGGCTTGCGATCTCCACCAGGATTTCTTCCATCCCGAGGAGGGTTAGCGTTCTATTTATTATTCTTATTATTTCCATCCCTACGGTTATTCTTCCTTTTCTTTTTCCCATCGGGCTGCTGGTTACTGGATGGGTTCACCGATTGTATAGAATGTACATTGGACGACTACGTGGAAATGGACGAGGAAAGAGCCTATCCAGGAGTAGACTGGTTAATATAGAGGTTTTGCATCTGATTTGTAACCATATCTATAGAACGAGCACTTACGGAACCTGCAATTCCATCGACATGCGGTCCAAGAGTGGGCTTGGGCTCATGTATTGATCGTGGCACGTCAGGTATAATGTCATACAAAACCCCAGACTGAGCATAGACCAGGTCTAAGTGCTGGGCTCTAAAGATGGCTTGTTCCTCAGTCATAATTCCGGACAACGAAGCGTCCTTCGAAATATAAGGGAGAAAAGACTTGAGGAACCATTCCAGGAGAAACTCTAGAGGAATGTTGGATTTTACTAACCTCTTTTGTCACACCACTCTTGAGTGTGATCGGAAATATGTGTGGCTTTATCCTGGAGGAAAGTGGACAAGATTTCGGTACCAATGTCATAACGAAATGACAACTGAAAGTGATCTAGAAAAACCAAAGCCAAATCGTTGAAGCTCCTATATGTGCCCCTAGGAAACTTGACATACCATTTCACAACAGCCCCTGTAAGGGTGCATTGAAATAGCCTCAAATGGATGGAATCGTGATTCAAGGAATTCGAGGAGCACCATAGATGGAAAGTGGTGACGTGATCACCTGGATCCTCACCCTTCTTCCCTTCAAACCTTGGAACATCAAAAGGGAGCTTGATGGGGACTGGGGGCCATGTATAGTCATGACACACTGGATCATTCATGAGCTTAGAAATACAGGGCAAGTTCAACCTAGCGAGGAACAAGAGCTGAGGCTGGGAAGCTTGAGTACAAGCTCCCGAAAGAGACTGGCTTGGTGAAACCGAGGATGAGACCGTGTACATCGAAGTTGACACCTGAGGCACCGACGAACTCTAGTAGAGTCCATGGCCTTGACCAAAAGGATAATATGCTCCTCCAACCTTTCCCGTATAAGGATACACATGCACGTGCATGGAATGGGATCCATAGGGGGGAATTGAATAAGGACCGAAACCGACTGAATAATTAGAAAAGTTACCTCCATGAGAAGGGGTTACCATATAACCACTCGACCCGAAAAAACTAGCCAAGTAAGGGCCATAAGAAAATAGTATGTTCCCACCCCAGGGACCCAAAGAACTAGGAGGAGGATTCAAAATCATATAATCATTTGTGGGCACAGTCGCATGCATAGAGGCATGCGGGTTAATGGATGGGATATAAGTCGTAGATTCGATGCCTACCATGAAACCTCCACTAGAGAAAGGATTCACACTAACACTAGGGGTTGACGAAGGAGGAGGCTATCCTCCAACACTCGGAGAAGAGGGAGGGATGTGACCACTCTTGAACTGATAAGCATTAAAAAGGGGTGTATTTCCCCCAACCTCAATGCTAGAGCTAGCGTGACTACCAGACATGGAGGAAGTAATATTTGACATAAAATTGGGCATACCTAATGTAAAAGGGTCTGAGGTCGTAGAGACGATTGTAGAACCAAAACATGACACACCCATAGATGAACCATACAGATGACCTCATGACCATGTATCATCAAACAGGTTCCTACTAGTGGGTTGGGATGTCCCAAACCCATGAGGAGTGATGTGTGATGAACCTCCCTCCCATCCAGTCCTCAAAGAGTATATGTAAGGAGGGGAAGTTCTCTTCATGCCAACGGACAAAGTTGCAGAGACTCCCAACGTGCCAGATGCATAACTCATAGTGGGATCTCTCTAAAGCTCGTAATGTGTGAATAAAGGACCAGCGATAGTCCTTCTACGTCTCTTGTGAAGAGACTGTGATGGATCACTAGCTGTTAATCCAGCCAACCGACGAGATTGGCGGAGAGACTGATCTTGATCCATGATGACTTCAAAGAGTCAACAAATAAGCGTCTCCTAATGACCTACTAAATCGTCACAGACCACACACCTAAAAGAAACTAAATCCAAAATGCACATAACAAGGGACTCGCTCAAGGTACCTCCCGACACTACACCTGATATGTCTCTCCTAGCAGAGGCCTGATACTCCCAAACTATAACCAGAGGTAAAAAAATTAGTTATAAGGGCTCTCAAACTTCAAGTGCGAACACAATGTTCTGTCCAACTCCTATTTGACTGATGACACTCACAAAATAACCACTACAAATTCCCTATGTAATACCTAGGTAAAGAAACTATGGTCACCACGTATAACCAATGCTCAAGCGAACAGTCACAGGTGGGATCCGCCGTATGGGAAGGGTAGCTAATCCCAAAACTCAAAAGGATCAAATCCCTCAAGAGTCCCCAGATACGACAAATCATGGATATATCTCCCACATTCAGCAAGTATTGGAGGGCTATCTCTGCAACCTACCTCCCATGACCTCGTGCTTAACTCTGGCGTGAGTAGAGCCTCCTGAGAGCACTGATGTATACAATGCGTTTTACCACTCCCTGGTCAGACACGTAATGTTTGTTTGATAGTCTTGGATTGTTTACTCTCAAAGGTTATATTCCAAGACTCTACAACCTATACTTGTTGGTGCACCCTAGAAAAGAAAAATGTTCTAATCAATTTTAATTAAGCATTAATTTTACTGGTTGTGATTACTCAAAGGAATATGGCCGTGAAACTAGTTGTATGAAATGACTCAATAATATGCACACCGAAAAACACTAGACCCATCTATCAATAGAAATATGTATGCCACTAAATGGAAGACAAACCAAAGTTTCTTTTTTCAGAAATAAAATGCAATCTCTCTATAATATTTCATGCCCAATCAAACCTAATGAAATCACAAGCGCTCAAATGCAAAATGCAAGTTCAAAAAGATTTTTTTTTGTATTTTTCAATATAAATAAATGAAAATGCAACTAGAATCAATACTTTTCAGAAAAAGATGCGGAGAATGTAGTGCAGATAACCCAGCAAACCCAAAAAGCAAGACTCAGCTAAACCAATGAGCTATAAAAAAAATGGTCAAAAAACAAATTTCTCAAAAAACAAAGAAAGAGGAGCTTCCAGTCACTAAAAGGGAAAGAGTCAGTCAGGATACAAGCCTAGCAAGACTCAGGAACACCCAGAACTCCCCCAGCATGTAATATCCCAATTTTGATCCCATTGCATTAAAATGTAAATGATGTAATATTGTTATAAAATCATGGTGACGATATCAATGCCAAGACCCCACCATCGATTTAGTGATGCATATGGTTTACGTGCTATCCAGGCACAATGGAATTGCAAATATCATGTAAATGTGCATTTTAAGTAAATACCCACAAATAGCTATGCAATGCAATAAGAGATGGGGGCATGATTTTACAAGGAATTGGGAGGGAAATATTCAAACCCTTGGAGCCAATCAAGTCAAGCCAAGTGTCAATGAAAGAACCTGTAAAACCTTCAACTACCTATGTTGACTTTTGTGCCACTCTTTCATTTCTCCCAAGAGTTGGTTGAGGTAGTTAATGCCTTGGGGAATGGGAGGTATGGCTGTCCAAATTCGGGTATGGGCAAGCCAACCTGCATGGAAAATCGTGTTTTTGCTTCTTGGGCAAGAGAAGAGCCAAGAATTGCTCCCCATGCCATTATCCATCAACCAGTATTTCTCTCTCACACATTGGGAGCTGGCTAGGCGTTTATCTCCATCGAAATTCTGTGTTTTCCTTCATTCTCAACTGGGAGAAGGGCATTATTGTGTTGTATACTAGTGGGGAAGAAGGGGAATCAAATTGGGGTTCCATAGAGACTGTTTTGGCCACTGAATGCTTAGATAGTTGGGGAATAAATCATTTTCCTCCTTGTGATTGTTTTTCCCCATCACACAATCCATTTTTGGCTGAAAACAATTTGGGGAAAGCCCATGGCCATCTTGTTTGCCAATCCCATTGTTAAAAATGTGTATCCATGCCCAATGATGGTGCTTGTTGTGTGTAGATAGAGTATGTTAGGGTATGGGTTATGGGTATCCATTGCTTTGGCTTGAGCTTGAGTGAAAGCATCCATAAATGAAGAGGGTTCATATTTAGCTTGATAAACCTAGCTGTGGACTCGCTTGGCTTTGATGCAATGATTATTTGTATGTGTATGAGATTGAATGTCCCCTTTTCCTTGTAGAAATCATGCCCAGCTCAGGGGTGGTCTCTGAGTGCTGAAAGAATATAGACTGGGCAGAGACCTATGGTTGGGTGGAACGTTGCAGCGACATAGCTAGTTGCTTGGGACCAATTACACAATGAAGATAAGTATTCTCTATGTGTATTTACTTCTGCAATGTATTAATTTGACGACTGTTATTATGTTGAATGCATATTAAATGTGTGTGGATGTTGTTTTATTCCACTGTGCATGTTTGCTTTGATTTGCATATGCACATATGCATTTTATTTGTATGAATCCAATGAATGGGGTTGAGTTTACGTAAAAGCCCAGAAATTGGCATCACGTTCCCTTACTCGAATTGGGTCAACGGGAGGGGACGTGACACAACATCAACCAAACATCATAAACAACGTTAAACTAGATCTGTACTCAACTATTCAAAGAACAATAGCATATGTACGTGGGCTATTTAACTAACAGTAGTGTGTACACGCGAGTAAACCACAACAGACTCGCGTACAGGGGAGGATAGGTGAAAAAAATGAGTAAAAAGGTCAAGAAAAATAAGGATTTTTCTACACAGAACCTGACAACCTACTAGTGACACAGAAACCCGAAAGAACAAAGAACCAAAATAAGGAAAAATTTCCCAAAATACCCCAAATGGAGGCTTCTCCCCAGTAGAGTCACCAATTCTGTTATGGAGAAAAAATTCCTATGGATTGGGGTAGACCACAACAGACAGATGAACTCAAGAAATTAACTCACTTCCCAATGTATGCTATATAAATGTAAATGTGGATAAACAAAGTAAAATACCTACCTCAATCCGGATGCCTGATGAAGAATTTTGTTGAGCTTTTGAACCACAACACTTGAACTTGTAGCTTAGTCTCAAGATTAAACGCAAACAATTGCATATGATATATAAAAGATGTTAGCATATACAATAGCATAATCCATGATGTATATAAGCAAATGTACCCAATGATAATAAATGATCATTCACAACATAAATGGACGAGAAAATGAGTATTTCTATTAATATGAACAAGAAGTACAAGATACAACCTCCTGTCGGCAACTCATATGAACCAAGAACTAGGTCCCTCCACTTGTGCCTCCACCACTTCAATCCCCCATACAATGGAAAACTCACGAGTAAAAGAATGTATCCTTCACAAGATATGAAAGAGTTTGGGAGGTGAAAATAAATGGTTCACAACAATTAGGATCAATGGATGTAGACTCAATCAAGGAAAAATTTCGATAGAGTTTCAATGCTCTTCTCTTTCTCCTCCTTCCAGGTACCACGATAGCTCAATATATAACCCTCCAAAGGAAAGTGAAAGGTCAAATCGAGTCATTTCAAGATACATGGAGGGCCAAAGGTCACAATGGCCACTTTTTGGAATGAAAAATAGAGTTTTTTCTTTTATTTACCAAAATTTTGATGTACGTGGGTTGTAGTGACGCAACTAGCATATACACGAGGTGTACTAAATTAGCTCACGTATAGGAGGAAAAATAGGGAAAAAGGGGTTCAAGGAGAACCACAAATATGGTTTTGAGTCTATAAATAGGTAAGGGAGGCCAAGGAGTATTAATGCTCACAAGGTAGAAAAATATGGTGTAACAAAAGTTGCAACGATTGAAGAAGCAAATGATCTAAGTACTCTCTCCATAGACGAGTTCACTGGATTGCTACTATCATATGAATACAGAATCAACAGGAATGAAGAGTCCTCTCTGGAGAATGCTTTCAAAGCACAAGTCTCATCCTCAAAAGGTAGAGGAAGAGACAGAGGCAGAGAAGGATCAAGAGGAAGAGGTAGAGGTGGCTGAAGTAATGGCAAGGAAGATCAAGATCACTATCATAACCATGAAAGCGGGAACTACGACAAAAAAGGTCAGATAAATCTAACGTTAAGTGTTATTATTGCAATAAATTTGGTCATTATGCTAATGAATGTAGAAAGAAAAATTATGATCAGGAAAAACATAATGCTAATGTGATTAATACTTTTGAGAATAAAGAAGATATGTTATTTCTTACATGTCATGGTGCACACAAAATCCCAAAGGGACTTTGGATTTTAGATAGTTGCTGCCGTAACCATATGGCATGTGATAGAGGTCTAATTGCAAACCTAGATGCATCAGTGAAGACAAAGGTCAAACTCGACACGGATGAGGTAGTTCCAGTTCTTGGAAAAGGAGTGGTCAACCTTCTGACCAAACAAGGCCAAAAAAAGACAATCACAGATGTATATTATGCTCTAGGATTGAAGCATAATCTGCTTAGCATTGGGAAACTTACTTAAAATAAATACAAACTTGCATTTGATGGATCAGACTGTGAAATCTATGACAAACCCCCAAATAGACAATTGATCATCAAAGTACAAGCTGTGACTAGGAACATGATGTATCCACTAGTCATGAATTGCGTTAGCAAGGTAAGATCTTTTGCTAAAAAATCCACATGCATGGATGATTATTGGTTATGGCATTTCAAATATGGACATCTTCACTTTGGTGGTCTCAAGTTGTTGCAGCAGAAAGGGATGGTAAAAGAATTACCCCCTATGAAGGAGCCAGCAAATAGTTGTGAGTGTTGCATCATTACAAAGAAGCATATGGATGGATTTCCTAAAGGTATGTCTCAAAGGGCACATGCACCTCTAGAACTTATTCATACTGATCTGTGTGGTCCAATGCAGACTCAGTCAATTGGTGGAAACTATTAGTTTCTTACATTTTATTGATGATTTTAGTAGAAAAACATGGGTGTATTTCCTTCGTGAGAAGTTTGAAACTTTTGGCAAGTTCAAGGAATTTATGGCTCTGGTTAAAAACATAGTGGTCATCGACTCAAAGTATTGAGATCAGATGGAGGGGGAGAGTATGAATCAAAGGAATTTCATGATTACTGCAAATATCATGGAATCAAGAGGCAATTCACTACAAGATATACACCTCAGCAGAACAGTGTTGCAGAACGCAAGAACAGAACCATCATGGATATGGCAATGAGCATGCTGAAAGGAAGAAACTTGTCCCATAAATTTTGGGGAGACGCAGTGGCTTGTGCTTTTCATGTGATGAATAGATCTCCCACCAAAATTGTGAAGAGCAAAGTATTAGAGGAAACATGGACATGTATGAATTGTAATATTTCTCATTTAAGAATATTTGGTTGCGTTGCTTATGATCATGTTCTTAAAAAACTAAGAAAAAAGCTAGATGACAAGAGTGAGAAATGTATCTTTCTTGGGTACAGTGAAGAATCTAAATCCTACAAACTGTATAACCCTATTACCAAAAAGGTTATCCTCAGCAGAGATGTGTTGTTCAAGGAGGAAGAGTTATGGAATGGCACCATAGACAAGGTTGTGGGAGCTGCAATACCCCAACCAAAATATGAAGAAGTTGAAGAACTGATTGGACAACAGGGTCCAGTAGCATCTTCACCAGTAGAAAATACTCCAACAAGGACACCTAGAAACTCAGTTCAAGGTGAAGCATCAATATCAATAGATCGGTATACTTCTAGTCCGCAATCAGGTAATGAATCTGATCATTGTAATAGAAAGACTAGAAGATTAGAAGATATTTATGTTGATTTGGATGCAAATACCATTTTTTCTTTTATCTCTAGTCAACCTGTGTTTTATGAAGAGGCAGTCAAAGAAGAGCATTGGGTAAAAGCCATGGACGAAGAGATAGATTCCATTGAGAGAAATGGTACATGGGATCTAGTTGGCCTACCAAAAAAATAAGAAACCTATTGGTGTGAAGTGGGTCTTTAAGATCAAACTTAATGAAAAAGGTGAGATTGATAGGTACAAGGAAATGTTAGTAGAAAAAGGTTTCTGGCAGCAACCAGGAATTGATTTTGGAGAAAATTTTGCACCAGTGGCAAGATTTGACACAGTAAGAGCAGTCCTAGCAATAGCAGCCCATAACAGATGGAGAGTGTATCAGATGGATGTCAAGTCGGCATTATTGAATGGAATTCTTGAAGAAGAAATTTATGTGGAGCAACCACATGGGTGTGAAATCAAAGAACATGAAGATAAATTTTACAAGTTGAAGAAAGCTCTCTATGGGCTTAAGCAAGCTCGAAGAGCTTAGAATAGTAGAATTGATTCTTATCTGGTAAAAAATGGTTTTAGCATAAGCAACAATGAACCAACACTTTACACAAAGGTAAATCAACAAGGACAGATTTTGATAGTTTGTTTATATGTTGATGATATGATTTTCATAAGTGACCTGTCAGTAGATGAGATCAAGGCAGCTATGATGAAAGAGTTCGAGATGACAGACCTTGGATTAATGAAGTTTTTTCTTGGATTAGAGGTAGAACAGTTAGAAAAAGGTATATTTATCTCTCAAAGTAAATATGCTAATGAAGTACTTGAGCAATTCAAAATGCTTAATTGCAAACCAACACCTACAGTAGTGGCAACAGGTACAAATTTGAGCAAAGAAGATGACAATCCCAATGTACATCCAACATTGTTGAAGAGAATTGTAGGAAGTCTCATGTATCTCACAGCTACGAGACCAGATATTATGTTTGCTGTCAGCTTGATTTTCAGGTTCATGGAGTCTCCCAAAGACTCGCATTGGCAAGTTGGCAAAAGAATTTTATGATATGTTGCGCAGACTTCAAGCTATGGAATTTTATACTAAAGCACTGAGTATGATGTTTTGATGGGTTTCATTGATAGTGATTTTGCAAGAATTATGGACGATGGAAAGAGCACTTCCGGTCATGTTTTTCATCTTGGATCAGGGGTGATTTCATGGGCATCCAAGAAGCAACCCATTGTGACACTTTCATCAGCAGAAGAAGATTATGTAGCAGCAACATTAGCAACATGTCAAGCAGTCTGGTTACGCAGAGTTTTAGAATGTCTTCAACAGAAACAAGAAGGACCAACAACAATATATTGTGACAACAATTCAGCAATCGCTCTATCCAAGAGCCATGTTTTTCACCAGAAAAGAAAGCACATTGATGCCAGATATCACTTCATAAGAGAACTTGTGAACAATGGTGAAGTTCATGTTGAGCATTGTAAATCGATTGATCAATTGGTTGACATATTCACAAAGCCATTGACAAAAGATATTTTTGAGACTCATAGAGATAATTTAGGCATTGTAAAAGCTGTAGTAGTCAGCAGTCATAATTAAGAGGGAGTGTTAGACATAGTAATTACTTATGTTGGCTTTAGCTTTAGTTTTAGCTTTAGTTAATAAAGCATGCAAAATCATGCAAAAGCTAGATTATATTTTTTAGGTCCATAAGTGTTTGAATACACATCGAGACTTGGTTTGTAATAGTATTAGTTGATCTTCTGTTTATCAATAAAGATTGAAGAGCCGTAACTCATTCTGCATAATCTTTGTGTTTATTTATGCCTCCAACCTTCAATTTCGATAAAGAATCATGACGAGCCACCATTTCTTGTTTTGGTGATGGATTTTCCCTTGGCCACACTTAAATGACTTGGTGTTTCCTTATTTCCACATGGTCCTTATTTTTTCTTATCTATCATGAAGACCATAACTTTTAGGGCTTATCTATAGCCCAAAACCATGGTTTTCTGCCACACTAATTTATTAAATATTGCATTATCTATACACAGACTCTATAGTAGCCATGCCTAACTATTTGAGCCACTTCTCTTGTAGTCGTGGTTGGTGGTTCTGTTGTTATTAGCCACGTCTAACTATTTGAACCGCTCTTGTAGCTATGGTTGGTGGTTCTGTTGTTATTATCGTTTTCTTCAAGTACAAAACAAGGATCATTTAAAAAATTTGTATTTTGATAGCATCTATTTTGGAAAATTCAATAATGATTGCTAACTCTTTCTCAAATTATGGATAAGCTTGTAATCCACAATTCACTCTTGGTATCTAGCTTGCTTAACCAAGAAAAGATGAAAGAACCATTTATGAAATTTGCATTTTCCATGGCCTCTAATCATATTGAAGTAACAATGTTCACCGTATTGGAAGTTAGCCCTTTGACATATTTGTCTAACTAGATTAATGAGTCATCTTACCAAGTCCATATTTTGTATTTAAAAATAAAAGTAAAAAAATAAATAATATAGAAGCATTTAGGTCAGGCTTCAAATTTGAAGCCGTCAGGGCCCTTCAGAGGCCATTTTACACGTCATAGAAGACCACCTCAAATTTTACCATGCAAAAAAAAATTAATTTCATGGTAAGCCCTTCAATAATTAAATTAACCACTATTGTTTAAAATTGCAACAGAAGGGTAGCTTCAAATTTCACCCGTCGACAGTTTTCAGTGGGAAATTGGGAATGCGGCTACTAGCTAGGTGACTTGGGAGTGGGACTTGGTACTCGGTTATTCTCCAATATCCATGTGGTTGGTCATCGATGGATCATGGTCCATTGGGCCTGTAAAAATGTCATTGACCAGTTTATGTGGATGGGCTTACATTGTGCAGCCCATGTCTTGAACGCTTCTAAGTTCGCATGTTAGCGGCGAGCGCTTACGTGTTTAACACATTTAATGTGGCTCATACGTGTTGCTGGAAGTGGGCTTACCAAGGTACCAGTTATCACATACCAATTCGTGACTTCTGACTTCATGAGTTGATTTAGTATTCAATGTATAATATATTATGTTAATGTGCCCCGAATTTGGCATTTCGGACAAACTCCACAATCCAGAAACTTCTTGTAATGTTGCAGGTTGTCGCTCCCGCCCGTGGCCCCTGCCCACAACCCTTTGTTTTCTTTGTTGTATCAAGTTAATCCTACTGTCTATGGCTCCCAACCTCACACCTTGTGTTTTCTTTGTTGTATCAAGTCAATCCTACGGCTCCTGAGTCCCACCTTGTGTTTTCTTTGGTGTATCAAGTCAATGCTCGAATTCCATGCTTCCATGGCTCCGACCATCAATATATAATATTACAGGAATACAAACAAGCTTTTGCTTATACCCCTACTTCATCGTGGTCGAGCTACTTCCAAGTTCCACCTACCCTATCTCCTCTAGTCCTCCAGGAGAGTTTGCAAAGCGAAGCTGCCAATGCCGGCCTACCATAAACATATATAAAGAAATTTGTTTTCTTTGAGGAGCTCAATTTCAAGGCTAACTGGATTGCTGACATCCTATGAATTTACAAGTATGTACATCATTTTATCCATTCATGATCCCATCAATTATTTAAAAATTTTGTTATTTGATTAAAATTTTGTAACTTCAAAGTTCAAACACAATATTATTATTTGATTGAAAATTTGTAACTTCAAATGGTCCTTAAAGGATTCAAATTTGAAGCCTAGACCCAAGAGTGGGTTTGCCACAAATATCCATTAGATGTTGTTCAAAACGGAATTTATCGATTCCCATCCATAGCAAAAACACCAATTGCTTCTTTCTTCATATGTTATGTGTACACACATATGATTCCATGTGCTCCTTGCCTTGCCTTATTTTCCATTGTTGCCCGATTGAATCTTGAGAATTTAGCCTCCCTTTAACTTTCCTGAAATGGAGGGGACAAGGAAGACCATTGTTTTCAATTTGAAACCGAGCACTTCCCCAGGCAGCTGCCACTGGCCACGGTTGCATCCCTACGGGAAACAGGTGTGCGCATTGCACCCCCCATCTTTACCAAAAAGCCTGGGGATTTGGGGAAGTTCTCACTCTGTCAGCCTCCATGCATCTAGTTAATGAGTCAGATCAAGAATCTAGACTTTGTATCTAAAACTGTATTGCATGAGCCATTTTCCCCAATTGCTCAGTCGTCGATTCGACACCTTCCTCTAGTACACGGTTTAAGATTCCCGGGATTTATTAATATGAATTCCATCGATGCTACTACACTTACAATCCCAACTAGCTATCAAATTTCAATATGATTGAGAATATGCAACGGCATTTGGTGAAGGACAATGTTGAAAGTTGGCAATTTTCTTAGAATGCCCAGTGCCCACTCCTGCGTTCAATTGCACGAGCTGGAACACAAATGTTTTTGTAATCTTGATTTTTAGAATGACAGTGCTACATTACCTTTTGATTTTGTTTCCCTTATTGGCTGGTCTTGAATAGAAGATGAACTTCAACCATATAACAAGAACTTCAACCATCTATGCATCTCATCTCTACTTGGTCTACCTACGTTTTACTTATGCTTCACAACCCATCCTCTACTCCATCATACCACATAGTTAGTATGTATAACGAGATCTAGGGAGAGGGCTATAAGGAAGAAGTAGCCAAGGTCCTTAATCAACTATTGAGAACAAAATTTTCCTGGAGTCGAATAGTTCTCTTTGTTCAAACCATAACATAACATGTAACATGTAAGGAGCGCTTAAACTTATTCTATCCTAAGTACGTGTGGCATTCATAGTGTTGAATGAAAAATTAGAACATATATCGTTGTCATTGGCATTCAATTCTGTTGTAGGGTACACAATTAGAGTGACAAAGAAACTTGCTATTGGTTTTCAATCCAATCCAACTTCTTTGTTGAATTGTTCTCTCTGATAGACTTTCGTGAAGGAGGATTATAAATAGAATAGGCAACACATTTGTTTGATAGAGGTGCATGAAAGTGAATTATGGTCCTCAATTCAACGAAGTAAAAAAAATTTACCATTCAGATTCTTTCCCTTCACCTTTTTTATTGTCTTTCTGCATACATCTCTATTGTTCACTAATTTAGCAACAGATAGAGACTAGACTCAACATCCAATGTTTTTGGCTTCTGAAACAATTTCTTCCTTTTTTGGCTTACATTATAATTTTTTTCCATTGTTAAGTAGGCTAGATTTTATGTAGGCTTTGAGAATTTATATTAGTTTGAAGAACGCTAGTGATTTACAAAGATTGAACTTTTCCAAGAATAAGCATCGTGTTGTTTAATGGATTGGAATTGGACTAGCAAGCTAAATCACACTGAACATCTAGAAAGTGGATTTTGTGTGTGTCTCCTAAGTTATGTTTCACTAATAAATTCCTCATGTTCAGGCTGAGCATGAAAGAGTAAAATAGTATTAATTTTGGTTGTAAAGATGAAAGTTGGATTGGAATGGAGTTAGCAAGTTAACTTATTATTATATTAGTTAAAAGTTTAAGAGGCAAGAAATAAAACCTCTCAACTTTACTATGTAAGTAAACAATAAAATTTTGATGTACTCATACATTTTCAAATGAAAACAATGACTTATTTTTACTTGTCAGTATTGAAGGGTTCAATATCTCATAGCCCTTCAAAGTGAAATGGGACCCCACCCTTCAAATTTGATCCCTGATTCAGGTTGAGTGATCGCTCGGTAGACCATGTCCATTCAGGTTTCGTAAGTTAGCTCAAACCCTGGGCGCATAATTATTATGACAGTATTCTGTTATGAATACTAATTGCATATCTATCTTGTAAATGTGGTCAAAAGACTTTTGTCAACCTTTGCTTGTGGGCACTAACCTAACGACTTTGACTTCCTTTTGCTTAGCTTTCCATCATACCATTTTCCGGCTACCGATTCTTCTCATAGCATCTGCATTTTGCACCTGGTCACTGACTGCATAGAATTTGTCATCATATTATTTTCCCAATGAAGGGTTCGTGTTACGTGTATCATTTACGTACAACTAGCATCTTTTTATTTATGTAATGGCCAACTACTATGAAATTAATTGCTGAATAGACCAAACATGTGCTTCTAAACGGACTTTTGTGCTTGAATATGATGTTTCCGTTTCTCTCGTGGTATTACGTTTTGCAAGTATTACCAACAACGAAATTCTAATGTACAGCTTTTTATTATCTCATCTGCTGATCGTTACAGTTTTACATTTGGATGAAAGACGAAGGACTGATAAATATATATTATAATTGATGTTAAATCTCTTTTATATCTATCTTATGAGATTTACCTAAAATTTGTTTTATTAAACCTTGAGAGAAAAGAAAACAAATGAATTATTTGGTTTACTTCAAAAGAAAATAAATGAATTATTTGGTTTGCTTTAAAATTGCATTCCTAAGTTTAGAAATCTTAAAGAGAAGCGTTGGTTGGTAAGAGAGATTTTGAAACTCATGTGGATGTACAAAGGGCATTCTAACGGAAAGTGATTTTCATCCTCTACTCTCATAGTCTCGCAGTGATGACAAATCCATTCACCCATAGAGTTTTAGGAGTTGTCCACTTAGAAATAATTCTATTGAATAACTTATGATTACAATGCATTGTGACTCCAATATATAGAGTGCACTTGGTTGTTATGAGATCTAACTTATTCCTAGAATATCTCAACTACACACCAATCTAGGACACTGAGTTGAAGAGAATCTCTTGTAATACCCCCATTTTGACTCTTAGTATATTTTGGGCTATAATTTAAATGTTGTATGCATATTATGTATGATTCCTAGCGTGGAGCTCAAGGGAAAGGTCCCACTAGTGAACGCTCGATCTTGAAGAGGCAAGTATTTAGTATTGTGTTACCCATGTGCTAGTGAGCCATGGAAATTGTAAATATGTATTTCAATATAAATGTTCACAACTAGCTATGCAATGCAACAAGAGATGGAGGTATGATGTTTACAAGGAATTGGGAGGGAAATATTCAAACCCTTGAGCCAATCAAGTGAAGCCAAATGTCAATGAGAGAACCCATGAACCTTCAACTACCAATGTTGAATTTTGTGCCCAATCATTCACTTCTCCCAAGAGTTGGTTGAGGAAGTTAATGCCTTAGGGAATGGAGAGGTATGGCTATCCAAATTCGGGTATGGGAAAGCCACCCTTCATAGAAACCCGTGTTTGGCTTCTTGAGCAAGAAAAGAGCCACAAAATTGCTCTCCAAGCCATTCTTCACCCATCAGGTTTGCTCTCTCACGAATTGGGAGCTTCCTGGGTGTTTTCCTCCATGGTTTTGTTGTGTTTTCCTCCATTTTCTTAGTGGGGAAGGGCGTTTTTATTTTGGTTAATAGTGAGGAAGAGAATAAATCAATTTTGGGGTTTTATAGAGGCCGTTTTGGCCCATTGTATGCTCATATATTGTGGGAGAAATCAGTTTTCTTCTCTGGTGTTGATTTCCTCTTCCCACAATCCATTTTTGGGTGTGCCACGATTTGGGGAAAACCCATAGACCCTATTCTGTATATCCCATTGTTGAAAATGTGTATCCATGCCAAGTTTTTGAGTTTGTTGTGTGTAAGAGAATGTTGGGGTTGCGATGGGTATCCATTGATTTGGCTGTGTTGAGCTTGAGAATCTCAAAATCCTTGTACATATCATGTCCATCTCGGGGGTGGTCTCTGAGTGCTAAAAGAATATAGGATGGGAAGAAACCTATGGTTGGGTGGAACGTTGCAATGACATAGCTAGTTGCTTGGGACAGCATTATATCAAGATGCGTATTCTCTTTCTGTGTTTACTTCTGAAAATGTTTTTAAAATGGTCATGTTTATCCATATACTGGAAATTGCATAGTATATGTGCGAGTAGAATATTACTTATGTTGTGTTAAATTGAATGGCATCTGCACACATTTGTTTTTAATTATGTGAATTTGATGAATGGGATGAGTTTATGTAAAAGCCCCAGAATTTGGTATCATGTTCCCTTCCTCAAATTGGGTCCGCAGGAGGGGACGTGACATCTCTCAACTCCAATTAGCACTTCAAGAAAAGCTGCCTTCGCAGCTCCCAAGTTCTCAAGGGAAAAGAACAATGCGCAAACAAGAAGAATTAACCACGCAGTATATATATATATATATTTTCTTTGGACTTAGAGGAACATACAATAGGAAACCCAAACTTTTACTTCGCCAAGGACTTCACTTCGACGGGCATTTACTTCGTGGAGTAAACTTCATTTCGACGAGCATTTACTTCGATTAGTAAACTTCACTTCGACAAGCATTTACTTCGCGCGAAGAACACTTTACTTGGCGGAACTCTTAACATTTTCGATGTGAAACCTTTTACTCGTGGAACTATTTACTTCGCAGACCTATTAACTTTGTCGACCTTTTACCTCACAGAACTTTTTACTTCGTCGAGATTCAACTTCGACGAGCCCACTCTTAAACAAGCTTTATATTAAAATATTTCTTGCTAAGACATAAGAACCAAAACATTAAATGAAACTTATGTCGAAGTTATTACACGTTAAGACATAACTTTTACCACTGTGAAATATTTGGGAAATCTTGATTTCTTTTACAAACAGTAAATGTAAACAATATTCACACGAGTAAATCTGGAGAAGATGTGCCGCATGCAATATTTAACATTCTTGAGAATGAATACATAAAACTATAGACTTATATATTACCGCATCAAAAGAGGGCAACTTCGCCGCACTACAAAGAGATGGAATTTACTTCGATCTTTCACCTTTTATAGAAATTCGGCTCTTAATACTTTTCACGACTATGAGCTTGAGCTCACAAACACATCGTGAACCTTTTCTTTTTCTCCTTTGTCTCTTGCTCTCACTTACTCTATTCCTCTCTTCTCGTCTTCCTGTTTTTCCAACTATCTTCTCCTATATATACACAGACTTGATCTCACTTCACTTGGAAGCTACTGAGTTACATTAAACATTGTAATTAATGAGTCTACCTAAGAATTTGACTTGCAGAATACAAACACGATTGAATAAATACAAGGAAGTGTGCACGAATCCTGCTGACAATTTTCTTGACATCTCTGTGCTTCTGCGGACTCTGAACGAGTTAGGATGTGATTTGAAATACATCATCTCACAGATCATTTTTCCAACACTCCCCCTTAATTATGAGCAGATGCGGATTACAAAACTTTTACAAAATGTGACAGAGCTGAAACATGCTTTGTGCATGACAAAGTTCATTGTGTAGAACTTGTCACTCCTAAACAACTTCGCAGATATTGAAATGTGTCTCTTTCCAATGGTTTTGTAAAGATGTCTGCTACTTGATCTTCAGGCTTGCAAAACTCTAAACATATTTCTTCTTATTTATCAATTCTCTGATAAAATGATACCTTGTGTCGATGTGCTTAGTTCTCTTGTGGAATACATGATTCTTTGACAGTGCAATAGCTGAATTGTTGTCGTAGTAAATGGTTGTGGGTTATAGCTGGTTCTGCAACAAATCACTTAACATCCTCCGAATCCAAATGGTTTGACATGCAACGCTTGTACCTATGACATACTCTACTTCTGCTGAAGAAAGAGTTACAATGGGTTGTTTCTTTGAAGCCCATGATACAACACATATTCCTAAATGAAATGTATTCCAAGACGTTCTTTTTCTCTCATCTATGTTGCCTCCATTGTCACTGTCAGTGTATCCAATGAGTTTAACTTTTTTTTAGGTTGAATACAAAATACCAAAATATTTTGTTCCATTTACATAACTCATAATTCTTTTACCTACTTTCCAATGAGATTCTTTTTGTGACTCCATAAATCTTTAGATTAAACTAACTCCATACATGATGTCTTCCCTTGTCACAGTAAGATACATAAGGCTTCCAACAAGCCTTTTGAACAACGTAGGATCTACATTGGATCTGTAAGTCCCAGAGACGTTCTAAGGATGTTTTCAGAACTGTGCCTGGGCATCAATAAATTTTAATTGTTTGTTTTTCCAATACTTTAATAAAAGTCACATCTATTTCTATTTGAATAAGATGATGATAATCAGTATTAGCATAATGTGGAAAGTACTTCTGATATGCAAGTACAAGCTTGGATGAATTTGTGTTGATGAAATGTCATGAGAGAAGGTGCTCAATGAAAGTAAATCTTTATCTCATGTTTATAGAAAAACATGTTGATCCCGAAGGAATTCAGTAGTTTACACAGAATGATCACAAAGCCGAATCCAAAAATTATGAGAATAATATAACCAGATAATATATCATGAATACTGCATACATACATTATCTATAAACGGTATTTTAATCCAAGAGAACTCATATTTGAATCAATACTAAATTTTCAAATCATAGAAAATAAATGATAGAAGGGATGATATCACAGAAGAAAAGATTACTAATTGAACATATCAAAAGATTTGAATCCACAAAACGTCAAAATGGGGCTTGAATCTTCTTTCTTATATCTTGATCAGACTTCAATTATCCGAAGTTACACTTACAAAAAGAGACGACCATGGTTCTATATCCTTTTCTTCTATATATAGCCTTGATAAGCTTTACCAAATTTATACGTGGTTTGTTACATCCCAACGGCTTACAGTTTTTTGTTTGTGTCTTATCAAAATCCTGTAGAAAAAGGTTAGTCCATTAGACTAATGATGAATTGTCGGTAGTGGAGACTGGGGTCCACCATGCTGAGATGAAGGGATGTCCTACTGTGTTGAAGATTCTCCCACTGCTGGCTGGGATGAGGACGTTCCGACTGTTGATTGTGCCTTCATAGACTTCTCTAACTGTTGAATCTAGAGAATTCTCATGATACCTTTCCAATCCTTTCCCATAGGATATTGGAAAAATCTTAACTCTTTGAGGGACAAATCCAGTTTAGTATAACACTCAAAAGAGGATTTTGGCAGACTTCTGAAAATAGACTAAAGGCGATTGAGCATCTCGAAATTGGTGTGTAATTTGTCTACAAACATTCTTCCATTAAGCTCTCGAAGAGTATCTTCCATGTGAACTTCAAATTTCCTTGCATCTACAATCATGGCATTATAGTGCTCTTTCAGATATAAATCTCCATGTCCATCCCACAAGGGTGGGAGACCAAGGGACAAAACTGTTCTAAATAAATCATTGAACGAGTGAATATCATGCTTCGTATGAGCTACCATATCAGCAACATTCTGAGACATTATTCCCTTTGTGATCAATTTGTTGGTTTCCATGATCACTTTAGTTCTATCTCGGATGGCATATGTTTGGAGATCTTCGAAGGTTTTCTCATTTAAAAATTCAATTTCCACTTTGGCTAAATCGATCTTCTTACTTATGTTATTCAAGGCTGAACAAGCATCCTGAGTGGCGGCTTCAACAATCTCAAACTCTTCCTGGGATATGACAAAATGGTTCCATTGCGTGGTTATCAAATCCGTTACCTGTTACCATACTGCAAACTTGGCACTCTTAAGCAGAGGCATACCAGTTAGTCTTCTGGACAAGTCTTGGACTTCCTTATAGAGCTCCTCCTTAGATTGATGTAGCTTTGTGATGACTTGATATCTTTTGTCCAAATTTTCACTCATGCTGATGAGTTCCGTGCACTTGGACTTTAGCTGGTCCTACACCTTGTTCAACTGAGCATCTTTGAGACTCATTTTCACCACTTCCTAGGACAACTTTTCGGTAGGACTTGCGGAAGAAGAGACTTGTAAAGAGGCATCCTTTTGTTGGAGGATGTCCTGATTCTTCTTTCTTAGGTCGTCCAATTCAATTTCTAAGGTGACAATTCTCTCCTTTATTGATTGACCATCAACCATTTCTTTTTATAGTTCAGCTTGTATCGCCGACACTTCAGCAGTTTGTGAATGCTCAACCGTGGGGATGTTGAGATTCTTCTTTAAACCTGAAATTTCTTTGTCCTTCTCTTTTAGCATGGCCTATAATGGAGCCATGTCATTTGGGTTCTGTACCATTTTTACAATCTGATGCTCTAAGACAACTATTTTTAACTTTTTATCCTTGTTAGAATATTTCCCACTTTTCAATTGCTTCTCGAGCTTCTGGACATTGGCATGCAGCTTATTGATGCTCATGGTGTACTTCATCACATCTCTGTACACTCCTTCACCTATTTTTGGGTGAATATCCATGATGTATTTGGAAGGGAAAGCATCCAAATTTACTGTCACCTGAGTAGTTTTGAAATTTGAGGGTACTTTCTTCCCCCCAGGCACCACTGGATCTAGAATTGCCATCTTCAAGGTTCCATGTCTCAAATCCAGTGCATACATAATTGTTGTTCAGGATTTCTACCTTATAGCGAGGAGAGGGACACTACCAACTTCTGGGGTGACAGGTAAATATTTGATCATATCACATAGGCTTCTACAAAAGGAAAGAGATAAAGATTCTTGAAGGCATACCTTATTAACGACGTTCGATCCTAGCTTTTGCTCGCTCCTTCAATCGATCCTTCACTTGATCTTCTGTTTGGTGAACCTGCAATACAAAAGACACCTTCCTCAGCATATCTTGACTGATATAACAATGATGAAATTGAAATGCAATTTAGACATCAAATACAATTAAGCATTAAACCAAACAAATATGCAATCCATTAGACATTTGATTGGGATAGGAAGGGTATTTCCACCTTTATTGTCAAAAAGAAATAATTAGTACAATTATACCTGATCATTCAGAGTCCTTATGCAACCGGATCCTGGGCTTCTGCTCTTCACACTAACTTTGGAATTCCTCCAACATAATAACCCTTAATGCATAGTTTCTCCTTTTAGTCTAGTCTCTCTCATGCATCCTCCTTGTATTTATGGGACAAGGTAGGCAGTTGGATTCGAGAGGTAGTTGGATTGGGAGGTTGGGGAAGTTGCAAACCAACTTCAACTAATCCCAATTCGTCAAATTAATATATTTTTTATTTCATCTTAAGATGTGCGCGAGTTTATTGAAGCATAGTAGCGCATAGTATGCGAGTCCAGTACTTTACAACCAACGTTTGCAACTATTTTTAAGGTG